>CAOLHI010000927.1:0-600000 GCA_948474755.1 Ctenosaura bakeri | reverse complement strand
GAAATAGAAGGTCTGAGTAAAAAAATGGACACAATATCTAAAGAAGTTTCTAAAATTAAATCGGACATGGAATTGATTCAGGACAAGACAAAAAAAATTGAGGAAAAAACGCAAAAGTTATCTGAAAAGCAACTGCAAGAGGAAATTACACTGAATAGACTAGAGATGAGATATCGAGAGCGTTGTTTAAAAATTAGAGGCCTGGATGAACAGCGACAGGAAGTTATCTATGATAGAATTATCCATGCGCTTGTAGAATATCTCCAGATTTCGGAGGACAGATTACACGCCTCTATTGAGAGAATATTTAGAATAAATTCACGTCTGGCGAGAGAAAGAAATTGCCTAGGGATGTTGTAATTGTTTTCTCTAATCTCAGGACGAGAGATATTATTCTTCAGAGAAATTATCATGATAAATTACGCATAGATTCGAAAGAAGTTAATATCTATAAAGATATACCACCTCAAGTCCTGAGAAAAAGGCAGGATTACAAATTCCTGACGCAATTCCTGAGTAAGCAGAATATAAATTACACATGGAATAGAACAGAAGGAGTTTTTTTTTAAATATAATCAAAAAAATTACAGGATTAACAACATCGATAAGGCGAAAGAAATCTACGGGAAATTGAAGAAGGAATTTGAAAGGAAGATCAAATTGGGTCATTCTGCAAGACAATCTGAAAGGCAGGAACACATCGAGTTGGGAGCATCATCAACGGAAGTGAAGGAGGACGATGATGAATTAACAGAAGGCATTGTGGTGTCAGCAGAAGAGCAAGAGAAGGACGAAGAAGGGGAACTACAAACAGGAAGTGAACCTGAAGACCTTGAGGAAATATAGGAATATCTACATTTTACAATGAAGATGGTGACTAACGATCTAAGGATATTGTCTTGGAACGTTAGAGGTTTAAACTCGCAATATAAACAACGTAATGTGTTCCATTATTTGGAGAAGACAGATTATGATATTATCTCTTTGCAGGAAGTCCGTATAGCCCATAAAGATCTTAGGTTCCTTAGGAATCCTCGGCTGGGGCAATGTTTCACGGCAACATACTCAAAAAAAAAAGAGGAGTAGTGATCTATATAAAGAATAAGTACAATGTAACGGAAATTTATTCAGATCCAGAAGGTCACTATTTGATGCTGGAATTAAAGATTCAGGATTTTGCTATCTTGATTGTGGCGATATATGCACCCTTGGACAATAAAGGAAAATTTTATAGCGTAATTAAGAAAAAGATTGATGACTATGTCCAAGAAAAATCTCAAGAAAATATTTTGCTTTTAGGAGATCTTAATGGTGTCCTCAATCCTGTAGAGGACAGATCAAACATGGGAAAATCGAATAGGACACAGGGTAAACTCCAAGAAATTTCTTTCATTTAATGGATGAACACAGTTTAATAGATGTATGGACGTTTAAACATGGAGCAGAAAAAGGTTTCACTTTTTTTTCAGATAGACATAAAACTTCGTCAAGAATAGATTACTTTTTAATCTCCAAATTGCTACACAATATGGTGAACAAGATGGAAATATTACCCAAAATAACCTCGGATCATAATCCAATTCTTCTTTGTCTAAAATTTCGACAACACAAACAATCTAATTGGAAACTTAATGAAAACCTAATTAGAGATGATGTTACGGTTGCTAAATTGAAATACATCTTACAAAGGTTTTTTGACGAAAATACTAACGAGGACATCCAGCTGAAGACTGTATGGGATGCTGCTAAGGCAGTTATCCGTGGACATTTGATAAGTATGGGAGCATACAAGAAGAAAACCGATAACCAACAACTCTTTAACCTATTGGATAGATTAAAAGAAAAGGAAAAGGAATTCAGAGTTGATACTTCAAATAATGATCTAAGGCTTGAGATTAAAACATTGCAGAATCAGATCGCCACGAAGAATATTGATGAGGTCGAAAGAAAATTAAGATATTGCCGACTAAATCATATTGAGCACGCTAATAAAACGGGGAGATGGCTAGCCCATAAGCTGCAGAAAGAAAGGGAAAAAAAGAAGAATTCTTAAGATACAGAAAGACCAGAAGGAGACAACTGTGCTTAGAGAGATAAAACAAGTTTTTCAGAAATATTATGCTCAGCTTTATGGAAGAGATAAGAGTCATGAAGCAGAACTTCGAAATGCTAAACTTTTTTTAGATCAGCATAAGACTGTACAGATATCAGAGGATCAAAGAACCCTGTTGAACAAGGAAATTACAATTAACGAAGTGAAAGAGGCTATTCGTAAAATGAAAGTTTCTAAAGCTCCTGGCCCAGATGGCTATACTGCCCAATTTTACAAAACGTTTGAGGATGATATTGCACCTGTACTAACAAAAGTTTTTAATGAGATTAAAGTAAAAGGCATTCCTGAAACATGGGAAAAAGCAAATATTGTGCTGATTCCCAAGGAAGATAGAGACCTTACCTTACCGGAGAATTATAGACCTATCTCACTTCTTAACGTAGATTATAAGATCTTTACAATGGCACTTGCAGAGAGGTTTAAGAAAGTACTGAATGAGATAATACATCCAGACCAAAGCGGTTTCTTACCTAATCGACACATTAGACAAAACATCAGAATCTTGTTAAATGCAATAGAACATTATGATAAGAGAAAAGATAAACAACTAGCTGCGTTGTTTCTAGACGCTGAAAAAGCCTTTGATAACATCCGATGGCCTTTCATGGTGCTTACACTCCAGAAGATGGGTTGCGGAGACAACTTTATTTCGTGGATCCAGGCTATCTATAAGAAACAAACTGCAAAAATTATTGTGAATGGGGAATCGACTGAAGCCATCCATATTGAGAAAGGGACTAGACAAGGTTGCCCAATGTCACCTTTGTTGTTTATTGCTGTCCTTGAAACCTTAAATATAACCGTAAGAGACAATTCGATTATAGAGGAATTAAAATAAAAGGACAGGAGTTTAAACTCCGAGCATTCGCGGATGATCTTGTCTTCTTTATTGAAGAGCCGATTTCAGGAATTAGTGAACTCATGAAGGATATACAAGCATTTGGTGAAGCCGCCGGTTTGAAAATCAATAAGACCAAAACCTATTTCTTGGTAAAGAATATGAATGATCGAGAGAAGGAAGAATTGGTACGCTTAACAGGATGTGAGATACAAAAGAAAATTAAATATTTAGGCATATGCATTACGGATAAAAACAAAGATTTATTTGAGAACAATTACAACAAAATTTGGAAAGAGATTACTTTGGATTTAAGAAGATGGACTAAATTGAAGTTATCATTTCTTGGCAGAATTGCTTCCATTAAAATGAATATATTACCTAAAATCAACTTTTTGTTTCAAAATCTACAGATTATGACTAGCGATAAAGTTTTCAAATCATGGAACAAAGAAATTTCTAATTATATTTGGGCAGGAAGAAAGCCAAAAGTAAGATGGAAATTGCTCTCTGAAAGACCTGAAAAAGGCGGCTTTGGGCTACCTGATATTAGATTATATTATTATGCAAACGCTATGGTCTGGCTCCGAGATTGGATACTGTTAGAAGATAATAGGCTATTAGCACTAGAAGGTGCTAATATGCGCTTCGGTTTTCATGCTTACCTTTGGTATAACAAAGATAAGATTGATCCAGATTTTAGTAACCATTTTGTGAGGAAGGCCTTAATTAGAGTTTGGAAAATAATAAAGAAAACTACCTATTTTAAAATTCCGTTGTGGGTATCGCCCCAAGAAGCCTTTTTTGGACACTGGGCTGAAAAACCTAAAGGTGAATGGCTTAGATATAAAGATTTATTGTCGATTAAAACCCCGGATGAGATTAGATTGAAGACGCGTGATGAGCTGCACAATGATGGCATCCCACTGAATTGGTTCCCATATCTTCAGATAAAAGAAAGATTTAAAATGGACTATAAACTGGAAGGGTTTGCGTCTCAAAAGACATATAATGAGATCGAAAAAATACTTTTTGTAAAAACCAAACAGAAAGCGTCTTTATTTTATACTTATTTAAATTCAAAAAAACTGGAGGATGAGGAGGTTAAAGAAGTGATGATTAAATGGGCCCAAAACCTACAACGTAATATTTCGTTAGATGAATGGGAGGCATCATGGAAAAACACCATGCAGTTTACTACCTTGCAAGAAATTAAAGAAAATTACTTTAAAATGATGTACAGGATTTATCTGACACCTGATAAAATTAATCGAATGTATCAGACAGGAAACAATAAGTGTTGGAAATGTACTGAAAATATTGGTAGTTTTTTCCATATGTGGTGGTCGTGCCCATATACAAAGAAATTCTGGACTAAAATACATCAAGCTATGGAAGAAATATACAAAATATCATTTCCTATGGATCCGGCTTTTTTCCTCTTAAATATGACAAATATTTTTAATGCAAAATTCCAAGCTAAAAACAAAAGGACTTTGTTATTTTTGGTTACAGCGGCAAGAATTGTTTTCGCAAGGTTATGGAAAATGCCGGACATTCCTGATTTACAGTTATGGTTTCAAAAATTATTTGATTATAAACAACTCGATCTACTCTCAGCTAGATTAAAGGGGAAACAAGAAAAGTTAATTGAACAGGACTGGAAACTAATTACAAAGTATGTGACTTCAAAAGGATGTACTATGTAAGATCTTTTTATCATTATTTTCTTTTTGTATTGAACCTCTATTTTACGAGTATATGGTTATATATTGTATTGTATTGGTTGTATTGGTTATAGGTGGGTGGTGAACATAAGATGCCATATATAATTGTACACAAAAAATGACACAAAGACGGAATTGAGCTTAAAAAAATGTTCATTTATTTATGTAAATTATTTTCAATATATCTTTATAGACCAGAAATACATGTTAATGCATCACAAAGAATTGGGGAGCTTTAGATAGTTGAGATTAGCTGTTTTAGGAACTCTTAAGGGAGGCAAGGAAGTTACGGTTTTGTACACTTAGGCTTAAAGGAAATAATACATTTCCTTTCTGTTTATTGTATGTTATCAAATATTTAGGATGTTCAATACCGATATGACAATGTATATAAGTGGTTTTTCTTTTCACGTGTATAATATGGATACTTGTGTTCGATTTTATAGTATTTGTTTTATGTTTTTAAAAAAATATAATAAAAAAAAAGAAAAAAGAAAGAGGTTTCTTGCGTGATCCCCTTGCAACACCAGTGGCACCAGATAAGGCGTGAAAAGGGCCTCAGTGAGAATATCAATGGTCAGGAATGTACAAGTTTAGGAAACTGGTTTTGGCATCTGGAGAACTATAGGTTCTCCTAGAGGAACTCTTGGTTCTCCAGATGCCAAAGCACAGTTCCCTGCTGGCTAGGGGATTTTGGGAGCTGGAATCCAAAAAAGTAACTATTTCTATCTCCAAATGTCGGAGAACAAACTTGGGCTCATACATTCCTCCTCCCTGACTCATCATCCCTTAAAAAGCAGCCTTATTCTGAACCAGATACTAGTCTAGTTTAAGTATTGTTTCCACTAACAAGGAGCAACTCTCCAGTGTTTCTGCTAGGAGTCTCCCAAATCCTACCTGGAGAAGGTGGGAACTGAACCCAAGACGTTCCTTATGCCAAGCAGGTACTCTATCATTGGGCTGTATTCTCTCATCTAAATCTGAAAGGAAACAAACTGCAGTTCTTCATTAACAAATCCTTGTTCCTCATTTTAAACGAACTTCAGTCAGAACAAACCATGGGTCTTTGTTTATTCCTAATATGACATCATAGGTGTCAAAGTGCAGGATTCAGCCATTCCTGCCAGCTGTAGATTCAGTTTCTCTCATGGCAACTCTTGAAACAATACAAAAATCTGTTCAGAGTTGGGTTTGCGGCAGTTCGAAGGGCAACAAGGGGAAGAGGTTGAAATCCTGATGCTATTGCTTGTTGTCCAACTGCCTGTATGTGTATGGCATCCATGCTAAAACTTGTATGTGAATCTATGTCTTACATGCAATTATTGGTTAAATTAAGAGTCACATGTGGTCCAGGACACAGAAATATTAAACTACCAGCTGAAAAGAAATTGCCCTCCAGTCCTCCAGATAGTCTCTGGGAAAAATGACAGAAATATAAATAAGTGCATCTATTTAATGCTGACACCCAGTGTGGGGCAGGGGTTTGATTGTTGGACTAGAATTCCAGAAGACCAAGGTTCAAACCCAGGCATGGAGACCCAATGGCTGACCTTGGACAAGTTGTGATAGGGTCATCTTAGGTTTACCTTAAGTTGGGAATGACTCAAAGGCACTCAACAACTACAATTTATTGATAAATACTTCCAAAAGATAGGAAGCAACCAATAGAACATTAAGCATGAATACCTCCCAGGCAAATAGATTCATATAAAGAAAGATTTCCAACATCATTGTAAAGGGTGGTGTTCAAATTGTGTGCCTTCTAGATGTTGTCAGACGCCATTCCCATCACTCCTAGCCAGCCTAGTCAGTGGTAAGGAATACTGGGAGTTGCTGTCCAGCCACCTCTAGAGGGCTGCATTATTCCCACTCTTAGAATCATAGAATCATAGAAATGTAGAGTTGGAAGAGACCACAGGGGCCATCCAGTCCAACCCCCTGCCATGCAGGAACACCCTCAAAGCACTCCCAACAGATGACCATCAAGCCTCTGCTTAAAAACCTCCAAGGAAGGAGACTCCACTACACTCCGAGGCAGCATATTCCACTGCCGGACAGCCCTGACTGTCAGGAAGTTCTTCCTGAGGTTCAGGTGGAATCTTCTTTCCTGCAGCTTGAATCCATTGCTCCTTGTCCTGGTCTCTGGAGCAGCAGAAAACAAGCCCTCTTCTTCCTCTACATGGCATCCCTTCAAATATTTAAACATGGCTATCTTACCACTGACGTGAAACATACCCCAGGTGTGCAATTGTCTGGTCAAGTACTCTGTAATGCTGCCCTCAGTTAGGCTGACTGACTTGGAAATTATAAACTTTACATGAAGCCAAGCTGCCAGTAATGTCTCAATGAGTAATGTTTCAACCACCTTAGCTTTTGTTTCCTTTGTCTTAGGCCATTTCTGCATGACGGGGCCGTGTTGCTTCTAGAACAGGATGGCAGCGGTTAGGAGGTCACACTTCCACATGATGTCATCACCAGTCCGCTGCCATCCCATCCCCAAGCATTGCACTTGTGCAATTTTTGCTAAACAGAAGAAAAAAAAAATTCTGTGCCTATCATCATGTGGTGCTCCTGTCTCTCCTGGCTGTGTGGAAACCTTGGATGTGCAATGGCGACACTTCCTTCTGTAGCACAGCGATGGAAAGTGCTCAGCTGAATGGTGGAAGGAAGAGGTAGTGCCACTATGCTCCCTTCCACATGGAGTGAGCAAGTGTGGAGGGCAGCATTGCTGATGTGCTCTTTTCTGGACGCAGGATTGCAGCATGACAATGGGAAGGGTGTCATCGTGTGGAAATGGCCTTAGAAGACCTGCCTAGGGAGAGATTTTTACAGCTTCAAATCCTCATGGAAGAGGGCCTAGACAGCAATTCTGTTCCTGCCTCCATCAGTACCACAGTCTTTTTGCTTCCTGTTCCTGGAACAGTTTAATTGCAATATCTCAAACTGTTCAAAAGTATTGATGTACTTTAGAGTTTTAAGTTTTGAGTGAAGTTTTGGTGGTCTGCAGCAACAAAAGATATTTAAAGAGGATCCATGGTAAATAAAAGATTAAAAACCTCTGTTTTATAGCAATGCCACACAAAGAGATAATCTGTTAACCAGTTTACAGGCCACGGGAGACAAGCTTGTGGTGAATTTCCAGGACAGAAAGAAACAGTTGCAGCCAATGGGCATAAACGTGGTACTAATCCCTAGCACACAATAATGCTGATTCCCCCAAATCAGATTGTTTGAAAAACATTGCTCTATAACACACTCAGGCCTTGCAATAGCAGCCTGGATCTTTGAAAGCACTCAGCCTTGGGAGTTTGCTTCCATGAGTTAACATTTCTGCATTTGGAAGCAGCTATGTTGTATTAGTTGTGTTCCACAATTATTGTTTGCTGTTTATGAAGCTCTAACTTAGCATCTAGTAATGCAATTATTAGATTTTGTTTTGTTTTGTTCTTACATGTTCCATAAAATTTCCCCTTGTTAGATAACTCTTTCTACTAACAAGTGAATTTTTTTCTATTCTGGGAGGCTTTTGGAAATTAATGGCAATGGAGTTTTAATGGAGTGCTCTTTGTTGTTTTTTCATCTTCTGTCTTTTAATGGATTTTAAAATAGTTTTAATTCTCCAGATTGTTTAATTGTATTTTAAAAATAGCTTTTAACTATTTTCTCTGATGTCTTTGCATGCATTTTAATCTGCAGATGTTTTAACATTAGTAAGTCACCTTGAGTCCCAGTATTTGGAAAAAGGCAAGATATAAATGAATAAATAATAATGTAATGTGAGTCGGTGGGCCTAATCTGGCTATGATTTGCTCATGTTAAGGTAAACATTTGTTTTATTTTATTGATATTAAAACAAAGTTCAGTTAAAACAATGGATATCACAAAAGTTAAAAACAATTAAACATAATAATCATGTTAAAACATTAATTTAGGCAGTTAAAATGTAGTAGTAGTGATAAGAGTACAAATGAAACACACTCTTCTGCACCAGACAGTTAAATACTCAAAGGACTGGGTATTCAGAAAGGTCTTTGCTTGCTGAGAGAAAACAAGCAGAGGGGGAATTAACCCAGTTTCCAGTGGGAGGGAATTCCACAGTATGGGACCAGCCACTGAGAAGGTTTTCTCCTGTGTCTTCGTCAAACATGCCTGTGGTGGTGGTGTTTGGGGAATGAGAGAAAGCTCAGCCCTGAGGATCTGAAAACTTGGGCAGGCTCATATTGGGAGATAAGATATTTCAGACAGTGTTGACCCCAGACTGTCCCTTATAGGCATGTGTACTCAGAACATGCATGAGTTCATCTAATATATAAAAGTCAAAGTTTGTTTGTCTGTGTCATGCGAAGACCTGATATGATTGGCTGGCTATGAAGATTCTATGGAATCCTGAGGTTTGCAGTTTAGGGAGGGACCTTTAGAATTCCCCACCAGAGAGCTCTTGGGCCTCAGTCAACTGTGTTCATCTTGAATAGGCTAGTTGCTATGGACGTGAGGCCTAGCAGTAAGGAGGAGGGCAGTGTATTCCCTCAGGAATCCCACCTCTGCATGTTAATAACTCTGAATACAAATTGGACTGGGAAATATGGGGAAAAGTTACAGATACTGGACAAGACAATTTAGGGAATTAAGAGACACAGGATCTTAAATCTTTCTAATGAGTATTACCTATGCGAAAATAAAATCCTGGGCAATGCCGGATTTTTTTTATTTATTTATTTGTATCCCGCCTCTCCATATGGATCGAGGCAGCAAACAACTTACAAATAGCATGTATTTTGAAACATTTCTATACATGCCCCCAACAAGCTGGGTACTCATTTTACCAACCTGTGAAAGGATGGAAGGCTGAGTCAACCTTGGAGCTGGGCAGAATCGAACTCACAACCTTGTGGCTTGCAGTACTGGCATTTAACCACTGCGCAGGATATATATGTTAGTAGAATCATAAAATCTTACAAGCTTTTTGCACCTTACCTTTTAATGGAGGTGGGGAGAGGCGCTCATGCAAGAAGCCTCAGCAGGAATGCTGCCGCTTCCCTGCTGCTTCAGTTCTGCAGCAGCTTCCTGGTCACGCGAGCGCTGCGCGAACGCCCTGCCCCTTCCTACTGCAGCGCAACCTGGGAATTGCAGGCTAGCGCTGAGGCCGGAAGTGCCACCGGCCCGGCTCCCGACACATCGCATGCCAGGTAAGTGCGTGCGAGCCCCAGGAGCATTGTGCGACCGCACACCATTTTTGACTTTAGGCTGAAAATGAAAAGGTGCATGCGTGGTCCGCGTCAGGCCCTTGAGCGTCGCGTAAATGAGAGTGCGGCATGCAGACCGCTCCTCCCATTTATGCAATGCTCAAGGGGCCCTCTTGCTTTAGAAACGGCATGTGAAAAGTTCCTTAGAGTTGGAAGTGACTGCAAGGGCCATCTAGTCCAATCCTCTGCCATGCAGTAATACATAACTAAAGACCCCTGAAAGATGCCCATCCACATCCATCATATATTTGCTCTGAGAACATGCCCACATTGCATTTGATTTGGGCCTTGGCTGTTATTTGACTCTCTTACTTAACACTGATATTTTACTTTTGATGACTTCATTGGGTTGTTTTAGCAATCTACTGTTCTTGCATGTGTATTGATTTTATCCTATTTAGGGAGCTTTTGCTCAGAAGCGACGTATATACATAGCTGTTCTCTGCATTCTTTATTGCTTCACCAGCAATGGCCTCAGAAAACATTGACAAATTGGACCATGTCTTAGTTTTAATTCCCTTGTTTGTGGAACTTTCTGAAGTATGTGTTGTCGTTGCTGACTCACATTGCTGCAGATTCATAGCCAACCTGTTGTCATTTATGACCCCCAGATGTCTTTCATATTTTAGTTTGCTAGACGCATCTTTCAGTATGTGTAAAGAATAATTATGGTTTCATTTATGTAAGAATGTTGAGTTGAATTTCTGAATGGCCCCAGAGGACAGTCCATGTTAGATGTGTGTGGGAGTGAGGTAGTTGATTAAACAGCAAAGTCAATTTGAAGGAAAAGGAAAAGAAATTTTGTGTTACAAATTTCATTTAGAGATATAAAGACAACTCATGGCAAGCCAAAGGAGGTTGCATGCATGGGAGAGACGGAAGAACCTGAGTGGGAAAGAAGTGACGTAATTTCAAAGAATATCAATCTATAGGCACATACATCAGACAAGACAAGAAGGGCCATGTAGCTACCTCTGTCTGTCTCTACCACTATTGCCTCCTGTAGGCACATAGGTCTAAATCTAATTTTTACTCCCAGAGAATAGATCAATTAAATCAATGGGATTCACCATTGTGGTAAGTGTTGGTGTTGCCTTACCACTTAATGGGTGAATTCTACTTGAGTCCATCCATCCATCCATCCATCCATCCATCTCTTTCTATATATCCCACCTTTATTCCAAACTGGGACTCAAGGCAGCATATGGCAAGGCAGAAAATACACACACACACACACACACACATATAGTTAAAAACACACAAAGGTAAGATTAAAACAGTATTAAATAACAACAGAATTAGCATCATTTAAAAACTTAACTAAAATAGATTAAAAACTGTTGTTGTTGTGTGCCTTCAAGTCATTTCTGAATCACGGCAACCGTAAGGTGACCCTTGTGATAATAGGGCTTCCCATTATCTAGACTTGGCTGAGGGGGGATACTTCCCTCTTCAGGTAAACCAAGGGTTAATAGGGTGTTGGGGTTAGGTTACACTTTTTATTGTGGGTCAGCCTCACAGGTCATGGGGAGAGAATTGCCCAATCAAGAGGAAAAAGGTGAGCATCTTTGAGATGCTTCGATGGAGAAATTATAAAAATCCTTGAGAGACAATGTGGGAGAGAGACAATGTGGGAGAGAGACAACAAAGAAGCCTCTTGGAGATGAGGTCTGTCCCAGTAGTAGGCTGCAGGCCCTAGGCCTTGCCTCCTGGCCTCACTCCTCTCTTAGACCATCTAAGCCTATGAACCCGAATGTGAGTAACTAGAATATTAGGTAGTTAGTTGCGTTAGGGCTTTTTATTATTTTGGAGGTTGGCTGATCTTAAGAATGTATCTGTTTTTATAACTACTTGTAACTTAAGCGTACCTGAGAGGAGGGAGCCTCTCATGAGTATTATTGTCTTGTTTACTTGCACGCCTTAAAATAAATGCTTTTCTGTAAAACCTCTGTTTCCTCTCCATTCCCACGCCATTCTTCAGTACACGCTTAGATAGGACTTCTCTCACTCAGAAGGGCGTGGTGAGGGAAGGGAAGGTCCTTAAGCATAGAGATTGTTAATCCACTGAGCAGGGTCCCACTGTACTGTTCAGTTAATTCTGAATTCAGTGGGCGGTGGCAGCATGAGAATTAATGAACACTAGGGAATTTCCTGCTCCTTTTCAAGGGTAGAAGTCAGTCTTGGGGGGCTGGAAGTAAACTCAGTATGACAACCCTATCACAGGGTTTTCTGGAAGTGTGTGACACACCCAAGGTTAGCCTGTGGGTTTCCATGATTGTATGGAGAATTGATCCTTGCCCTCCAGAGTCATAGTCTAACTAAAGTTAATATCTTGTCAAAATCAATTTTCAAGGTTTGCTAGAAAAGAAAGGTCTGGTATTGAAAGGGAAAAAACAAGGAGCTATTGTAACTTCCCTAAGGATGGAGTTCCATGGTGTGGGAGCAGCCATACAGAAAGTGTTCTCTTGTGTTCCTACCAACTATGCCTGTGAAGGCAGTGGGATAGAAAGAAGCGCTTCCTTTGTTGATCTGAAAGCTTATACAGGCTCATACAGGAAGATATGGCCCTTCAGATAGCCTGGGCCTGAGCTGTACACAGGGCTTCAAAGGTCAAAATCAGCATCGTAAATTGTGCCTGGAAATAGACCAGCAGCCAGGAGAGCTGTTGCAACAAGGGAGTTGTGTGCTGCTTGTAACCAGAGCCCATTAGCAATTTGGCTGCAGCTCTTTGGATCAGTTGAAATTTCTGAACATTCTTTAAAGGCAGACTCACATAGAGTGCATTATAATAATCCAACTGGGATGTAACAAAGTCTTTCTTTCTTTCTTTCTTTCTTTCTTTCTTTCTTTCTTTCTTTCTTTCTTTCTTTCTTTCTTTCTTTCTGGTATTCTGTATCACTTTCGTGAGGCAATGAGCAGGTATAAAACCAATTAAAAAAATACAAAGAAAAACATTTTTTTTTTTAGAAAACTTTAAAATAGTCTGAGAGCAATCAAAAAATAATCTTAGAATCCAGTTAAAACAGCAATTTCAAACACTGAATGCCATGTGGAGCAGTAGTTTTTTTGGCTGCCTGATGGAAGCTTAAAACAGATGGGGCCAGTCTAACTTCCTTGTGTAGGGAGTTCCATAGTTGTGGTCCTGCTACAGAGAAAGCCCTGTTACATGTACCCACCAGCCTAACTTCATGATTTGTTGGGACATGCAATAGAGCCTGCCCTGAAGATCTCACATTTCTGGCAGGCTCATATGGGGGAGGCTATATAGCCCCAAGTAATTTAGGGCTTTGTAGGTCAACACCAGCACCTTGAATTGAGCTTGGAAGCAAAATGGAAGCAGTGTAGTTCTGTGTAGTAGCCAGCCTGTTTAGTAGTTCAGTGTAGTAGCCAGTATGGTGTTACATGGTTGCTTAAATGCACCAGTCTGGCTGCTGATTTTGCATTATCTGCAGCTTCCAAACACTTTTCAAGGGGAGCTCCATGTACAGTAGTCTAACTGAAAGGTAACTAAGACATGAACAACTGTGGCCAGATCATCTTTCCCCCAAGCAAGGATGCAGCTGGTGTACCTGCTGAAGCTGGGCAAAGGTGCTCCTGGCCACTGCAGCAACCTGGCTTTCCACAAGCAGCACTGGGTCCAAGAGCACCACAAGCTACAAACCTGATCTTTCACAGGGACAGCAACCCCATCCACAACTGGCTATGATCTAAATCCCAGGCTGGTTTTCCTACTGACAGCAGCACTTCCATCTTGTCTGGATTAAGCCTCAGTTTATTCATCCACATCCAGTCCTTTACTACATCCAGACAATGATTCAGTACTACTACAGCCTCCTTGGCATCAGTAGTAAAGGAGAGATAGAGCTGGGTATCATCGGCATACTAATGACACCCAGCTGCAAAGCTGCAGATGATATCTCCCAAAGGCTTCATGTAGATGTTGAAAAGCATAGGGAACAGCATTAAGCCCTGTGGAGCCCCACGGGTTAATGGCCAAAAGGCTGAATGACAGTTCCCCAGCATCGCCGTCTGGGAATGTTCAGCCACCACAAATGGCCGTAAGTCACATATCAGCCAGACTACTCAGAAGGGTATAATGGTTGATGATATTGAATACCGCTGAAAGATCCAGAAGAACCAACAGGGACTCACTTTTCCTGTTCAGTTCCCAATGCAGGTCATCCACCAAGGTGACCAAAGCTGTTTCTGTCTCAAAGCCAGGCTTCAACCCAGATTGGAATGGGTCCAAGTAATCTGTTTCAAACAAGAAAGCCTGGAGTGGTGTTGCTACCACTCGCTCTACGACCTTACTTAGAATAGAGTGATTAGAGACTTGCTGAGAGTTACTGAGGGAGGTGAGGTCCAATGAAGTTTCCCCCCCCAACAAAAGTCTTACTGTTGGTTCTTTTAGAGAGGATAGAGCATAGCTCTCTTTCTAAGAAACATTTACAACTTTCACTACGCAACTGACCAGTCTTTCTCTGGCAGTTTTAATTAGCTAGGGTGGACATGGGTCTAACAGACAAGTGAAGCCTTCTCTTCAAGCAACTTGTCCATATCATCATGCTCAACAACCTGAAATCCATCCATCAAAACTGGACAAGTATATGCCTCAGTTACCTCCGCAGATTCTACCTTCAATGTGAAGTCCAAGTCAGAATGAATCTGAATAATTATCCCTGCAAAGTATTTAGCAAATTTGTCACAACATTTTCCAGAGGGCTCCTTCTTAGCAACTGAGCTGATGTAATAGAAACAGCAAAGAATATATTCTTTGCTGCCCTCACTACTGCAAAGTAGGTTTTAAAATGGGTCTTAATGCATGCTTGATTGGATTCATCCTGAGTCTTTTTCCACTTTCACTCTGGTCATCTATCCAAACACTTAGTTGACCTGAGCTCCTCAGAAACCCAGTGAGCCCATGCACTGCTCCTAAGTAAATAACACTTGAGAACAACTGTGTCAATTGACTGGATCATCTCCTTGTTCCATAGATCAACTAGGGTATCAACAGAATAATCAGCTCTAGCATCTGGAAAATACATCAGTTTTGGGCTGGACCATTTGAATGAGTCCACCACCCCTGCAGAGTTTCAGAGTCCTAGCACATCTAAATTCTATCAGGCAGTGATCTGTCCATGACAATGAGAGTTCTTTCAACCTCTCTATTCCTAGATCACCATCATTCTGATCAGCAAAAAACAGATCAAGAGTATGCCCTGCTACATGTGTAGGGGCCAGATACAGGCCTGTGGTCTCCATGGAAGCCATTAAATCCTGATCTGACCCTGTTGATAGTGCCTCAGCATGGGTATTAAAATCCTGCAACACAATATGTTTGGAGGAGATTAACACCTCATCCAAGGTCACCTCTAGTAGTTCTGGCAGGGAGACAGTTAGGCAGGGGAGTGGACAGTACACCAGTCCTGATTTTTTGCTGCGTTACCAGATGTAGACACACAAACCTTGGAGATTCTCAGACAGTGTACCCCAATAAAGAAATGGGCTCATGATAAATCACTGCAACTCCCCCTTCCCACCCATCAGATCTTGCCTGCTTCTGCACCTGGAAACCTGGTGGGCATAACTGGGTCAAACTGACACCTCCCTCTTCCATTAACCAGGTTTCAGTTATACATGCAAGGTCAGCTGCTTGTCCAGGATCAAGTCCTGGATCGTATAGTTCTTCCCAGTCACTGACCTGGTGTTATCCAGCAGTATTTTGTGGTCTGATGGGATCTACCAGAGTAGCCCGGTATCTGTTGGTTGGATGGTAAACCAGAAGGAGGAACAGTCACAAGATGTCTTTCCCTTCTTCTCTTTAATATGGCCTCTACGACCACACCTCTTTCTGTCCATTATGACTGAAATGGCAGCACCCTTTGTATTTTCTAAACAAATATTTGACTGACTGAAAATATAGAACAAACAAACTAGCATAAATAAGCACACAAGTCAATTTAGCCTCGAGAACTCCTAATGCTTTGCCAAAGTTAGCTTCATGGGATGCTGCTCAATAGGTGCTCTATTTTCTAATTTAGAGAGCAAACATGTTGTTCTGGCAAAAATTTCACAAAGCCAATGCATAGTACCTTGTCTTGTTCCACTCTCCATTCCATCTGAATTCAGTAGGCAAAGCAGGACTCTATTGCACCCCACGGGGCAAGAGCCCTTGTGCTCTCACTTTTCAGCTCACACCTCTGGCAAGATGCATGCCTTAAGAATACCTGCAGGGGGGAAGGAACCAAACACGGTTGGAGCAACCCAGGTGTTACTGCGGTCCAGGCCTACCCGGAGATAGCACGTGATATCACTTTGATATCAAACCGTTCGGCTTTCCTCTGCCACCCCGCTCCATGTGTTTGTGAGGCCTCCGGACAAGCACGTAAACAGGCACAGCTGATAATTGCTGGACATTCCATTCTCCACCCAGGCAGGCCAGACAGAGCCAGTTTGTCACTTCAGGGACCTCTCCGGCAAACACCTCATTGGATATGTGTGATACTAACAAAGGCTCCCTGCCCCGAGCAGGTAACCTGACAAAGCTGTATGAAGCGCTCCGTATTTGCATACTGGCTACACTATTGTTAATACGGCTCTAGGTCAATCATGCTAAAACCTGACCTTTCCAAGGCTTTGTCCTGCTCCTAAAATGTGTTGTTCTCACTGAGTAAGGTATGGCCCGCAGTCACAATTCACCCTATAAAAAAACCCTGATTCTGAGACCTTCCCCAGATCACTCCCGAGTTCCAGACCGCCTTGCTGCTGCTTTGTTTGGCGAGCCGTCCCCTCAGTCCCATGTACTGAGACTCCATACCAACGAACTCAATCTCCAAACCTCTCCAGGACTATGAGACAGGTGTCGTATCACCCATTTCCCTCTAAAAATCCCTATTCCAAGTCAATCTCTGATTCTTTAGTTAGCTGTGTGACTGTGGTGTCTCTTAATGCTTGTCTGTACTTAATAAACATCATTTTTATTACTTTAAACTGTCTGACTGCTTGACTGACCTGACCCCATAGACGCTGCAAGATCCTGCTAAGTTACCCTGCCTCTCGCTAGCTTTTGTGAGTGCTCCAGCTAATTTTCATTGGTTATTTCGGTGTCCCTCCCAGGACCCCCCGAGATCAGGGTAACACAGGTGTCCTCAGTTTCAACTTCCTCCACAGCAACCAAGCCTCCTTTGTTCCTCTGACAAGATGCCTGCCTTAACCCATGTGTCAGTGTGGTCAAATCAGATATCCTAAGGAAGGGGTGCAGCTAGCACACTAGTTTTAAATATACAAATACACTCCTGGCAACCAGAGAAACCTGAGTATCCAGCATCAGGGCTGAATCCAGGAGTGCACACAAGCTGTGAATTTGTGTCTTCAGGGGAGAATTAACCTGATTCAGCACAGGCTGAATCCCTGTTCCCTTGTATGCCTTTTGACTGATCAGAGGTACCTCTGTCTTGCCTCAACTTGTTCACCTTCATCTGGTCTATCATTGCTGACAGGCACAGGTTTAGAATGGACAATTTCCTTGGATTGAGATAGCAAGGTGTTGGACCCGAGGCCCTCTGGGTAGGCCCTGTATTACACACTCACACATTTCAGTTCAGCTTGCTCTCACACTAGCAAACATATTTTGGGGGTTAGTTCATGCTGTTGCATTGATAGGTCAGGCTGCCCTGTATGCTGCAGTCCTGTGAGAATAGCCAAGGAATGTTAGCCAAGGATGGGTGTTTCGCTCCTCGCGTCATCCGGTACGGTGGGGGAAGAGCAAAGCCTGATTAGAGACCATCCACTGCCATTTTGGGCAGGTAATGAGATTTGGCCATGAGCCTATCATGCACCTGGCCCATGGGTGCCTCAGTAATTGGCATCCGAGGTGGGATAGCCCCCCTCCTGCCCGTTTCGACATGGTGGGTTGATGAATTGGCAGCCTGTTTTGCCACTCGCATACGAAAAGCCTATATAATCTGTTGGAACAAAGAGAACCCTGCTCCGTCGTCCGCTTTTCCTTTCCGACGAGTCAGAGAGTACGTATGCTTGTGTGCCTTTCATTTTTCTTTTTGCTTCTTCACTTAATAAACTGCATCTTCAAAGACCAGAACTGGCTTGGTTCTTGCCTCCCAGCATCTTGCACTTCAAACCTTGCATGGCCACCCAATCCAGGGAGGGTCGTGTGCACAACACAAGGAGAGATAAAGCTGGGTGTTGTCACCATACTGGTAATATGTATTCCTAAAACTCTGGATAACCTCTCCAAGTGACTTCATGTACATGTTAAATAGCATGGAGGACACCACAGGCCAATGACCAAGAAGTTGAACAGGAGCACCCAAGCACCACCTTCTGGGATCATCCCTCCAGGAAGGAACAGAGCCACTGCAAAACAGTTCCTCCAAGTCCTATCCCAGTGAGGCAGCCCAGAAGGAAATCATGGTTGATGGTATTAACCACCATTGTTAGGTTCAGCAAAACCAACAGGGACATACTCCCCCTGTCCAGTTCTTGGTGTAGGTCGTCCACCAAAGTGATTAAAGCTATCTACCTTAGCTGAGACTAATAATTTAGCTAACTAGTCTTCAGTGCAGAGGTGGAGAGTGGAGGGCCTTCCAGATACCTCCGGAGAACACTTCTCAGTATTCCTTACCAACATCTATGCTGTCTGTCTGCTGGGAGTTGTAGTCCAGTAACATCTAGGGAAATGTATGATTTTCACTCCTGCTTCACTGCAAGTGACAGTGCACCTTTCCTTTTTTTCCAGAAATTGATCACTTCACTCAGAGGATTTGTTGCTAAAGGTTTGCTTCCTGCATTTGTAGGACTGGCTTAAATTATTAGCAGGTCAAGAGGTAGCAGAGAAGAAGCCAGGAAAACTGGCAAATTATTTTCTTCAATTGAATGCTTTTTTTTTTCAGTCCTCCATTAATGAACGCAGAATTAGTGCTCTAAAATCCTAAATAAATCCTAAGTAAAGTACCAAATAAGAAATCCTAAATAACATCCTGTTCAGAAGACTGTTCATGAATGATGAAGTGCATCAGTTGTGGGACAGTATATCATACTGCTTAATTTTTTAATATAGTGTAGCCTTTGTATAAATTAATCACAACATGTACACTAGATCCATGACACAAATAGTTTTGAATGGTACTTTTGAATTATGGGTTAAACTACTTTGCGCTTAGTGGTAGCTTATTCCCCAGCAGATACCACTGATGGTTGTAATAAAAACAGGGCTTGAATTGAATGACAATAGATATTAAAGAAAAATGAATATAGATTAGGATGAGCCTTTCTAAAGGCTGTTGAATTACAATTCCCAACATTACTCACCACTGGCTTTTCTGGCTAGAGCTGTTGGGAGTTGCAGGCCTAGGACATCTGAAGGGCTATAGAATTTCCAGACCTGATACTGATCCTATCTGTATTGGATCAAGCCTACCCCACCTTGGTTTTAACCACATAGTACACTTATCTTTGACATTTGGAGTTCTCCACACTTACTTTCCTCCATCAGTTGTCATAGGAACTGTCATTCCTAAATCAAAGACATATTAATATTATTCTGCAGGATCGCTGGCAAGGAGGGGTTGCAATTAATTCACAAATGTCACTAAAGTAACTGTTACTTTAACCAGTTCTGTATAAAAGGGTTTTACCTTATTGATATGAATGAATTTTTGTGGGCAAAAATAAACAGATTTGAGTAGTTGATATGGCAACAGCTCTCACCTGCAAATTTCACATACATTTATTTAACCATAAAGCCTGTCTCCCAAAATTCGTAACACCTAGATCAGATAAGCTTGAGGTGGTGATGGCAGTACAAGAGAGCAAAGAAGAGGCAAGCACCAAAAGAGGCACTGAAAAAAATTTGGCTGAGATCCTGCATTAGGAAACATGTCATAAAGTTCTGCCATGGTGGAACTATGACACAACACCCTCTCCCACTTGTAAGTCTCACCTACCTTATGTATCCACCCCGAATGTGGTCATTTAGTGGTTAATAATGAGTGGATAGAGTGCTGAGTAGCATCTGGCTATGTGAATGTAGTCAGATGCACAACAGCATCTGTCCTGCAAGAGGTCTTCAACATTATCTGTCTGACCATCCCCTGTTTTTCACTGGCCACAAACTGGAGAGAGAAAGCATAAAACAATAGTTTTTTGCAGGGAGGGTGAGCTTGGTCATTGCACAAGGGAGATGGAGAATTCTGCAACAACCTCCTCCAAGATGTTGTTGTTGTTGGGTGGCTTCAACTTGTTTCTAATGTATGGTGACCCTAAGGTGACCCTATCATGTTTTTTTTGGGGGGGGGCTCAGAGTGTGTGATGCACCCAAGGTCATGTTAAAAGTGCAATAGCACTGAAGAATCTAGAATGCTTCACAGTGGGGCAGTAGTAATAGAACTAGTTAGTTTGAGTGACCTGAAGTGTCCTCCCTTCTTACCTCTATCTATCCTGAACCCTCTGCGATGTAAACTGATACTCTTAGGGATGTTTCTCTGTCTCTTCTCATCACCCTCCTCTTTTTTCCCAAGAATGCAACTGTCCACACTCCACCTTCATATGCCATTAAGAGGATTCCAAACATTAAGTGTAGACTTCCAGTAAAATGGTTCCTAGTGTGTTCCTGACCCAAATGCATGGCAAGTCACATAGGTGCATTATCTAATTAAGAAAGTAACTGTGTATTAATTTCTGGATGGCATCTGCTAATTTTATTGAGCTTTGGGAAGAAATATTGAGGCTGAGAATAACCCCAGGCTAAATTAGCATGCCCGTGTTTGAGACACAAAAACAAAAGTACTCTTCTTATTAGTACCTTTTTAAAAGTATTCTCCTACAAATATATCTTTAGTTACTCTCTTTTGTACACATACAAATAAAACTAAAACATTTAGAAAAAATAAAGAGATAGCCAGAAACTTTCTCTCAAACAAGCAAAACTTACAGAGTAAGATATCCTTTCTAAGAAGCATACAGGTCTTTCTTTCCTATGTCTTTCGTTTCCACTAGGTACGTGGATGCGAAAACCACATGTACATTTAAAAAAACATTTTTTTGGCAAAATCAATCAATCAAACCAAACCAAAATAATTCAGTAAAATGAAATGAATAGAAACTGAAATGGATTTGAAGAAGCAGGATGAGGCTGGCTGGACTTCTCCCTCTCTTGTTGGGCAAACCATTTAGAGAAAAAGAAGAAAGTATTTATGACTCAGTGCTTTCTAGACAAAATCAGGACGGCTTATCTTTTTTGTTGGCTTTAGTTTGAGGCCCTTCAGCTTACTGGATCTTGGCAATGTCCTGCAGGGATCTCAATAGAGCCTCTCTGGGGAGGGGAGCATGACAGGACCACTTACCTCCACACCAGCTGCCTCTGTGAATGGAGGAAGCACAATGGCGCCACCTCTTCCTTCTACAGCACAGCCGGGCACTGTCCTAGGCTACGCTGGGGTAGGAATTGCCACCATCGCGCTTCCAGGACCTCTGCACCTAAAGTAAGTGTGAGAGGGCAGCAGGAGGGCTGCGCAATTGCCGGTCATTGACAGGTAAAACCCTTCAGTGATTTACCGCACATTCATATTGCCTGGGAATGGGAGAATGATGAGATCTTATCAACATCATGCATAAGCGTCATCCGGGTCCTGTCCTTCTCCCGTCCCCAA
This sequence comes from Ctenosaura bakeri, assembly GCA_948474755.1. NCBI lineage: Eukaryota > Metazoa > Chordata > Lepidosauria > Squamata > Iguanidae > Ctenosaura > Ctenosaura bakeri. The sequence goes on along the minus strand of CAOLHI010000927.1, from coordinate 578,413 downwards.
GGTGGGATGACAACATCCTATGGAAAGAGTCTGAGAATAAAGTGTGAAAATTTTGAAGAACATTGGGGCAGGTAAAGAGTGGGCCAAGAAAAGAAATCCCACCTAGTCATTCGGAAGAACTCCTTTACTATATGAACTGTTTGTGGAACAGACTGCTTTGGGTGGATTCCTCTTCTATGGATGTCTTTAAACAGAGGTTAGATGGTCATCTTTCGGGAGAGTTGTTAAGTGTGTATTCCTGCACGGCAGTGGATTGGACTAGATGGTCCTTGCAGCACCATGCAAGAATCTAAGATCTATGACTCCTCTGTGTTTCCCCCATAATTCTCAAGGATGGGCCAGCTATCTTTGTATGTGTATATGTCTTCTGGAAATTCTGTTGTGCTAAGTTGATGCCGTATGCATATGTGAAGCTAATAACACAGCCCTGTGATTAAAAAAAAACAAAAAACCTTTTTCAATATTTTCTTTAATGTATTCTTGGGTGCTGAATTCAAAAAACACAATAAAAATGTCATACCAAACATAGTTCTTTCACAAATTCAATATTTTATCAATTCAGTTGTTACTTAGTTTGTGATTAGGTGTGGACGCTGATGTTCTAGTGCAATTTCTTTTAGTGCTTTTGAATGGATTTTTCTGTTTCATATCAGTGAATTAAAGTGTTTTATAAGTGTTATAGTTTTTGTAAATAAATATATTTGGATCTGGTTATAAAACAGGTTCCATGTGGTACTTTTTCATTACTAATTTCATTCAGTCACATAAAACAACAAAGCAAGTGTGAAATAAAAAACTATATAATGGAGCAAATCTGAGGTCATTTTTGAATTTAGCATACCAAAGGTATAAAACCACTATCCTTTTTTTAAAAAGTTTTTATGGCCCTTAGTTTTACAGGCCTGTGTAATCATTTTTAGCACCTTGTTCTTCATTTGAGATTATTTCTCTTGTGTATGACGAAAGCATATGCTTATTTAACATCTAGAATTGTCTGAACTGACCTTTCAAAAGGACTTCAGCTGACCTTTCAGAAATACACAAAACCAGCCCAGGTAACACCTACTTTATCTTTTGCTCTTCTTGTCAGATACATACTTTCTAACCTTTTAGCTGATACCTAGACCTCAGAGCCTTTCTGCAAAGAGCGATAATCATTCATAACCATTAAGATAAAACGTGGGCTGTTCGAACTTAATTTTGCCCTGCTATTAGGAGCAATCAAAGTGCAAAATTTTTTTTTTTAAAAAAAGGAAATCTAACATCAGAGGTGCTGACAATTTTTTCTATATTAATGGGCAAAAACTTTTGCAATTTACTTCCTTTGTTATTTGTGTGTGGAGGGGGCCTCACTGTGATTTGCAAGAAGAAGAAGAAAAAAACTCCAGCCACTTTTCTTTTGACAGGACTAGAAACGGCAGGCTTGCTGGGATGCAGAAAATCAGTAGGAATGTGCTTGCATTGATGGCTAAAATGTAGGTGCCAAATTGTGCACTGTGTAAAATGATGTGGAAAAAAAGTTTATATGTGTATGTGAGGGGAAAGGAGGGGAAGGGGGAAAGAGGGGAGAAGGACAGGAAGAAAAAACAAACCAAACTCAAACATTTTACAGGCTCTATGGCTGCAGTGGAAAAGGTTTAAACTGATTTTTAACTCAAGGATAATTATATGTCCTTGAAGGATAACTTTATGTGCCCCACCTTGACACTACCTTTCTGGAGTGGCGGGATTGTGTGTTCCTGTGAGGCAAGTGACTACGGTGGTGCCGGCACTAATGCTGGAAGCTTTTCCCACATCAGACAGGCTTTTGCTGAAGGGTCAGACAGGTCCCAAGCAGCTACTTGGCAGTAGCAGCAGTAGTGGGGGATGACACTGGTGGAGAATTTCTCAGAGACAGTGGCAGTGGCACCATAGCTAAAGGAGTAAAGGCACCATAGTAAAGGAGCTAGCACTGTGCAGAAGAATGTAATAATAAACCAGTCCTGAAGCTTTTTATCTTAATCTTATGATGAGGCAGTCCAAATGGAAAGAAGAGATAGGGCTGGAAGATGAGACTCCCAAGTCAAAAGGCACTCGACCAGGTACTGGGAAAGAGTAGAGGACAAGCTGTATCTAATGACGCAGTGGCCTCAGGCTAAAAGCACATTCACCTATTGAAGTACTCAGAGGTGAAAGAAAAGTCCAAAGTTGCACAACATATATAGGAAAAGACAAGGATGCTTGATAAAGCAAAAGGCAATAGGAAAACCGGCAGACTATGGCCATTTCCTCACTACACTGTTATAGTGCTTTTATTCCACTTTCAACATCCTATGAAATCCTGGGGTTTGCAGTTTAGGAAGGGACATTTAGGCCTTTTCCGCACAAGGGAGATACATCGCTGTAGCATTGTTACGTTGTGAATACATCTGCACATCAAACTGGTTTGATGTCGTTCTGTCGTAGTTTGTTCTGCACATGTTCAGCTCTTAGCATGGTTCACATCATTGTGAAACCAGTGTAATATAAAAACAGAAAAACTCCAAGTCAAACCAACCACAACAGTGCTGCTTTGTTTTTTCCTACATGCAGAAGCGTTACATTGATTTATATCACAGAGGTGGGTGTTAAATTGACCAGTCAGTGGTGGCAGAGTAGAGGAGGGAGGGGAATAGGAGTTCCAGGAGAAATGACGATGCAGAAGCTACAAATGATTTTCTCCACTTTACTTTGACAGAAACTGAAGATAGGAATTGGAGTAAGTCAGAGTAAAAAACATCGCTTATAAAATGTGGTGAAACGCTCCTCCACTCTAGTGCGGAAAGCCAGAGAGCTCTTTGGCCTCAGTAAACTACAAAGCCCAGAATTCCACAGGATGTTGAAAGTGGAATAATAGCACAAGCATCACCATCAAACTTTAGCCGTGAGCCCTTTCCCACTACACAGTTATTGTTGTGTGCCTTCAAGTTATTTCTGGCTTATGGCATCCTTAAGGCAAAGCTATGGTGAAGTTTTCTTGGCAAGATTTGTTCGGAGGGGATTTGCCTTTGCCCTCCTCTGAGGCTGAGAGAGATGATCCAGCGAGTTTAAATAGCTGAGCAGGAATCTGAACTTTGGTCTCCAGTGTCATGCTCAACCACTTAAACCACTGTATCACACTGGCTCCCACTACACAATTATAATGCTAAATTCCACTTTAACTGCTATGGCAAGATTCTATGGACTCCTGGGATTTGTTGTTTAGGGAGGAGTATTTAGAATTCTCAGCCACAGTGCTCCAGTGCGTACATTAGGAAAGATAAATTAATATATCAATATATGAATTTATAATTTTTTACACACTTTTAAAACATACAAAAATAATCCACCTCTAAATAAAAATAGTGTCTACTATTAGTTTCTCCCCAGGTGCCTCTCTTGTTTCTTGTATGTTTGCTCGCTTTCTAAATTTTATGCTCTAAGGCAGCCTTTCTAACCTTTCTACCTAAGAGGAACCCTTGAAATAATTTTCAAATCTCACAGAACCCCTGGATAAGAGTTATTATATCTACAGTCTGAAAAAAGTTACTGGTAATTTTTCCAATCATGATCTCTTGTGAAACACCCAGCAACCTTTTGTAGAACTCTGGGGTTCCAGGGAACCCCGGTGAAAAACCCCTTTCTAGGTCATAGTAGGATACATCCCTTACATTCTGAGGTCATTGCTTCTGCCTGTAAAAATGTTTCATTTTAATTTGGTGACATGTAAATCTGGAGTAATGAAGACCTTAAGGTGTGATCTAATGCAATTGGGGTCTTGTCTAGCAAGCTGAGGAAAACAACAGCCAAGGAACTGTTTAAAGAAAGATAACTGAACCATGTAATTAACTAACGTCTGTACCTATTCATTAGTAGCCTAGTATGTCTAAGAGATGTGCTTCTTTCTTTCTCTCCCACTAATTAAAATAATATTATGGAAGAAGCCATGAATTAATTATGCTCCAATAATAAAGAAGCTAATTGTGTAAAGACTGCTTCCTCTGCTGATTGTGACAACAATTATAGTTTAAGCTTTGTTATGGGGAAAAAGCAAGTTTGTGAACTTGTCAGTCATCAATAAACTACTTCCTATACAGTCCTTGTCAGACACTGTAAAGGAATAAGTAATAAAGACATGTTGGAGAAGACTGGTATTGTGGGAACAGGCTCCTCTCTTTACTGCATGCTTTTTAAGATGTCATAGAATATGTCTGAACTACAGAGTCTAGCAAAGAATTCCAGGGACCTCATCAAACTATAAATCCCGAGATTACACAGGATGTAGCCATTGCAGTTAAAGTGGCATCATACTGCTATAACTGTGTAGTGCAGACATCCAAAGAGAGCCTATGCTCATACAGTTGCATGGACTGAACGATCTTACCTCTAGGCATGTGCTAATATTGCAATTATACTATCTTAGCAGCCTGCTGTTGGGGTGGTGCTCTCCCAACCCCATGTATTCCTTTAGGGTGGCCATGTTCTGCTTTCCCATGGGCGATCTTCTTTCTGAACATCTCTCAGATGACAGTCCCCTACTGGAAAGGTTGTCCAGTCTAAGTCCAGTTTAAAGAAGAAAACCAAAAAACAAAGAAAGGAGCAGGGGAGACCTGAAATTGCCCATCAAGAATAAGGACCTGGACAGCAGATTTAGCAATCACACAGATCACCTGGTCTTCCATATTATAGCAAGATTTTTACTTAAGATTATAGCAGTTATTTCTAAAATTTTAGATATAGCACTTATTTCTAACACATTAAATTAACACATGCAAATATTATGCAAAAGAGTGTCCTCTCTTGCTCCTTAGTGATGTACAACCTCTTTTTATGATCCTAAAGAAAAGAGAAGACAACCATATCCTTCAACATTTCACAAAAGGAAAATGGGACAAGTGTGGCCAAGCAACATCAGGATGTGGTGAAGATGACAAAAAAATACTAAAGAGGAAGAACAGACAAGCTAGGAAACATTGAAGCAGTTTGCTTTTGCCTGAGCCTACTGCGAAAGGCAAGATTCCACCTCTTGGCAACACTGATTTTGATTGCATGCAAATTGCTTCTTCCCTGACATTCTGAAAGGTTGAAATGCCCCTCCGAGCTTTATCGTCCAACATTTCACAGACGAAAACCAGGATGTGTGTGGCCAGGCAACATCAGAATGTGATCAAGATGACAAAAGTTGTTAATGAGAAACAACATACAAGTTAGGAGAAGTTGCAGCAGCCTGCTTTTGCTGAGCCTCTGGGGAAAGGCAAGATTTCACCACCTCCTGTCCTCTCCTCACTTCTGAATTAAATTAGGTACAAACTGGTTTTGCACTTTGAAGCTCAGTTTGCAATAACTGAAGTTAGCTGAAGACAAAAGAGGAAAAATGGAAAGAAGAGAAAGAAACTGAAGCATTTTTAAAGCAACTGAAAAAATGGGATGGCAGAGGATTAATTGGAACTGTCCCAGCCAAATTAGGACAGTTTGAAGGTGTGGACAACTCACATGCCTATTGGTCTCAGCAGAGTAATCTGCAACAGCTGGGAAAGATTGTGGGTGTGGCAGGCTACACTGGAAGACCTGGTCAGGAAGAAGAGTTAAAAGGGAAGAGAAACAACCAGGGAAGACAGAAGAAACTAGTTTGGTTTGACAAGCAGACTGGCCAGGATGAATGAGTGCATGTCCAGCAACCCTTCCTGTGACCACTATGCAAGGAACAGCTGCAGGAAGCCTGATAAATATCCCAGCCAAAACAGGAGCCTTCCCTGTGCCAGGCGGGGCTTGATCACTCATCGCAGGAACTGGATCTAAGGAGCCTGGAATTTTAGAATCCCAAGGGGAAGTTTCACCTTAAATGAGAGAAGGACAAAGGCCTGCTGAAAGTTATGATGTAACCATGACTTTCAAGAGGTTCTGCTCAGTCAGGATCCAACGTTGTAAGCCTAGGGGAAGTAAACCCCAAATAAAGTCACCAGTAAAACGTTTTAGCAGCAGAACCTGGTGTAAGCTCATGGATCTCATAGAGTGTGGGTGGTGTTGATGGTATTGAGTGATGTTCCTCTTTCAGAAGAGGGCACCACAACTAGTTTGCCACCTAAATAAATGCTTGGCTGCTGTCACCATCTGCTCATGTGATAGTCTGCTCTGATTCAGATTGCACACTAAATAGGTTTCTGAAGAGAACAAAATACAATTGATAAAGTGAGGGAGAAAACTGGATTCCCAAAATGTCAATATTTAGTATAATTGGTTTATATCCTACTTCATCAAAAACTTCAAGGAACTTTTCAATAAAGTTGTACTGAGTTTTACTTAAAGCAACTTTTGTGGGTAGCAGGGGAAATCAGTGTGTTACCCTGTTCTCTGGGGGTCCTGGAAGGGGCGCCCAATTGACCAAGCAAAAACACAAGATGGGGAAATTAACTCAAGCACTCTCTTAAGCTAGCAAGAGGCAGGGTAACTTAGCAGGGATCTTGCAACCCAATGCCTACGGGGTCAGGTCAGAAGAGTAGTCAGACAAGTTTTAAAATAGTAAAAGTGATATCTTTATTAAAGAACAAACAACAGAAAAGACATCACAAACACACAGCTAACTAGGAATTAGAAATAAGAGTTTTTTGGGGAAATGGGTGATATGACACCTTATCTCGTAGTCCTGAAGAACTTGAAGATTGCGAGGAAGGAAGCTCAACTCGGTTCGCTGAGGGGAGCTTGCTGGTCAAAACGGCAGTAAGACAGTCTGGAACTTGGGAGTGATCCGAGGTGGGCTCGGAATCGGGGAGTTTTTATAGGGTGGATTGTGCCTACAGGCCACACCATACTCGGTGAGAACAATGCAAGTTTGGAGGGGGACAAAGCGTTGGGAAAGGTCAGGTTTTACATGACCAGCTTAGCTCAGATTTAACAATAGAGTATGCAAATGGCTTAGCGTTGCGAGAGTGCCGGCTTGAGGCCGAGTGCCTTTGTGTAAAGTCGCGCTTAAGCAAGGTGTGTCTGCAAAAGAGGTCCCTGAAGCAACGAAGTGGCGTTAATCTGCCTGCCTAAGTGGGAGTTGGAATGCCCAGTACTTACTGGCCGCGCCTGTGTACGTGCTTGACCGGCGGCCCTTACAAACACGTGGAGCCGGGTGGCAGAGAAAGGTCAAAGGAAGGCCAAATGATTTGATATCAAAAAGAGATATCTAGTGCTATCACCGGGTCTGTCTGAACCATAGTAACAAGTGCTTAGTGAATTTTTTGTAGATATTACAAGAAAAGTTAAAAGAAACTTCATACAACTCAATGCTTTCTGAGGGAGAAAATTATTCACCTCTAATTCATGATGATCCAATGTACTGTTCTTAGATTTGGGAATCTGTGTCATTCACATATAGGGCTCTTCTAGACAGGTCTACAGAAGCATGACTTCTTGTGATATAGCTCCTGAGGTTTTCCTGGTTTTTGTCACCTTTGCACCTGCTCATTCTCATCTTTTTTTCGGGGGGGGGGTGTTGCTGTGATTTTTTGGATCATTACTGATGTGATCTTATGACTTGATGGACTTGTGTTCTCCTCTCTGTTTCTTAAATAAGTCTTTAGAGTTACAAGCCAATTTCGACCTTATAAATGAGAAGAATCCAAGAGCCCTCCTAACCGTATCCTTTCACAGATGGAAACCAGGATGCGTGTGGCCGGACAACAGCAGAGTGTGGTCATTACCTGCCTTGCTCAAGTCTTGCAAACTCAGACTGTGGCTTCCCTAATTGAAATCAATGCATCTTTTGTGCACCCTCCCATTTTTCCTTCTGCCTTCCACTTCACCAAGCATTATCATCTTTCCAATAAGTCATATTGTCTCATATGTCCAAAGCACAGCAGCCTCAGTCATCTTGGCTTCTAGTGAGAGTTCAGGCTTGATTTGGTCTAAGACCTATCCATTTTTCTTTTTTTAGCAGTCCACAGTATCCATAGAACTCTCCTCCAGCCCCACATTTCAAAGGAATTGATTTTCTTCCTGCCAGCTTTCTTCACTGTTCAGCTTTCACAACCATAAATATATAAATTGGAAATACCGTGGCCAGAGTTACAGTACTACAGTGCAAAAGTGCTACTACACTGCTATGGTATAGCTTTAAAAGGAGAGAGGGAGAGAGAGAGAGACAGACAGACAAAAGACAGACAGACCGAGGGATGGACATTTTTGTTGTTGCTGTGCTGAGATGCCTCAGATTAAAGAAAAAGAAAAGGAAAACTATTTCAGGCTGGGTATAAAATGTTGCAGTTGGTGCTGGGAATTGCCAGAAAATGGCCCAGAAGAATATTTTTGGATATTTAAAACAGCCCACAAAACTACGGCAACAAATATTGCAACCTCCTGACATCTTTGCCCATCTGGAGAAACCTATAATTTAGATAGCCTCAAAAAGAGGACTGTCCCAGTCTCAATGATCCATTTGTAAAATATTAATTTTCTCATTTTCCTTTGCTCCGCTCAGTGTTATTGATGATAACCAGAGCTTGGAAAATTTACTTTTCAGATTGAAACTCCTCAAACCCCTCTGCCAGCATAGCTGCAGATCACAACGTAATTACCACTGTACAAATGACAGAGGGATGATGAATAATTTTCCAGCAACGTACATATGAAAGCACACATTGCCAACAAATGTTCCCAAACTAATGCATAGGTATGTGATGCTTGAGTTGATGTTTATTTCTGCTCTCTATTTGCCTCACAGTGCTATATTCAAGCTACCATTCCTATTTTTAATTACATAAATTACCTTGAAAGTGACAGCGTTGACGTCGGCTGACTTTGAATGCCAATTTAATAAGAGCTTTTTTTTTTATCCTTTTGAAACAAGAAGAATGATTTAAAAATAAACGTATATGATTTCAAAAATATCCAGGTTGTTTACGATACTTCTTGTTTCTGTGCACTCAATAGCATTAATAAAAGATCTAAGCTGAAAGAATAAAATTTTAAAAATGTGTGTAAACCCACAGAAAAACTTCCATGGGAGAATAAGGATTCTTCTTGTAAGTGGCTTTTCTAAGTAAGAGGCTACAAACAGAATTTGGATTTAAAACATACACACACACACACACACACACAATTTGCATAATCTTCCAGCCAGCTTGGCCATCTCTATCTGTCTCTGTGTGGGTTTGTGTAGCATGTGTTAATCCTACCTCTGTACCAGAATGGGAACCAAGAACCAAGACATAGTTTTTGAGCAGCAGTATATAAAAATCTGTCATAATGATAAAAACAATTAATAAACTATTCTGTTAAAAGAAGCGCTAATATAAAACAGTATAAAAAAGTTTTTAAATAGCATAACAATGAGGATGAAAGTGCGATATCCCATCTGTAGCCAGCAGAAGTTTTCTTACATAGTGCTATAGTGCAAGACTGCCACTTCACTGGTACTATAGTGTACTGTAGCACTATAAGCCCAAAGCCCTTCTGAATAAAAATGAACTTTTCCTGGAAGACGTAGGAGAATACAGAAGCGGGTAGCCTTGCTTCCTGTGAGAGGGAATTCCACAGCCAGGGAGCAGAGCCCAGGGAAAACCTTCTGTTGTGTCCTCACCAAATATGCCTGTGATGGTATTGAAACTGAGAGAAAGCCTTCCACTTAAGAGCTCAGACAGACTTATTTTGTAGTCTTTTAGATAGTATGCATCTACATCACTGGATTTTGCTCATCCTCTATTAATGCATCTGATTTTTCTTGCCTAAAGATAGTTACATTTATCTCTTTTGAAATTCATTTGGTTAGTGTCTGCCTGGTTCTCCGATCTGTTAAGATCATCTTGAACCCAATTCTGCCTTCTGAGGTATTAGCTGTCTATCCCTGTTTTGTGTCATCTGCAGTTTTTCTGAGCACACTTTCTTATTTCTTGCTCCAAGTCATTAATAAAGGTGTTCAGGAACACTCGGCCCAGGACAGAACCCTGCAGCATTCCACATGTCATTTTTTTTCTAGGATGAGGGGTTACTGCTGATAAGCACTTTCTGGGTTCAGCTCCAACTGCTTTTGCCTCTGGCCCCACCTAACACTGGAATGTAGACTTTGACATGAAATGATTCCCACCACTGTTGCATAGATTTTCTCTTCAGAGGCAGAAAGCTCTCAAGGAATTTCCTGTGCTAGAAAGCTAACAGGTTGAAAATAGCTCTAAGAATAATTCAGAGAATTTCACTGGCAGAAAGCACTTGCTTTTTCCCTGGTAGAGAATATTCTCAGTGAACAGCTCTGGGCCTTTGACTTTCAAACTCTGCTGATTTATGATTTTATATAATTCATGAGTTTATCAGATAGAAATATCTGTCACCCACCTCACAGATTTTTGGGAAGCCTGCCTGTAATTAATTCTTGAATCTTTACCTTCTTCTAATCTTGGCTTCTCAGATTTAAATAGCTTTGCACAGCTGCTAGCCTGAATATTTTATATTATAAGAATATTCTATTTGTGATTTTTGTGTTTAGATTTTACAAGTGGTAATCCTACACCTACTAACACAATAAATAATGACAGGAAGAATTGATACATTAAAACATATAATCTAAAATCAATGCAACTCAAAGTGGTGGTCTCTGGATTGGTTATTGGTCGCTGGCAAGTTTCCATGAAAGAAAGAAACAATTGTACCCAATGGGCAAAAATTTACAACTGGTCCCTTGCATAGTGCAAAACATTACTTGCTGGTTCCTCACATTAAATAGTCTGAGAAACACTGATCTAAGATAACAAAAATACATAAAAGTAACACTAGGTTCAACCAATTTCTACTGATGGCAAAAAGTTCCAGGGATGTAGTGTTTATCCAGGTTTGAAGGAGATGAGTAGGGACTTAATGGCATTTTGTAATATCCATGTTAATGGCATTTTGCAATATCCATTTTGTAATATCCATGTATAATATCCATTATATCAAATATATAAGCAGAGGCACAGGTCAAAACCTCCAATAGATAATTAAAGCCTTTTCTACTCACTTCACCTCTGCAGGCAAACAATGGCACCTTGATTGCCCAAGCTCATCTCTCTGGATCTCTTTATCTCTGTTTTCAGACTTCATGTGCAGACATCTAGATCATGTCATTCTTACCCATGCTGAATGGAAAATTCTGGGAATTGTAGGCCAAAATCCCTAAACTCTGTAAGGGTAGACAGAGGGGAAAGGGTATTGCCCCTTTCAAGTGTTTCCTAGTCATTCACAGCCATCATCCAATATTTCAATATGTGTTTTGTTTTCTACAGCATTTGATTTGAAAAGGTATGGTGAAGTAGAAGAAAAGTGAGATCTCTCATTTAAATTAAATTTCTTACTTTGAGAATACCATTGATATTTAGTCTTCAGTACTATTCTAAATATCACAACATGATGAATTCCAAGGTAGATTAATTTACAGAAGGAGAGAAAGAGATACCTAAGGTTGTCTCTTGAAACAAAACCAAACAAAACCAAACACAACTCTGCCTATAAACACAGGATTCATTTTTCCTAACCACTCAGAGTGGGAGGACATTTTTGTGTTAAATGTTGTATCCCGTCAGTAATAATCTGAGTGAATTGTGTGACTCACTACATAGCTGTAATGAGCTGCATTTGCAGAAGATTGGCAAAGAGCTTTTAGTAACCAGGCTTGTCATCCATCTATCCATATAATGTCGTAATATATTTATATCTCTATTTTTGCATTTTTCTGAGGCCGAGAGAGTGTGACTTGCCCAATGTCACCCAGTGGGTTTTCATGGCTGAAACCCTGGTTTCCAGAATTGCAGTCCAGTGCTCAAACCATTGTACCACAAAACCCACTCTGAACAAATCTTGCCAAGAAAACCCAGCTAGGGTTGCCATAAGTCAGAAATGGCTTGAAGGCACACACAGCAGATATCTTATGGAGAAGCAGTGTTGTGTAGTAGTTTGAGCATTGGACTCTGTAGACCAGGGTTTGAATCCTTGCCTTGCCATGGAAACCCACTGAGTGACCTTGGACAAGTCATATTCTCTCAGCCTTAGAGGAGGGCAAAGGCGAACAAATCTTGCCAAAAAAACTCCTGTGGCAGGTTCACTTTAGGGTCATCATAAATCAGAAACAACTTGAAGGCACACAACAACAACAACAACAACAACAACACACATGCATAGGGATATATCAGCTTGCTTGAAGGCCCACGCTTCATTGTATTCTGTGTGGGTTGCTCAGTAAAACAGCCTTAAGCCAGAAAGTAAACAGAGATTCAGCCAGGGTGATTGCACTGACCCTGGTGCTGATAAGATGGTCTTCCTCTTCTCTGAGTTTTGGCGGCAAGGATTGCACTTTAAGCATCACCTTGAAGTTTCTTGAAACCAAGCCTGCTAGGGTATATAACATACCACATGAGGGAACTGCACATTAAGCATTATCTTGAAGCTTCTTAAAAGCCAAGCCTGCTAGGGTATATAATGTCCCACTCTTTCGGACAGGAAATGCCAGCACCTTGCACAAAAGGCTGAGGCCCCTCCCAAATGATCTGACAAAGTTGGACCACCAAAACTTCTAAGCAGTTGAGCCTCCTCAAGAATTATCAATCAATGGTCAAGTACTAAAAAATATTAAGACAATGATTGTCATTGAGTCCTCCCAGGAATAATAAAGGCTGTCTGCAGTCTATCTTGTGCACACTTAATAGGAAGTAAGCAACAGTGCATGTATGTAGGGCACTTCTAAGTATACATTGTGCTTGTAAGAGTCTTCATATTTAAGGATGTTTGAATAATAATTGGGAAAAGGCATTTGCCCTCTCTCTGCAAGTGAACAAAATAAATCATTGCTTCCTGGGCAGAGCTCTTTTTCTGCCTACTCTTTTCTCTCCCTCCTTCTCGCTGACATGTCTTTATTTTCTCTCTGATATTCCTTTTCTACCCCCTCCCATTCCTCCCTGTTCAGCAGGCTGCCAGATAGGGACAAATTGCTCTAGCCAAAGGTCTGAACAGATTGCTTGCGAGGGGGTTCTGAAACTAGATTGAGGCCATAGGTTACCCATCCCTGTTGTAGAAAACATCAGTTGTCAGAAAGGGAGGAAATTATTGAATGATTGCAGCCTTACAGATGGAGTGACTCAGTAAAGCAAGCCATGGTCCTGAGTTTGCAAGACCTAAGCTAGGCTGTAAATAACAGGGTCTTTTGGAAGTCTCTCATTTGTAGGGTTGACATAAGTTGAAGTCAACTTATTGCCACACAACAGCACCACTATCCCAACAGAGGTGGCTGCTGAGCCCCATTTCAATGTGGTGGTAAATTGACTCTGGCTTTTAGCCTGAGCTTAAAGGTTCCTAAGGAGCGGAATCTGTTTTGGGGAGTTGGTTTAGTTCATGCCAAAATCTGGAGTAAATCTCCTTTCCTACTGAGATGGGAGCCACTGGCTGCCATTGCTAGGGTAGCTGTTGCCCCACTATTATGGAAGCTGACAGCCGCCACTGTACTTCAGCACATGCTCCCTCCAGCATGACACTGTGACAGATTAGTATGGCAGTTCCCAATCTGATAAGAGGCCCTGTTTTTACCACCCAAGTCAGCCTCCCCGCTTATAACACCACTTTTGTATAAAAGGCTGAGAGTTTTCAATGTTTGTTTAGAATTACTCAATACCTTTATGGTAGTGTGTTTTCTTTGTTACCTTATATACTGTATACAACCCAGCTGATTCAATATTTATAAAAATAAACTAACATTTATTAGGATAACATAGAGAATAAAATAATATTTCAGATTTAAAATGCAGTTCAGGATTGATGCATTTCTTCAGAGTAGTTCTTCAGTGTATTTCTTATACAGCTCACTTTAGGCTCATCTGTAAAGCACAAGTATCATAAACAGCCCTTTGGCTACACTCCCACCAAAGGCTCAAACCCCAATCTATATCATACATGCTGACCAGATTCTACTAAGGTTCAATTACTTTTCTGCCTGTCACTAGGCTTTCACTGAGAATTAAACCTTCCCATGCAGTCACCCTCCCTGGCTGACTGTGGGGTTCGACTACATAGCTTCTTGGTAGGAATCTCACTGAAGAACTCCATGCCAACTGGTACTTGGCTTCCTTAATTGAATCAACCCACCTGTAGTGTGGTCTCCCTCTTTTCCTATGTCTTTTACTTTACCAAGCATTTTTTTCCAGTGACTCAACACTGTCTCATGATATGCCCAATGTATGATAGTCTCAGATTAGTCATCTTTGCTTTTATTGGCAGTTCAGGCTAGTTGTGCTCTAAGATGCATTCATTTGTCTTTTTAGCAGTTCATGCTATCCATAAAACTATTTTTCAGCACCTTTCAAATTAATTGATTTTCTTCCTGTCAGCTTTCCTTTTGGTCCAATTTTCTCAGCCATACATACAAATTGAAAATTCTATAGCCTGGCTGAGTCTGACTTTTGTATTCAAAGTTTTGTCTTCACACTTGAGGATTGTATCTGTTTCCTTCATGGCTGTCTTTCTGAGACTGAGGCCCTTTTCGCATGGCATTCGTCATGCGAAAGGGCCTCCGGAACATTGCGCAATTGCGAGGAGCATTTCAGACAATGTTCTCACAATTGTGAGACGCTGCCAAGGCCAGCAGGCGCCAATCACACTATATCATTTTCGGCTTTTAGCCGAAAATGGTGTGCGATTGCGCATCGCTCTGGGGCCCCACATGCACTTACCGTCTGTGCAGAGCCTCCAGAGTCATGGTCCTCACACTTCCTCCCCCAGCGCAGCCTGGGAAAATACCCGGTTGCGCTGCAGAAGGAAGAGGTGGAGCCCTGATGTTGCCTGCTGGCCAGCAGGCAGCTCCTGCAGAGCAGAAGCAGCAGGGACACGAGAGCCTCATGGAAGAGGCTGCTCACGTGATCCGCGTGCAACCATGCCGGACACAGGTAAGTTGTGGAAAGGGCCTCAGTCTTCTTCTGATTTCTTGCCTGTAGTCTCCATTTTGGTTAGTGACTGAGCCAGAGTATAGGAAAATCTTTAACCTTTTCAATAGTTTTTTATCTACTTTAAAGTTATGCAAATCATCTGTGGACATTATTTTTGTCTTCCTAATTCACGACATAAAACAATTGTCTTGCATTTCAGCCTGACATGTATTGAAAAATATTCAGCTTGCTCAATCCCTTTGTGTTACACGGAGGGTTGATGCCAATGAACAGAACTCTAGGGGGTAAAGAGCAAGCAGTGGATGGTTGGCTCTTTTGCTAAACAGAATGTGAGGCAGTCAGGATGACAGGAGGGGAAAACACCCTCACACAGTGCCTCAGTGTGTGTTCCTCATTCATCTTGCCTAATAATGCTTTTCTTGAATTCTTGCCACTGCCCTTTTCAGGGAGAAGGTGCATCAGCTACTGCCTGTGTGGTCTTCTGTATTGCCAAAAGAAAAAGTCTTTCCCTCCCTTCTCATTCTTTCTTCCTCACACAAATGGCTCCTGCTGCGAACAGGCGGTCCAGACCACAGAATTAGGCTCTGGGGGAAAAAACAGGACTGTCATTAAGGGAAGTGGCTGAAAGAAAAGAGCACATTTTCTAAAGGTCAGCTGAACCCATGGAGCACTTACAAGGTGGAAATTATAGCTTTTGTCTATCTTGGTTGCATGGGGCAAAAAGATTCTGCAAAGAAAAAACATAAAAGGCAAAGTGATAATGTCGCCTACAAAAATGGTCTTTTAAAATACCTTCCTCTTTCCTTTTAGCTATTAGCATAGCATCTGCATTTATGTATAAGTGAACATTTTTATTACAAGTTTCCTTGCTTCCCTTTGGCCTAATCATCTGTGATTTCTGGTCATCTGAGAGCATGTACTCATATGCTAGCCTATGAGACCAGGATTCATAATGACAATTTGAGTCTTGAGGATGACATGCAAGCATGAGAAGCTGTTTTATATGAGGACAGGATAGCCGTCTCATTCAATATTGCCTGCTCTGGCTGTCACCAGTCTCTTTCCCACAACTTGTCATCTGGTTAGTTTAACTGGAGATTTTAGAGACTGAATCCAGGTCTTTCTGTATAGAAAACTTGTGCACTGAGCTATGGTTCTTCTCCAAAGTTCTGGACTTTGGTCAGTGTGCCAAGGCAGGCTTTCTCCTTGGTAGTGCTGACTAAGGTGATCATGAGAATCTGCTATCCTGTCTAAAAACACCCCTTGTAGCAAGCCATTGAAGCAAGAGTGGACATCCTCCAGAGGTCTGCAGCCACTTTTCAGACTGGGCACGTGCTGAAGGGCCATTCACTTGAGAGGTATTTTATTAGGGATGGAGCATAACAGACATTTCTAATGAAAAATACATGGGAAGAAAAAAGCTAGACTTCATTTCCATTCATTTTATTTTAACATTTAAATGTCTTTATTAAATCAAATTCCTCTGTGCATTATTAACAAATAACGCCCCCATCATACTTGATTTTTATTGCATTTATATTTATGTATAAGTGAACATTACATGTACGTAAATTGATTTTAACATGTTGACTATAGTACCAACTACTGAACAAGAGCACCCTATGAAATTTATAGGGTCACTATAAGTTGATAGGAAACACACATTAAATATGAAACTGATTATAGTCAATGGGGTCATCAATATCATTCCTTTCCCTGTTGAACGTGGTGCTGTGAGCAGCTTGCTGCCAAAATATGATGCATGGTGATTATTCACCAAACATGGAGCAGGGAAGGTACCAGATAAATGGATATAAGAAAAGGCGACAAGGAAAGGAGTTTAGCTCCTTTAAAATTCTGAAATATTACTGGACAATGCCCTGTTACAGCTTGTCCACCAGAAAAGAATCCCCATTAAGTTAAAAATCAGTGATTGGATAAGGACAGGGGGAATTAAAGTCTAAAGCAGCAACTTTTCCAAGCTCTGTAAAATGCACAGTGTACAAAATTGTGGTCATAAACATAAAGTCCTTGCCTGCTTGTTTTGATAAAGTTTGTAGTTACTCTGAACACAGTAATTTTTTTGAAAAGAGCTTTTGAAATGTCCTGATGAGTAGTACTCAATGCTTTGATTACTAAGTCTGCTGGCAGACAAAAGACTGTTGAGATTCATGCTCTCGCTATTTGAAATGCATTCTGTTCCTTGGTTGTTCCTTAATGTTTCTTGGTGGGAAGGATCAGTTTTTAAAATCTCTATATCTCCAAAAAATAAGCGTCAGGATGAAGATTTAGGTGTGTGTAATCTTCTTTCCCCACAGCAACACCCCCAGTTCCCTCTCCTTCCTCCTCACATTAACACTTCTAGTTCCCTGAAAAAACCTACAGCAAAATTAAAGTGGAGTATGAAAGAATGAAAGATGAAAGGAAAGGGAAGTGCTGAAAACTGGGTGCAGATTACTTAATGAGAGCAACGCTGATTCTGGGCCCAACCAAAAAATTCAATCATCTTACAACAATAGTCACTGACAGAAGGAGGGAGACACAGAATCTAGTTCATGGAGGGAAGCACTGGAGCTCTCTGACAGAGAATTCTAAATAGCTCATAAAACTACAAATCACAGGATTTCACAAGATGGGGCTATTGCAGGTCCTGTGGTGTCAAAGTCCTAGAAGTGTGTAGCATGAAGGAGACTGTGGATGATAACCCCAACCCGCAAACCTTAAAGGAAAAGCGAACAGAATCATAGAGTTGGAAGGAAGCACAGGGACCATCAAGTCCAACTATCTGCTGTCCAAGTCCAAGCTTTTGCCATGAATTTAAAAATAAAAATGAAGATACTGGATGAAGGCTTGCATGGTGGGAACAAAAATATCATTTTAAATCAAGAATGGTCCATTATTGATGAGATAAATAAAACAGCAAGGAGAACAGTGTTGCTGCTGCGGTTTCACTGGCCTTTCTTTTCGTCTGCTTCAAATTTTACTGAAGCTCACACAAACCCATAATGGGCAATGCTAAATCAATATTGGGCCTCCTGCTCTTCTCTGTGGGGCTTTGAGTAGAGTTACCAGGTTGAATATGGGATTGGGCTCCTATTGTTTTAATATTGAGCATATTCTTGATCAGGAATGCTTACACTGAAGTTCCATCAGGAAGAACTACAGCACATTTCACTTGCCTGTGCTCAACTTTTAGCTGGCTGTTGAAATCAGAGGTGGGGGAGAATATCTAGCAGCAGAGGAGCATCTCATTCCATTCTTGTAGCTGAGTGCATACCTACATGCATACTCCATGACTTCCCAGGGATCCTCACAAGGTCCCAGAGGATGATACTGTTGCAGTGAATCCAGCTACAGGAATGGAGTGGAATGCTTCTTTTCTGCTGTCCCGCCACCACTTTTCCACAGATAATAAATAGCCATGTTTTGGGGGCAGCATCAGCTAAAATGTGGGTTGGGAGATGAGGGAGCAAATGAGCCATTGCCTTTCCTGAAAGAACTTTATAGTAACCTTTTCTGTTTCAGGACCTACTAATTACTAGAGCAATGGTTCTTCGCCTGGGATCCATGGACTTCTGGGGTCTCCAGAGCCATCACACGGGGTCGGCAAAGCCCTGCTACTGGATATCAACAGTGATGGCAGCAACACCTCCCTGCTAATGGCTGGCTCTTCTCAGAAAGGAGAGGAAAAGGGGGGGGGGATGTACCTGCATGCTCAGCCCAGCCTAACTCCTCAAGAAGAGAGGGAGAGGGAACTCAATTGTATTGAGTGTCAGACAAGGTGACACAGTTCCAGGGAGACACCTGGATTATCACCTACAGATGGGAACCACCCTGTGGGTGCTGGTTTTCTGCCTTCCTTCTGCCCCTGCTCTCTCTCTCTCATTCTCTCTATACCACCTTTCCTCCCTTCCTTTCTTTTCTGGGCTCCCCCCAGATACGAGTGAGCAATCTGAGTAATAGACTAATTTTTCATTTTGGAAGAGTGCTGCTCTTGCTGCACAGGATGCTTTGTGTGAGTGTCTCTTTTACATGGTAGCAGGGGGTGCGGGCACTGAGGAACCCAGTGGCAGGCATGTGTGTGCATCCAAGCTGCTCCCTTGTTTGCAAATGAGGGAGCAGTTTTGGTGCTTTTACCCACTACTGGGTCCCTGACAAAAAGGACATAACAGCAGGCATGTGTGTGCCTCCAAAATTCTCCCTCATTTGAAGACTTGATGAGCAACTTGAAATAAATATTTGAATATTTAAATAAATGTTTGAGTATTAAGTCTAAATTTAAATATTTAAATCTTGAGTTAAGTCTTGGAGGTCCCTTGCAATAAATCATGTTTACAGGGGGGTCTCTGATAAATAAAAGGTTAAGAACCACTGTAGTAGAGCAACAAGAGCCCTGTCCCTGGCTCCAAGTAATCCTTTCTAATGCATTCCTACAGCCAGTGGAAAGGATAGCTGATTTCTATGGTGGAAGGTCATGTGTTATGTTCTTTGGGATATTTGGGAGTACTCCTTACTGTAGCAAGGAACAATAATGTGGCTTCTGCCCTCCTTCTTGCTAATATCAGTGCAATGGATTCCTGTGGTCATTTGAATGACAAGTTATTTCTTTAGAGAGGTTAGGGGAGGTTACAGCCTGTAAACATGTTAATCAAGGGGAAAGAAACCTTTTATAGCCCACAGGGAAAAATCAGTTCCAGAGAAGTTCATAGGAAAAAACAAAGATAAGATCAAAACAGCCAACAAATTAGAGTTAAAAGCCATTGTTGCCAGTAACTAAGCCTTAGGTATAACCACCAGTTGTCCAGAACTGGCAGGGAGAGTCTCAGTTAATTTTCAGTCATCCTACCTTTTTAAACTGCTTTTTAAAGATATCAGTTTCTCTCTCTTCTGCCCACTTTCCTCGTTTGTGCTCTGCTTCAGTTGCTGCAAAAAGTAGTTTGTACACAATCAACTCTGAAGTGGGGAAGAGGAGGGAGTAGGATCTTGCCTTTTCCACTAGGGTCAGAGAAGAGCAAACTGCTGCAGCTTGTATGTTCTTCCTCATTAAAAACCTTTGACCACACTCTGATGCTGCTTGCCCACATGTGTCCCAGATTTCAACTGTGAAATGTTGGAGGGCATTTCAGCCTTTCACAATGGAAGAAAAGCTGAAAATCATAAAATTGATTTTATGGGGATGGCCATCAGGGAACTTCAGAGGGATAGATGGAGATTCCAGGATGACCATATCATTCCTAATCCCTGTTCTTTTCAAATTTGGGAATCTTCTCTTAGTCTAGTTTATTTGAAGATGCTGCCTATATAGGCAAGCATGTTAGCCTCTAGTAACCTAGTTTCGTGCATTCTACAGGTTTGTTTTTTCAGATACAAGGGGTATCTGCTGTGTAAGTGATTAGTGGATGTGTTTCCTAAAGACCTTTGTGCAAGTAAGGGTTTTTGCTTGTTCTAAAACCTTTCAATTATTTCTAATAGTTATTCAGAATGAAGTAATGCATTTTCATGGCCACTGAGTGTGCTTCTTTTAGCATGTCCCAGGTTTTGTACAGGGAGGTGTAATTTGGGTCTTGCCTCTCTTGCATCATTGATCTCATGAAGAATGGCAGGCTGATTTAGCTGCTTGAAACTGCTTGAAATTCCCCCAATTTGGTATGTTTGAAAAGTTCTACCATAAAAGGGACATTGCTTGAAAGGTCATATAAATATTGTGATCTTATCCTGAAAAGCTACGTCTATGTTCACTTGTGCTCCCTGTGCTGTACGAAGCTTCACGTGGCACACTGTAATATGACAAGCTTTACTCCCATGCAAACACCTCTGAAATCAATATGAATCATGTAACTGTCACTATGAAGTGGCGTAAGTACTCCTTACTCTCTCTCTGCAGGTATTATGCTTCATAGTTTTCTTCAGATGAGAGAACACTGGATTCTTATGTATTATTGGCTTTATTTACAAATATATGAGTGGAATACAGTGGAAGTAAAATACACTCCTTCAGCAAGCAACATAACTGCTACTCCTGCATCAGGGTTCCAAAGAAAGAAAGAGAGGGCACATTCAAATTATGTGAGCCAACTGATAGCTCTCTCCAAAATTCTCTCTTGGTTTTGCAAATCGGATGGTAAAACCATTCCTCTCCCCAGCTCTTTCCCCAAACTGGCACTGAAGGCAGCTTGCAAAATTTGAAACAGATACAGATAAAACACATTGGATCACTGTTGTTAAGAATGAAAGAAAATAACAACGGTACAGCACACCATTAAAAGCCTTTTCTTACAAGCATTGTATTTCTTAAAACCTGTTAGAATTCTTTTTTTTTTTAAACTTCACTTGATAGCAGAAAAACAATAAGGAACAAACAAGTCTAGCTTTCCAAGGAAAAGAGATCCAGAGCCTGGGAACAGCCATGAGGAAGGCCTTCTCTAGGGTCCTTTCTGCAGGACGTCGTCATCCCATATTAGGGATGGGAGAAGTATAGGACCCGGATGAAACCTATGCATGATGTTGTCACAGTCTCATTGTTCTCTTGTTCCTAGGGGTGGGTGGGTGGGCAATTGCGCCACAACAATCATTGACAGGTTTTATCCATCAATAACTGGTGATCATGCATCCCTCCTGCCGCTACCCCACACTTACCTTAGGTGCAGAGGTCCTCCAAGCACAACGGCTGCACTTCTTGCCCCAACACAGCCTGGGACAGTGCCCAGCTGCACTGCAGAAGAAAGAAGTGGCACCATTGCACTACATTCACAGAGGCAGCTGGTACAGAGGGGAGAGCTCCTGTTGCACCCCACTCCCAGGATAGGCTCTACTGAGATCCCTGTGGGATGCAACTGGGATCCAGTAAGCTGAGGAAAGGGCATTGCTTTCCTATTAGATGAGTCTGTGAAAGTGGTGGCTCAGAGAGAACAGCCTCACTGAAGATTTTACACCTCAAGCAAGCTAGTATGGGGAAATATGGTCTGTCAGGTAACCCAGACTTTGAGCTGTATAGAGCTTTACATGACATAATTAGTACTTAGAATGGTGTCCAGAAAGATACTGGCAGCTAATGGAGCTGTTTGTGAAAGATGGTGGCTCTGAGGTCAAGGAACAACTATTGTGCCAGGAACAGAGCCAGTGACTGACCAAACCAACTTGCAAATATCCCCATCAGTTGAAGGACAAGCAGAGGCAGAGTTGCCTCAGCCAGCTCCAGAGGGAGAGAGAACCAGCAGTGATTTGGAGGAATTGCAGTCACCTGTGCCCCTTAGCCCCTAATCATGAAGGAGGCTGAAAGGGACAGCTCAGAGGGAAGCTGCATTGGCTAGATTGAGGAAAAAATGACAAGTAACACCTGTTCTCAGTGGGTATTAAGTCTGCCAACGTGGCTTGGCCTTTGCTTGTAGCAAATTACTTTGCAAGCCCTCTCAACCCTTGTGTTCTAGCTCCTTTGACCCCTCTGGATGGACCTCTGCTTCTTGAACCTGTGGAATGGACCTTGACCTGGCTCGGCTCTGGGGTTCCTCTAGTAGTTGTTTGTATTGGATGTTCCTCCACTGCCACCGCCTCCTCACAGCAAGTATTCTCACCTCCTCCCCCTTGCTGGCAGTGAGGCACAGGCAGGGAGTTGGACTCTGACACTGTTGTAACAAGAGAGTAGTATGCTTTGGGCTGATTCCACAGGGTAGCCAGGTGAAATATAGGGCAGGGCTCCAGTACTTTTCCTGGATATACAGAAGAGTGAATTCCAGCAGGTGTTGGTTATCATGCAACCATGTAACAGGAACCACCTGCTCCAAGACATCAAGAGGACATTCCAAAAGTCCTGGAGAATGGCTGCATTATTCTGTGCTGGCTATTGCATACCCTCCAACATTTCACAGATGCAAACAGATGCTCATGCAGCCAAGCAACATAAGACTGTGATCAAGATGGCAAAAGTTATTATTAATGAGGAAGAACACACAGGCTGCAGCAGTTTGCTTTTGCCTGAGCCTATGGGAAGGGTAGGATTCTGCCCCTATCCTTGCTTCTGTGTGAATTGAATGCAAACTACTTTTACACTTTGAACTGACATTTGCAGCAATTGAAGTAAGCCCAGGACAAAGAGGGAGAGTGGGAGGAGGATACTGAAACCAGAACATTTTAAATGCTTGTCAAAAAATTAGACAATAGATGGATTGGGACTGTCCCAATTAAGGCCATTTGTGCACTAGACTGTTATAGTGCTATTATTCTACTTTCAACATCCTATGGAATCCTGGCAAATCCCAGGATTCCATAGGATATTGAAAGTGGAATAATAGCACTATAACAGTCTAGTGCGGAAATGGCCTAACTCCCAAGAGAGTTGGAAGGTATGGAATCACCCTTAAGCGAGAAACAGCAATCTGAGTAGAGGGCAGGGAGATGTTTGCAGGGCCTCCACATCCCTGCACTTTCTTCATTGAGCTGGACGGTCTGCAAATATGAACATGAGTGGAAGCCTCCACGTGATTAAGAATTCTGACAAAGCAGGGTTCCTAAGGGTGAGAATTAAGCAACTCCTTTCAACCAAGAAGTGCAATGGCCCCTTGACTTTTGCAAGGGTTGGGGGTGCAGAACCCTCAGCATGCTTCCCCCTTTCTCCCTGCCCATTCTCTTGCCTTTTCCCTGGGCATCCATGTCTTCCTTCCACCTGCCAGGGCAACAGACAAGCAAATGGAAGGCGAAGAGTGGAGGGAGAGTCTCACACACTTTCCTTCTCCTTACACAGGGTTCCCCCCTCCTTTTTGCTTGCCTTTTGCCTGGGCACAGAAAAGGAAGGCACAGCATGTCAGGACAAAAGGCAAGGGAATGGGAGGGGAGAATGGAGGGAGGCATGTGGGTGCCTCACAAATAATCAAATTTGTGAAGGTCAAACCTACAAATGTGGAAGGAGGACTGCATTCTTAATAGGGTGGTAGCTGTTATAACAGTAATGCACTAAAATGTAACATTGCCTCCTTTGCTGGGCAACTATAATGTTTTAAAATTGTAACTTTTATCGTTATGGAGTTTTTGGTATCATAAAATGATGGAGGAGGAATCACATGGTTCAAGAGCTGGCTTGTGCTTTGTCTTGTGATCTTTCTCTATTGGGGCAACAACATGGAGGAGAGTGGAGAACAGTGAAGAATTAAGGAAAGGCAAGGGAGTGAGGTGAGGATAGAAAGAAGAAAGAAAACCACAGACTTCAGACAGATTATGAAGGTGAGTGGTGGTGCTCATTGTAATGGGGGGGAATGAGGGACAGGAGAGGCAGGTCAGATGCAGAATCCTGCTTTAAAGCATTTGACATTCTCGTGTTGGGTGAGATAGCGGCAAGCTTTGAAAAGAGGCAGTGTAAGAATCCTTGCTGCTGCCTCCAGTGCAAACAAAATTATTACAATGTTCCATACATTTGGAGGGGGGTGGAGGACATTAAAGGAAAGTGTGTGGTGGTGGGGGAGAAAGAGAGATTGCGAATGTGAATATGGGGTTTGGGAAAGGCCCTCTTTCAGAGTGACTTTGCCTTTTGAGGCTGCAGTGTATCCTCAGCCACCCCGATATCAGTGGTACATATATTTGAGTACATCTGTATAGGATTGTACTGTTAACCATCTTTTAAAAATAAATTAGCTTTATGTCAAAGATGGGAAATCTTCTATATATATTCAGAGAGTATTGATCTTCAAATCCATTTTTTTTTTTAAATCAGTAGTCAGTTTCTCAGAGAACAGGCACTCTGGAGAGACATTATTTAATTCTGTAATTGCTAATATTATAGTGTAGTATCAAGTTCTTTAAGTATTATTTTTCAAGGTTTAAATATTTTTGTGCATTGTTCTTTGGCATCATTGCTGGTTTAGACATGCTGGTCTGTCCTTTTCTCCTTTTAAACTCTCCTGAATCGATGGATAGATGGATAGATTTTTTTTTTAAAAAAATATTATCTGCTATGTGTTTCTCTGTACATTTATTTTTAATGTTGGTTTAGGCTGATGAAGTTACTTATACAATTCTCATTTTTTCCCTCCCAAAAAGAGAACTGAATAGTGTTACTTTTTACTGTGAGAAATGGGAAAGGAAACAGTTACTTTTAAATAAAATTATAACTATAACAAAGTAAAAAATGGGAACGTTTGTGTTTGGTTATAAACTTTAACTACTTTTCAAAGAAAAAAAAAGAGGAAAGTTTTCAAACTTTGCAATTCATAAAGAGGGTTCTATTCAGATTGAAATGAATGCACATAGAATTACTACCACCCCTTGCAAAATTTGCACGTCAGTGTGAAAATTCTGGCAATATTGGGTCAGCAAGAATACACAAGGGCTAAGTCCATCAACCGAAGCTGTGTTCTGACATGACACCCGAACACGGCTGCAGAATTCAGAAAGGTTACTTTTTAAAACAACACCTCCCAGTATCCTATAGCCAGTGGGGGTTGTAATTAAAAAAAAAACAACCCAAACTTTTCCAAGTTCTGGTAAAGCATGCCAGGGCCTTTCCATACCCTCTAACATTTCACAGATGAAAACCAGAACACCTGTGGCCAGGCAACGTCAGAATGATGTCAAGATGGCAGAAGGCATCAGTGAAGAAAAGCAGACAAGCTAGAAGAGGCTGCAGATGTTTCTATTTCACTGTGCCTACCAGGAAAGGCTTGATTCTGCCCCTTTCTGGGTTCTACCCCCACCCTACAGAGTTAATTGAGTACAAAGTACTTTGCTGCAGTTGAAATAAGCTGAGAACATATAGGACAAATGTTGTGGTGTCACCAGGGCTGATGTCACCCATGCACTAACTCATGGTATCAACTCTACAGAACCTTTGCCACCCAGAAGCCAGAATTCCAAAGGTCCCAGTCTATTCCCGTGGACATCCTGATCTGTGCACCTGCTGTCGAAGGCACTGGGGATCTTGTCCAGCTGTAAGAAAAAAGGGGGCAGTTGCCCTAAATGAAGCTATATGGGCTCTCATAAAATGGTAGGGGGAGAAGGGGCAGGCAGTCATTTTGGTGTCACTCTCCTCTGATGGTGTCACCTGGTGTGGTCTGTACCGCCTGCACTTATCTAGTGATGACACTGGGGAAATGCAAAGAACAGAGAGAAACCGGGAATTTTAAAAGTAGCTGAAAAAGTGGGATGGCAGAAGATTAATTAGGACTGTACTGCCAAAGTAGGACAGTTGGAGGGTATGCCTTTCAAGGGTATTTTTAAAAGAATAATTATCTTAATAATTAATAATCTTTATTAAAAACATTTTTGATTTGTAGTGTTTGCCAGATATAGCAGTGAAGTTATCCCAACTCTAACAAGCCATGGCATTAAGCTCATAACATCTGGCACAGGAGTACAATATAGCAAATATGTTGCCAGTTTCAAATGAAGAGTGATGATAGTCTTGAGAACTGGAAAGATGTTGCTGCCACAGTGGGGTGATTGAAGGCCTTGTTTGGAGAAACTGCAGATCATAACTCTCTGGGAACAAGGTACATATCAATGTTTTCTTTTCCTTTGCAAGCAATAAAATACCATCTGTACCATATTTCCCAGTTTTGTCTGAGTGGCTGGCAAGAAATGGATACGGCAGGCTAAGAGCCAAGGTCTGCTGGAACTCATTTCAAAATGCAAAAAGTCATATAATATCATTCTGTGCTCTAGGTAAACAAATTGTTGAGAGATACTGACCTTGAGATGGATCTCAGAATGGGCAGTGTGTGGGGGAGAATAATTTGGCAAAATTGGACCACCAAGAATCCTATGTAGCTGAGTCTCGGGAATTATCAGTCAGAAGTGTACTAAATCTTCAAGCTGTTGTCCTTGAGCACTTGGCAGGAATAATAAAGCTCCCTGCTATCTATACTAGCCACCCCTATTTGAGAGTAAGCTTCACTGAAAACATGGATGGCACTTCTCATAGACATCGTATGTGTAAGAATCGTCATATTTAAGGAGGCTTCAGTTATAATGGGTGGGAAAGTCATTTGCCCTCTCTAGAAGTAGGCCAAATCTGCCCTTACATTTTAAAAAAAGTTTAGGTCCCTAGACCTTGACTAGAAAATGAGATATGGCAAAATTCCTAGGTAGTTTGATGTTGTTTGACTCAAATGGATCGATATAATAGGTTCAAACAACTAACTGGCAGGAGCAGTAGTGGAGATGTGACACTGGCAGAGGATTTCTCAGAGACAACAGCAGTGGAATAATAATAATTCTAGAGAAGCTATACTGCACAGAAGAGGACAATGCTAAACCATTCCTGAAGCCTTGTGCCTTGGAAACCCAATGGTGAGATAATCCAAAATGAAGTCACAGCACTGAGTTTGCAAGACCCGAGCAAGGCAGTTGGTGACCAGGCCTCTTAGCGGTCTCTTCTTATTGTGTAAGGTTGCAACAAGTTAAAGTTGACTTGTCCACGAAAAAACCCAATATATGTTTATAACTTGTCCCTCTTCCTGCCAGTAGAGAATAATGGTTTTGTGAGAACATGAAAAATTACTTTTGAGACTGCATTTGTTAGTAGATCAAATACCCCTACACCTTGATATGATTTAATTGGCAAAATATATTGATTGGTATAAACATAAATTATACCCTGCTATTTTTTGGAAGACCATGCTGGCTAAGAGGAAACACTGGCCGCATGCATGCATGCAGTGCAAAATCAGGTCAGAAGAGACCTCAAGGATTAGCCAGTTCACAGTCATAGGAAACTCCAATGATAATGGACTTACAATTTGCCTCCAATGACTCCATCTTCAAGAGATATTCCCACAGAACAGCTGATTGTCTTAGCTCCTCTCCCTCTGACCAAGAAAACTTCCCTTTTGTCCCCACACCTTTCTGACAATTAAAGAGCTGTCAAGGCTACCATTAGCACTAAGACCATTACATCATTCCAGACTCCATTGTTCATTCTGCTAGAGAGCCATTAGCACCTTAGCCCTCCAGGCAGAAATAGACTATTTAAACCCCAGTTTTTGGCCAGCCAACTCAAGTGCACCAATTGCTAATTAGCACTTTGCCATTCTGATTCCTGTTTGCTATTGTCCTTCGACCTGTGTCTAAGCCACATCACTGCTTTTTGCTTTCTGGATTGGTAAATATCACCCCTTCGCCCTAGAATCTCACTATCCAAAACTGTCCTCCCTTTTGTTTCTGTTAGCCTTGTGCGATTGCATGACTGCTTGGATCTTGTGTGTGTGATTGCAATTTCCTCAATAAAACAAATATGCTTACTTTTGGATCTCCGGCTGGTTCTTCCCTGTACTAGTACCAGTAGACAGAGGTGTAAGAGATCTTGTAAAGTTACCCCGCCCACAGGCCTCCTTTTTGAGTTAATATCCCCACCATTTCATGGAGGCACTGGCATTGTGGGTGGACTCCTGAATCACCCAGGTTTTGGGGTAACACATTTACATGTTCAAATGTAATGGATGAACAAGGCCATAGAATGCAGAATTTGGACATGTTACTGTTTTGGACTACAAATTCTACTTCCCAAAATTGCAGTACTGCTACTCCCAGAGCTCGCCATGGTGGCTGGGGGATGCTGAGAGTTATAGTTCCGCAATACAATTTTTCCAAGTTCAGGCCTAAATCCAGTTGTACCAACTAGAGGACACTTGCTGAACGAATGGGACCTCAATAAATCAGCCATTTGATATACTCCGTTGATTCAGTAGGTCTACTCTGATGGAGAATAGTTATTGGATTGAGGCCACCCATTTTTATGCTGACCCTGCGGTACACCATATGTTAGATTAAACGTGCTCTTATGAAAGCTTGCTTAAGCTAGCCACTTTTTTAAAAAATACCCACTTTTGAAAAGTGATCTTCTGTTTAGCAATGACTGGTCAAATAATACCTGAGTGCCCAGAAATTTGTACAATGGAAATGGCTGTGACTACTGCATATTGAATACTCATTGTATATTGTGTCTTTGTACCCGAAATATTAAGCAGTCTTCTTGATCCAAACCTGAGTTACTTGAAACAGAATGCTGATAAATCAAAGGACATTGTCCCAACAGATGATGACTCTCAAATTCTACTCCTCCAAATATATAAAGTATCTTTATATATGCAGATTCTGTAATGAATACAAAATGCACTATCATAGACGTTTGTGTGTCTGTTTCCTGAGATTCCTCTCCTTACCTTTTTAAAAAAATCTTTTTCTCTCTTTCAGAAAAACCGAGTCCTTTTTTAGGGATTTTGAAGAAAAAGATTTGACTCGACTGAGTGACATTTAATTAAAGCTGTAAAGGGATCACTGCTCATAAAAAACTGCCCATTTTGGTCTACATTTAATTTACAACTCTTGGGAAGCATCACAGAGGCTTAATTTATCTTTTTCTTTCCATTTGCAAGCAATTCTATCATGGGACATTCTTTTTTTTTTAAACTTTTTAATTAAGAATTGAAAATCTATATCGCTACTAAACATCTGGAGCTACGTGGCCAACTGAGTCCCCTAAGTAATGTGGCCTGGTATGTTATACTATTTATAATTCAGAAATAATGTTTTTCTCTGCCCTATAATGCTCTCAGCTGTAGTGGTTTATTTGCTGAGTATTATCACTATTCATTTTAAAAGCAACTTCAATAGAAACTTTAAATTATTCCAAGCAGGATGCCTGGCTTTTCATCCAGTTTCAATTTACAGGTTTTAATACTTAGTTACACTTACTGACTTAAACTTGTTTTTATCTCTTCAGTGTTTTTAATATGATATTTTATATGTATCCTGCCTATCCTAATGAAAAGTAAGCAGTTACTACTTCCTTGGAGCTTCTTCTCTGCAACAGTACCTAAGTTGGTCAAGTTCTTGCTGAACTGATTCTTTGTTCTATAGCTAACATTCTTGTATGTCATAGTAATTTGATCTTAACCATTTCATCCCAGAACTGATGTAGCCAAGGAAGTAAGAGACTTGGACCTGTTATAGTGTTATTATTCCACTTTCAAAGGCCCCTCCTTAAACTGCAAACCCCAGGATTCCATAGGATGTTGCAAGTGGAATAATAGCACTATAACACGCTAGTGCAGAAATGGCCTGAGTGTCAAATCAGAGACAGAGTTGAATGGTATGTCCTATGATTAACCCATTTTCTCTTGTCCCAATGAGATTTCTTCAGAGATATGTACCTCAGCAGTCCTGCTTGCAATTAAACCCATTTTTTCATAATGCAAAGTACACTAAATGCATCTGTGAGGAAAAAGCACTTGCTATGAAAAACAGGTTTCTTTAATCACTTCAGAGAGCCCGTTTTTTAAATACATGCTAAATGTATGATCTGCTTTGACACTCATTAAGAATAGTAAATTTTCTACCTCAGATCTCACTCTGCCACAAAACCACTGGGTAGTTATCAGCAAGCCATTCTCTCTCGGCCTCACTTGTCCAATCTGCAATATGAGGAAAACTACTGCAAAAGGAATTATAGTTAGGCAATACATGTGAAGTGCTTTGACCACTTAAAAGTCCTATATGAATCTTGATAGCCTCAGACTATTGAGGGAGGGGCGTAGGATAGGGCTTTAGATATCTTTCACGTGACAAAATGACAACACTTGGATGCCACTTTAACTGCCATGACTCCCTCCTATGGAATCCTGGGATTTGTAGTTTTGTGAGTTATTTCAATTCTCTGCCAGAAAACTCTAGTGCCATACCAAGCTACAAATCAAAGGATTCCATACTGTGTAGCCATGGCAATTAAAATGGTATCAAAGTGTTATAGGTGTGTGGTGTCAAATGTCAATAATTAAAAATAAAGATATTGAATATTAGAGAAAATGACACTGACCTTATCTATATTAATTCTACTGTATTAACTGTAAAAATTATATATATAGTACTGCTGCTGAGCTGTTTTCTTTCTTTCTAATAATAGGCCTGATAGAACCGTATAGTGGCTAATCTTTTCTCTACCCATTGTCCCATAAACCTCAGTGGAAACCATTGAGAACTAAGGCCCCAGCCCTCAGCTGCATTGGTCCCTCTCTTCCTCTGCTTGAAGTTCCACTGTTTAGTCATACAAGTGATGTTTGGAAACAGAGAATTGGTCCAATGTCAAGATACCCATAATCTGGCAACTTAACTGCCACTTAGAGTTATATCTACCTTGTTTGGTAGTCTGCTACCATCTCAAATATCCATAAAGCCATGCAAAACAGCTCTGGACTATTCCAAGCCACTGTGTTTCATGGGCTCAACATACCCCTGAAAACCCCAAAGAGTAAGAGGTGACCAATGGACCAAGACTGGATTGTGTACCTTAGCAATACCCAAAGAAATTGACCAAACACCAAAGTAAAGGAGCTATATTTATTTACAAATAGGGTCGGTGAGTAGGTATTTACATAAGAACCAGCTGTAAAAATATTAGAAGCAGGTAAGAAAAAACAGAAATCTATCTTTCTTATGAATGTACATAACATGACATAGGCAAGATGTTCAGACCACAGGAGCCAGAATATCTGCTGAATATGTATGAACCCAAGTGGAGCAGTGCATGCTCCCTGCTGTAAAGTAGACTATGCGGAAAAGCATGGTAGAAAGCATGACTGGGATGTGTGTAGCCATGGGCTGTATTTAACTGTATTTAACTGTGGGGGAGGCAGTGCAGCCTTTGAGACTCCTACAGCTCCCCATCCCAAGGACCTTGGGATGCCCAATGTTTTCATCTTCCCAAAAGTCACCATTCAACCAAAAAACCTTGAAAACCCACTCAGGGATATTATGCCATTTTGGTTTTTCTGGGGTGTGTCTTTACCCTGAAACAGCCAACTCTTCCAAAAAGAGCCTGAAAGACATCCAGAGATCACTCCCAGTCTTCACAAATAGCATACATGATGTCAAGTACAAACTTGTCCTTGGTTCAAAGAAAATAGCTCCGAGCTTTTCAGAAGCCTTTACTTAGTAACCCAAAGAGAAAACAATAGTACATACTGCAAATGTTGCCAGAATTGAAAGAACAAAGGATCGGCAAATATCGAATTTAGCCCATATAATGATCTCATTTGTCAGCTAAGCATAACAACACAGTTTTCCCAAGCCAGTCCCCTCCCCTTGCTTTCATGGGTCTCACCATAAATTTGACCTTGGAGACTTGAGTGCCAGTCTGCACCTGGATTCTGTAGAGGTAATGTATTTCTTCTTTGCAGTACACTAGTTTTCCCCAGCCATTCCTATAGATGTTGGTTCTCCCAGTCTTTCTCCTCCTCCTCTAGCACATGGGCAAATGCTGTTGCTCCACACTCTTGGTCTCCTTCCGGGCCTGCCATCACATATTGGAGCATCTTCCAGCTCATTCCATAGGCCTTGGGCCTCCTAGTCTTTCTCTTGTGCCTCTAGTGCCCAGACAAACACCGCAGCCACTCCATACTCCTAGTCTCTGCTAAGAAAAGGGAAAGTTTGTTCCTGCTGCTTATCAGCTTCTTTGTTGTGCTTTGTGCAGCATGTAAAGAGTTACAGTACTCAGCAGCCAACTTCAAAATAGCAGCTCTGAAAATTTCAGAATAGTAGTTCTAGCAGTCCAGTCTCTGGGACTGGAGTGCTAGAACCTGTACAAAGCTGAACATCAGTCAGTGTTGGTCCTCCACTCTCTGGTATGTGCTCACTCCAGATTAAAGAGAGAACCTTTATTCCTATGATATTCCTGGTGGAACAAATAACCAATCCTAGCAAAAACCTTTATGTGCCAGGTCTCATGGTGCTGTTAATAATCATAGTGAGTTAACATGAGAAAGTCTGAGGATGACCTTAATTTGGCTACTCTTCTTGTGGTAGGCAGGTGCACTTATGAGAAGCTGAAATCAGGATGGTTCTGATTCTAATTGCTTAAAGAAATTAATGATTCTGCAAATGGTTTTAGACTGATTTCATGTTTAAACATACTTTTAACTGTTCAGTATACTTTTAGTCTGTTTATTTTTATTGCTTCAAATTATGCCAGAAGCCAGTGGGGTATCACGGTTTTGGTGTTCAACAGGGACTCTGGGAGACCAGAGTTTGAGACTTAGCCCTGGAAACCCACTGACAAATCAATTACTTGGCATCAGAAGACAGACAATAGCAAGCCCCTCAAACATATTCTGCCAAGAAAACCCGGTGATAGGATTGCTTTAATATTGCCATAAGTCAGAAATCACTTGAAGGCACACAATTACAGCACTATGTTTTCTTTTGCAGACTGAGTCTATGAAAGCTTATGCTACAAACTTCTTTCTTGCAATCATCTCAAAGGTGATACAAGATCCTTTTTTATAGTAGACCCTTGGTATCTGCTAGGGTTTGGTTCCAGGACCCCCTGTGGATGCCAAAATTCATAGATGCTCAAGTCTCATTATGTACAATAGTATAGTAAAATAGTGTCTCTTATACAAAATGGCAAAATCAAAGTTTGCTTTTGGATTTTATTTTTTTTTGGTGAGGCGAGATATTTTCAAGCCATGGTTGGTTGAATCTGTGGATACAGAATCCGCATATATGGAGGGCCAATTCTATACTGATACAAACTAACATGGCTGTATCTTTGAATACAGAATGTTTCAACCTGCTTAACTTGATTTTACTTGTGTGCTGCCCTGAGACCTTGTGCCATAGGGTGCTATTTGGATATTATATTTTACATTTACATTTTAATAAATAAATTGACCCATTAGATGTAACTTTGGATTTGTATTGCTCTGTGACAATAGTGTGTTTATCAAATTCAGCAGATTGTTGTGAATAGAACATGATAAAAAGAAACATAAAATAAAATAATTTGAGAATTGGCTTTTATGTCTGAGTACAGCCACATGAAACTAGTTTGAAAGCTAAAGTTTGGAGACCCTTGTTTGAATTTTGCAGCCATTGTTTAGATAAACTCTTAAGAAAACAGGGGAATGTTTCATGTTTTAGTTTCTTGTTCCATAAAGCCCTGTTTATGATTCAGTACTTTGAGAATTCATACAGGGCAAGATCAGATAATCAGATATCATGGAATAAAAGGAAGGTGCATGTTTGAAATTCAGAGAGAATGTCAGACTGACATGACATATTTGTATTGCATATAAAAACTCTGGAGCAGTCAGTGCTAGAAATATAATTCATTAGAATGTTGAAAAGATAAAAAACTTTGATAAGGATTTTGAAATATAGTCCAGCCTGTTGTCCCAGATCAAAGAACTGAAAATAAAAATATGGAACTCTGGTTCTAAAATAAGGTAAACATTGCAGATCATCCTGATAATGTTATCTCTGCTTTGTTTTATGGCATGCTTTTCAGAGTAGGTCTTTAAAATATTGCATAAACTTTCATTTTTATAGATGATAGAATATTGAAATACTGTGAAACAAGGCAGAATAAACAAGGACACTAGCCACAGATAATGGTATAGTACTAAGTTTTAAATTCAGGTGCTCACTGTGACAATCCTCATAGCCATGTCCCCAAGGGAAGTCTAAAAATGTTGGGAGCTGTGTACATCCATACCAACAAATAGTGATATTTCCAACAGTGGCTAGCAAATTGTACTGCTTTAGTATAGTCCAACTGATCTAGCACCCAACAGGGCCCTCTGCAGATCTTACTTAAGTAAAACAAGACAAACAAACAAATAATGGGGTTGGGTGGGGAAGCCCCCTAGCCATCTTGGGCCTTTTTACACTACACAACTATAGCACTATGATTCCATTGTTATGGCAGCATCCTATGGAATCTTAGGATTTGCAGATTAGGGCAGGGCATTTGGAATTGACAGCCAGAGAGCTCAAGTGCCACAGCATGCTCCAAACTCCAGGATTCCATAGAATGCAGCCATGATTAAAATGGAATCATAGTACTATATCTATAGTGCTATAACATAGTGTTAAAGGGTTCTGTGTATATTTGAGGACAAAACTGGTGACAATTCTTCCTGCCTCCTCACCCAAATAGATCATCGCTTGATTTCTGCTGGCAACAAATGTCTTTCTGTCAAATTATGAGTGTGAAAATTTCATATGCCATGAGGCCTCATTGGCCCGCAATGGGACCCTGGAAAGCCACAGTCCTGCTGTGCTATTCCACACGACTAGAGGACATGGGGCAATTTTGTCACATCTATACCTCAAAGGCCTGTGGACCTGGATGAGCACAAAAATATGGCAAAATTGCATCCCCCTACCATAGGAAGCATTTTTTCAAAATGACCAAGGAAATTTGGGAAGGGGGGATCTTGGGGTGCATGTGACTCACATGCTGTACTCTCCCAACTCCTGTTTTACACTGTGACAGGAATGGTATTGACTCTCAACTCAAAAAATGACTCATTACAGTGAATGATATTGGTTGTTACACGTTATTTCCAATCTCTGCTTAAAAGCAGCAATTATAACACAAAAGAAACAAAATTAGATTAACAATCCCTCCCCCAGCTCTCTCATTTAGGAGGGACAGTCCCAGTTAATCTTCTGTTATACCATTTTTTGCAGCTGCATTTCCCCACATTTGTGGTCTCCATAGGGCATTTGAGGTCTAGGAGAAGACTTCTTTTCCCCTCAACAGGAGAGGATAAAAAGCATAGAGAACACCTTAGGGGTGTTTGTATATTTGGAGACAAAAAAATAATGACTAAAACCCCATTTTCCCCAAAGGATTGTGGCAGTAGGCAGCCTTTCAGGTGCCCTTGTGGGGGACAGTGCAACCCCCATCCCCAAAGAGTTGCCCACTTCTAGTTTAGATGGCAAGCAATATTTATTTCCTCTTATTGCTGTGATGGCAGCAAATTCATAGAATCATAAGCCCTTTCCACACCAGGGTGATAAAACACTGCAGAGCGACTTCCGAAGAAGGTCGTCTGCACCGTGGAGTGGATTGGGGCGGACTACTTTAGTGTAGTTCCATACCTCAATCCGCTCCGAAGTGACTGGAAGTGGTGGCGCTCCATGTTTTTTTTTAAAACCTCTTTTCAGAGGTTTTTAAAAAGCACGGAGCGTGCAGCCCCGTGCAGCTCGGTCACTGCGCTCCAGTGCAGATTTGCAGGAGTGCACTAGTGTGTGCCTGCAGATCTGCCGGGGGCGGGCTTCCAGCTGGCGAACTTCTCCGGTTGGTGGAGAGCCTCCGCCAGCCAGAAGCCACCATTTTGGATGCCAGAGCCATCATTTTGGACGCCGCAGGAGTGCGGAGCAGTGAACTCGTGCTGCTCCACACGGCGACGGACCTTCCCGGCTGCCGGTAAGCTCTGTTTCAGCACATTTCCCCCCGTTTCTCCCTCCACATGTGGAAAGGGCCATAGAATTGGAAGAGACCACAGGGGCCATCCAGTCTAGCCCCCTATCATGCAGAAACACACATGAAAGCACTCTCAACAGATGGCCATACAGCCTCTGCTTAAAAATCTCCAAAGAAGGAGACTCTACCACACTCCAAGGCAGCATATTCCACTGTTGAACAGCTTTGATCATCAGGAAGTCCTTCCTGAGCCTTAAGTGGAATCTCTCTTCCTGTAGTTTTAATCCATTGCTCCTTGTCCTAGTCTCTGGAGCAGCAGAAAACAAGTCCGCTCTCTCCTCGACATGGCATCCCTTCAGAAAATTTAAACATGGCTACCATGTCCCCTCTTAACCTCCTCTTCTGCAGACTAAACATATCCAGCTCCCTCAGCCACTGCTGATAGGGCATGGCTTCCAGACCCTTCACCATTTTGGTCACCCTCCTCTGGACATGTTCCAGTTTGTCAATATCCTTCTTGAAATGAGGAGCCCAGAACTGGACACAGTATTCCAAAGGAGGTCTAACCAATGCAGAATAGAGTGGCACTATTACTTCCCTTGATCTAGATACCATACTCCTATTGATGCGAATTATGTTGGCTTTCTTGGTTGCCGCATCACACTGCTGACTCATATTCAGCTTGTGGTCCCACAAGACTCCTAGGTCCCTTTCACATCCAGCCACGTGTCCTCCATCCTATATTTGTGCATTCCATTTTTTCTGCTTAAATGTAGGATCTCACATTTTTTTCTGTTGAAATTCATTTTGTTGGCTTTGGCCTAGCTCTCCAATCTGTTAAGGTCATTTTGAATTTTGATCCTGTCCTCTGGAGTATTAGCAACCCTTTCCAATTTGGTTTCATCTGAAAATTTTATCAGCATGCCCTCATCACATGGACAATGCTCTGCCTCCCTTGCGCTCCACCTGAATTGGCAGGGACAGAGGCCTGTCTACTTTTTTGACAACTTTTACAATAGTTTCTTTCTCTCTTTCCCAGTTTCCCGCTTTGTCCTTAGCTTACCTCCATTGCTGCAAATTGAGTTAAACATAGCGGGAAAAGGGAAGGGCAGTTATGCCCTTCCCAGTAGGCTTAGGCAAAATCAATCTGCAGCAACTTTTCCTAGCTTGTCTGTTCTTCCTCAGCAATGAGTTCTTCCATCTTGACCATGCTCTGACATAATTTGTCTACATACATTCCAGTTTTCACCTGTGAAATATTGGAGGGTATGCCCTACCACTTGTGCATGTGTGCGTTGTATGGAAATTGTCACTGTAGACCTCCAAATGCTTGGAAGTTATCCACTCATGCTATAACGTGTGGCATGTAGAAACTTCATATTAGTACCTATGAATTTACAGACTCTATCTGGAAGCTTGTTCTATGCCTAAGACCACTTTTGGTCTTTCAAGGACTGCATGTTAAGTTCAATTCTGCAATTGTCTCTGTGAGTGCAGCTGAGGCCTTCTCCAGCTGTTCTGATGATGTCAGCCAAGTGGTCTCCCTTGGGAAGTGATGAAATAGGCTAATCTCATATGATGATAATAGTTTATTATTTTTCAAAAAAAGGATAACAACTTGAGGAAATACAACAGCTGTTAGGATAGAGTGAAGGGAAGTGTACTTGAAAGGCTTTGAATGACAATGAGAAATATTTTTCAATCCTTAAAAAAATGTGTATATGGGGGCAGGGACTACATCAAAACCATTGTCCTTGCTAGCAGGCATGGCCCAATTCAGATGAAGAGACTCCTCAATCAGAGGAGATTTCAAAGGGATAATTGTGCGGAAGAGTTGAGAGTCTTCTGATAATGGTAGTAATTTTAGTGTCTCTGGCTATTGTGCCAGCTTCCTTCCTGTACTTTATCCCTTTCAGGCAATATAGGAGAGACACTGAAAAAAATGGTTGATTAGCTTAATCTCATTGAAAATTCTTTAAAAGCCCATTTCTGCTATATTGCCCTTTCCCCCATGGATTGGGCTTTGAAAATGTGTGAAGGGAAGCAGCCTCCACAGATTCATGATGCCATGATGTCCAAATTGCCAGATTGCCAGATTTACAACAGCCTGGCCTGTATTTGTCCCTTTTCGAAATAAGCCTCCTGCAAGGAGGACCTGGCATTCTTGAGTAAGTGGCAGGGACACAACACTGGCAAAGAGCTTAGAAAAGTTCCTTTGGGTGGCTAGAGCCCTTCCGGTGACATATACAGCTGTAACCCATCATTATGCCTGCAGAGTCTTTTTTTAAAAAAAATTAAAATACTCCTCAATATGCAAAAGCAACCTAGCAGTTGGTGGGCTCGGCATCATCCCTTTGGCCAGCAGCAGAGTTGAGAATAGCTATTTTCATACCCTCAGGAAAAAAGAAGCTGTCATACTGATCTTCTGATGGTGAGCCCTACAACCCTATTGATTTAACAAGGAAGTCCTGATTAATCCTCTGGCACCGTACTTTTTTCAGCTTCTTGGTAAATGCCCTAGTTTCCCTCTCCTCATCCCACTTCCCCTTGGTTAACTTGACTTTGGGGGGTCCCCTGAGGGACACCTTGATTTGCTCCAAAAATGCAAGGATTGGGGAAATTAGTGGAGCACTAGCTTGGCAGTACGAGGGGCAGGGTAACCCAGCAGGATCTTCTACCCAATTTTTATGAGCTCAGACCAAGCAAAAAGACAGACAATCATACTAATAAATGGAGTTTATTTACAGATATGTTCTCACGCACCAATGTGTTACCCTGTATGATGGGGGTCCCGGGAGGGGCGCCCAAATAACCAAACAAAAGCACAAGTTGGGGGAATTTAGTTTGAGCACTCTCTTGGCTAAACGAGAGGCAGGGTAACGTTAGCAAGGATATTTAACCCTATGTATACAGCGTCGGGTCAGAGAGCGGCTGGACAAGGTTTTCAAAGTAATAAACAATATTTTATTAAAGACAAGAAACACGCAAGACAGGACATAAACTAACTAACTGAGAAATAGAAACTGAGAGCTTTTTCAGGAAAGGCAATACGACAACTGGTCTCGTAGTCCTGGAGAGAAGCAGGGTTCCGGGGAAGAAATCTCAGCAGGGCTCGCTGAGGGGAGTTCCCTTAGACTACTGGCAGCAAGGCGGGATGGAAGTCCAAAGTAGTCCGAGGAGGTCCCAAAAGTGGGGACCTTTTATAGGGTGGAGTTTACCTACAGGCTATGTCATGCTCAGTGAGAACAAAGGAAATTTGGAGTTGGACAAAGGAGTTGGAAACGGTCAAGTTTAGCATGATTGGCTTAGCTCTTGATGACAGTAGCGTGGCCGCTACGTCTATGGTCCAACATAAAGGAATGGCCTGGCTCTTGGCTGCAAGGCTTTCTGTAACTCCGAGCCGAGCCGAGCTGGTTTGCAGGGAAGTTTTTCCCTGAAGCAACGGAGAGGCTTAAGTTGCTAGCCTGAATGGGGTTTTGGAATGTACAGTCATTAACGACCGTGCTCGTATGTGCTCGTCCAGGAGGCCTCTGCAAACATGTGGTGTGAGATGGCACATAGAGGTCAAGCAAGGCCAAATTATTTGATATCAAAAAGGATATCTAGTGCTCTCACCCGACATATCATAACCGTGATAACAAATGCACTCACTCACTCATGCACACAAGGCCTATCGAGAAGAGAAAGAGGTGAAAAATTATAGCAGAGAGGGAGTAAAGGCAGTGATACTGCACCTGTCCAGAAGTCTTCAGTCCAGGAAGTGGAGAGAAGGAAGGAGCTCAGTGAAGAGAGGTGGCTGAGGGGAGCACTTGACTAACAGAGTGCCGGTCTGCTACTGTGGTGGGGAATTCTCCGAAGAGACTTTCAAAAATGGGGACTACTTACAGGATAGAACGTACCTCAAGAGCAGGCCCTCTCCTGGGAAGAACAATGGCCAAAATAAAAGGAAAAACACTGCACAATAGTAACTTAATGGTTTGCATGATTGGTTCCTTGTAGGATTCTCCAAAGCTGGAGTGGCTCAACCTCGAGAAAACCCAGTAATCCCTTCAAGTTGGCTATTTGTGGCTGAGGACTCCTTTGTTCTTTGATCTGGCCTGAGGTCTCCTTGAGAAATGTGACTGGGGATTTTCCTGGCCTTGACCTAGGTTCAGTCGTTTGACCTATTTGTCTACGCACCCACCTGGGCAACCTCACTGGCATGGAAGTCATATTTGATATCAATTTTATATCCCCCCGGGATGGGGTCTGCCACTTGGGTAACACTCTTCTGTTCTCAGTTTACTTCAATTGCAGCAAACTGAGTTCAAAATGAAAAAGTAGTTTTGCATTTGACTCAGCAGATGGTGGTGGTGGGGAGGAGATAAGAGTAGGAATCTGCCCCCCCCCAGTAGGCTCAGGCAAAAGCAAACTACTGTAGCTTATCCTCACTTGTCTTTCCTTTGTTATGCATAACTTTTGCCATCTTGACCACAGTCTGATATATATATATATATAGTTGGCCACACATGTCCTGGTTTTCTTCTGTGAACTGCTGAAGAGCATAGAATCATAGAAATCAAAGATTTGAAAGTGACCACAAGGGCTATCTAAGTCTAAACCTCTGCCATGCAGGAGTACACAAGTAAAACACTCCTGAAAAAATGCATGGAAACAGGAGTACTTCTCCACCTCTGTCTCTTGGATTGAGGGTCCTTGCCACTTGTCAGCTAGTTGTGGGTTTTGCCTAAAGTCACCTTTATCAACTGCCGGTCACTCCACTTATGGTAATGGTCAGATTATGACAGGTCAGATTACCATCAACACTCCACCTAAATATTTTCAAGTGCTTCTTAAGCAAATGTTAGCTGCATTAATCATATGTAAACATATATCTCCTAGCTTACCAGAATCAGCATTATAGAGAAGCATGGCAGGGTTGATCAGGAACTTTTCTCAGGAAGACTACATGTAGTCTTATTTTCCTGCATTGAAGGCCTGCCTAAGCAGCCTTATTATGGGGCTTTAACTTAGCTCTTTTTCTCTCTCTTAACGGGACATTGCTTAACCAATTGGAGTTTTAGCTCTTATCTTTTTGTTCAGTGCACTAGAGCATTAGTGGACACTCCACTTTTAATATACACTTTACTTTCTGTTGTGAAGTATCTCTAATCTACTAACTTGCAGGGTGACTTGAGGCCATTCTTTGGGTTTTTGTTTACATTATTTAAAGGAATGTCTGGCATTCTTCCCAGACTTGAAATCTAACAAGGCTTTCCCTTCTTATATTATGAGACAGAAAATGGGCAGACACTGTCATGAATCTTAGGCTTTATATTCTACCATCTATAGGTTTTACCAGGTTCTTTATTTCATGATACACACACACACACATTTTAATGGTATATGCACAGGAGGAGGAACCGCCAACTAGAATTCATCTGGCCTGTAACAGCCCACCCAGCCTCTGCTTAAACTCCAGCAAGGAAGAATTCACCACCAATTCCATTGTCAAACAGTACCCACAGTAAAGAAATTCCTCCTAATGCTTAAGTGGAATCTCTTTTCTTGTCATTTGAATGCATTTACTCATGCTCTAGTCTCTGTAGAGGCAGAAAAGAGGCTTGCTCCATCTTCCACATGTCATTCCTTCAGGTATGTAAAGGTAGCCATCATGTCACTGCTCAGTCTTCTCTTCTCCAAGCTAAACATACCCAGCTCCCTAAAGTCATTTCTCATAAGGCTTGATTTCCAGACCTTTGATTATCTTGGTCACTTTTCTCTGGACATATTCCAACTTGTCAATAATCTACTGTGGTAGCAGAGTTGGCTCTTTTGTCCTTGGGTGTGAAACCAATCCCTGAATCCAGTTGGGATATTTGCAAGCTGCCCCGAGCTGCTGTTGCACACCTAGAGAGGAAATGGAAAAAATGGAACAGCCTCCATCCCACTCCCCAATAGTAATAATGTTAAGTACACTTACAGAGATTCTGCACTGTGCCAGCGTACTATTTGGATTTCAGGCTTGCCCTACACCTCCCAGAATGCAAACTAAGCATAGCTACTGTGCTTCCTGGCCCTTTCCTTGTAATGGTAGGACAATCTTTCTTCTGAGTTGGCTAGGTACACTAAGTGAGAACTGGATGCAATAATGAGAGTGTCTGTTCAGGTGATACTCTAAGTGACAGTAAACAAACAAAAAGAAAAGAAAAGAAAAGAAAAAGAAAAGAAAGAGAAACAATAGCATTGTGAATAGCTTGTTCTGGATAGAGATGTAAAACAGTTTGGCCTCTTAAGAGCTCTTAAGGAAGCAAGCTGTCTTGTAAACCACATGAAAAAAAGTGTAACAGCAATCGAGACAATAAACCCTACAGTGCAGGGCTTAGACCAGCGGTTCTCAACCTGTGGGTTGGGACCCCTTTGGGGGTTGAATGACCATTTCACAGGGGTCGCTGCTCCTCTATCTCACCCCGCCCCCTTTTGAAAGAAGGCGGCCTCAGAGCCAATGGGAGTGCTGTTTCTGAGACCCCGCGCTGGGAGGAGGTGAGAGGAGGCATACTGGGCACGTGTGGGGATGTTTCCACACCTTTCCCTGCTTGGCGGGTGGGCGGAGGTGGGGAGACCGAGAAGGGCTTGTGGGTGTAGTGTGGTCGAGGAGCTACAGTGGGTATCGCACCCCACTCCCGAGCCCTCAGAGGGACGAAAGGAGGAAGGAAGGGGCGCCCGTGCAACATGGGAGTGAGAGTGTCCGAGCAGCCGCGCTCCCTTTAAGGAAGGGAGGAAGGGAGGGAGGGAGGGAAACAAAACGCGTCTGCTTATGCCACCGCCATCTTTCCTCTCTCCCTATCCTTTCCTCCCTGCGCCTCATGTAAAATGTGGGCTGTTTCGGCGTTGCCTTTGGGAGTGACTGGCTTTTTGAACTGTGGAAACCTAACATTCAGAACTACTGCCTTAATTCTGGCACTGATGGACGCTTTCTGTGCTTAAAAAAGGGGGAGGGTTACCAGTTTTTAGGCATTAGAAGTCTATCCAGAGCAGTGATTTAGGGCAGTGTTTCCAATCTATTCGATGTTGGAAATAACTAACTAACTAACTAAATAATAAATAAATAAATAAATAACGAAAATAATTTTATGGTTGGGGGTCACCACAACATGAGGAACTGTATTAA
This sequence comes from Ctenosaura bakeri, assembly GCA_948474755.1. Classification (NCBI taxonomy): domain Eukaryota; kingdom Metazoa; phylum Chordata; class Lepidosauria; order Squamata; family Iguanidae; genus Ctenosaura; species Ctenosaura bakeri. The sequence continues at coordinate 535,197 of CAOLHI010000927.1, read as the reverse complement.
GGGGTCACCGCATTAGGAAGGTTGAGAATCACTGGCTTAGACAGTATATTTTGAATGCATCAGCTGTCTGTTTATGGAACCAGCCTGAGTCCGAACCTTATTAAAACATTTCTCAGTTCAAAGTCTTTAAACATTTCAAGGTACAAAGCTAACTAAAAGATAAAAGTATATTTTTATACTTAATTCATAAAAGAGCACATCATTATATATTTATTTCTTCTAGCCTGCCTTTCTCCCAAAACTGGAACTCAAGATAGCTTACCATTTTAACAAAAAACAAAGCATACAAAAAGTGAACATTAAAATGGGATTAAACAATTTATAATATTAAAATTATTTGAGACTACACTTAAAAAGATAAAAAAATAATAAAAAGCAATTAAAACACTTCAGACTAAGAACAATACAGCTAAGTTTTTCTTTAAAAACTTTCATTTGAAAACTTGCCAAAACAAAAAGAACTTTGCCTGATGACACAAGGACAGAAAGGAAGGGGCCATTCTGACCTCTCTGGGAAGACAGGCCAATATAGGGAGATACAGTCTACCAGATAGCCTGGCCCTGAGCCATATAGGGCTTTATAGGTCATAACTAGCACTTTCTGGTTTGTGATTAAGCAGTTGAGGAAAAGACTGGGAACTGACATCTAAAGCAGGGACTGATATCAAAGTCTGGCAGAAGTTTAAATAGCTTATGTATCAGCATTGTGCTACAATGGAACTCTAACAAGATACTGTATTTGCTGGCATGTAAGACTCACTTCCCCCCCCCCCAAAAAGTACTATTTGAAAATAAGGTGCATCTTATTTGCTGGTGCGTCCTATACGCCAGCAAATAATACTTTTCAGTGTATAAATGGGGTGTGTCTTATATGCTGGCAAATACAATAGTTTATTTACGGGTACTATAATAAATATTACCGTTTGTTTTATAACTGCTGTGTCAGTCTGAAGCCCTTTACACAGTTTTCTCCCATGCTGGTATGGGAACTGGAGAGGAATGGGACTGTGATGACACTTCTGCATGACTTTGCCATGGTCTTGCTCCTTTCCTATCCCCAGGTGACACAATCACGGATTAAATTATTGACAGATTTTCCCCATCAATGATCTGTGATCACACCACCATCCCACACTTACGTGTCCTGTGGAAGGGCAGAAAGTGCAATGGTAGCACTTCCTGCCCCAGCGCAGCCAAGAAAAGTGCCCAGCTGTGCTGCATTCCCTTCTGCAGGGAGCTGGTCCACTGCAGAGGGGAGCACTCAAGTCATGCTCCCTTTCCAGTAGAGGTGCTGCTGGGATTGCCACTGGAGAACCACGCAAGAAAGTAGGGTGGGGAAAGGGACTCAATTATATAACGTCAGTGTAATAAGGAGAACTTGCTATCTTAAATAGTTTAGATCTGAGGAACAATTTAAACTCTAGCCCTGTTACACAAAGGTTGTGATAAAAGGATGGAGTCAGAGCAAAGTGGTATTGACAGGGTGCCTTTTTGGTATTGAAATTGCCACACCAACCAATCTGAGGGAAAATAAAGGGCCTGTCACAAAATTGATGGTCCAATTTTGTCTGATCATTTCAAGGAGGCACAGCCCCCCTCACACTTGCTCTGGGAGAACTTGACTCTTCCATTCCAGGGTCCATGCCACCATTGAAACCAGCACTGTTTTAACTTTTAAAAAACAAACTCATTTTGCCAGACTAAAATGGATTTCTAACTATCTCTGTTTTGTTTTTTGTTCAGTTTTAAAAAAAATTGAATTCAATGCAGCCCCTAGAGGCAGGAAATTGACCTCCACACCTGTTGCAACCTTTGCCCAACCTTGCCATAGGGCTTAAAAATTACCAACCAGCTTCTAAATCAAGATAGTGCACAAAACCAACCCGACCACTTTTGTGACTCCAGAAATATTTGACTCTGCATGCAGTTATTCCATTCAATGAAGAGGAAAACAAGAGCTGCAGAGATAATTAGTTACATTTTCAAAAGCAACTTCATTCAATGGACATGGTAAACAGTAGTGCTATATTAGGACAAAAGGTTATTTAAAATGGAGGGAGGAAGGAGGATATCACCAGGCTTTCAAAACATGTTCACTATGGCACAGCTTCCTCTCCTTTAAAAAGGAGCTCTATTTGAGTGAACAGGATACAAGTGATGGCAATTTCTCAAATGACGCACTTAAGAACTCAAGCCACTTATCTCCATCAAAATACATTTAGACAGGCCTGGAAGCTCTTGAAATGGCAACGAGTACAGAATTGGAAAGAAGGTCAGTTTCCTCTAACTGCTCTGCTCTCACATGAACTTTCACCTGACACTTCAAAGGAAAAGAGTTTGCAATCATTGGAGCTCAAGAGATTCTATTCTCTCCACTAGTTGCTGCACCTTGTCCCTTGGAACAAGCATACAAAGTGTGGCAGGTAGCAAACAGGGCTGGCCCAATACATTTTGCAGCCTGAGAAAGAGCAGCACCCCTTTTGTTATTCAAAAACATGGGTGACCCAGGGGTTTACCCAGAGTGCCAGTGCCTCTGTGAAACAGTGGGGAATATTAATGTATTTGCTGGTGTATTAGATGCACTGGTGTATAAGATGCACTCCATTTTCAGAGCTTATTTTTTAGGAAAAAAATTGTTAGTACATGGGGAGGGGAGTGAAAGAGATGTGGCACGAGGATTCCCCCTTCCTCTATTTTCCTTTTGAGGATTCCCCTTGGGCAAATCCTCCTTAACAGTGGGACAGGTGATGGGACAACAGGAAAGTTTCAATGGACAAAGGGAGAAAGTTGAAGACAATCAGTCATTCTGTGGAAGCAGTTTCAGCTGCTATTGTTTGTAAAGGTTGAGGCATTGAGGGACATCTGCTAGTTCATTATCTCTGGAGTTTCCCTGACTATGACCTAGCCATGCCCTGAGGTCTTGGTCTGACCTAGTTTTGCAACACATGTGTGCAACCAGTTCCTCTTTGCTAGCAAGCTCCCAATCATAGCAGGATATAATTTATATTTCATGCCAATTAAATATTTTGCCAATTAAACCGTGTCAAGGAGTAGGGGGGTATATGGGGGTATATGGCCTGGTAACACCTTCTCAAAGTCAAGGTGCATCATATCCTAAACCAGTCAACTTATTTTGTTGTCTGAGGCAGAGAAGCTCCTATACCATATTCAAAATCTGCCTCATCTGGGACAAAAAGATTACCCCAGTTGCAAAAAGCAAACGGTTTGTTTGGGTTCTTCCTATTTGTCCTGCTGGCTTTTTCTTTTCTTATTTTTAAAAAAGCTGTACATGTCAGGAGCCTGAAATGTGAAGACGTTGGCCAGAATCCTGGTAAAAACATGTGATAAAATATAGAGCCTAAATACCCTAAAGACACCAGATCCCATCTGATCTTGAAAGCTAAACAGGGTCAGCTTTCACTAATACTTGGACAGAAGATTGCCAATGAATACTATGTGCCAAAGGTTATATTCCTTAGGAAGGAACTGTCAAAACCACCTCTGAGTATTCCTTGCCTAAGAAAACCCTATGGAATTCATAGGGTCCCTGTAAGTCAGCAGGTGACTCAAAGATGTGCGTGCGTGCGTGCACACACACATTGTGTTTTTAAATGGCTGTAAGCTGCTTTGAGACCAGCATAGTGTAGTGGTTTGAACATTGGACTACCACTCTGGAAACCAGGGTTTGAATCCCTGCTCAGCCATGAAAACTCACTTGATCTTGGAGAAGTCACACTCTCTCAGCTTCAAAGGAAGGCAAAGGCAAATCCCCTCTGAAGAAACCTTGCCAAGAAAACCACACCATAGGTTAGCCTTAGGGTTGCCATAAGTGAAAAATTACTTCAAGGCACACTACAAGAACACTTAATTTCTGATTCTTAAATGTGAATTTCATTATAAATCAACTTTCTAAAACTACTGTCTTCTGGGAATGCTAACATTTCGAATTCATGAAATTAAGTTCAGTATACTTATTAAAATGCATATATGGAGACCTGTAGTTTTGATGCATCCATAGCTTCTCACTGTAAGAGTCTTTGGGAAACTCATTCATTCGTTTATTTCATTTTATATGCCAATGACTCAGAGTAGGTCACAGCAATTTTCTTCTATTCCCAAGGGGCTTTGAAGATAATCTTAAACATAAGTTTTAAACTTTTGCTTTACTTCTTATTTTCATCTCACTTCATCGAATTCCATTAATTTCTTTCTGTTTACCGGAAGGAGAAAAGAGTCATCATGGCAATCAATATCTAGCTTAGTTTCACTCTCATTATTTTTACATTAAACAAATGATCAGAGCAGTCAGTTTTATTGGAAGCATATCACATTGGCTTGTTGGTTTTGCTACAGATGATTACCTTACATGTGAGATATGTGTAGCTTTACCCTTGAAGTATTGATTTAATATGGAAGTTTCCCATTTGGTTTCAGTATTGCAAGATGTCAAGATGCACGCACGACGAATAAAGAATGAAAGGCAATCATTAGTTAATTAAAATTTTTTGCAAGTGTGATTTATTTAAAACTGTATAACTTCAGAATTTTACATTAAGAATTCCAGCTGAGTACATTTTCTGAAATGAAGTACATTTCCTGATTCACTGAGAGCACCAATTTGTGGTTCATGGCTGTGGGCAAAGCAAGGATGGTCATTGTGTTCCAAATGCTGGAGCTGTTTCTCTATCCCAAAAGTCCACTCATTTTTCTGGCCTCTGGTATGGAGCAGGAACGCCAACCAATCAGAGGCAGCATGGTTGTGTGGCGGGAGGTGGGCTTGGGAACAAGTGGAGGTTTCAACCAGGTCCATGCCTGACCCATATAAGCTGCTTCCCCCACCATAGCAACAGTCAGTCAGCTTCTATTGTCATCTCTACCCACCCTCCCTTAGTAGCTGAGTCTGAGTGTAGTTGATTAGTTGGTTGTTGTTGTTAGTGGTATCAGATTGCTAATGGTACACTAAATCAATGAGAATTATCTATGTCTTAACTCACCATTCAACAATTAGGTGAGTGGGTCTTCCCCTAGTTGGGAGTAACCAACAAGATGCCAGCCACTGATTGTAAAAAACTTTGGTGATTTTTGGCATGAAAGGCCAGATTCAATCTAGAGACAGATGGGGCTCATATGCCCATCATACCAGGTATGGAAACCTTGGGGGTACAGGCAAACAGGTCATACCCAGGTTAGGTACAGATGGCTTTGCCTCGCTTCCAGGTGCCAGAGGAGCCAAAGCATAGTTTCTGCCTGAGTAAATTCCCACATCTGTCATTTCAGCATAGCAGGCAGACTGGGCGAATGAGTATCTATTAACTGGCAAACAGGTGGACTAACGAATGGCTTGCCATTAGCTGGCAGTCAGATTGACCAATGTCTTGATCCTTGCTGTTGGCCAAGTCTTTTTGGCTGTAACTAGTAAAACTATGGGCCTTTCCACACTACACTGTTATAGTGCTGCTGTTCCACTTTCAACATCCTATGGAATCCTGGGGTTTGCAGTTTAGGGAGGAGTATTTAGAATTCTCAGCCAGAGAGCTCTTTGGCCCCAGTAAACTACAAACCCCAGAATTCCACAGGATGTTGAAAGTGGAATAACAGCACTATAACAGTGTAGGACAGAAAGGCCCCTAGTATGTTGGCCAGTTCTAAGAATCACCAGCTAGAGCCATGTGTGAAATAGTGGTTCAGATAGGTATTTGTATGTGAACAATTAAAAACTATCTATCCATCCATCCATTTATCCATCCTTTTATTTATATTCCGCCTTTCTCCCAGCTTGGGACTCAAGGCAGAGAATACAATAAAACATATAGTTAAAGCATGCAAAATTAAGATTAAAACAGTATTAAGTAACGACAGAATTAAAACCAATTAAAATCTCACTTTAAAACAGATTAAAATACTACAGTACCATAAAGGGCCCCCTCTTTTCATTTTTTGTTTTGTTTTGTTAAAATCTGTTAACAAAGGATGCTAGAAAAGAATGGTCTTAATCTGCTGCCAAAAGGAAAACAAAGAAGGAGCCATCTTAACTTTCCTAGGGAGGGAGTTCTAAAATGTGGGAGCAGCCACAGTGAAGGTCTTCTCCCATGTTCCTGCCAGTCATGCCTGTAAAGGTGGTGAGATAGAGACAAGACAAAGATCTGCTGGGGAACTTGATATCAGTATCAGAACCAAGTTCACAAGTCCTCTCTATCACTCCCTTTCTTGCTCTCTTTCATACATACCCATCAAACATTTTTTAGTAATCTAAATTAGTGGGCAGGGAAGCTTTTTAGATGTTGCTACTATTATTAGACAGGAGTCTGAAAGTGTTGCTGACTTAATGCAAAATCACCGAGAGATCTATTTTCTTCCCTCTCCTGATTTAAAGTTCACAACACATAGGTGTAGATGCTCCCGTCTACTGTCTTTAAGAGGCAAGCCTAGGAAGCCCCATTACCGTTAAACTATGCTAAGTTTAGGTTAGGATAGAAGCTACAAGGAGCACTTTGGCATTGCATTGCTTCCTTGGAGTGTGATTTTTATGTTAAGTTACATGTTTCTAAGTATGCCAGGAGATTTTAATAGTGTTAGTTGAAGACATTTCTGTATAGAGCTGTTTTGTTGTTGTTAACTGCAGACAAGGTGACTTTGAGTTATGACGACCCTATGAATGTGAGATCTCCAACTCACCCGATCCTCAGCTGCCAGCTCAGGTCTTGCAGAGGCAAGGATGTCTTTTCCTTGATTGAGTCTATCCATTTGTACTGCAGTCTTTCTCTTTTCCTGATGTCTTCTACTTTACCAAGCATCACTGTCTTTTCTAGTTAGTCAAGTCTTCTCATGATATGTCCAAGGTATGACAACCTCAGTTTAGTCATCTTGGTTTCTAGGGAGAGAGCAGGCTTGATTTGCTGTAGGATCCATTCATTTGTCTTTTTAGCAGTCAGGGATATCCATAGAACTCTTCTTCAGCAGCACATTTTAAATGAGTTTATTTTCTTCCTATAAGCTTTTTTCACTGTCCAGTTTTCACAACCATACAGAGAAACTGGAAATACGATGGCACAGACTAACTTTATACTAACTTTAGTATTCGATGATATATCTCTTACCAATCTTCAAAAGACATGCCTATTGAATGAAAGTTGAGAAGGTAGAAAAGTGGCTGGATAGACCTGCAAGAACAGTGTAGGCCAATTGTATTGAAAAATGTTCTTAACCACATTGTATAATGTGTGTGAATATTGGCACAGCCAAATGCATGGGGCTTTCCTACTCCATATGGGATAGAAACACGTAACACATCCTGCATTTCCTGAGAAGCACATACTTGTCCAAGCGCTAAGATCTTCTGCAGGAGGGAAGTTCCCACAGGGTTCTGTCCTGGGCCCAGTGCTGTTCAACATTTTTATCAATGACTTGGATGAAGGAATAGAGGGCATGCTCATCAAATTTGCAGATGATACCAAATTGGGAGGAGTTGCTAATATGCCAGAGGACAGGATCAAAATTCAAAATGACCTGGATAGATTGGAGAGCTGGGCCAAGGCGAACAAAATGAAATTCAACAGAGAGAAGTGTAAGGTCCTACACTTAGGTAGAAAAAATGGAATACAGAAATATAGGATGGGGGACACGTGGCTGGATAGCAGTACGTGTGAAAGGGATCTAGGAGTCTTCATAGACCACAAGCTGAACATGAGTCAGCAGTGTGATGCAGCAGCCAAGAAAGCCAATGCAATTCTCGGCTGCATCAATAGGAGTATGGTGTCTAGATCGAGGGAGGTACTGGTACCATTCTACTCTGCTTTGGTTAGACCCCATCTTGAATACTGTGTCCAGTTCTGGGCACCCCAATTCAAGAAGGATATGGTCAAGCTGGAGCAAGTCCAGAGGAGGGCGACCAAAATGGTGAGAGGCCTGGAAGCCATGCCCTATGAGGATAGAGAGCTGGGTATGTTTAGTGTGCAGAAGAGAAGGTTAAGAGGGGACATGATAGCCATGTTTAAATATTGGAAGGGATGCCATGTAGAGGAAGGAGAGGGCTTGTTTTCTGCTGCTCCAGAGACCAGGACAAGGAGCAATGGATTCAAGCTGCAGGAAAGGAGATTCCACCTGAACCTTGGGAAGAACTTCCTGACAGTCAGGGCTGTCCGGCAGTGGAATATGCTGCCTTGGAGTGTAGTCGAGTCTCGTTCCTAGGAGGTTTTTAAGCAGAGGCTTGATGGCCATCTGTCGGGATTGCTTTGAGGATGTTCCTGCATGGCAGGGGGTTGGACTGGATGGCCTGTGTGGTCTCTTCCAACTCTAGATTTCTATGATTCTATGATTCTACACTTGATGCCATTTGTTATTTGGAGACAAAATAAAGGCCCTTTTGCATTGCAGGGGCTTGGTTTTAGCATGCCTTCAACCCCGGAAGCCTAGGTTGTCCAACATTCACCTTATTTCTGGGCCAAGTTAAAATCTGCATATTTACCCAGTCTGTTACACTGCGCAATGTAGCCCTTTGTAGGATGTATGGTACATAGTCTCTCTTTGACATTTACTTGTTAGAAGGGGCTGAAAGATTTGTATGAGGAGATGGAGAAGGTTCTGAGACTTCGGCCATTTCTTCCCTACACTGTTATTGTGCTATTATTCCATTTTCAACATCCTGCAGAATTCTGGGGTTTGTAGTTTACTGAGGCCAAAGAGCTCTCTGGGTGAGAATTCTAAAGGCCCCTCACTAAACTTCAAAGCCCAGCATTCCATAGGATGTTGAAAGTGGAATAATAGCATTATAACAGCGGAGTGTGGAAATGGCCTTGGAGGACAGTTGCTTGAAATTATTCTGACAGGAAAGCATATCTAGAGAGGCTATCTCTAAGAGTTTCAAAATATCAAGACAAGATATTCTTCACTCACGGTGTCTGGCCACCATTTTAGTTTACTTAAATGTCAGGAATTCCTGTTCTGAAATCTACATCAGATTGGGGCTTGCATTTGGGAATAATTCAGCATGATGGGTAGAAGGTGGAGGTTTCAAATGAGTGACAGTTCAGTTCTCATTCAAAAGTATTGCTGTTGCCCACTCAGAAAAATACATCTGAAGCTCTATTGGTAACTGTATGGTGCCAGTGGACAAAGACAGAAGTTTGGTGATGATGGAGCAAAGGTTTTTGTGTTTGTGGAATACAAGAGCAATTCCATGCCCAGGGGACTACTGAAGGCTACCACTAGCCCTATCTAGTGCAAGGGAATGACAGACTGAGGCCTGGCCCAGCCTAAGGCCATTTCCGTACTACACTGTTTTAATGTTATTATTCCAGTTTCAGCATCCTGTGGAATTTTGGGCTTTATAGTTTACTGAAGCCAAAGAGCTCTCTGGCTGAGAATTCTAAATGCTCCTCCCTAAACTGCAAACCCCAGGATTCCATAGGATGTTGAAAGTGGAATAATAGCACTATAACAGTGTAGTGCAGAAATGGCCTGAGACTGCAGCCAACAAGGAGAGCTAATCAACAGCAGATCACATAATTATTCGATTCTAGCCACTTTTTATTCTATCTTACTTTTCATTGGCCCAACAACTGACTCAACACAGATCTCATAGTTAAGGAGTTGCTGGAAGGAAAGATGGGATAACACAGGCATTAGATAGCATTCCATTCCTGTATAAACTAGTCATAAGGCTTTTCTGCATTAAATAGCAGATTTGGGGTGTAATGATCATTCTGTATGTCGCAAGTTTCAGGTACATTAGATACCACTACATGCTTCTGCTTATTTCAGTTAAATGTTGGCAAGATAATACTTACAGTGCTTCCTGGTGGATTATGATGTGGACTTGCTCAGTGGCATCTTTTCCGGGCTGGTTATACAGTAGGACCCCTGTATCCACAGGGGATTGGTTGCCCCCCCCCGATCCTGAAATCTGCGGATAGTGGGGAACGCCCTGTCTTGCCACCCGCCCCAGCCCAATTGTGGTGGCGGTGAGCAGGAGAAGAGCGGATCAGGCCTGGGGTGAGTGATAGGAGTTGGCAAGGAGGGGCGACGGTAGTTGGTGAGAAGTGTGATCCTGTGCTCCTCGCTCTTTTCCTGCCCCCCACCCCTGGGATTGGGCCCTGGGCAGGCAATGGGAGTGCCTGCCCCAGGCCCAGTTATCTGTGGTTGTCCATGGTGGCCAACCACGGATAACTGAATCAATGGATAATGAATCTGCGGATACAGAGGTCCTACTGTATTGCAGCATATTAATTTTGAATTAGAAAACTTGTTGCAGATGCTTATGTTAACCACATTCCTCTGACTTGAAACTGAACTGAAAGCAGCATAACAAGATCCTGTTCATTCTTTCTGTAACTGAAAGATTCATACAGCAGGGTTGGAAAGATACTTGTTTACCATCTATCATGGAGTAGACAGGAATTCTTATTGCTTTGGCCAGGCTTGAATATGTACTGTACAGATATCTGCTCTTAGTAAATATGGTCAGCATATATTAGACATGGTTTACATTTTTATACTATGTATCCCCCCTTTTCTGTCTTTGCATTTCTATTTAAAAGTCACATCTATCTCCCATCTATCTATCTGTCATCTATCTATCTATCTATCTATCTATCTATCTATCTATCTATCTATCATCTGTCTATGAGTATATCTATATCTATATCTATATCTATATCTCTGCAGATTTTTCCATCTCAGCAGAGTCAACAATATAAATGATGTTCTACCTACACTTTCTTGTTCATTGTTTTGATCCTTGCCAACTACTATGGTTTTCCATCTTTTTTTCTTTTTTGAAAAAAAAAAGCCTTAACCTCCTTAGTAGCTATTTAATTGTCACTTCTTACAATTTAAGAATGAAACTGATTTCAGGATGATTACTACGCCTACCAGTTTTCCAAGTTATCATGTCAGTGAATAAAACCCAGAGAAAGGTAGAATTCAAAGTTGCTCTGCTGTTTGCTTGAAATGTGTGACAAGTAAGATTAAGCATCCGTCAATCTAGATGGTATTTTGCTTGAGAAGTGTTCACATAGTTGGATGGCAAATATGGGCAACTGGATTACCACTTTGGCCCATTTGTGAAATATATAATCTAGTGCCGTATGGTGATAATCGTAATATGCACAATACCTCCATGGATACATTAAAGATTAGGTTATGGATTGTTGAATTCAGACTGAAATAGTTTGTGAATGTTTGCAAGTTATAGAAATTATAACTTCCACTTCCACTGGTGTGTGACCTCAGAGGGAGAGAAGAACAGGCAGGGACAGTCCATCATACAAAGGCCTAAGAATCAGTGAAAGGGAGAGGGAGAGAAGGCAGGCATAGCTTTGTCAGGCTTAGCCCCAAGAGTGGATGAAAGGCTCTCTCCTCCATGCCACTGCTGTGGCCACCCGAAGGAGAAAACAGGCAGTATCTCCCAGACTTGATCCCCTTCCCCACCACCATTCTCTTTTCCTTATGCTTCATGTCCTATTTAGATTGTAACACTGAGGACATGGAACTATTAAATTAATGATTCAAAAGCAGCTCTGAGAGACTTTTTGGCTGAAGGATGGAATATGAATGAATCAACGAATGAACAGAAAAACAAACAAACAAACAAACACATTCTACCCAATGTACCTTTCCATCATCTGTCCCATCAGTATTATCACGACATAAACTGGACTTGGTATGTATCTATATGTGTAGCTCTCCTCCACCTCTGCTGCTTTACCATGGTGTACACCTTGGATTCTCAACATCTATGCCAACACAGCATGAACTCTGGCAAGTTTTATCAGGCTAATGTGGCTTTGATTATGATCTTGGATAGTATAGTTGTATAGTTCAGGGGTGTGGACTAAAGAATTCTAAGTGCCTCCCTAAATCCAGGGATTCCTTCCAATGGTGCCCTGGCAGTTCAAGTGGTATCAAAGTGCTATATTTGTTCAATATAGATATAGCCCAGGCAATGGACTGGGCATAGCAATTATACATGGAAGACTTATAATCCACATTGGTGGACAGCCTAAATACATTAATAAAAATCACATTTCTTCAAGATGTTTCAGATGGGTATGTATACCACATATAATTACTATGGAGTTCTTAAAGTCCATGGTGTGCAGCCTTAAGCCATTGGTGGTAGTGAATATGGTGTGACACTGAGGCCCTTTCCTCACAGGCCTATTAAAACGGTGCAGAGCGACCTCCAGTGGAGGTCTTCTGCACTGTGGAGTGCACTGGGGTGGACTACTTTTCAGAGTGACTGGAACTGGTCGCACAGCATTCTCTTTTAAGAGGTTTTTAAAAAGTACGGAGTGCGTGACCCCGTGTCGCTCCATCACCATGCTCTGGTGCAGGTTTGCAGGCGCGCACTAGTGTGTGCCTGCAGATCTGCTGGGGGCGGGCTTTAGGCTGGTGAGCTTCCGCGGTTGGTGGAGAGCCTCCACCAACCGGAAGCCACCATTTTGGATGCCAGAGCAGTGCGGAGCAACGAGCTCTCACTGCTCCTCGTCAGGACGGACCCAAATGGACCCACCAAAAAGCCGGTGAGTAGCGGCAGGGAGTGTTTCCCTCACTGCATGCGGAAAGGGCCTGAGTTGTAATGTGGAGTGGAAACTTGTGAACATTTTCACCTGTGTAAAGAAGGGATTCTCTTTTATTCATTTTTTTTTTGTGGGGTGGGAGGCTGCTCTGAGGAGAATAAAAAGCATTTGTCCCTTCAGAGAGTGAGAGAATTCCATTTGTTTGCATTATGTGGAGTCAGTGCACAGCTAAATCTGACTGGCTTCAGACAGCAATATTTACTGGGTGATTTCCTATTGGTTTGGATCATTTGTGCTATACATGCTGCTCTACTTTATCCACTTACCTGTGAGTGGATCCAGTGAACTTAGTATAACTTGTTTACTGTTGTGTGTCTTCAAGTCATTTCTGATTTATGGTGACTCTAAGGCAAACTTATTATGGCACTTTCTTGGCAAGATTTTTTTTTGTCACTGACTTTGTCTTAGACTGAGAGATTGTTGCTTGCCCAAGGTCACCCAGTGTATTTCCATGTCAGAGCAGAGATCTGAATGCTCATCTCCCAGAGCGCTAATCCAACACTCAAATAACTAGACTGGCTCTCTAGTGTAACAAGGACTGCACTGTAAATCAGGTAGAAGGGTAATTTATTTTTTAAAAAAGTAACAAAACATCAGGAGGTCCAAAAAATGGCAGTGAAGAGACTTGAAAAAAAGAAGATTAACATTCTCATTAATTAACCTAAATTAATTGGTTAATTTAGAATACTTTAGAGCAGTCTTAATATGGCATCTTTCTGCTTCAAGGACGTGTTTGATAGGGCCTGTGGAAAGCAGAAAAGGTGGACGGCTTCTCAAGCTGCTTATACACCAATGATTTAATGCAGAGATGGGAAATCAAAAACCTTCCAGATGTTTTGGACCATTGATCATGTTTTGGACCATTGGAGCTTATGGGAACTGTAGCCCCAAAGGTCTGGAGGGCACTAGTTCCTAACACTTGGGCCCTTTTAGCACACCAGTCCTGTTGCAAAATGGCCTCGGGAGCGTCGCACGATTGCAAGGACCATTCCACACAACGTCCTTGCAACCACGCAACGCTCCTGAGGCCATTAGGGGGTGATTGTGCATTATATCATTTTCGGCTCATTGCTGAAAATGATGCGTGATCGTGTGTCCCTCTTGTGCCCCACACGTACTTACCTTGCATGCAGAGGCTCCGGACACATGGCCATCGTGCTTCCTTCCCTAGCGCAGCCTGGGAAAGTACCCAGCTGTGTTGCAGAAGAAGAGGCAGAGCACTCACTCTTCCTTCCAGCCTGCATGGAGCTGGTGCAGAGGGGAAGTGGAGGGGACGCGAGTGCCTCCCAGACAAGGCTTTTCGTGCAATCCCCGCATGATGCCAACGGCACCAGGTAAGGTGCGAAAAGGGCCTTGCTATGTGGGTAGGTGTCTAAAGTTTAGTAAAGTTTAGTATTACAGAAAGTGTAGTATTGCAGAAACAGCCTACATAAAAGTGAGCAAGTTGTAAATGATCATTCAGAAAGAAACAAACAGTCCATTGTGATTTGCATATGCTATAGGGGGAAACAAAACACAAAATAATCCGTGGATGTCACTGTGACATAACTGGAGTCAATCATGTGCAAAACTGTGATATTGTCTTTTTTTAAAAATGGCTGTATTGTAAGAGAACGCACCCATGAACATCTCCCTACAGATGTAATTAATACCCATTTGAATGCAATCTTGAATCTTTCTTGATGAATAGCACTTCAGCTTCGCTCCTTCACTTGACTGGCAGAGATATACACACTATGATAGGATGCCTGCAACTCCAGTGCTGAATGTTAAAAATAGATTTGGCACTTACAGTGATGGGATTGGAAATATAAAAAGCCATTTTTCTTGCTGCATTTTAGCTCTATTATGTCTGATTTGGCTCTAGAGGAAAGAATGAATTCTAATTTTGACAAGTGCACTGTTTCTCCCTGCATGTTCTTTTTGTGTAGGGTTTACTGACTTTGAACTGGAAGTGCTGTGTTTTCATTGTAGCATTTGTAGCTGTGGGGGAAAAATTGAAATACTTCTGTCAAATAGATTTGCCATTCTAATACTTGATTACACAACTAGATGTTTAAGAAAGTCAGTCAAGTTTCCCTGGGGGGAAAATGATGCAAAAATACTGCTTCATTGGCAGCTTAAAGACAATGTAGTTAAAAGGACTGGTTTATTTTGTTTGATTTTCTTTAGGAAGGTGAAATCCTTAAGAAACATTTCCTGATTTTCATTCATTTGGCTTTTGGATATTTGCAAGACTTTCTGAGGCTCAGAAACAGGCTTGTGACATAGGAAGATATATCGACCAAAATACTATTTGAAACTTGAGACACATAAAGTTCGGCTAGTCTGCTAATAGCCATTTCCACACGGGCTTAAAAAACCGGTGCAGAGAGGATGTCTGCACCTGGGAGCAGACTGGGTCGGACTACTTTACATAGTTCCACACCTCAGTCTGCTCTGGAACGACCTGAAGTGGTCGTACAGGGTCCTTTTTAAAAACCTGTTTCTTCAGGTTTTAAAAAAGCACGGAGCGCGCCACTCCGTGCCACTCCATTCCCACACTCCGGTGCAGATTTGCAGGCTCGCACCAGTGTGAGCCTGCAGATCTGCTGGGGGCGGGCTTTAGGCTGGCGAGCTTTAGCGGTTGGTGAAGAGCCTCCACCAACCAGAAGCCACCATTTTCGTCCCCAGAGCAGCCTGGACCCGAGCGTCGAGTCAAGGTCCGGTAAGTACGGGACTGGGGCGATTCCATCGCCACGTGCAGAAATGGCCAATGTCTGAGAACTTGGTATTGGAGAGGGAAGGCAAAGACAGCCAGCTGGGCTATGGCAGAAGGAAGTTCTGATAGCATTCTTTCTCTCAGCCAATCAGTGGCTGTTTGAGTTGGAAGCTGACACCTGGGCACCATCTTGCAGCTGTTGCATAGGCAAGTGAGGCCCTTTCTATACGAGGAGAGTGAATCGCTCCATGCCGTTACTCACCAGTTCTTCTTGGGTTGAAGCAACCTGGAGTCTCCCTTAAGCCCTTTTGTAGGGCTCCTCTGTTTGGTCCAGAGCAAATCGGAGCACTGCAAGGTCTATAGATCTGCACTGCTCAGATTTACAAAATGGTGGCTTCCTGTTATTCGTGGGTCTGGACAAACTGCTGACACTGGCCATGCCCACAGCCTGCCCTCCACTGATCGCAGACTCGTGTTGGTGCAAGCCTGCACATCTGCACAAGTGAGGAGGAACGTAATGGCACGCTCCAGGAGATTGAAAGACTGGATTTTTCCGGTCATCATTTAGCATGCAGGAAGACCACTGGGGGTGTTTTGGATCGGAATAAGGTGCGGAACTAAGGTAAATAGTCCGAACCTAGTCTGATCCAAGGTGTGGACGATCTCCGCGACAGGATACCTTGGCCTGTTTTAACTTCCTGGTGTGGAAAGGGCCTAAGAATACTGCATAAGGAGGTAATGGGTGCCTCCTTAGGCCTGCAACAACTTTACAACCATTGTTTAAGTCAATGACCGAACTGTGCAAGGAAGGAAGAGTCTTTTCCTCTCAACATTTTTTTAAAATTGAAAAAATTTTAAGGACTGATGTCCAGAGACACCTCAATATTATCTGCCTGTCAGAAGCTCAAAAAGGATGGGGCCTTCTTGACTTTGACACTGCTGTAAGTCCGCTGTTGCAATAAGATAAACTCACACAGCTAATGAGGATCCAGAACAGATGAGATAAGGTTTATTTCCTTCCAAGGCTCCAGTGGAGTTTTCTGTGTAAGAATGAACAAACGCAGAAATGTCAGCCCATTAAATACCATACAGCTGGAGTAAGGCCACAGTTAATTTAAAGAGACATTACACCACATCTCTCTTTCATAAAACAAAGGAAAAAAATCAATGTACATATCACATCATAACACATTTCAAAATGGTATACCTATTAAATCTCATTTCAAAATAATATGAAATAATATATTTCTCATGTATATGAATTTCAGTACAGAATTCTTTGAAAACCTTACAAATAATTAAAACTATTGTTATGGAACCGTAGGTCATCAATATTTGGCACAGAACAATCTTTACCAACAACCTTACCCAAGGAACATATCTTTCTGGCAAAAACACAGATCTGCCTCGAGATGTTATGGATACTGGATGCCTGTCTAATGGTGAAGATGTACATGTCTCATAAGATTGATCCTGTTCCACATTGGCCTCTCCTAGTCACTCAAGGGATCATCAAAGAGCTCAACAAATTGAGCATTTTGTTCATCTTGTCTTAAATCAATACATCCAGGACTCTCAGATGTTTGCCTTCTTGGTCTTAACTGATGCCTATTACACTGATATACCTGGTCTTCTAAAGTCCTCACTTGATAGGAATGTGGTTGTTTACATTTTTCTATAACAACAGCAGGGAGCCATCCATCCATACAATCCTTAGATTTTATCCACTAAATCTCCTTTTTCTAAGGGTTGAAGAGGCTTTGCTGTTCTATCATAGAAATATTTTTGCCTATTCTGGACTCTCCAAAGGTCCTGATATACATTAGCAGGAATTTTGGGACGTAATAAATTGGAAGTTACTAGAAGTTTGCTTCTTAACATCCTGCTCATTAACATTTGTGTAGGTGAATATGACATCTCTCTAACTGGTATATTTCGATATTCTAACAATGCCAAATCCAGATCTACATAAATGTTAATGGAAGTAAACTGTTACAAACTATCACGTATACCCACCAACTTGTGCTTGTATGCACCTTCAAGTCACTTGTCAACTTATGGTGACCCTATGAATTTTATAGTTTTTTTAAGGAAAGGAATACACAGAGGTGTTCTGCCAGTTCTTTCCGCTGAAATATAGCCTACAGCACTTGCTATTCATTGGAGGTCCCCCATCCAAGTACTAATCAGGGCTGACCCTTCTCAGCTTTCAAGATCAGACA
Organism: Ctenosaura bakeri; assembly: GCA_948474755.1. Lineage (NCBI taxonomy): Eukaryota > Metazoa > Chordata > Lepidosauria > Squamata > Iguanidae > Ctenosaura > Ctenosaura bakeri. The sequence continues at coordinate 517,696 of CAOLHI010000927.1, read as the reverse complement.
GGATCCAGTACCGTGAGGGTATTTAGCCTACTACCCACCAACTTACCTTTGCGAAATGGTGGCACACATAATGGGGCTTCTGGGGACATATGGGGACAAAGCTTAAGGACCTTGGTGTGCAGGTGGTCATTTCGTCTCTCCTCCCCGTTCAAGGATACGGCGCACGTAGGGAAAGGGCAATAGTAGAGGTCAACAACTGGCTCCGCACATGGTGCCGCCAACAACGGTTTGGGTTTTTGGAACATGGCCTGAATTTCCATGAACATGGGCTTCTGGCGAGGGATGGGCTGCACCTCACAAAACTGGGCAGGAATGTTTTTGCTAACAGTCTTGCAAGGAAGATTAAGAGGTCTTTAAACTAAGTTCCACTGGGGAGGGGGACAATATTATTCAGGGCAAGGACTCAGAGAACACAGGGGTAAAAGGCCCAAATGATACTGGACAAGTAGTACAAGTGGCCAATGGCGGGAGGAGTAGAACCAATAGTACAGGACTTGCAGGAAGGGCCCAGGGACTTAAGTGTCTCTACACTAATGCAAGGAGTATGGGAAACAAGCAGGATGAGCTTGTACTCCTAGTACAAGAAAATAAATACGATTTGATAGGCATCACTGAGACCTGGTGGGATGAGTCTCATGATTGGAATACAGGAATAGAGGGGTATAGCCTGTTTTGTAAAAATAGACCAAACAAGAAAGGAGGAGGAGTAGCCTTGTATGTCAAGGATGTTTTCACCTGTGAAGAGATCCAGGACTTAAACCCAGAAAGCCAGGTCGAGAGCATTTGGGTAAGAATTAAGGCAGCGAGAAACAATAGGGATATTCTGGTGGGGGTTTACTACAGACCTCCAACCCAGGCTGAGGACTTGGATGACACCTTCCTCAACCAAATGACTGCACATTCAAAGAGGAGGGATACAGTAATAATAGGAGATTTCAATTACCCGGATATATGCTGGCAGTCAAACTCTGCCAAGACAGCAAGGTCCAGCAAGTTTCTTGCTTGTCTTGCAGACAACTTCATGGTCCAGAAGGTGGAAGAGGCCACAAGGGGATCAAATATTCTAGATCTGGTCTTGACCAACAGGGATGACCTTGTGAATGAGGTAGAAGTGGTTGGATCTTTAGGGGGGAGTGACCATGCCCTGTTGGAATTTAGCATTCAGTGGGAAGGAGAAGATAAGGGTAGCCAGACACTCATCTTAGATTTTAAAAAAGCGGACTTCTGTAAACTTAGGGAGCTGCTGGCTGGAATTCCGTGGTCAGGAATAGTGAAAGGGAAAGATGTTCAGGAGGCATGGGAGTTCCTTAAAAAGGAGATACTGAAGGCACAGTCTAAAACAGTGCCATTAAGGAGGAAAAATGGAAGGCATCTGAAGAAACCAGAATGGTTGACTAAAGAACTCTCAGCTGAGCTAAGAGTTAAGAGAAACATGTATAGGAAATGGAAGAAGGGGGAAACCACCAAAGAAGAATTTAAGCAAGTAGCTAGGAGATGTAGGGAGGAAGTCAGAAAGGCTAAAGCACAGAACGAGCTTAGGCTGGCCAGAGACATTAAAAACAATAAAAAGGGTTTTTTTAAATATGTCCGCAGCAAAAGGAAAAAGAAGGAGACAGTAGGGTCGCTACGCAGAGAAGATGGCGAATTACTCACAGGGGGGAGAGAAAAAGCAGAGCTACTTAACACCTTCTTTGTCTCCGTATTTTCCCAGAAGGATACAAGCACTCAACCTGGCGGTTGGGGAGCAGGGGAGGAAGCAGAGGAAATGAGGCACATAATAAGTAGAGAGGTGGTACAGGAATACCTGGCCGCATTGGATGAATTCAAGTCTCCAGGGCCAGATGAATTGCATCCTAGGATATTAAAAGAGCTGGCAGAGGTCATTTCGGAACCGCTTGCTATAATTTTTGAGAAATCTTGGAGGACAGGAGAAGTTCCAGCAGATTGGAGGAGAGCAAATGTTATCCCCATCTTCAAGAAGGGAAAAAAAGAGGACCCAAATAATTATCGCCCAGTCAGCCTGACATCAGTACCCGGAAAGATCCTGGAGCAGATCATTAAGCAGTCAGTTTCTAATCATTTAGAAAGCAACGCGGTAATCACGAGAAGTCAACATGGATTTCTCAAAAATAAGTCATGCCAGACTAATCTTATCTCTTTTTATGATAGAGTTACTAGCTTGACAGATGAAGGGAGTGCTGTGGATGTAGCATATCTCGATTTCAGTAAGGCCTTTGACAAAGTTCCCCATGACATTCTTGCATCGAAGCTAGTAAAATGTGGGCTGGACAGGGCTACCGTTAGTTGGATTTGTAATTGGTTAACCGGCCGAACCCAAAGGGTGTTCACCAATGGCTGCTTTTCGTCCTGGAGAGAAGTGACTAGCGGGGTGCCACAGGGTTCTGTCCTAGGCCCAGTGCTGTTCAATATTTTTATCAATGACTTGGATGAAGGAATAGAGGGCATGCTGATCAAATTTGCAGATGACACCAAATTGGGAGGGGTTGCTAATACGCCAGAGGACAGGATCAAAATTCAAAATGACCTGGATAGATTGGAGAGCTGGGCCAGGGCGAACAAAATGAAATTCAACAGAGAGAAATGTAAGGTCCTACACTTAGGCAGAAATAATGGAATCCACAAATATAGGATGGGGGACACGTGGCTGGATAGCAGTACGTGTGAAAGGGATCTAGGAGTCTTCATAGACCACAAGCTGAACATGAGTCAGCAGTGTGATGCGGCAGCCAAGAAAGCCAATGCAATTCTCGGCTGCATCAATAGGAGTATGGTGTCTAGATCGGGGGAGGTACTGGTACCACTCTACTCTGCTTTGGTTAGACCCCATCTTGAATACTGTGTCCAGTTCTGGGCACCCCAATTCAAGAAGGATATTGACAAGCTGGAGAAAGTCCAGAGGAGGGCGACCAAAATGGTGAGAGGCCTGGAAGCCATGCCCTATGAGGATAGACTTAGAGAGCTGGGTATGTTTAGTCTGCAGAAGAGGAGGTTAAGAGGGGACATGATAGCCATGTTTAAATATTTGAAGGGATGCCACGTAGAGGAAGGAGGGGACTTGTTTTCTGCTGCTCCAGAGACCAGGACAAGGAGCAATGGATTCAAGCTGCAGGAAAGGAGATTCCACCTGAACCTCAGGAAGAACTTCCTGACAGTCAGGGCTGTCCGGCAGTGGAATCTGCTGCCTCGGAGTGTAGTGGAGTCTCCTTCCTTGGAGGTTTTTAAGCAGAGGCTTGATGGCCATCTGTCGGGATTGATTTGAGGTTGTTCCTGCATGGCAGGGGGTTGGACTGGATGGCCTGTGTGGTCTCTTCCAACTCTGAATTTCTATGATTCTATGATTCTATGATTCTGCTGATGATCTCAAATTTTGGGACAAATTCATATGGGATGAGGTAGCCTTTCAACGTCCTGGTCCCAAGTTGCTATAGGGCTTTATAACACCTTGATCTGAGCTTGGAAGCAAATTGGAAGGCAGTACAGTTCTCACCAGGCTGTTTTTTCAAATTTCATAATACCCACTCTGTGACCAATGATAGATGTCCCAGGACTGAAGTTTTTTGACACTGGTTTTTATGTTTTGCCATTTCTGAAGTCAGATCTGTGTCCATCTATTATTTTGCATAGAGAGTGTCTAACTGGAAGAGAACTGGATATCAGAAATATTAGAAAAAGTCCTGGACTAGATAGTTGTTCCTAGTCAGTGATGACAACAAAGGTCTGGATCAATATTTCCCAAACTTTAGTCTTCAGGTGTTTTGGACTTCAGCTCCCAGATGTCCTTAGCTATCTTGGTCAACAGTCAGGAATTATGGGAGCTAAAGTAAAAAATATCTGGAGGTTCAGAGTTTGGGAATCACTGGTTTAGATTAAGGGTGGGCAAAGTGCAGCCTACATGTGACCCTTGGGACTCTGAAGTCCAACGAAGCCCTCATACTGAATAAAGAAATAAATCAGATTGATTTAGGGGCAATTTTTTTTTGCCTGAAAACTGCCCCAAATGCAACCCAAATCACAGTGGTTTGCTTCTCCTAACCCTCCAATGCCTCCCAAGTCACAAAAACCAAGAAGAAATTTTAAAAATTGGACAGAAATTGGACAAATTAGCATCACTTCAGGTGCATCTAAATGCACCAGAGTGGATTGCTGGGTGAGAACATGCCCCTGTGTAATTACCCACTCCTGGTCTGGATACACTCTAGTTGTCCTCTGCCTCAGTAGAAAACAGCCTTCTGGGCTCCAGACTTTGGGCTTTATCCCACCAGGCTGTTGTCTTGCAGCAATCACATTGTTTAAGCAAACAGAAATGTGCCATTATGGAAACAATCATCTTCATACCTTCTATGCAATAACACCATGGTACCACTTTGATGATGCATGTCCCTGCAAGTATTGTGCACTGCCTCACAACTGTGATATGCCATACCAGTGCAATTGTGCAATTAGAGCAAAACATAGAAAAAGCAATATATACCAGGGAACAGAGTAAAGGCAGCATTGTTCCTGGGCTCCATGATGTTCTCTTTGTCTGGTCGCCAGAAGTGGAGTGACTTCACCTTGTTTGGGATGGGGATAGGGGCTAGGGGATGGGGGAGAAGAGGAGAACCACACTCACTTACACCACATGACCTGCTGGAATATTGGAACTGCAGTGGACCAAAATGACCGCTCTAAGAAGCCATAGTTGAGCAGCAATGATATTGGAGCCATTAACTGTGTTTTCTTCCCATCAATGAAAAGATGTGATCCAATAATGATAGAAATACAATGCAACAATAGGAGAGTCACGACGTTGTGTCAGAGGGAAAGATCAAACACAGAACTAAGCCAGTGCAATCGTGCAACAAACCTGTCGTGCGATAAAGTCTGTAAATCCCATATGAAATCAGTAACAGATTTAATTCCCATTGGTTTAAACAGAACATGAGCCTGATTAAGTTTCTTTGAGTGAGCCACAATTGAGTTCAGTTTGCTTTTGTTTAATTGACTTGACATATTGTTTATGTTTAACTGGCTGTAAATATTAGTACCAGTATATAAATAATTTCTCTGTTTTTGGTACCCAGCAATGAACTCCCAATGTTTTAAGGGAATTTGCCTGTCAACAATTACTATGTCACTTTGCCAATACATAACAGTTTATAGAAGAAATCATGGTTTGCCTCACGTTCTGTTACTTTTGGATGCTTTAGGAGCTCTTTTTTGGGCTGTCAAACCTGTTCTGAAACATAAAGAATGCTGTTGTAGAGGTCTCCTCCTACCTCTCTCTTGTTTCATTCCTTCCTCCCATCCCCCCCACTGTGCTTTTCAATTGCTAGACTTTGCATCTGGTATCCCAATAATTGTGCCTAAAAATCCTTCCTTATTGAAGAAACCCAGAAATCATCTGGTCTTCTGTAACTGCTAATTAAATTACAGCTGCCTGTGGCTTGAATGACTAAGCGGCTCAGAAAAAAGATTTGCTTTTCAATTATCAAGTTTAAATCCAGCTTAAAATCAGTACTTGCAGAGGGGCTTGAGGACGAAGAAATTATACCCTAAACTCCCTAAAACCTAACCATGCAAATTTTCTTTGAAGTTGGATGATAGTTTAGGAAGGGACTTGGAGGGTAGCTGGAAGGTGCCATGAAACTTACAGAGGAGGGCCAACAGCATGCATATATTAAAACCAGAAATTAATTGGGCTTGCCTAACGTGCAGAGATCTGTTCTGACTTGCATACTTTGGCCCAGCCTTCCCTAACCTGGGGACCTCCATATGGGTGAAGTATACTTTCCATCATTGCCAGCAAGGTGACCAAGGATGATGAGGATTGTACTCTAACACATCTGGATGGTACCAGTTAGGGAAAATTATTTTAGGCTTACATAAAGTTCATTTTGAATGATATAAATTATGTTGAATTGTATTACTGCCTTGTGAATTATATTACTTATTGTGGGAAGTCTCGACACTATCATAGTCAATGTTTAGCTCTTTCATGTTTCTAGTTCTCCTCTGCTCTTGTTTGTGACATATGCAGCTCTGCAGCCTGGACTGCCTTATCGTGCAAAAGCTGGAAATACTTCTGTCCTGTAAGCTGTAAATCCAAGAAAGCTGGAAGGTGCCCTGCTTTTTATGGAGGTTCTCTTCCACAGTTCCACTGTTGTGAAGGTGATGCTGTGCAAGAGCTTAGTGTTCATTTTAAAGCTAGATTACTTCCCAATTAATTACTTCTACATTAAGAAATTTTTAAGATAACTACACATACAAGTTTGATGAGAAACTTTACCTGCTTACAAATAGGACATGAAACAAATGTTTTGATTGATCAATTGTGTTCTCTTTGAGGATACAGCATTTCATCCTGCCTTTAACATCCTGCTTTTAGCTCATTAGGGAATGAGGCAGAATTCTGTGCCCATTGAGCAAGCTCATTGACTTTGTAAAGGAAACGTGGGGGCCAGGCCTGCTTTCCTTCCAGCCTGCTAAAGTGCCTTGCCCCCTTATACAGCCCTGCTTTTCCCTTTAAAACCACCACCCCAGGAGTCCATAGGATGTTGAAAGTGGAATAATAACACTATAACAGCCTAGGCCCTTTTCACACCTTACCTTTTACCGGTGTTGGGCTGCTCGGCTCGCTCACGAAGGCTTGGGAGGAATGCTGTCGCACCCCTCCTGCTTCGGTTCCGCAGCTCATTCCTTGTCGCGTGAATGCCCCACCTCTTCCATTTGCAGTGCAGCCTGGGACCTTGCAGGCTGCACTGAGGAGAGGACGCGCGACCGGCCCAGCTCCCGAGGCTCCGCATGCCAGGTAAGTGTGCGCATGCATGACCTGTTCGGCTTTAAGCCGAAAATGAAAAAATGTGTGCGCAGTCTGCGTCAGGCCCTTGAGCGTCATGCAAATGTGAGTGTGTTGTATGGACCACTCCTCACATTTACGCTACGCTCAAGGGTCCCTTTCACTTCAGAAATGCCATGCGAAAAGGGCCCTAGTGCAGAAATGGCCTTTTTCAGACAACATCCCTGTCCTGGCTGACTGAAGGCTCAATCCTAGAGCTCTATCTCTGGAAATATCATTGAAGGAAAACTAAAAAATGCAAGTCACTATGTCTTATATATAGCCCTTCTCCTCTCAAACCTCAGCTCCTCCCTCTCACTAATGGACTGGGTTTCTCTCATATAGAGCCGCTTTGGTTACATGGCAACCTGTTGCTAGGGCTGCCCTGCCACTCAGGTTAGCCAGACTCCCAGGCTCCATCATAGGAAGCCCAACAATTTTTATTTATGTTTATTTGTACCTTTGCAAATCCCAGTGTTCCTCCAGGCCTGCTGATACCTCTTTTACATAAGTGATGACAATTTAATGACATAAGGGATCCACACTAGGAGAATGTGGTTGGAATTCTATATGGGCTTGGTGGTACTTAACACTCTACCAAGCATACCTCCATCTCCTTTCTTCCTCCGTCCCCGAGCTTGTGCATAACTGCCTTGTAGATGCTGATGTGTGTTCCATGATCAATTAATGCCTGGGGAATATGGGGAAGAGGAGGTTGTCCAGGAAGTATCTGGCTGTGTTTCTGCAACCAGAAGCATGAGAGAAAATATCATCTTTCCAGATGTCCAGTTCTTCCTACAGATCTAGGATAATAAGGTTGCCTCTGTGCTACTAGCTGCAGAAATGCAGCTGTATGCTGCCTGGGCACTCTTCCCTCTCCAACTACTAGTTGGGTGTGGGAGTCCTACACTGGTTTCAATATGGAGATATGATTATATAAGGAGGCAATTAATACCTCCTTGTGTAACAGTCTTAAAATTACAGTAGTAGGCATCACTAGTAGGATTTCTGTCTGTCTGTCCTCCTAGAAATCTACCACTTAGAATTCAAAAGCATTTCTGTCCATCTTTTTACCATAATCAGTTTTTTTTCTTAAGGAAAAATATGGAAGACTCTTACAAAAGGAGCTACAAAAAAGGGGACAGCTTGAAGAAAAGAACTGTGCCTTACAAAAGAAGTGGGGAATGTTTGGTCTATGATCTCTATTTTGGAGCCCCTGAAACCCCTCAAAACCCCCAGATCACTTTTTAAAAAAATATATAGTGATTTTTAAATCACAAAACCGATTTGTGGTTGTTTGCCTGAGCAGGAAAAAAAAAAAACCTGAAAGAACAGCCATAAATCGTTTGAAAACAAAACAAGAAGTGATGTGATGTCACTTCTGGTTGCTTTGCAACCATCCATACATCCCAGATGAGGACTGCAGGGGTGAAAAATGCTGCCTGGCCCTTCTGCAATTGCCCACTTTATCTTAGGGATATATGAATACTAAAGTACAATAAAATAGAAACAGTTCCATTTGGCAACCTCAGCATTATAACTACCTAATGAAAGGAAGTTATGGGAGTGTAGCTTTCTAGGAAAAGACTGAAAGACAACAGTAGAAAAGCATCCTTAATTTATCTGAAGAACTTCCCATGGGATGTCTGTTTCCCAAGGGAAAATGACTACCAGTGTTCTTCTTCATGTGCTATATAGTATGATGAATAGATCCATGCAGGGTAGATCCTACTTCCATATTACAGGATGATCTATACTGTAATTCCTTTTGCCCGTGAAAATGCCCTAGGATGTTGCTTCCTTTACTGTAATCACTGTAGGGAAGTGTGTGTATGTATAGGCACGCACGTGTATATGCATGCTGTATCTGGAGGAGGCCACTATAAATGAAGTGAACATTTTATTTCATTCGATAATCTCCTTGATGGTTCACTTAGCTACTCTGCAAACTGTGGATGGCTTTATTACTGCTATTCATGCTGCTTTTCAATGTCAGTTAATCTGCTTTCAGCCATGTATGATTGAGCCTTTGTCTAGCAAGACTTTATAAATTGGTTCTACAAATTCTTAGAAATTTTAAAGTTGGCATTAAGATCTTTCCAGTCTTCACACTAAGCCTGCTCTTACATTTTTACTAGTGATTTGCTTCCCAGTCAGGTTTTAAATTCTTTTTCATTGTTGTCTTCTTTTTTTCCATTAGCTAATCATGGCATACTATTTTTGGTATGGCTAGGTGAAGTATTTCAGCCTGTTCCAAATGTCAGGTTTGTTTGGACCTCACACTAAACTGTAGTCTATTACTAGGATGGGCCCAAAATGTTTTTTTTTCAGCCTTGGGTAAAGGATGATAGAGCCGGAGTCTCTTCTTCCTCATCTTACTTCGGTGTAAGGCTACATTAGGGGATGAGAATGGGTTTTCTTGTACAGGTAGAACTCTGCCCTGCAGTGCCCCAGCACCACTCTCTGTCCTTTCAGCATCTGCTCCTTGAGGGTGGCAGCTGCATCATCTGCCCAATGGTAGGGCTGGTCCATTTAGCACTATCTGAATGAGCCTTTGACTTAACGCCCTTTGACTCCATCCTTCAATGGCCTATGACAGTGACTCTTAACCTTTTCTTTACTAGGGACCCCTGCTGATACAATTCTTTGCCAGGGACCCCCAAGACTTAACTCAAGATTTAAATATTTATATTAAATATTTGAATGTAGATTTAAATATGCTAATATTTATTTATTAAAGGCTTCTGGAAACTTAGACACTGAGTGACCTCTGGCAAGTCACGTTCTATCAGCCTCAAAGGAGGGCAAAGACAAGCCCCCTCTGAAGAAATTTTGCCAAAAACCTCTGTGATAAGTTTACTTTAGGGTTGCTGTAACTCAAAAGTGACTTGAAGGCACACAACAACGTAGTGCTGCTGATGGGGGAGGTTCTTTCTAGCCATCATGTCTCTCTCCTTTGGAAACTGATTTATGGCAACCTTAAGGCAAACCTATCATGAGGGTTTTCTTGGCAAGATTTGTTGCCTTTACCTTTCTCTGAAGGTGAGAGAATGTGATTTGCTTGAGGTGACCCAGTGGGTTTCCATGGCTGGATGGGGATTCAGACCCTGGTCTTGAGAGCCATTGTTTGGTCTCAGGCACATGTCTGCTGCTGTGTCCCTTTTGTCACCTGCTATTGCCCTGTTGCTGCTGCTGATGTCCCGCAGCAGGGCTTAATGGACCCTCCAGGAGTTCCTGGACCCCAAGTTGGGAACTACTTGCCTATGAGAAGAACAACAGACCCTTATAGGATGGTTTGGGCTCTATACTAATTAACCAAGCCATCTTGTTAACACCTGTGGGTTAATAAAGGAGAGTGATCATGGGAATGATCCAATATTATGGAAAAAGAGAACACCATAATAATACAACCTGACTGAAGTGCAGAAAAAACAACAGCTGAAGAAGCTGAATTTTGGTTTATTGATGTATTATCTTTTGACCAAGACAGCAAGCCAAGAACAAGATTTAGGTCCATATACGTAAAAGACCCAGCATATTTCCCGCTTCCTACAGAGGCTGAAGTTGGCTCCTTTCCTTTCTCGTCTGTGGCAAACCATTTGCATATTTTGTGTCCAGTTGCACATTAAAATAAAATATACAATCCGGGCTGTAAAGGAAATGCGGCAAGTCTAGGAGTTGCACAAACTGCCAGGAATGTAAAAGGGGGGGGGAATGGAAGAAGCTATGGGTTTTAACCACTGCAAGGGGCTGCTGCAACATATTTAAAAGGTGAATTGCTATTCCTTAAGGCTTCCAGAAGAGAGCATCTTTTATTTTGGGCCAGAAAAGAAGGATACTCTGAGCAGTCTGGAGGGGTTGAAGACCATAAAACAGCTGCACTGAGGGCTGAAATTTGCTTACTGTTGCTCTAGATAAATAAAGGATCAGAAAGCAAATGATGTGCAAGACATCTTCCTGAGATTCTGGAGGGCAACTGCTAATAAGATTAGATAATGCTGGCTGGGTGAACCAGTAAACTGAGGCTAGTATAAAGGCAGTTTCTGATGTTTCCTATGTCATTGTTGTTTTTTGTTGTCAAGTTCACTTTGATTTATGGTGATCTATGGAGTGATCTCCAAGAGTCTTGGTCATCAACCGTTCTGTTCAGGTCTTGCAAACTCAGGGCTAGGGCTTCCTTAATTGAATCAATCCACCATGGTTTTGTGGTCTTACTCTTTTCCTACTGCCTTCCACTTTGCCTAGTATTATTGTGTTTTCCAGTAAGTCACATCATCTCATTATATATCCAAAGTATAATAGTCTCAGTTTACTCTGTTGGCTTCCAGAGGGAGTTCAGGCCTGATTTGTTCTAGGGCCTGTTTTGTCTTTTTAGCAGCTCATGATATCCACAGAACTCTCCTTCAGCACCACATTATAAATGGATTGATTTTCTTCCTTTCAGCATTCTTCATTGTCCAACTTTTACAATCATACACAGAAATCAGAAATACTATCTTAGCTAGTTCCTTCATAGCTGCCTTTCCAAGTCTTAGGCCTTCTTTTGATTTCTTGACTACAATCTCCATTTTGATTTCTGAGTCAAAGTATAGAAATTTCAGTATCATCATCATCAGCTTTAAATTTACATAAATCATCTACGATCATTATTTTTATTTTCTTAAAGTTTAGGTATAACTACTTTTGTACTTTCTTCCTTAACTTTCATCAACAGTTGTTCCAAGTCTTTGCTATTTTCTTTCTTTCAAAAAAATATTTTTATTAATATGCTAAAATATACTTATCCATAACATAAAGTAACATACAAAACTTTACAAAAAAGAACATAAAACAAAAAACAAACAAACTGATGATGACATACCATAGTCTTTGCTATTTTCTGTAAATAATATGGTATCAGCTGCATATCTCAAATTATTGATGTTTCTTCCCCAATTTTCACACCTCCTCCCTCTGAGTTTAATCTTGCTTTCCATATGATGTGTTCTACATATAAATTAAAGTAATAGAGTGATAAAATATAGTCTTGTCTGATTCCCTTGTCAATGGGAAACCATTCTGTTTCTCCATATTCTGTCCTGAAAGCAAGAATACTCTTGTCTTGAGTACAGTTATGCATCAGATAATCAAATGTTGTATCACACACTTTAAGAGTGATCCATAGTTTTTCATGATTACACAATCAAAGGCTGCCGTAATCTATAAGGCAGAAGTTGATTTTTTTCAAAAATTATTTGGCACAATCTCTCATTTACAAAGTTGTTCTGTAGAATGGAGGGTTGAACCCTTGGTGGAGTACCCAGATCTCAAAGCCTGATATTTCTTCTTCTCTGGTCTTTAGGTTGAGGAGGGAGGAATCTCAGGGAGGGAGTACTGCCTTAGAAAGATAGCCAATGTATGTGCATTCTCCTTTGTTCAACTTGGCTCTTTTCTTGTTTCAGTTTCCTCTTTGAATGAGCAACTGTGGTTGATGAGGCATAATGACTTTACCAGGGGCTTTTAGTGGCTCTCAAGTCTTGACCCTGAAATCTCAAGGTCTGAGATGTTAGTGAGTTGAAAACCTTAATTATAGCTCTTCATGTATTGCTGGAGTTCCTTTAGCTCCAGACTCTATAGTCAGGAATATAGTCAGGGATATGGGGAAAAGTTATTTTGGGGACCTCAGCTTCCAGTATCTGTCATGCACACTGGTCTTGCCAGCTTGATTCAAGAAGCTGAAGAAGTCCAAAAAACCCCAAAACAAAACAAAACCCCTTTTCCAAGTTCCACCCCATCTTATAATAACTGTGTGAGTTAGATGAGATTGCCATTGTTCAGAGACTCAATTTTTTTAGTTACTTAAATTCTTTCTATTGCTTTCTTCCTCTGTTTCCATCTTCTTATTAATTAAATTCTTGTCAGCAAATATTTTTCACTTTCATTAGCAATTTTATTCCTTTTCCAAAAATTTTGTATATTTTTCACTTTCATTAGCCATTTTATTCCTTTTCCAAAAATTTTGTAACTGTTTTTGTGGATTTTTAAAAACTCTATACAATTAAACTACAAATACTGATAATGGCTTGTGCAGAACTGGTAACTTTTCCAGAGAGAACTGTTGTATGCAAGCCCTACTAAAAATGCTAGAGTTTATTTCTGTGTAGGGTACCACAGAATTAAATGTTTAAAAATGCCTTGTTAAAATATTCCTTAAATGTTAAAAAAAAATCAGTTGAGATAAGACTGCTGAATTCCCTGTGAACACTCAATTTGCTATAATTGAACTGCAATACAAACCCAGAAATTTATCTTAGAAGTAAATAACTGTACAAGTGTACAGAACAGCAATATGCACACATATGTACAAAAACTATATCTGTGTTGAATGTTATGTGTCATGAAAACCCCTACAACACTTGGTTGCTGTTTTTCACCGATAAAAGTTTGCAAACTGACTGAAGGTAGGCTAAAGTGACAACAGACAAAACACAACAAAAACCCTTCTAGCCAAAGTGACCTGACTAATGTTCTAACTATGCGCTGGGCTTAAAAGCTGAGCTACTGATTCATATCATGTAAGGTCATCCAGCCTTATTTTTAATATAAATGAAAAGTAGGCATGGAAATGTGCTGTAAATCTGTCATAATAATAACATAAGAACTTGCTTGGCTTAACCTCTTTCTTCACTCAAAATCTTTTCCAGTTATTTTTCTTTTGCAGGCTAAATTCTCTCTCACACACATATGTAAACATAGTAATGGCACTGGAATTTGGATCATCATAGCTTGAATCCAATTGGTAGTCCCAACTAGAATAGAGCCATTGAATCAGTTAGATTTACATAAGGCTTGGTTGGTTCCTCATTCAGCAACTGATTGGGTGAGTCTAATCCAGAGGAAATTCAACATCAACAACACCTGTAGAACAGCATCCAACAGCATCAGCACCAACAGTCTCAGCATGAACAGAAATATCAGGTGGCTGTGAGGCAATCTGCTCCTTCAGTAACCCCGGACAAGCCTCAGAGGAGATGAGTTCTAGTGGTTGGAGACTCTTTGCTGAGAGGAATGGAACCGACCATTTGAAACTCCGACAGGATCAATTGTGAGGTGTGCTGTCTCCCTGGGTCCAAAATCAATGACATAACAGAGAGGCTAACATGACTGGTCAAGCTCACTGACTGTAACCCCCTTCTTTTGGTTCATGTTGGAACCAATGATGCGGCAAGGCACAGCTTCTACTGCATCACGAAGGATTACGAGCTTATGGGTAGGAAGCTGAAGGACCTTCATGTGCAGGTTGTCATTTCATCTCTTCTCCTTGTGGAAGGACATGGCCCATGAAGGGAAAGAAGAATAGTGCCAGGAATCTCTCCCTGTTGGGCTGCAGCCAGCAAGGGAGGAGAGAGGTCAGGAACACTTGGGGAGTCCAAATATACCAAACACCAGGTAAACACAAGCCGAGCCAGGTCAAAGTCCAGTCCAAAGGTTCAGGAGGCAGAGATTCATCCAGAGGGTTTCAGGGAGCAGAAGACACAAAGGTTGTGAGGGCTTGTTAATCATTTGCTGCAAGCAAGGAGAAGCCACACCAGCAGACTTAAATAGCCCCTGTGAGCAGGTGCTGCTTGTTATTGTTTCCTCAGCCTAGCCCAAGCAGCCTCCCTCTCAGCAGCCCGTTTCAGCTTTCTGCATACTTGAGGGCTGATGGGCATAGCTGGCTGCAACTCTTCTGCATCACTGCTGGTTCCTTCTCCGTCATGAGCTGACCGGGGCAACTCAGTCTCTGTTTGACCTTCCAGTGCAGGGGATGTTTGCAGGTTGACTTGCTCAGTCACTGGCTTGGCTTCCTGCATCATTATCTATCACAAATAGTGGAGATCAACAACTGGCTCTGAAGATGGTGCCGCCGGGAGCAATTCAGATTTTTGGATCATGACCTCCATTTCCATGAAGATGATCTTCTGGCAAGAAATGGCCTGCACCTTACGACCATCGGCCGGAACGTTTTTACTAACAATCTTGCAAAACGGATCAGGAGGTCTTTAAACTGAGTTAGAATTATTTTGGGCAAGGATGCAGTGAGTGCCGCAAAAAATTGCCCAAATGATATAGATAGGGCAGGCCAAGTAGAACTGGAGACCAACAGCGAGAGGGAAAGTAACTTTAGTACAGGACTTCCACGAAGGGCACATCGTGTGTCTCTACACTAAAGCACAGAGCATGGGGAATAAGCAAGATGAACTTCAGCTCTTAGTACAACAAAATAAATATGATTTCATAGGCATCACTGAAACCTGGTGGGATGAATGTCATGATTGGAACACAGGAATAAGGAGGGTATAACCTATTTCGCAGAAATAGACCAAACAAGAAAGGAGGAGGAGGAGGAGCCTTATATGTCAAGGATGTTTTCAATTGTGAAGAGATCCAGGACTTAAATCTGGGAAGCCAAGTGGAGAGCATCTGGGTGATAATTAAGGGAGTGAGAAACAATAGAGATGTGATTGTGGGGGTTTGTTACAGGTTTCTGGGCCAGCCTGAGGATTTGGATGAAGCTTTCCTGGAGTAGATGACCACACATTCAAAAAGGAGAGATGCCGTGTTAATGGGAGATTTCAATTATCCTGATATTTGTTTGTAGTCAAATTCTGCAAAGACCTCAAGGTCCAACAGGTTCCTTGATTGCCTTGCAGACAATTTCATGGTCCAGAAGGTGGAAGAGGCGACAAGGGGATCGGCTATTTTAGATCTGATCCTGACCAACAGGGATGACCTAGTTGATGAGGTGGAGGTGGTGGGATCCTTAGGAGGGAGTGACCATGCTCTTTTGGAGTTTGTCCTTCAGTGGGAAGGAGAAGCCAAGTATAGCCAGACACACATCCTAAACTTTAAGAAAGCTGATTTCTCTAAACTTAGGGAGTTACTTGCTGAAATCCCATGGTCAAGAATACTAAAAGAGAAAGGAGTTCATGACGGATGGGAGTTTCTTAAAAATGAGATACTGAAGGCACAATTGAAAACTGTGTCAATAAGGAGGAAAAATGGCAGGTGTCTAAAGAAAGAACTCTCAACTGAGCTAAGTGTTAAAAGAAACATCTACAGGAAATGGAAGAATGGTGATACCACCAAAGAGGAATTCAAGCAAATAGCCAGGAGATGTAGGAAGATTGTCAGAAAAGCTAAAGTGCAGAATGAACTCAGGCTTGCCAGAGACATCAAAAACAATAAAAAGGGCTTTTTAGATATGTCCGCAGCAAAAAGAAAAACAAGGAAATGATAGGGCCACTGCGTGGCGAAGATGACCATTTAATAATGGGGGGAAGTGAGAAGGCAGAACTACTCAATGCCTTCTTTGTCTCAGTTTTCTCCCAAAAGGATAGAAGTACCCAACCTGGGATGTGGGGAACAGGTGAGGAAGCGAGGGAAGTGCAGCACAGAATAAATAAAGTAGTACAGGAATATTTGGCTAAACTAGATGAATTCAAGTCTCCAGAGCCAGATGAATTGCACCCAATGTCAGGGGCACGGGCTGGGCTGGGCCCGCCGGTGTCCCTGAGGCCGCCTCGGAGGCGGCGGCGGACGCGGCGGAGGCCCCAGAGGATGCCGCGGAGGAGGCTGCCGCTGCCGGGCCTTACCTGGAGGCTGCGGAGGCCGCCGGGCCTGGCGCTACTTACCAGGAGGCCGCAGGATCGGGTCCCTTGCCGTCGGGTGCGGGGGCAGAGACGGAGGCCGGCTCGCTGGGGAGGGCGGGTTCCGGGCCAGCTCCCGGGGCTCCGCCCACCCGCGGCCCTGATCCACAGGAGGCCGAAGCCTCCGCCTCTCCTGCCTGGGGCCCCGATCCGTGGGAGGCCGAAGCCTCCCCCGCGGCCCTGATCCGGAGGAGGCTGACGTCTCCGCCTCGCCTCCTCCTTTCCAACAGCGACGACAGGCCAAGGAGGCCGTCCGCTGGTCCCAGCGGCTGTTGGAGAGGAGGCGATGGGCGGAGAGCTCCCAGTTGTGAGGCACAGCACAGCTTCAAGCCCTGAGCTGCACGGCCGCGCTGGATTGGCCGGCGCCAGGCTCGGAGAGCTACTTGGGGCAGGCACCGGGCAGGGAGGGGCACGGAGAAACAACCGTCGGTTTACCGTGGTCCTGCTGTCCGTGCCTGTGTCCAGCCTCTCCGCCTGCCTTGGTGAAGTAGCCAGCCTTTTGTTCCTTTGCAGCCTTTTATTCCCTGGGTGACGCAACCCTTTATTTCTGTTAAGACTGTGTTAAAGCTCTGCCTGCGTTAAGGACAGTTTGCTGTACTCTTTGGTTGCTGGCTGCATTAAAGCTCTGCTCCTCCACCCAGCTCCCCTGCCTCTGCCTGTCCTCCGTCCGGCACTGACACCCAAGGATATTAAAAGAACTGGCAGAAGTCATTTCTGAACCACTTGCAATAATCTTTGAGAACTCTTGGAGAACAGGAGAAGTCCCAGCAGACTGGAGGAGGGCAAATGTCGTCCCCATCTTCAAGAAGGGGAAAAAAGAGGACCCAAATAATTATCATCCAGTCAGCCTGACGTCAATGTCAGAAAAGATCTTAGAGCAAATCATTAAACAATCAGTTTGTAAATACTTAGAAAGCAATGCCATAATCACTAAAAGCCAGCATGGATTTCTCAAAAATAAGTCATGCCAGACTAATCTCATCTCTTTTTACGATAGGGTTACAAGCTTGATAGATGAAGGGAATGCTGTAGACGTAGCATATCTTGACCTCAGTAAGGCCTTTGACAAAGTTCCCCGTGACATTCTTGCAAAGAAACTACTAAAATGCAGGCTAGACAGGGCTACTGTTAGTTGGATTTGTAATTGGTTGACCGACTGAACCCAAAGGGTGATCACAAATGGCTGCTTTTCATCCTGGAGAGAAGTAACTAGTGGGGTGCCACAGGGTTCTCTCCTGGGCCCAGTGCTATTTAACATCTTCATCAATGAGTTGGATGAAGGAGTGGAGGGCATGCTGATCAAATTTGCAGATGATACCAAATTAGAAGGGGTTGCTAAGACACCGGAGAACAGGATCAAAATTCTTTGTGTTTCCTGTTTCTCAAGTGAAAATGGGATGACTGGAGCAATGACACTTGTTCTTGGTAAGAACTCTCAAGAATTCTTCCTATTTGAGACACAAAGAACTTGGGAGTTTAATTTTTTTTAAAAAAAGAAATTAAATATGGTATTTCTCCTACTATGCCCAGTGCTTTGAAAGCTTAAATTTTACCAAACACAATTTGAATCTCATAGACTCCAATTGCTGCAAATTGTGGGATGGTCACAATTAACCTGTTGCATTCATGTTTTTCTTAATGGCTTTTATTTTATTTTATTTTTACTTTATTTTTATTAAAATTTTTCATTCATACAGGCATAAGCTCATAAGACTTGTTAATGTTCACAATATAAAATATACTATAACATACCATAATATACAACATATAATATACTCTTTTGACATGTTCATAAGACCTGTTCATAAGACATGTTATTATTTGCAATATATAATATACTATAATATACTACAATATACAACATATATTATAATAATATAATATAATAATTAATACCTATTAATAATATAATTATATAATATAATAATATATAATATATATCTTAATGGCTTTTAAAATGTCCTGCTTTCCTCCTCTCAGCCACTGAGTTGCTTGTTCTTGGTTGCCACCAGTAACTGTAAACTGCCACTAAGGATTTCCACCTACCATGTTTCCTCTTCTGTGATAGCCACACCTCCAAACCCTCTGATCATAGGCCATTTCTGCACTACACTATCACAGTGGTATTATTCCACTTTCAACATCCTATGGAAACCTGAGGTTTGCAGTTTTGGGAGGGGCCTCAAAGGATGTTCCATAGGATGTTGAAAGTGCAATAATACCACTATAACAGTGTAGTGTGAAAAGGCCCATAGAAGAAAGAGGGGACAAAGAACATGATAGTTATGACTGCAGCAGAGGCAGCAGCTGTAGCTCTTGCTCTTGACATATCTGCTGCTTTGCTTCCCCAGCCTTCCAGTTTCCCAGTGGTTTTGCTTTCCCTGCAGGTGCAAGGTTATGGTTGCTCACAGATTGCCAGCAAAATCAATGGAAAAAATGTCCAGGGGTAAGAAGAAGGCTGAGAATGCAAAGCAGCAGCTATGCTGAGGAGGCATGAGTGTTCTTTACCTGTGGCAAAAATGTTGGAGAGCAAACACTCACAGTCTCTTGCTGCTTGCTCACATTTTTCTTCCTTCCGCCTATTGCTGCCACTGTCTTCAAACCAAATGAAGAAACAAGACTGTTGTCTTCTTGAATGCCTTGGTCTTCAGCAGCAGGCTGTTTGGAAGGGGAATCAGGTAACTGATCCTGATGATAAGAGCAATTGGACAGCGGAATACTCTGCCTCAGAGTGTGGTGGAATCTTCTTCTTTGGAGATTTTTAAACAGAGGCCCTTTCCGCACGAGGAAATTAAGACTGGCCAATGCGTCTTGTCACGGAGGTTGTCTGCACCTTGGATCGGACTAGGTTCAGACTATTTACCTTAGTTTCACACCTAAATCCAATTCAATACGCCCCCAAGTGGTCCTCCAGCACGCTATGTGAAGACCAGAAAAAAGCAGTTTTTAAATTTTCCAGAGCACACCAATTCGTTCCTGCTCAGTTGTGCAGATGCACAGATTCGCACCAATGCAAACCCGCGATCAGTGGAGGGCGGGCTGTGGGTGTGGTCAGCTTCAGCGGTTGGTCTGGACCCACAAACAACAGGAAGCTGCCATTTTGTCAGCCTCACCAGTGCGGATCTAAAGACCTCGCACTGCTCCGAATCGCCCTGGAACAAACAGAGGAGCCCTGCAGAAGGGCTTAAGGGAAAGTCCGTGTCGCTTTGAGCCAAGAAGAAGCGGTAAGTAACAGCACGGAGCAATTCCAGGCCTCGTATGGAAAGGGCCAGAGATTGAATGGCCATCTGTCAGGAATGTTTTGATGGTGTATTCCTGGATGGCAGGGGTTTGGATTTGATGGCCTTGTGGTATCTTCCAACTCTAACTAGAAAAATTGCCACAACACAATTCTATGATTCTAACTGGGAAAATTGCCTGTGCCACAACACAAGCCTAACATCTTTTCTTCTTTCGCAGAGCCTTCCATGGGGCTATATTCAAAAAGCTAGTTGCTGCAACACTGGTTTCTTCACCTTGTGAGCCAAGGTGAGTGAGCACTCGTTCTGTCCCCATTGTCATCTGTGAAAGTTTGGAAGGTATGGAGTTCTTGAGAATTCAGCCACGTTCATGCTGAATTACATACCTTCCAACATTTCACAGAGAAAAACTGGAAAATATGTGGCCAGGCAACATCAGAGTGTTGCCAGAATGGTAACAGTTATAAATGAGGAAGAACAGAAAAGCTAGATGAGGCTGCAGCAGTTTGGTTTTGCCTGAGTCTCCTGGGAATGGCATTCCTCTATCCCCTCTTTTCCTATCCTCCCTGCTGGGTTAACCAAATGCACACTACTTTTGTATTTTGAACTGAGTTTCCATGAGCTGAAGTAAACTGAAGATGAACGTGGGAGGGGGGAACGTGAGAGGGAGAGCGAGAATCTGGGACATTTTTAAAGCAGTTGAAAAAGTGGGATGACAGAGGATTAATTGATACTGCCCCTACCAAACTGGAATAGTTGGAGAGTATGGCTAAGGTTTAGTTACCGATAGCAAGAGCTTTTAACTCAAATATGATGAATGTTTTGATCCCATCGTTTCGTTCCCATGAACTTCTCGGGAACTAAATTTGCTGCATAGGATGAAAGCGGTTCTTCACCATTGATGAACATGCTTACAAGCTGCACCCTCTCACAATCTGTCTAAAGAAATGGCCTGTCATTTAAATGATTATAGGGATCCAGTGGAACTGTTATTTGCAACTGAAGTAAATTGAGGGTGCAGGGGGAAAATGTAAGGAAGAGTGGCAAACTGGGACATATTAAAAGCAACTGAAAAAGTGTGATACCACTGAGATGAATTGGCATTGTCCCTTCTTGGCATATCAGGAAAGTTGAAGGGTATGGAATTAGAGTTGCCAACTCTTATTATTTCCCCCAAAGTCTCCTTGTCTTCAAGGCCCTATATGATAGGCAGGGACAATGGGGGACCCTTTCTCACTGCACAGTTATAGTACTGTGATTCCACCTTAACTACCATGGTAACACCCAGTGGAATCCTCAGGTTTTTAGTATGATGAGGCACTAGAGTTTCCTGGTTGAGAATTCTAAATTTGTCTCCCTAAACTGCAAATCCTAGAAACCAATAGAATGTCACCATGGCAATTGAAGTGGAATCAGAGCACTGAAACTGCTTATTGTGAAAGGGCTGCTGGTCCTTTTCACATTGGGAATAGCAGTACCTACTGAATTAGGTAACTGTGGATGGTGAAGGATTTCATTTAAGTTCTTTTTGGAAGAATGAAATAAAATTTGAAAATTTCACACTTTTGGGACAGAAGGGACTTGAAGCTTAAAATGTAGAAGGAAACAGAATTGATAAATTTTCCATAATTATGCACCTATAATGTAACAGGGAAGGTCTCTGTTGTTGTGTGCCTTCAAGTTATTTCTGATTGATAAATAGAGTGAACCTATCATGGGGTTTTCTGGAGCAGAGAGTGTGTGACACACTCAAGGTCACCCAGTGAATTTCCATGGCCACAGAGGGAATTGAATCGTACTCTCCAAGCCTGTAATCCAACACTCAAACCTGTACAGTCTATGCTATGTTGTCTCTATAACAAGGGACATTTATTCCATCCAGCTGTCAGCAAGTAGGTGAAACAAGAGTAGAGTTTTTTTCTCCAACAGGTCCCATGGTTACTAGCCATGGTTGAGGGATTCTAGGAATAGTAGTCTTTCAAAGGTCAGCCCAACATATACTTCCAGAACTTTACTTCCAAGATCCAAAGCTGATTGTACTATTTGGGAATTACTGCTGTAGGATGATTGCCGTTCTTGCTGAGATGACTCAAAAAGGGGATAGATGAATTGTACTTGGTCTAGTATAAATTTATGAAAACCTGATGCTTTGTGCTGTATAATCAGGCACACTCTAACAAAACTATGCTGTAAACGTGTTCTATTTATGGGTCACTCTTTTGGTTGTTATAGCAACGAGATGCCATTACTGATATCTTTTGTAGACCTTCAAAATGAACAGCAGGTTTAAGTGTTCCAGCTGGTGACTCTAGGTGCCACTAGAAGCCTCAAACACTCAAGTCTGTGACAGTGACAGACCTGGGCAGTTGAACATAATGTTCCAGTATAACAGTGCACTAGGAGGTGGTAGGAAATTGCATGAGCTCCTTCTGAACACATGGCGTCTTCTGAATTAAATGACAAGTCTTTGGCTTTCATTTTAAAAGAAGATTTTAGCAGCACAGTTTGGTTTACCCATGACAGGAACAAAAAAAGGTGGTTTGAAATCTACTGATGAGGAATCATGAAATATATTTTCTCCAGAATATTCAGATTCCCACAGAAAATCCATTAATGTATGCATTTTTTGCATTGGGTTCAATGCACAATGGAGTCTCAAATGGGTACCACATGCCATAATGGCATATAAGATATCCATGTGGGTGTCAACTTACGTTTTGCCAAAAAAGGGATGGTGTAGTACCACAAGGAGGGTTCACGTCTGCATAAAAATTGCATATATAAGTCAATATGTATAGAGGAAAATTTAGAATAAGTGTTATCATTTCACTAGAAATATAATCCATTTCATTACGGTGGGGAAGGCTGTGAACAAGTTACCTAGGTGCTTAGTTTCCTGTCCAAGGGAATACAATTTTCTTCTGTCTGTCTCTCTCTTTCTGTCTAGATCATATTTATACTGCTGCTCATTTTTTAAAAATCCCAAAGCAGTTTACAATAAAAACAAAAATGCCCAGTAATATCGATTGCTATAAATTATAAAGCAAGATGATTGTAAAAAAAAAAATGTAATAATTAATTAAAATGTGTCATGACATCAATTGGTGGATGCAATTTCATTTATTTGTTCATTGTAGTACAGACCTCTGCAGCTCCAAAAGGAGCAAAAATGGGCTGGTGTAACCCTTTGGCTCCAGAACATGCAAACTTTGCATCCAGGATAGACAGAACAGCCAGTCCCAGAGCCAGGAACCACCAACCCAAAGAGCTTCCAGTGTTTTAGGAAACAACTTCAGTTGATAAGTCTTTAGCAAGCCCATCAATGCATCCATATACTGGCCCAGGTTTTGTACAGCTTAACATACCTCAGATGTAACAGAGAAGTTGTGTATCATTTGTGAACTGATAGCATCCTTCCCCAAATTACCTAAAGACCATCCTCAACAGCTATTAAAGAACATGAGGGATAAGGCTATGCCCTACAGCACCCCACATTGGAACTGACTCTGCAGACAGGAAGGGAGGGAAGCTGGGCAATGCAGTGACCTCTCCTTCAAGCTCATAGGATGATATTATGGTCAAAGCTGCTGTGACCACAGGGCTACTATCTCCTCCTCCTCCTCCCATCTATCAGGGGACCAAGACTGAAATGGGTTTTAAAAATCCATATTCTCCATGAACTTTTGTGATTATACTGCCATTCCCTCTCAAGGCGTCATGCCCCCAAAGGGGGGTATTTTAATGACAGATAGTATCATCCTTTCACAAAATGATTAATTCTTCTGCCATGTGAAGCAAAAAGAACTGAGCAAAAATATGAAATACTGTCTAAATTATATATGAGTTATTATGTATATAACAAATAAAGTGGTTGGTGTGTATGATTTGTGTTTTCTTCAAGGACCTAGAGGGGCTAGAAATAATATACTAACCCCTGTTATTTCTTCATGGAGGAACTTCTTTGCTTATGCACTCCCTATAGCTATTTTCTTGTCCATTTTTCTTACTGATAGCTACCAAATTCTAGATAATCAGATGGCTGCCTTGTAACAAGCTAGGATTTCAATACTGGGTAACTGTGGAGGTAGGCATGACCATTTTTCTTGCATGAGTTTAGGAAAAGAAACCTGGATTCCTCTTACAATGTGATGTGAGAGAATGGAGAATATTGCAAGACTCAAGTGCCCTAAAGCTCATATGGAGAGATGGGTATATTTCTAATCTATGTTAGTTTCTCATCCATTTGGTTATAAGTCCATTCTGTCCTGCTCTTTCTGTGTGTTTTTAAAGCAGACAAAAGTTTACTTTTCCCACAAAATGTGCATTTCCTACACATACTTCCCTAATATGAGGAAGCAATCGTCACTGTCATAATCAGTAACAGCTGAGGGATGTTATCAGTTTTGCAAACTCTTATCTGATGGATAATTGCATAATAATCTATACATTACTCCAGGAAGTGTGAATTAGGGGAAATTGCAGACTGAACACAAAACCCTCTCCCATTCTTATTCCAAAACGACCACCTCTGAAGGAGAACCAGTGTGGTGTCATGGTTTGAGTTTGGACTGTGACTCCAGAGACCAAGGTTCAAATCTCTGCTCAGCCATGGAAACCCACTGGGTGACCTTGGGCAAGTCAGACTCTTTCAGCCTCAGAAGGAGGCAAAGGCAAGCCCCTTCTGAACAAATCTTGCTAAGAAAACCCTGTGATAGGTTTGCCTTAGGATCACCGTAAGTTGAAAACAACTTGAAAGTACACAGCAACAAACCATCTTTGAGTTCATCCGCACTGCATTTGTGTATGATCCCCAGAGTCATATTGTTTCCTGATCTTTTGCAGAAGACAGATAAATGGGTCTGATCTGGAACTGCTTATTCCTTTCACTTTTTAATATAGATGTGGTATGTCACAAACTATTTGTAAATTTGGTTGAGGCAACTGTTTTGTTTATCCTGTTAGAATGATCAATATAGCAAACTTAGTTCTCTTAGATTCATGATTTTTTGGGCACTGGGATGAACAAGCATGTTAAAAGCCTTGCAAGGCATCACAACCTTTTTATCATGAAGAATAATTGTCTTGGCCAGTGTGGGAAACTTCCCTTGCTCACTCTCCTATGCATTATGGACATACCTTAAATCCAAAGGTTGTCGTCTCCAGTCACTACAAATGTTTCATTTAAAATTGCATATATTTTGTATGTGTGGCTAAGCAATACCAGAGTGTGGTCAAGACATCAAAAATTGTTAATAAGGAAGAACACACAAGTTAGAAGAGGCTGCAGTGGTTTGCTTCTCCCTGAGCCTTCCTCTGCTCTCTCCCCTCCATGTTAATTCAGTGCAAAGAACATTTGCTCTTTGAATTTAGTTTCCAGCAATTGAAGTAAGCTGAGGACAAAAAGTGAAAGTGGGAAATGGAGAGAGAAACTGGGACATTTCAAAAGAACTTGAAGAAGTGGGGTAGCAGAGGATTAATCATGACTGTCCCTGGTATGCAATCCTCTTTTCTTCAGATTAATTATACCCAGTTTTTTCAACCTTCCCCTCAAAATGACTCAGGAAAGCATTTTAGCCCCTGGAAAAGTAAGAACAAAAAGTAACAAATACATGGAAAAACAATATTACCTATTATTATGTAGAGAGATGTAAAAGTAGGGAGGTACAAACCCAACAAATCTCATCTAAACAGACTTCAAATGGGCCTGCTGGGTGAACTTCATATTAGGGCCTTGCATTTTCATCTTAAAACTTTATTTTGCTGTGTCCCTCTCTCCTCCCTGCTCTGCTTATGTTGTTTTTGCTGAGACCCAGCATGCCGAAGAGAGAGTACTCTTAAATGCCAGGATATGGTCTCCAGGTGATTACCAGACCTGATAGGCTGTTTAAAAGCAGCTATTCTGCATTATTTTTCTAAGTATGGTTTGTATCCAGGCCAATTAGAACTGGGATGTGCTTTGTGTGGTTAAATGTTCAGTGCGTGGGCCTCCATTCAGCTCTGATCGTTGATGCAGTGAAGTACAAATATCAAAGTAAAAACACACACCAGTTTGACAATTTGGAAAAGATGAAGAGCCAAGAGAAGAAATCAAATGAAGTCTTTTTATTCTGACTCAATTAGCATTCTTCTGCACAAGCTCCATGTTGCTTGGCTTTGTCTACTTTCCCACTAACTCAGTTCTATTAGTCATGCACACTGGCATCTCCTGGCTCTCTTAGTTTGTAGAATGATTATTCCATCTTTGTCATTCATCTCCCACTGATTTCTGACTTTGTCACTAATCCTACCACTGCTAAAGAGGAAGGATTAGTCACATGAAATCATCAGGAAAAAGCAGTGAAGGGTAAGGGTGCCAGAATCAGTGTCAGCATCCGGCAGTCAATGGTTGGGCAGTTGCCAGGGCCCTAGGCCACCAGTGCCACATTAGACCTGCTGTTGCTAATGCTGATCCTCAGGCCTCTGTGCGCATGAACTCCCCATGCTTTAAATTACCTACAGTTTTCTGGATTTATTGTAAATTGATGATACCACCACAAACATTTCCCACCATCAGAGCCTGAAAGTGACATCTTATAAGTAAGAGCGTACCCTCCAATCTGCCACAGATAAAACCAGAATGCATATGGCCAAGTAACCTCAGAGGGTGGTCAAGATGGCAAAGTCTATTAATGAGGGAGAAGAAACACAGTAGAAGAGGCTGCAGCAGTTTGCTTTTGGCTGATCTTTCTGGGAAGCGCAAGATTCCACCTCCTGCTCTTCTCTCCTTAATCTAATTTGCACCTTGAACTCAGTTTCCATCCACTGAAGTAACCTGAGATTGAAGGGGTAAGGCAAGAGGAGGAAAGAGAAATAGGGACATTTTAAAAGCAGCAGAAAAAGTGGGATGACTTATTCTGTGTAAAATCTGCAATATGGTTGTTTTGCACAGAATACGGCAGGAAATAGAATCTTCTGTGGAAAAAAAAAATTCAATGCAGAAATATTATTTCCTGCATGGAAAAATTCTGTTTTCTATGAACAACATAGAAAAGAACATATGAAGAACTGTTTTCTATGAAGAATTCTGTTTTACAAAGAACAAATCCCCAATTGCAGCATTTTCAGAAAAGGAAACAGAATTTTCTGTGGACGAATTAATTTTTCAACACAGAATGATCTCCTACAGAGGTGCTACTGCTATCCC
Source organism: Ctenosaura bakeri (assembly GCA_948474755.1). Taxonomy (NCBI): domain Eukaryota; kingdom Metazoa; phylum Chordata; class Lepidosauria; order Squamata; family Iguanidae; genus Ctenosaura; species Ctenosaura bakeri. The sequence goes on along the minus strand of CAOLHI010000927.1, from coordinate 490,768 downwards.
TCTAATAGTAGGACCAGCCCAGCATCACCCTCTTGGCTTTTAGATCAGTAGAAGATGGGTTTATTGCAAGGTATATGAACAGGTAGTGACTGTGTTATTGTGTAGGGACCAGTGCTCACAAAGTGATCCTTACTAGCACAAGTGAAATGTTACATGTCACTATTTTCACCTGTAAAATGCTGGACAGTATGTTGTTGCTCATTCTCCTCTGTCAACTGTAATCCTTGCGTGTCTCTTTTTATAGTCATTTCCTCCTCTGTTGAACCTTGGATTATACAAACACCACACAGTTATAGCAGTTTGATGCTGCTTTAACTGCCATGGCACTTCTTAAGTGTTTTTTGGGGGGTCTGTACTTTAGTAATGTACTTTGCTAGAGAATTCGACTTAGTACATTATCCTGAACGATAGTAATAGAGTTTTTTAGCAGAGAATTGTAAGGACCTCACCAAACTGCAGGTTCAAGAATACTGTAGGATGGAGCCATAGCAATTAAACTGGCATCAAAGCTGTATAGTATATAAATGTAATTTTGGACTTTAAGCTATATAAGACTTATTTTCTTCATTTTTATTACTTGACAAGGTGCCATGTACATTGATGGCAACATGTAGACAAGCTAGCGTATAAAACCATAAGCTCAACTAACATCAACATGAAAGTATTCCAGGACAGCTGTTACTGAAAACAGCCCAGATCATATTGCCTTGTAATAGTACTTTAGACTTCTGAAAACTAAATGGAGGTGGATATTTCTTTTTTTTTTTCCAAACCACTTTTTGTCAGCATGATGTAATTGTGAATTAAGATTCTCATTAAAAACCATTTGTACACTAGGCAGCCTGGATGTTTTATTTTGTAGGCTTATTAGCAGCTGTGAAAACACTGCATATTGCTCTTGGGCTGAGAAGTTGTTATGAAAAAAGAAGGATAAAGAGGTCTTTTGGCACCATGAAGACTAGCCAGTTTATGTCAGCACAAGCCTTTGTAAACCACAGCCCACTTCATCAGATGCAACAGGGGGTTGTAGTTTACAAAAGATTAAGGTGAAAGAAACTGGTAAGTCTCAAAGACACTGTAAGAAGACTCCTCTTTCTTTTTCTTTTTATATAGAAAAAGACTAACACAACTGCCTTTTTGAAAAGTTATTAGATTTGTTTTGTGTATTTTCTGAGCGTGGGCTAAGTGATCAATGGAGGAGGAGGAAGAGAAGCAGCACAGTAGTTTGTTTTTGCCTGAGTCTACGGGGAAGAGCAAAATGTTACTCTCTCCTCTCCTTTCATCTCCCCTTGCAAGTTCATTAAATGCAAACTTGTGCATTTTGAACTCAGTTTGCACTAGTAGAAGCAAGCTGAAGATAAAAGAGGAATATAGATAGAAGAGAAATAAAATGGAATGTTTTAAAATTAATCGAAAAAAGAAAGGGACTGAAGAGGATTAATCAGGATTGTTCTTGCCAAATTGGGACAGTTGGAAGGTATACACCAGCAGGAGTAGCAGTGGCGGCAACAACACCACCATTGTCCAAATGGAATTCTTCAAACAATAAGACCTAGTTTTTATTTCACCTTGAATTTGTGGAGGCATTTCCCCTCCCCTGCTTTTTTTGGACAGAGGTACATCTGGGATCCATTTGAGAAGCAATTCGTCTTTGCTTCTCAAAGCTCCATGAAACATAATTTATAGCATTATCCTCTGCCTTTTTACTGTCCTAAACATTGCTGACCATTAACATGCTGGAATCATTCCAGTTCATCAGGTTTATAAATAATTTAGAACCAAACAAAACCTTGGTGTTTGCTAATCACTTCAAACTCCACAAACAGACAGGCAGTCTGTGTGGGTGTACCATGGGCTCCAGCTGGAAACAACAATTCCTGATCTGTGAGTTGAGCTTAGTTGTTGCTTCTGTTGCAAAGTTTTTGGGAGGAAACTGTATCTGCCACCACATGAGAGAAGTAGTCTAGCTGTTCACATATAGAGTATCTGGTCAGTTTCCATAGGGATGAAGGCTCAGTAGCACTGAGGTTTGAAAAGTCCTGAGCAACCTGAACACCACTTGAAAAAAAACTTTTTAAATGCAAGATATACTGAATCAAACAATGAACCCAAAGGATAAAGGAAAATGTGGAATGTATGGGAATCAGGGGTTTATTTTATGTACTGAAAGTGTTACCCGCAAAGGTGGGTGACTTAGAGGTCTGTCTGCTATGCTAGTACCTCTGTGGAAATGTGGAGAATTATAGCTCAAAGGAGGCCTGAGAGAGGGGGTAACCATGGAACCTTTTCACCCGTGTATACATGTACCAATGCGGAGACATCAGTGGGAAGTTAAAAGAATGTTTATTGGGGAAATCACATACACATGTAAGAAATCAAGTAGTTCCACAAACCATACAAGGCTAACAGAAGTAAAGGAGGGAAAAGTTGGATGGCAATGAGCTAGGATGAAGTGGGCAATATGTGCCAATCCTGAAGAGAAGAAAGTTGAGGCAGGAACGGCTCAAACATGAGAGTTTGAAGGCAGCATGGAAGAATGAGAGTCTGGTGTGCAGAGTGATGCCCAAGTGATAATGCACTGGAAAAATTACCTGGGCTGGAGTTAGGATTTAAATACCCTTTCTCTGCCCTGAAGGGGAATGTGTTAATGGCTTTCTGGTGGAGCAAACAAAGAAGTCTAGAGATGGCTAATGGTCTTGGCATTAGGTAACAAAGCATTAATGGGATTTGTGATAGCTTCTTAATGTCTGAGCAGGTAAGGAAACAAAAGTGGAAGTTCGGCAGGCAGGAGGCTACAGGACATTGGTCTTTGTTGCCTTGTCTGGGAGTTTCACTAGCTATTGTTTTCTAGGTTTGGGCCATTGAGAGGATCATTTTCTCCAACTAATCCTCAGTGAATTTATGACTTGGCTATGCCTTGAGGTCTCCTCGGACCTAATTCTGCATGTCTACAGACAGTCCTCTTTGCCAGCATGGCTTTTCAGCCATAAATGTATGATTTATATTTAGTGCTAATTAAATAATATTCATTGGCAATTATACTGTATAATGGAATGGGGTGTACAGCATGGTAACAAAGGATGAACGTAATGATTAGAGGAAATGTAGAATATATGGGAACCAAGAGCTGACTTGCTTGGGTCTCAACAGGAGTGTACTTTCAATAATGGTTATTTTTATTAAAACCATTGTGTGTGTTTTTTTCTGCATCAAAAAAGATGTCAGCAACTAAGACTGTTTATCCAGCTACCACAACATTGCATGTTTCCATTGCTAGGAGCTCTCTAAGTTATCAGTCATTGCCAACTCTGTTTCATGGATCCTTTAGCTAACAACGCTTAGGATTAAATCTGGGACTTTAGGTGTGAAGACAATATAGTCTATCACAGAGCTGTTATTTTCCCCTAGAAGGAAACATACATTAGGAGAAACCAGTGAAATAAATGATCAGAATCACAATGCAGATTTACTCTGAAAACAATTCTGTAACTACTACCCAACAGGGTGACAGTGCAAGACGTATTGGACAGAGCATCCCAAGCATTATTCAGTGCTGAATTATCTTAATCTATTCACAAGTATCCAGAACATTTTGCATCACTAAGCGTGTTCCCTCCTCAAAATGGAGTTCATGGGGAATAAATCAGAAGGAGCACAGTTACTAGCAATACATTACTTTAGTGGGTCAATCAAGGTGTAATGAGGTCAATTAAAATAAGCTAGAAGAGCTTAAAAAGGCAAAAAGAGTTACAACCATGCATATGTTTGAAAGTAAATTAGTGCCAAGGACTTTAGTAAAAAGCCATACCTTGTCCTGCCACAGAAAAGAAACCAAAGGGAGGACATTCCACAAATGGGGAGTCAAAGCTGAGAAGGCCCTCTCCTGTGTCCCTCTCTCTCATATTGCCCCTATTGGTGGGCCACAGAAGAGCCCTCCTATGGCTGATCTCTGACCTTGGCCAGGCATATATAGGGAGAGGTGCTCCTTCAACTATCAAGGTTCTAAGCCATTTAGGACTTTGAATGTCATCACCAGCACTTTCAATTCCATCTGAAAGTGAATTGGCAGCCAGAATTTCGACCAGAAGAGAAAATGGCTGTGGGGATGAATTTGACTTCTTCTGCTCTGTCATGTGTGTACGTGTGTATGCATTAAGTTGTCTGTTGATTCATGGTGACTCTAAGAATTTCTTAGGATTTTCTTAGGTAAGGAATACTCAGAGATGGTTTTGCCAGTTCCTTTCTTTGAAATATAGTCTACAGTACCTAATATTTGTTCATGGTCTCCCATCCGAATACTAACTAGGGCTAACTTGCTTAGCTTCCAAAATCAGACAGGATATGATACCTTGTCATAATCCTGGTGAAAATTTCTCCACCCTCTAGCTTCTATTAGCATTGGGAAAGACTCCTCTGTTGGTTCTAGTAGAAGTGTCTATCATGATGCAAACAGCAAAGGAGAGATACTCATAAGAACCATGATAGAAGGGAGGAGTTAAATTTCTTTTATTTACTTTCTGCAGTCATAAGGCTTCTCACTGCAATCCTTATGATTACTATTTACATTACCAACTCTCCCATGCATGTTAATTGGATTCACATAATCGATTTGCCCATCTAGCTTTGTCCTGAAACAACTCTCCTTTGTTTAAGCAAACTAGCAATCTAAGTTTTTTGTGAGGGGATGCTCTTACCAATGAACTCAAGTCAAACTTTCCACCAGTGTTAGCAAGGTTGGGAATCTAATAAAAAATAATCACACAATCTTGTAAGGACTGTAATATGCTTTTTTTTTCTTTGTCAGTGTGCCCTTCTTCTTGCTTAGGCTTTCCAAGCTGGCACATTTACAGCAAATATCACTGCACAGGTCTGATTACACCAACCCATTCGTATTCCCTCCGTGCCCAAGGCTGGTGAAGCGTTTCATTTCAGACCTCGCTTTTGATGCGCTGAAGCATTTCTGCATCATGATAGCAGAGCAAACACACCCAATCACAGCACAGAGATGAAAGGGAAAGCTTTATGGGTTTCAATTTTGGATATTAAGTACATTGGAAACGTGTCCTTTTCTTCTCCCTTCACAAAAGCTGTATTGGCCACTAAGTAATTTCCCTGTCTCTGCCTTCATCCTCAGCCAAAAGAAATATAATTTTCTTTATTGCAATCTGAAGTTTTATTTTGAGATTACCTGACACAATTTTAAGTTTTCCATTTCCTGTAGTTGAGTAAAACTGGTAAGAGCAGAGATACCAATATCTAATTGTTGGTGATACATAAAACTGGTTCCGGTGCTGCATAGGTTGCCAAGACTGAAGAAGTCATAATATGTTGCCCTCCCACGTGTGGCAACCACTTTCTGAAGGAAGGACTAACCTTCTGCACGAGCCAGGAAATATTTTGAGTACTGTGTTCAGATCTGGGTGTCACATTTTAAGAACACTGACAAGTTAAAGTACATCCAGAGAAGAACAATCAGAATTGTGTGAGGGTTCTGAAAATTGTGTCCTGTGTGAAAGGACAGCAACAGGTTGACATGTTAGGTTTGGACAAGATTTAAGACAAAATTTGCATTGTTAAGTGCCTTTAACTCAACATTGACTTTGTTGTTTGTGTGTGCTTTCAAGTTGTTTCTGACTTATGGTGACCCTAATGCAACCCTATCATGGGGTTTTCTGGGGTTGAGTGTATGTGATGCACCTGAGGTCGCCCAGTGGGTTTCCATGACTGAATGGGGAACTGAACCTTGGTTTCCAGGGTCAGAGTTCTATGCTCAAACCATTACCCTGCACTGGCTCTCAACTTTGATTTAGGGCAATCCTATTCTAAGGTTTTCTTGGAAAGATTTATTCAGAGAAATATTGCTTCTGGGTTTCCATGACCAAGCAGAGAATCAAACCCTGGTCTCCAAGGTTGTTGTCCAATGCTCAGACCACTATACTACAGTGGATCTCTCTAGGTGGAAGTGGGGGGGGGAATCTTGCCAGTAGTCAACAGATTTTCTTGACCTGTTGGCTGGGGATGATAGGAATTTTAATCCAATATATCTGGAAGATTGGGAAACATTGATGTCAACAATACTGAGCCAGACAAAGCAATAGTCAGACTTGGTTGAAAGAAGTTTCATATGGTCATAACTCTTTCTTCAAAGATTAAAGCTATAATGCCACATGTTATTGCTTACTTTATTTGGGAGCAAACCTCACTGAACTCAACAGACTTACTTTTGAGTAAATTATTCACCTGTGTAAAGTGCTTCAGATAGGTTATTACAGAAATAATTACCTCAGTAATCTCAAAATAAGTGTTGGAAAATGCTTCTGAGCTCTGTAGCATAATTAGTAGTGCTTCATTATGTTTTAATGAAGCCCCTTCAAAAAGCTGGGTTTTGACTCGTGATACCCGATTACTTAAAACAATTTCAGCACACCACTTCAAAGTGTCAATAAGCTTGAGAACACAGTTAGCGAGGCTGAAAGAGGGTTTTTTCCTCCTCTTCCAAAGGCTTTTGCATCAGCAAGATAACCTACTTTGGAAGAAATGTCAAATCATGAGTAGCAATTTAAGTCATGAAAAGAAAAGCCAGCCCATCATTCAGGCTTTTATTCTTTTAATGTGGTGGCAACCAAAGGCTTGAGTATTTACTGCACGTTCGTACTGAATTTGAGATCAGTTGTCATTAAAAGCTTTCCCTGAATAAACAAAGAGTGCTCTGCATCTCAGGCATAACAATTGCTGTTTAACTGAAAACAAAAGCTCTGCTACATGGTTCTGCCCTTAACACTGCACATGTCACTTAGCCCCTTCCCCAGTGATCACATGTACAGTGCAAAAATCATCAGAAAGAGTGCCTCCATGTTCATAGCTGCCTGTGACTTGAAAGCCCAATAGCACTGCATTCTGAGTAATGTCATGGTCTTCTCTCTGCAGATATTTGCTCTGTATGTACAGAGATCAGGAGAAAGGGCTATTTGATATGCATGACATCAGTTTTAGAGCTGCTCAACATATCTAGGAACATCTTTATGAGTTTGAATAACAGCAAGAGTAATGCCAGTGTTGCCTCAAGTATGTGGAGGAACTGAGAGAAGCAGAGGGCTAGACAGACAAAACCTTAAGAAGCATGATAAGCTAATCCTTTCTTTTTGATAGCTCCACTGCTGCCTAACTCCACCAGAAAATCAAATTGCTTCTCCCAAATAGAGTAGAACCACTGAATCAATGGAATTTACTCAAGTGTTGACTTACCATTCAGCAGATTGATTCAATGGTTCTAGAAACAGGCATAGTTGTCCACTCCAATCTTTTAAGACTGAGGGATTCAGTCTTTGAGGGACTGAAGGTCCTTGTCACTTGTCAGCTTATCTGGGTTATGTCTTGAGTCACCTTTATCAACTTCTGGTCACCTGAATGCCCAACTTATGATGGTGATTAGATTGGAAAAGCTGAGTTAACATCAACATTCAATTTAAGCATTCTTAAGTATTGGGATCTCAGGATATTTACATGGGAAATGAGCAGGCTCTTTGGTACTTTTTTAAGCTATTCAGTCTGTGTGTGTGTGTGTGTGTGTTTATTCTCCTTTCAGGAGAAAAATAGCTCAGTGCACTGATATTGAGCTTAAGCTTCATTACATTATATTACATTACATCAAGATGCTCACTTGCATTAGGACTTTCCTACGACTGCTTTATCTTTCTGTATTTCTTTTACAGACTTTATAACAATTAACACATGTGGGAAGAGGACCCTTCTAACCCATTTACTAGCAACATTTGTCCATCAGCATTATCAGGTTTTTTCCATATTGTCTGTTTATACAGACATACAGACATTTCATTAAGGCTTTTACATGTACAGAATTTAGTCCTATATACCATATTCATAGCCATCTTAACCATACCTCCAGCACTGTATTCATTCAAGTGTTCATTCTTATCTGTTGAGGAAATATATATCTCTAACAGCTTCTATGTCTACACAGGCACTCAATGATTAATCTCCTAGAGCACTGTTAAATCTTAACAGCATTCATTACCACATAAGCATATATCTATTCTTAGCGTAGACTTGCCAACTGCAGCACTTTCCAGCAGCTTGGGGTGGCTTATCAGGAACAGCACAGCTGTTATCAAACAGCTATCTTCGTACACAAAAGACATGCTGGACATGCAATCAAATTTTTGAGCTCTATCTGAACTTTGTTTATTCTCTTTTTTGCCTACTTAGTTAATTGGTTCTCCAAAAAATGTGCACTACCTCTCTATCCAATTAAAACAAAGACCTTATCCATAACCCCACCTAGGGTCCAGTAGCAGTTGTAACCATTCTACATACCTCAGTTAGTGCACCTGCAAGGAGTACTATTCACAGTCAATCTACTATATGTGCTCTTCTCTTGATTACAATGGTGTAAACATTTTCTTATCTTATTTACATTTCAGCGGCCTGGCATTTTTCCCAGACTGAACTAAAACTGAAGCCAGGTTCTTAATGATTCTGAATAATACAGACACACTCTGTCACATATTTAAATGCTCAAATTAGTTCTTATGCTATCCATTTTATATGGTGTAGATTATACTAGGGCCATTTCCACACTACACTGTTATAGCACTATTATTCCACTTTCAACATCCTGTGGAATTCTGGGGTTTACAGTTTACTGAGGTCAAAGAGCTCTCTGGCTGAGAATTTGAAATGTCCCTCCCTAAACTGCAAACTCCAGGATTCCATAGGATGTTGAAAGTGAAATAATAGCACTATAACAATGTAAAGCAGAAGTGGGCTTTGTTACATGCTGTAATTTAAAGATATATGCCAAGGTCACAAAGTTGGCAGCTGAAAAAACTGGCCTGTAATGAACTCTTGGTGAGATTCACAATTGAAATTAGTCCATAGAGGCTAGCATCTTGCTAGTGACATAGGTAAATGTAAAGGTACTACTCTTGCAAAGTGATTTTTTTTTTTTTTGGACCATGTGTAACAGTCATAGCTAACAGCAGTGTTATGAATGTAGGCCTGCTGTGCATGCAGTAGTATCATAAATTACATATATTAGGGTGTGAATGTACTTTCTCCCTGTACGTTGCCTTGGCATATTTCACATTGAAATTCTACAATGGATTGGCAGCCATGCTCATTGACCACTGATCCATTTAAGTTGCGCTATGTTGATATTATTTATTATATATTTATATTCAGTAAAGGGACGGTATTATTGAACTTTGCCAGTGGATATTTATGCTGCACTGAAGCAATGTGGGATCGAAGCAATGTGGGATCTTGGCCAATGTGAAAGCCAGGGATGGGAATGATTTGGTCATCCAGATGTTTGAGGACCAGAACTCTCAGCATTCATCCTTATGATACTGGCTAGGGCTGAAGGGGGTTGCAATCCATCAGTGTCTGGACATTTTCCACCCCAGCATAAAATACTTCAGATACAAGTGGATCACACCAAGGAAGAAGGAAACCATCCCATAAAGGGGATCCATTTTTCACGTGGTAAACTGTATCTGTGATTAAGCATATGCAAACAGTGCTGAAAGTTAATATTTAGACAAGTGTGGCAAGAAAAAAAGCTCTTTTCGGTGGTGGTGAAAATGGTTGTTGGAGTTGCTGAAATCAGAGACTCTGAGCCTCAGAGTTATTACATCTGAAGTAAGATGGGTTTCTTCATAAATAAAGGCTGCTTCTCCTTTAGCAAAAGCTACAGAACGTGTCTGAAACCTTATCACAGCAATATCTTCTTGCACTGAATATATGCTTCCAGAGCTCCAGAGATTAGTAATGGGAGATTAACTAACACAAATAGAGAGAACTGGTTTGTGATGAGCACTATGACAGCATGTTAAGTTGCCTCCCTGGCAAATAAAGCGCTATGCCTAAATGGGCTGATAGTATTGGGAGAGAGCCAATGCCCAGAGCAATGCATGTTGATTCCTATAACTTTGGAAAATGTAATGCTGAAGTCTTGAAACTACATTAAAGCTGCTAATTAAGAACTGCAGCACCAGGTCCTTCACAGTATATTTTTATAATTATTTGTTTTAGGTGCTAGTATGGCTAGACAGGCAGATAATGGTGGAGTTTCCCAAAACATGGAATGATTTGGACATCACACCAAGGCAGCGTTTTTTGACTTTTCACTCTTTAGCTCTTTTGGAATTCAGTTCCCAGAAACCCTGACCATTTGCTGTGCTGGCTGAATGTTCTGGGGAACGGGAAGTCTAGAACATCAAGAGTACCAAAGGTCTGGGCATGTGAAGAACATAAAATATGGAAATATTTGAAAAATCAGTGAAATGCATGTTTTATTTTGTTTTGTTTTGTGTGTTCAGAAATCCTTGACTAACAAGAATCTTCACAGTATGGGACTTCTATTGTGCAAAATCCACACATGGTTGTTTTATACAGAAAATAGGATATTCTGCACAGGAAATAGCATTTCCTGCACAGAAATATCATTTTCTGCAATGAAAAAGCTGATTCCTGCAAAGGAGTGGAATGAGAGGAATGGAAGGAAAGAGTGGAAGCTTTTGCAGAACATTTGGTTGCTGTAGCAAGCCAAAGTTTGTTTGTGCCAAGGTGTGGCAAGCTTTACCATTGTTTTAAAGCATTGAGGGCCTCTCTGTGTTGTGATGGAAGGCTCCAGAGGCTTGGGGAGGACACACACAGGCCACACTTTCCTTGCCCCCACTAAGAAGTTTCAGAACCACAGCACTACAGTATCCTTAACTGGGTTACACAATTGTGGAAAGAGTGGAGCAGACCCATTACCTCTAAACATCTTACATTTTACAGCTGCTGCTGCTGCTGCTCTGATGTCTTAGAGCAATAAGCAGATACAGTTTTCCAGCCCTGATGTTAACAGCAGAAACTTTCTTGAGCACAGTTTTCTAGTTTAAATAACTGAAATCATAGCACTACAGTATGACTGTAGGAACAAAATGGAGATTGCTTTGGCTGCCCTGATGCAAAACACTACCACACTTTGAATAATCGTGTGGTGGCGGCCAGTGTTAGCCACTGGCTCCTGTGTCAGTGGGACAGTGAATCCACTCCCGATTAAGCTTACATTCAAAAGGATTCAATATGGGTGCTCAATCTGATTTTACAGATGGCATTCAGTACCTTGGATTGCTGCTTTAAAGTTTGAGTTGATTCACTGCCCTAGTGACTGCCACTAGTGAATGGTAGAGGATGACTGGGCTGCAGGACCTTCAACACTGACCAGTTTCAGTTATGCCACTACAAGAAGCTCATTTGCTTCCACTTCATTCCTCTTATAATGTGAGCAGATAGGCAAACCAAACAAGGATAGCTCTGCATGGATTCCAAAGGCAGAATCACAATATATTGTACCATATAAGCTGAGATTTGTAAGCCTCAACAAACACCAGTTTTAAAGGGGTTATAACATTATACAGCTGCTTGTTCATACTGTGCTAGAATTCCTGGCTTAGTCTACACAAATGTGGCCAATACAGCTTTCCCTTTGGTCCTTGGCATTTTATTCTACATGAGCTTGTCTAAACAGTAGCTTCCCTCATAACTTGAAGTAGAGTGAACAAAATAGAAAGACAATATGTATTCTTTTCCTTTTATATATGGGCTCATATTTGCAATACTTGTATGTTGGTAGCAACTAATTATGACTCTGATATTATGGGTGGGGGGGCGTGCAAATCCTGTGGTTCCCCTCTTCCCATGGTATTTGAATGTCTCTCACTCAAAAGTTCATCATGTTCATTTCATGACAAATTGTGCTTGGGCACCTTGTTATGACACAGAAAAAGAGAAGGAAGAACTGTAAGTCAAATCTTAGAGCCTCAACATAAGTTGCCAGGTCTAGAGAACAGGGTCTTCAAGACCATTCTAGCGTATGCATCATCATGGCTATAAACAAACGGATGTTCTCAGGGTAGGACAACCAGTTTCAAAATTGTTCTTGCTACCTTATCTGTGGCTTTGACTCTAGACACAGTTCTAGCAGTTGCAGTTTGCAAAAAGCCAGTAAGACAGACTCAAAATAGATGCAAAGATTTTTTAACCCACAGAATGGCTTGCTTGGAATGGCTTAGGAACTCAGAAATAAAGGACTAAATGCTCAAAAATGCTTTTGCACCCAACAGACAATGCCCTCTGGACAGAAGTACAGCAAGGGTTTGTGGAAACCATTTTGTCTGAACAACATGCTGCTGTATACCTGAATTATATTATTGTGATCAATGGAAGTCAAGCATATCTTAGGCTTCAAGCACAACAGAAAGGGAATATACCAATGCTGTTTGAAAATGGTGGTTCATGGCCCAATGAAGGTCCACAGGCCATCAGCTGCCAGTCTCTGGAGAGTTTCCAAGAAAGAAGAAAACAATTGTAGCCAACAGGCACAAATATGGTACTGATCCTCTGGGCACACTGAGGGGAAAAGGGCTGGTCCTCCACATCTGTTTAAGAAGCATTGAAATGTACATCCCTCCCTCCCCAAAGAATAAAATAAAGCATGTAATCAAGTTAGGTCTTGTGTAAATGCAAATCTAGAGCATTAATTAACAGTAACCCGCATAGCAGTTGTTAAATGCAGCAAGAACATGTACAAGATTCGTAGGTCCCCTGCAGCTTTTTCTTGTGATAATTAGAATTTCTTAGAAAGGGAAAGGATATACCAGAGAGGCAGCAAAATTGCTTTGGATTGTGGTTGTGCGAGGAAGGTCCTGGTGTGCTTGTTTTGTTTTGTAAAATCCTGGTGTAATCACTATGCAGAATTGCTGCTGTCCTTTCTGACATCTCTTACCAGCCTCTCTGTATTATTGAGCTCTCAGCTCTGCAGGGATAGAACCTTTAAAATAACATATGGCACACAATGCAGTGAGAAGGCAGAGGTGTTATTAAAGTGCATGTGTGATTTTTGAAAGAGTCTTCCACAGCTGTGTAATTGCAAGCTTTGGGGTAGGGAGAGAGTGGTGGCATTCCCTCTTTAATACCATTTTTAAAAGGCAACTTTTTTGGTTGCCTTTTTTAAAAAAAACAAAATCAAACACATCCAGTTGTGGTATCGTGGCACTAGCAAATTATCTGCCAAAAGGGTTACCGGTAGTCTTTTCCTGATAGATCTGCTTCAACTGCTGTTTAATAAGGGAGGCAGGCAGGCACAGGAAAGAGCCTACAAAATGTCTGTGACAAACCTCATTGTTGTTGTTGTATGCTTCATATCCTCCAACTATCCCAATTTGGCAGGGACAATCCCAGTTCATCCTCTGTCATCCCACTGTTTCAGCTGCTTTTAAAATGTCCCTGTTTTCCTGTCTTTCTCCCTTACCTTAGTTCAGTTGCTGCAAACTGAGTTCAAAGAACATGTCCAGAGGAAGGTGACCCAAAAAGTGAAGGGTCTGTAAACCATGCCCTATGAGGACTGGCTTAGGGAGCTGGGTATCTTTAGTCTGCAGAAGAGAAGGTTAAGAGGGGACATGATAGCCATATTTGAAAGGATGTCATATTAAAGAAGGAATGGGTTTGTTTTCCACTGTGCCAGAGACTAGGACGAGGAGCAATGGATTCCAACTACAGGAAAAGAGATTCCACTTGAACCTCAGGAGGAACTTCCTGACAATCAGAGCTGTCCGGCAGTGGAATATGGTGTCTCAGAATGTGATGGACTCTCCTTCTTTGGAGGTTTTTAAGCAGAGGCTGGATGGCCATCTGTTGGGAGTGCTTTGCTGTGTGTTCCTGCATGGCAGGGGGTTGGATTGGATGGCCCTTGTGGTCTCCTCCAACTCTGTGATTCTATGATTCTAAATGCAGAAGTAGTCTATACTCAATTAATTCAGCAGCAGGAGGGGGAATCTTGCCCTTCCCTGTAGATTTAGGCAAAAGCAAAGTGCTGTAGCCTTTCCTAGCTTATCGGATCTTCCTCATTAATAACTTTGGCCAGCTTGACAACATTCTAACATTGGTTTGCCATGTATGTCCCAGTTTTCATTTGTGAAATGTTGGAAGGTATTCTGTTATCAGTTTTGTTGACAGGTGCTACCAGGCCTAAGTCCCCTGTGAGCCAGTATGGTGTAGTAAAAGCCAGAGTGATATAAGCCATTTCCACACTGGGTGAGGGAATCGCCCCGTGATGCTACTCGCTGGACTTTTGGGCTTCCCGGTCCGGCCCACGCTTCTCCGGAGGAGCGTGTGGCTGCCACTCCACACTGCTCCGGGGACGAAAATGGCGGCTTCCAGTTGGTCGGGGGTCTCGACCAACCACTGAAGCTCGCCAGCCTAAAGCCCGCCCCCGGCAGATCGCAGGCTCGCACCAATGCAAGCCTGCGAATCTGCATAAGGGAGCAGGCTCACAGTGGCACGCTCCATGCTTTTGAAAGACCTGTTTTTAGTGGTCTTTCAAAAGCACACTGGATGACCACTTGGGATTGTTCTGGAGCAGGCTGGGGTGCGGATCTACATTAAGTAGGTCTGACCCAGTCCACTCCCAGGTGCAGACGTCCTCCCTGGAGGACGTTCTGCCCCGTGTTATAAACCCTGTGTGGAAATGGCCATAGTGTTAGCTTATAACCTTGGAGACCAAGGTTTGATTCCCCACTCAGCCATGGAAACCCATTGGGTGATCTTGGGCATGTCATACATTCTCAGCTCCAGAAAACCCCATGATAGGTTTGCCTTAGGGTTGGCATAAATCAGAAACAACTTCAGGGTGCAGAACAATAACAAACAACAAATACCCTAAAGGCACTAGATTCTGTCTGATCTTGGAAGCTAAGCAGGGTCAACTCTGGTTAGTACTTGGATGAGAGACGATCAACAAATATCAGGTGCTGTGGGCTGTATTTCAGATGAAGGAAGTGGCAGAACCACCTCTGAGGATTCTTTGCCTAAGAAAACCCAATGAAATTCATGGGGCCATCATAAGTCGACAGTCAACCTGAAGGTATATAAATGCACACTAACAGATTTTGTGATACCAAGTGACCATTGAGCATGGATCTATTTAGCCCTGAAAGGCCATGAGTGGTTTGAAAAGTGATGTTTTAGACCAATGAATCAACCCAAATAACTAGTGAGGTAAAATTGCATTTAAGTATCTATGAATGTTTCACAAATGGTGAGCCACACAGAAATGTGCCCTGCCCCTACTTTCTGATGTCTAGCAAGTACACATTATTCATTCACACACCCACGTACCATCCTATGGCTGCCCATTCCAATGACATACATAATCATGACCTTCTCTAGATGCATAATAGAATGTCAGGGTGTGTGTATGTCTTGGGTGACTAACTATGAATCCATGCTGTTTCAAAGCCCATTGTTGGGGTAGCAGTGTGATCCCTAGACATGGAATGCTGAGATGGAGTAGCAGATGGTGTCCCATATCCTCCAACATTTTCCAGATGTAAACTTGCACATTTGTGGCCAAGCAACATCAAAGTGTGGTTGAGATGGCAAAGATGACTAATGAAGAAGAATAGACAAGCTAGGAGAGGTTGTAGCACTTTGCTTTTTCCTGAATCTCCTAAGAAGGGAAGATTCTACCTCCTGTTTTCCTCCTTGCAGAGTTGAATATAAACTGTGAATCCAGTTTGCAACAACTGAAGTAAGCTGAGACCATATACTGTTTAGCCCCACCTTGTGATGCATCATGATACATCAGTATTCCCAGAAGTCATATCTGACATTCCCCAGGTAATTTAAAACTCCTTTTTTAAAAACACTTTCCTGGGACAGGAGAGCATTCTGGAAGCTGGCAGACAGGGCTGGTCACTGTGTGTTGGTTCAGTCTGGTGAGCCATTTTGTACTTCCTATTCCAGTTGATACACATACACACACCTCAAATATACTGACAGCTCAAGTCACTGGAATAGTCTGCCAGCTTCCAGAATGCTCTCCTGTCCCAGGAAAGTGTTTTTAAAAAAGGAGTTTTAAATTACCTGGGGAATGTCAGATATGACTTCTGGGAATACTGATGTAGCATGATGCATCACAAGGTGGGGCTAAACAGTATATGGTCTCAGCTTACTTCAGTAAGAGAATGCTTCTCTCTTTTCTAGGGGAAGTGCACCTCATGGTATAAAACCAATTAATTGTCATGGTTCCATTGTAAGAAATCCTAGGATCTGGAGTTTGGTGAAGTTTTTAAAATTCTCTCCTATGGAATGCTAGTCCTATCTCTTCAGCTACAAACTCCAAGATTCTCTAGGATTGAATCACAGCAATCAAAGTGGTATGAAAGTGGTAGTGTAGTGCAGAGGCACCTTTGGTGACCTGTGTGCCTGATGAATCTGTATTCCCAGGTGCTAAGCATGGACAGGTAATTTCAAAGCTTCTTCTCTCCCTTCTGCTGATAGCTCTAGATTCTACTTTGTCATGGCAACATCCTATGAAATCCTGGGAATTGTAGTTTAGGGAGAGGTGTTTAGAATTTTCAACCAGGAAGTCCTAATGCCACACCAAACCACAAATCTTAGGATTCCATAGGATGGGACCATTGCACTCAAAATGGAATCACAGTGCTGTAATTATATTGTGTGAAAGGGCCCTTAAATGTAACTTGGATTAATTCAATATAGCACTGTCTTCTGCACAGTAGAACACATGCCACCATCTACATTTCTCCTTGAGACTAAGTAGAGATTTGTAACATCTCCCCCTCCCACCCTCTGTCACACACATACATTTTGTGGTTCAGTTATGGAGCCCTAGGCAATGGATTCTTGTCATAAATCTACTGTCATGGAACTCTATAACCCAGGCCTGTAAAGCTATGAATAGTTAAGGCTCAGACCATATGCAGGTTCCTCAGGGTCTCTTGTACAAGTAAAGTCAATGTGTTAATAACTTATTGCTTTCCTCTCTTTTTCTTTGTATTGAAAGACATAATGTTCCAAGACAGAACAAATTCCACTAAAGTTAATGGGAATTTTGCCCAACTGGCAAGCTAGAAAAGGGTTGGGGAGAAGGAGAGTAGATGTGAGCTCCATATGCACATCCAGAATCAGAACTTAAAATGACATTGTGGAGGCTGAGCTGGATCCTTTAACAGCCCTTATTCATAATAACAGGGGTGAGAATAATAGCGCTGATTAATTAGGAATATCTACCCACCAGCTCTGTATGTGTGCCTTTTGCAAGGCCCAGTTCTATGCAAATTTCTGAACGGATGTTTTGTTCACTACGTAGTATTAATGATGTTCTCAAAGCATTTTGTGCCAAAATGACTCCACACTCAGCCTAAGAAGTTAAGAGTTACAGCTGAGAGGTTCCTTAGAGTATGTATGCTTAAAGGGCAGAAAACAGAGCTATATTTTTGTATGAATCAGAGGTATTCAGTTCTGGGAAGAATGGTGGTATTTTTTTTTAAATCAAAAGTTCTGCTGTTAACAAAGAAGAGGGGAAGGAGGGGAAAATGTGAGAACAATTATGGGGAGAAGATAGAAGCACGAGTATCCTCAAGGGAAGGCAAGGGGGTATTTTCCCTCCCTCAGATGAACCACAACCCCTTTCTTCCCAGTTATTTTTAGAAAGGCAAGTCTCTAGCCCTGATAGAAGTTGAGCTATGAAATAAAATATACAGTTGTCCCTCTACATTTGCTTGCCTAAGTTTTGCAGATTTGATTATTCACAGATTATTTGCTGCCACTTCCACTGCTGCCCTAATAGGAACTTACATATAAGTCTCATCATACATTCACAGTGTCTCTGCAAGCTTCATAAAAGTGAGAGGGACTGTGAGAGACTGTGAATGCAAAGTGAGGCTAATAAGGCTGCCTGCTTCTGCATTGTGAATGAGCCCCACTGCCTTGAAGGCAGAACTGGGTGGCTGGCATGCTCCCTGCCATGGTTTCAAATGTATTATGTACTGGACAGTTGTATCAGCAGGGGACTGAATCCTCAGACCATACTTTTATGTCTGTATGTTAAATATGGTTTGGGGGATCCTACAGATATTCATGGTTTTTCCCCCATTTTCCAAGGGGTCCTGCACCCCTAAGCCCCATGAAAGTGGAGGGATGACTGTACAGTGACTGTTCTCTTTATTTTTTAGAAGAAGATAGCCTTGCCCTGCCTTTTAGTGTTTTTAGACAGTGAATGAAAACATAACAATGACTGATACGCATAGTGTCTGGAGAAGAAATTTGGTTCATTTTAGATGTGTGTGTGCATGTGTGTGTGTTCATTTCCTGGTGGACAGTGATTGCTGATTTCTATGTGTTTTATTGTTTTGCTGTAGTTGTATTGGTCTTACCTTGCACATTGCCTTGTTATCTTTTATGATGAAATGAGGTCTATAAATAAAGTTAATGAATAAACAAGAAATTAGACAAGAAACCATTAAGAGACCAGGATTTTAATGTTGCTGTGTTGCACAATAGACCATCTACCTGAAAACAAAAAGGTAGAACTAGGAGTTCATGGGTATTCTAACTTTATATCTTAAAAAACAAAACAAAACACCGCCTTCCTATGTTAATAAATGTGTTTTAAAAATCACCTTGCAGTACACCTACCTACAGTCTGCCATTATTACACCCATATTTTAGGATGCAGGGCTATGGATTAGATATTGTTGCTTTTACACCAGTCCTACAAAGTAGCCCAGGGTTGTTATACCAATTTTACTGAGAGAAGTGGGTAACTAAAGTGGTGACAACCCTTCCATGTAACCTAAAGTTGTTATCCAGTTTTGTGGCACACTGATACCTTGCAAGTGGCTCCCTCTGGGTGCATGTGCATGTGTGAACTTGATAGTGTCAGAAGTGCATTTAACTGAGACAGAGGTGGCAATGGTATGTGTGTTCATGTGTATATCTTGAAAAAATGTTGTTGTTATTATTGTTGTAGCTGCTGTGTGCCTTCAAGTTGCTTCTGATTTATAGCCACTCTAAGGTGAACCTATAATAGGGTTTTTTGGGTCTTAGAGTTTGTGATACTCCCAAGGTCACACAGTGGGTCTCCATGGCTGAACAAGGAAATGAACCCTGGTCTTCAGGATCATAGTCCAATGCTCAAGCTACTACACTATTGAAAAGATACTGCATCTTGAAAAGATGCTGCATGTTTAAATTTCTGTTTTCTCTTGTATCCTTCTCTCTCTCTCTCTCTCTTTCTTTCTTTTTCTTTCTTTCTTTCTTTCTTTCTTTCTTTCTTTCTTCCTTTCTTTCTTTCTTCCTTTCTTTCTTTCTTATTTATTGTATTTATATCCTACTTTTCTCCCAATATGAGATTCAAAGTGGCTCCTTGCACAATTAAGAATCCTGGAAAATCAGGGTTCTAAATCATGTAGGGAATTTATCAAGATTTTTTGAAAAGGGCTTTCTGCTAGATAGAGTCACTCTTGACATCTGCACCAAAAGAGGAGAGTTGACCTGTGTTCCTCAACTCCAGTCTTTTGTGTTCATCATATCAGGGACACATGCAAAATGTCTAGGGGTCCAGGGACATGAACCTCCCAAACACAGCCATCTTGTCTATCAGATTAAGGACTGGGTTGGGGCAGCAGCAACAAGAGGCCCCCATTGACTGAAGGCGCAAGGCAACTCCTTTCTAGTCCAATGGTAGCTATGCCCCATGCTGTGTACTAAATCAAAATGCCTGACTAGCACTTCAGATATTATTGGACATCCTTGAGCTGCCCTTTTTAATAAATTAAAAGAGGAGGTGAAAGGGTGGTATTCTCTCATGTGTTGGGTCAAGTAACTTTTAAACTATATACCTGTAACACTGAACTTAACAGATTGTCAAGTTGGTCGGATCCTGCATGCCCTTATTGTAATTAAAAGATCCAGTTCTGGACAGTTCTTTTTAAAAAATCAAAATATGAAGACTTGTAGTACCTCCTATCTCTAATCTGTTTATCTGACATTTAATGGGAGGTATGAAGGTTCTGATTTATCAACTGAGATTCAGATGCACACCCAGGTTGAACCAGGCAGCCTAGCCTCACAGTCATGGTCCAAAATGAATCTTGTGTTTTAGTGCACACCCCAGTATATCCTCTCTTTTTAGAAAAGCAGAGAGAATCCCAAACACTGATGGCTACCTGTTTAGAAATTTTTTTCTGTATAATCTTCTCATCCCAATTTGATGCAAGATAATCATGTCTAAATACTGTAAAGGCACTGGATACTGTCTGATCTCAGAAGCTAAGCAGGGTTATCCCTGGTTGATAGTTGGATGGGAGACCACCAATGAATGCCAGGTGCTGTAGATTAGATTTCAGAGGAAAGAACTGGCAAAACCACATCTGAGCAATGGTTGCCTAAGAAAACCCTATGAAATTCCTGAGATCCCCATAAGTTGAGAGGCAGCTTGAAGGCACATACCCATATAATCATACCCAAAAGACAATGGCAATGAAAATATCTAAAACAAATAATTGAAACAGTATGTAGTATGTTTAATATGTGTGAAGAAATAATCACTGTGGCTGTGTCAACACCATGAAAATTTATACACAGATGGTAAGCAATCACTACCACCAGAATGTTTGTAAGGATAGAAGTGCAGAGAAGGAGAGTTGTGTATTCCACTTTGAGTTCACGAAAAAAGGATACACAAAAATGTATCTACAATCAGCCCTCAATATCCATGGATTCTGCATCTACAGATTCAAGCAACCACGGCTCAAAAACACCCCCTCTCAAAAAAGCAAAAAGCAAACTTTACTTTTGCCTTTTTATAAAAAAGAACGTCATTTTACTACTCCATGTTACATAATGGGACCTGAGCATCTATAAATTTTGGTGTTCACAAGGGGTGCTGGAACCAAACTCTAGTGCATACTAATGGATCACTGTAAGTACTAGTGCTTCACTTATTATATAGAATTTAAAAAGTGAATAAAAAGATTTTAGAATGAAAACAAAGGGCATAGAGGTGAGGAAAAGCCTATCAAACTAGGAACCACTAGCTGAGTTCCAAAGGGAATCTGCCAGTTACAAAATCTTCAGCATGAGTAACCTTTTACAGCAATACAGGAAGAAAAAGCAAACTCATTTATCCACATATACAAATTTTCAGAAGGTGCAAATGTCACAGAACAGAAACAAATAGCTAAAATATCTTCCATTTTCAAAAGGATACCAACTTTTGTTGATTGCTTTTAAGTGGGGGCTCCATTCTCACTTTGACATTACACTTTGTATGAAATACATGGAGCAGGGTGAAGGAACAATAGAAAAATGTGAAAAACACAGTCTTGGAAATTAAAGGAAACAATGCATAAGGGACAGATGCCATCTTGAAGCCTGTCATTGCAAAATGAAAAACTTGTTGTGGTTATTTTTCATTTATTTTTTTTCTCCTTGAATGCTGCCTCCCACCATGACCTTTGTGAACAGCAGTCAATTACTACCTTCCTCTGCAGTATTGCTCTACCTGCTTTCTCTCCCACCCCCTTCTCTCCCGGTCTCTACCTTTCTAAAAGAAACAACCTTGTTCTAGACAGCAGAAGACTTCTCCTCAGATGCACCCTTTAAAAGCAAAATAAACAGAAATAAAATGGAAAGGGAGGGAGTTCCAGAGGCATTCTTTCAAAGTGAAAAGGAGAATGTGCTCTTTCAAGACAAACAAAAGAAAAAGGAAGATAGAAAAGTTTCCTCCTTCAACACATATAAGCAGATCGTAGTGTTTATTTTTTTTCCCCCTTGTTGCAAGAAGAGTAGCACCATCACACCAAGGAGAGAACTTTGGCATGATCTTGTTGCACTCTTAGGCCATTTCAAGGCACTGGCTGCTGGTGGCTCAAGGTTTTGGTATGAACTCTAGAGGAGCAACCCAAAGTTCAGCACCTTGGATAGCTCCTGTACAAACTGAAACCTGGAGTGGATTCATCACCCCACTAACATTGACTTCACTGACTTGTTATTGCCTCAGGAACAAATTAGACCTGAGGGGAAGATGTACATTCTCTGCAGTTACCATGCTTTCATCCCAGCAAGGAGCTTTCTTAGGGGATATATGCCCCTGCAATCATCAGTCTTGTAAAACCATGAGTAATCACATTTTTGCTGGTAAAGTCCTCCAACTATCCCATAATCCTATTTTTTTCCCCTCACTGTCTATATTGTTCTTTGCATACAAATTAGGAAAGTAGCAATGTTTCCAAACTACCTTCATGTAATTGTAGGGGGTGAAGGAAATAGATCCATCATATGTTTTTTATTATATTGAAGCAGTCTGATAGAAAACGGGGAATGAGGAATCAAGATTTGATTATGGTTTCTTCCTGTCTGGGAGAAGCCCAAGTCCAAATGACCAATATGGGGATATAAATAAGGTAAATTTACGCTGCCAATATCTAGAAAAATAATTAGTTCAGACAGAGAGATAATGGCTTGCATTGCACATTAGCTGGCCTACTAATGAAATCAAGGCTTGGTTCTGTTCTGTACCCTTTCAGTATGTCTATATCTTTTCTCTGTATCCATCCCAAGCAAGTCTTTCCACAGCACTCATTCATCCTCCCTCCTTGGCCTTATATCACTCCCTACACTAGGATTTTCCCTATACCTGAGATCAATTATCAGACAGAATACTGATGAAAAAGAGGTGGAAGGCAGAGGGAGTAAGTTGCACACTGGCTCAGTGGTTAACAAGCTGAGGTACAGGCCAGTAGGATTACATAGCTGAAACCATAGATGGGAAATGCAAGACACAGAGCTAAGGGGAAGCATGTGCTATGACAAACAGATGACTTTCCACAAGCATTGAGGGATCATTGCTTCTAAATACATTCAAAGCATATTGTCAAGTTTTGCCTTCAGACTCATGCTACTTTAGGCTACCAGTTGAATCTACATGCTTGCTCTCTCTCTCTGTGTGTGTGTGTGTTTCTAGAGAGTTCGCTGTGTGTCTAAAAAAGCCTTCAACAAGGATAGCTGACTGCTGCTAATAATAAAATGGCATAGAAATGTTCATCAACATAGTTTCATGCCACATAAGTACACTTACCTTGACCTCACTAGAAACTTTGGCAAAAGTAAGCCTTGGACCAAATGAAACCTCATACATACCACAGGTTTTCTGACTTTATAAAAGTCAGAAACTCTGGCTCCTGTAGGTGGGGCAATCTGAAGCTCTTTTGATACTAGAATTTATTAGCAGGGGAAACACTTGCAGGAGCTTGTTGCATTCCATTATCCATGGAAATAGTTGCCTCTAATGAAATTGATAGAATTTTTCATTTTGGGTTGCAAAAGAAATCTGTTGTTGAGTTTGATTTATGAAACCAATAAAATGCTACACCAGGGACACTTTATCACTTTCCATCATGAAACTAATGCATCAGTGCCAACACAGAATCAATGTGTCATAACACTGTGTGCTGTACAGTATTAGAAGGCATATGAGCTGCTTCCAAATGATCCATATGGAGATCAGAGAAGGGGAAAGATAAAATGTGAACAGGGTGGGGATTGGTAACACATGTGGCTGTGTATCATTTTCATATTTCTGCTTAACAAGCCGCAGAAACAGTTCAGCTGTAATGTCAAACTCGGGTCTGATGCTACTGTGAAGGAAGTTTGGGCTCAATGGGATCTGGAATGTGGTAAAGTACTTAAAATTCTCTGCTAGAGGGTTTTTTGCTGTAGTTCAGAACTCGCATTCTCTAGAAAAGACTTCTAAGCATCTCTCCCAACTACAAATTTCAGAATTCCCAAATAGGGAACTATCACAGTGCAAGTGGTCTCAAACTGGTATGACAGTGTAGTGTAGATAGACCTCTAGTCTGAGACAAACATAGTTTGTCCTTTTGCCTGTAGTGCCAAACCAATTTGTCTGTAACTAGGATACTAGGATGGCAATCACACAGGGGGACCCAGAACTAATCCCCCGTAGATATGGGGGTCCTACTATAGTTCCCAGAATCTCCTGCCCAATGGCTATGGTGGCTAGGAGATACTGGAGGCCTTAAGTCCTGTTTAGCTGTTCAGTAACTGTATCCATGGAGGGGAATGGGGTCACATGGTGCCACCCCCACTTCCTCCACCCACAACTCCTGTGTGTTTAGAGGGAAGGTCTGGAAGAAAAATGTATTAGGGTGACAGAGCTACAGAGATCGACATGATTTGAAACCTTGATTGTAACTCAATTTGGGTGACTTCTCATTGTGTTTTTCACTTGGGCTTTCTCAGTAAAAATAAGAAGGTTGCAGGGGGACTAAACGTGCTCCCCTTCCTTTCCAAACACCTGAGTAAGACTTCAGTCTGTCCTTTTCCTGCTCCATCTCTCCATTGGGAGAGTGCAGAAGCCAATGGAGCATCCAACATCATCTTGTTGAGTAAATGCAAGGGAGGGGGCTGAACCCTGTGAATCCTTGTCATATAACTCTCTTTATACACTGGTAGTGCCTCAGAGCTCCCAAACTGCACACACACCTAGTAACTTCCTTCACTCAGAAGGCAGTCTTGAAAATGAAACAGAACAGATGAGCCCATAGATAACCATCCTATATCAGAGGGGATTAATTATTGCCCTGCTGTCTTCTGTATTTTGCGCAATGGTTAATGTTACAGTTATGTCCATCTAGTCTATAGAAGAAGAAACATAGAGTTGGAAGAGACTACAAAGATCATTGAGTCCAACCCCCAGACATGCAGGAAAACATAATTAAAGCACCTCCAAACAGATGGTCACCCAGCCTCTGTTTAAAAATCTCCAAAGAAGAAGACTCTACTACTCGTTGAAGCAGCATATTCCACTGTTGAACGGCTCTTACCATGAGGAAGTTCTTCCTAATGTTTAGGTGGAATCTCTTTTCCTAAAGTTTGAAGCAATTGGTCTGGGTGTTACTCCAGCTATGGCACTGTTGGTGAGGACCCCAGATATCATTTTGATATCAAACAATTCGGCCTTTGCTTGACCTTTCTCCAGCCACCTCACTCCACGTGTTTGCGAGGTTCTCCGGACAAGCACGGACAGGGTGCGGCCGTTAATGGTTTTACATTCCAGACCCTATTGAGGCCAGCAACTCAGGCCTCGCTTGTAGCTTCAGGGAACTTCCCACTGCAAACCTTACAATAGCTGCACGGCCCTCAGTCGAACCAGTCCTTTTAGACAGGACATTTACATACTGGCTAAACTATTGTTGTCGAGCGTTAAGCTCATCGTGTAAACTTGACCTTTTCCAAATCCTTTGTCCAGGTCTAAACTCCCTTTGTTCTCACCTGGTATGCCATGGCCGGTAGGCACAAACTCCCTTATAAAAACCCCTCATTTCCAAACGGTCTTCGGACTACTTTAGACTTCCATCCTGCCTTGCTGCTGGTTGTCTAAGGAAACTCCCCTCAGCGAGCCCCGCTGAGCTTTCTTCCCCAGAACCCCGCTTCTCTCCAGGACTACGAGACCAGGTGTCGTATTGCCTTCCCCGAAAAAGCTCTCCATTTCTATTTCTCAGTTAGTTAGTTTATGTCTTGTCTTGCTTGTTTCTTGTCTTTAATAAAATATTATTACTTTGAAAACCTTGTCTAGCCGCTGTCTGACCCGCCGCTGTATACATAGGGTTAAAGATCCTTGCTAAAGTTACCCTGCCTCTTGTTTAGCCAAGAGAGTGCTCAAGCTAAATTCCCCCAATTTGTGTTTTTATTTGGTAATTTGGGTGCCCCTCCCAGGACCCCCAACACACAGGGTAACATGGGTCCTAGTCTCTGGAGCAGCAGAAAGCAAGTTCCATACCCCCTTCAAATATTTAAACATAGCTCTCACGTTGCCTCTTAACCTTTTCTTTTCCAGGCTAAACATACCCAGCTCCTGAAGCTGTTCTTCATAGGGAACAGTTTCTATACCTTTTACCATTTGGTAGCCCTCCTCTGGACTCATTTCAGCTCATCAATATCCTTCTTGAATTGTGGTGCCCAGAACTGGACACAGAGCTGAGTGCTTTCAACTGAAGAGCCAGATTGCCAATTGAGAGATCTCCCAGGGGCTGCATGCAGCCTTATATCCAAAGGAAGTGTCACCATCTCTCCTTCCTCGCATCACACATACATTCACATTGTCTGTCTCATCCATTCTCATTCTATCTCATTCTCTTGATGAGTCAGGTCTATCCAGGCCATGAGAATTCAGGGGCAAAAATTGAGACCTAGAGAAGCTCCTGACATAAGTACCCTGATGGTGTTGCAAGGGTGGTCCCTGGTGCTGGCACCAAGCATGACATAGTAAGTGCCAACCACAGTGGCATAGACTATACCATTCAAATAGAAAACACCAAGTCTAACAAATGAGGAAAATAAGTATATGTACACATTTTGGGACACTGCTCTCACCCTGAGATTTGTTCCCTTTGCCCTGAGGACTGCAGGAAAGTGCCCAGGCCCTGAGTTCCATGGCCAGGACCTGATATCTGTGAATCCTACACATGCTCATCTCCTTAATTCATCCCCCTCCAGGCTTTTTAAAACTTTAATGGCTCTATGCGTGGGGAGGGACAGTGGGAAGGCCTCAGGTTGGATAGGACCACAAATTCCTTACTTCATTATCATGAGATTTTCCCCCTATACTTTGAACATGTAAGTTGCATTTGGTTTCCATTCCTGGGGCATTAAAAATGTCTCAACTTAGCAGTGAAAATTAATAAAATCATTAGGGAGCAAGACATGATTTATAGCTTTTGATATTATTAGAACGAAGCCAGGAGTTATCCGTTGCTCTTCATAATGCATCACCACTTAATGTTCTTGAAATTCTTTTTTAGGATCTTCTCTCATGCAAGAATTGCTTTTGATCCTGATGAAGGATTGCGTTTGAAGACTTGGCAAAGAATTTGTTGGGGTAGTGTGAAAGGAAACAGGGTCCTATGCTCCAGACCACATGAATCTCACATTCACAAAGTAAGCAATAGCGCAAGTTAAAACCTAGTTGATGCTGTTGTTTAAAAAATATTATTTTATTTGAAAAAAGAAAGTCTGCATTTTAGCTGAGGCCCACATTCAGGTCTTTGCAGATGGGATGAAGAGACTGAAGAGACCAGTGAAACATCTCTTATCTTCATATTTACTATGAGTTGAAGTGGAATGTCGTCCAGGGATTGGCTTGCAAGGGAGTTGGGAGTTCTTTGAGAGTGTGTTTCTGCATGCCAGGGGATTGGACTTGATAGCCATTGTGGTCTCTTCCAACTTTATGATTCTATGATTCTAGGATTTAGGTCCTCCTAAACCTGAATGAGCCATATCTGTCATTCTGGGGAGCAGAGAGGTATGTGTATGGCCATTTCCGCATGAGACTGTTATAGCGCTATGATTCCACTTTCAACATCCTAAGCTGGCCCCTCCCTAAACTACAAACCCCATGATTCCATAGGATGTTGAAAGTGGAATCATAGAGCTATAACAGTCTCATGCAGAAATGGCCTTTGTGGTATTTCATCACTTCTAGTCGCTATTTTGTGGAGTATTCTTTCCAAAATAGTAATGGAGCCAAAATTTGCATATCTGAGGCACTTTTCCTGCTAAATTTTATATTTTTACATCCATTTTTCAATCTTAAGGGTTTTCAAAGGGTATACGGGGGGTGCATGGCAGCCCCCTCCCCATGTGTGGAGCCTGGAAGCCTCATAATTCCCACTACCTGGAAGCTTATGCTATAAAAAATTTATAAGCCTATATGGTGCATCTTCCTCTGTTAACAGGTAGGAGCCCCATGAGAAGGGCTAGGAAACCAACAGAGTGCAAGCATAACCTCTGTCAAAACAAAAACCAAACTCCTTTTTACAATTTTTTTTTATATCGCCTCAGTGCCCCATGTCCCTGAACTAGGAGAATAATAGTAAAATCCAGAATTAATTACCTACACTTATGGTGGCATAGTTACTATCCCCCTCTGGTATATGTAATCTCTAATAATACAGGGCACCATAAATTCTTTAGCAATCCCTCTTTCTATCAAAACTTGATATCAGGTAAACTGAGGCCGACTTGGGAAGGTAACAGTCGCAGGCTCCCGCTTGTTCTTCCTTAGTTACCTGGCCTTTCTCTCTCTTGGAGGGAAAGCTGTACAAACCACTCAGCCTGTTCTGATCTAGCCTGCTGTTCTCAGAGGTAAAAAACAACTCCATTGGTAGTGTTGAAGTAAATTTTGACTGTGATGGATGGGATGGAACTGCCAATCCAGTTGGCTTTTGAAAGACAGTGGATGTATCTTGTCCTTTTGCTCAAGCAAGTGTCCCCTGGAACTTATTCCTATTTGGAGCAAATGCCATGCATCCCCATTTCTGTTTATCATTTTCAAATAGTTGTTGGAGATTCTTGCTTGCTTGCTGTTGCTGTTTAAATGTGGATGAGAAATGTGGAATGAATGAGAAAGGCATCATTTGTTTTTGCATTGATAGCAAAACAGCAACTGTGATGAGACTGAACAGTGTTTTTTTTAAAGAAGTAGGAGATGCTAATTAATTACACCTTACACCAATTGTTACCATAAAATGCAATGGCAGTCTTGATCAGTGGTTTATTAACAGCTGTGCGCAAGGGACTCTGAACATAATGTTCTGGAAGAATAATGATGCCACCTGAGTTTAAAAAGAGGAGGAAAAATGCAAGTTAGTGCAACCAGCTGCTCTTCCTCCTTCAACAAACCTTCTCTTATAGTCTTTTCCAGGCACTCTTCTATAGAATAAACATTTGTACATGGGGCTAGAAGACGAAATGGCTTCAGCCATGACTTAAGGGGTTGATAAGATGGGCTTGTAAAAGAATCACTGCCTCTGTTGTGAAAAATACTGGTTGTTTACAATGCAGCTCTGCAGTTGAAAGAGGGCAGAGGGAGGTTGCACAGCTGTTGATTCAGAGCTTAGAATGCTGCTTTTAAAAAGGAACAAGTTCCATTATCATTACTTTGATTACCCAGCTGACCATTACTTATTACTGTTAATGCAATCCAGAAAGCTAACTCACTGAACTATTTCTTGCAAATAAGTTACTGATAGTTTTGTGCCACTGGAAAATGTTCTCTTTTGTGCTCCTTTGTGGCCAACCCAGGGAGCCCTGGTGGCACAGTGGTTAAATGCCAGTACTGCAAGCCACAAGGTTGTGAGTTCGATCCTGCCCGGCTCCAAGGTTGACTCAGCCTCCCATCCTTTCGCAGGTCGGTAAAATGAGTACCCAGCTTGTTGGGGGCATGTATAGAAATGTTTCGAAATACATGCTATTTGTAAGTTGTTCACCGCCTCAATCCATATGGAGTGGCGGGATATAAATAAATAAATTTTAAAAAAAAGATATTGCACTGTGAACATTCTCAGGAAAATGCAAGCGATATTGGGAAGAAATTTTTCTGGGCTGCAACACGTGACTTTTCTTCCTTCCTCCCCTTCCCATTGCTCAGACTCATCAGCATATACATCCTGAAATGAATAGTAGGCAGACAACCTGTGCCTTTTCTATTAAAAAGAAGTAAATTATAACCAGGCCCATTACAGACAACCCCTCTCCTACCATTCCAGCTTGTTACTACAAAAAGTATCTCAAGACAAATCACTGGAAAAACAAGTTACATCTAGTTTTGTGCTATGTTTGCCATGACTTGAAATAAACTATGGTGCTATGACCAGTAGAAGGGACATCTGAGTCAAGTGGCACCATACAGAGCAGGTCTACCAGGAGAACCCAGACATTTTGGCTGCATATTTTGGTGGACCTCTGGGAAATGGAAGCAATAGCCTTTTTATGCTGAATTATTTTGCATTTTTGACCCATTAGGGCCACAGAAACAGCTCTAGTGTACCACATGTGATTCATCAGCCACAATTTTCCCACCCCTTGCACTATACAAAAGTTAGTGTATGCAAATAGAAAGCTCCGTCTCTCTGTTGCACCACCTTTTCAGTCGTTTGGTGGGAACAAGGGGAAAGGTCCTTTCAGTGACTGTTCCTAGATTGTGAACTTCCTTTTGTAGAGAAACCAGGATAGCTCTGTCCTTGCTCTCCTTCTGCCAGGAAATTAAACATTTTTATGCTGTCAGGCTTTTAGAAACTGATTGAGATGGGCTTTTAATACTGAGTGGTGCTATTTTAAAAATACAGTCTTTTAATGATTTTAATGTTTTAACTTTATAAGTTTAATTGTTTTTAAAGTAACTTTTATATCTATGCTTCTGTTGAAGCTTCCATATAGTTTTAATCTGCATTTTTTTAAAAAATATGTTATTAGCCTCGTTGAATCTCTAATAGAATATTAGAGTTGGAAAGGGTCCTATGGGTCATCAAGTCTAACCCTAGACTCAGGCCATTTCGCACTGGGCTGTTATAGCGCTATTATTCCACTTGCAACATCCTATGGAATCCTGGACTTTGAGTTTTGGGAGGAGCAGCTTGGCCCCTCCCAAAACTGCAAACCCCAGGATTCCATAGGATGTTGCAAGTGGAATAATAGTGCTATAACAGTCCAGTGCGGAATGGGTCTCAGTGCAGAATTTCCAGATACAGTGTCCCTAGTAGGTAGCTGCGCGGTCTCTTTTTGAAGATATCCAGGGAAGGAGATCCACCATATGTCTCTAGATAATTGGCTCTATTGCCAAATTTTTCTCATTGTCAAGAATTTCCTTCTAATGTTCAATTAGAATCTACCCTCCTGGAACTTAAAACCATTAGGCTTAGTTCTATCTTCTGAGGCAGCAGAGAAAAAGATGGCACACTCTTTATGAAAGTCCTTGAGGCATTTAAGATTGCAATCCTGTCACCCCTCTGTCTTCTCTTCACTAAGTTGAACATGTCTAGTTCCTTCAACCTCTCTCCATACGTTTTGTTCTCCATACCTGTGATCATCTGCATTACCCTTCTCTGAGCTATTCATTATTCCTACAAATAAGACTATACATCTGTATCTTCCTTGGTGGTTCATCCTTCCATGCTTTCTTTATACGTGCTCTTTTTTTCTTTTCATGTCCTCCCCAAGTTTGCTGTGCAACCACATTACCTTTTTCAGATGTTTCCCGTTTTTTCCCCATGGAATTGTGATTGTGCTTTTAGCAGTTCTTTCTTCATGAAATTGCACTCACGCTAGGTGTCCTTTTCTTTTAGAATCCCTAGCCATGGGATTCTGCCTAGAATTTCCCTGAGCTTGATAAAATTAGCTTTCCTGAAGACCAAGGTTCATGGTTGACTATACTCTTCATAGACCTTTTCTGCAATCATGAATTCTAGCATTACATGGTCATTCCCCCATTAAAGTACCAACTGCTTTGATTCTATTGACCAGCTCTTCCCAATGGGTTGTGATCAAGTTCAGGATTGCTGATACCCTTGTGTCTTCTTACCCCTTTTTGAATGAGGAAATTGTCTGCAATGCACATCAGGAATTCTTTGGAGAGCTTATGCTCAGAAGAGCTAGTCTTTCAGCAGATATTGGGATAACTGAAGTTCCTCATAAATACCAGTTCTTTCTTCTTGAAGATTTCTGAGACTTGTTTCTGAAAAGCGTCATCTACCATCCTGTCATGGTTTGATGGCCTGTTACCACAGTGTCATCTTTATTTCTGTCTCCATTTATTTTTACCCAAATGCTCTCCACTGATCCAGTTTGATAATTTGTGTGGATTTCTGGACAAGTGAATTTGTCTTTGCCTTATAATGCTCCTCCTCCTTTTCTTGCCCATCTATTCTCTTAAAATAAGTGTGTGATAATGGGGCTTCCCATTATCTTGACTTAGCTAAAGGGGGAAACTTCCCTCTTCAGGTAAACCAAGGGTTAATCAGGTGTTGAGATTAGATTACATCATAGGTCATGTGGGTCAGCATCATAGGTCATGTGGGCCAGCATCATAGGTCACAGGGTGAGACTTGACCAATCAAAAAGGAAAGAGGTGAGCATCTTCAGGATGCTTCCAGATACTTCCAAGGAGAAGTTATAAAACTTCTTGCGAGGCCATGTGGCAGAGAGATAACAAAGGGATAACAAAGAGACAACAACCTAGGAACCTCCTGGAGGGGGGTTCTGTGCCAGTAGCAGGCTGCAGGCCTAGCCTCGCCTCCTGGCGTCTTCCTCATCGAACATCTAAGCTATGAACATCTGTGAGTACTAGAACTAGTTATCTAGTCGCGTTAGGGACTTTTCTGTTAGTTTGGAGCTGGCTGATCTAAAGAATGTGTCTGTGCTTTCATATCTGTTCTTTTGTAACTAAGCGTGCCTGGGAGGGGGGACCTTCCCATGTGTGTTAATTTGCCTTGTTTATTTGCATACCTTTAATAAATACTTTCTGTAAAAGACCCTGTTTCTCTCCTTTCCACGCCAAAGCTAGGTAGACTGGGGAAAAGGAAGATCCTTAAGCTTAGGGATTGACATGTTCTGGACAGTGTCCCATTGTACTTTCCAGGAAATCATAATTCAATGGGTGGTGGCAGCGAAAATTCATAACAGGCTGGAATATACATCATAACAGGCTGGAATATACATCCCAGCTGCACATGGTGGCAGCGGTGACTTCCAGCTTCACATGGTGGCAGCGGTGGGATGTGACATTTTCCAGCTTTACATGGTGGCAGCGGTCTCAAATTGGAGAGTTGGGGGTTTAAATTGCAGAAAGTAGGGGGTTTTCAGTCTCTCCCTGTGTCTCCTGCGAAGGAATTACGCTCAGGAGAGGAGGGGGGAGTGGGTGAGAGAGGGCTTTGTTTGCCTTTGTTTGTGTAAAAAGGCTGTGGGAGGTTGTTTTTTTTCCCTTTCTCTCCCTCCTTGCAAAAGGAGGGGGGGTTGGAAGTTGAGGGGGCTTGGTTTGACTTTGTTTGCTTAAACAAGCTTTTGAGATTTTTTTTTCCTTTCTCTCCTTCCTTGTGGCTGGAAAGGGAAGGAGAGTGGGAGGTTGGGGGGCGGAGTTGCCTAACTGTTCATTGAGAATCACTCTTGGCGAAAGGGTGATTTTTGGACTTTCAGTGAAGAGCTGCCTGCTCTGTCATGCAACGCCTCTGTTTGGGAAAGGAGTGATTTTTCCTTTGGATTCCCTTCTTTTCTACTTTGGTAGGGAGAGATGGATTTTTAAAGCTGCTAAACTCATTGTGTTCTGAGTCAGCAGCCGGCATTTTTCAATCTGCTCTCCAGCAGCCAAGATAGTACATCTGGATATGAATAGGAAAGGTGCTTGTGGCAGAAATTTGCTAAGTACCCAATTCAGTCACTGAGGCAGGTTTTTCTCTCTCTTTTCCTTCAGGAGGAGGAGGGGGGGTGAAGAGAAAGGGGGGGTGAGGAGAAAGGCTTGGGATTTCTCCACTTTTCTTTGGTTTTGGGATTCTGGCACTGTATATTCTTTTGATCAGCCAATCAGACTTTTTTTTTTTTAAGCTTTCACGTGTGCACAGAGGTAGTTAGGTTATAAAGTGTATGAAACTCAGGTCTGGAAGGCTGTTAATATACAGTATGGATCCTGAAGTTGCAGCGATCCCTACTGGCCACACAGCAGGATGCCACACAGCAGGATGCTACAGAAGATAGCTCATCTGCTCAACCAGCTACCCCTAGTGGTAGTAATCTGGCACAGCAAGGGGCTGCTATGTCAGCAACAGCCTTGGGCCCTCCTGCTGCTTTCTGGGAAGCAGTAAGCCTCATGCAGGACAAGTTAACACCTGAAAAGATTTCAGGGTTCCTGGCTAAAACAATGGTCATGATACGCCTAGAAGAGGCTGCCAGGGCAGCAGATCGGTTTGTTGCCTCCAGAGGTGAGGAAGTATTCCAGCCTACTGTGGTAATGCCTTCTACAGACAAGCGGGAATACCAACAGCCACGCCAAGATATCTCTCGACGACCTGTACAGAAGCACAACACTTCTACCCCAAGGTCATCACTAAACGACACAAAGCCTCAGATGAACAGCTCTACCACAAAGTCACAGCCCCGCTACAGCCAGCAGTCTGTGGCCAGTGTGCAGGGCCAGCCAGGGAAAAAGGCTAGCCCTAAATGCTTTCTCTGTGGAGAGCTTGGACATATTGAAGCCAACTGTAAGCAGAAGCCTAAGTTGGCCCAGTTAGTGGTTGCGTCGGCCTCCAGGGACACTGCCACTGATTCTTCAGTTGATCCTGATCCTGACATGATCCCTCATCACAGAAGACACACGCTGTGGGTAGGGGGCAGGAAAGTTGTGACTTACAGAGACACTGGAGCCCAACTTTCTGCTATTCATCGTGCATATCTGGATCCTGGTCTTGTTGATGACCACATTAAGATCACCATCAGAGCATTCAGAGCTTCTCCAGCTCAACTACCAACAGCACGCGTTCCTGTTCAGTACAAGGGCTGGAAGGGTGTTTGGACTTTTGCTGTTTATGATGACTTCGAATGTCCTGCTCTGTTGGGTGATGATCTCGTCTTCCATGCTAGTCAGGCCCAGAAAGTGTCCAGACAGCATGCCATGACAACTCGCAGCCTGAGCAGAGGTCAGTCTTCACTGCAACCTGAGGACCAACCTGAACTTGGACTGCAGTCACTGTCTCCTGCTACACCAGAAGGAGTCCTGCCAGAAGAGGTGGAGGAACCTGGGGCAGACTCGCAACATAGCATCGTAGGCCCAGAGATCGAGACCATCCATGCTGATACCTCGGATGTCGGAGCAGCTGTGGCGGAAGTCCTGGAAGAGCTTCTCCATGCCAAGAGGATAGTCAGCCTGGTCTCATGCTGGTCCCTGTCACACCTGACTCAGCACTGCCCAGGGGGGCGGGAGAGTCTCAAGTGGGCACCGAGCAGAGTTAGGTGCTGGGCAACTCGCCTGAGATGCAAAAGGCTGGTGCAGAGGAGGAGAATCCAACAACGCTGACTCC
Source organism: Ctenosaura bakeri (assembly GCA_948474755.1). Taxonomy (NCBI): domain Eukaryota; kingdom Metazoa; phylum Chordata; class Lepidosauria; order Squamata; family Iguanidae; genus Ctenosaura; species Ctenosaura bakeri. The sequence goes on along the minus strand of CAOLHI010000927.1, from coordinate 456,029 downwards.
AGAGCCAGCAAGAGATTCAACAGCAGCGGAAACTCCAGAGGACACTCCAGCCAAGGGAACAGAACCTGGAGAAGCTGCAATGCAACAAGAATCTGAGACGAGTCTGCCACTCCAGGTGGAACAGCTGGTTCCTGTTCAGCGACAGCAGTTCCAGGAAAACCAGGAAGCAGATGAGAGCCTTCAAGCTGCCTGGACCAGAGCAAAGGAAGAGGCGAAGTCTTCTCCAACGATGAAGGGGCCCAGATTTGTAATTGTTGAGTGCCTATTGTATCGTGAGTCTGGCCCAAGAGGTAGCAAGGGGGGCGTACACGCTCAGAGACAGTTGCTGGTACCTTCTAAGTATAGAGCCAAACTCTTGAGTCTGGCTCATGATCATCCTAGTGGACATGCTGGGGTGAACAGAACGAAGGACAGATTGGGAAAATCCTTCTACTGGGAGGGGATGGGCAAGGATGTTACTGATTATGTCCGATCCTGTGAGGTTTGCCAGAGAGTAGGGAAATCTCAGGATCAAGCCAAGGCCCCTCTCCAACCACTTCCTATTATTGATGTCCCATTCCAGAGAGTGGCTGTGGACATCATGGGACCTTTCCCTAGGAAGACTGTTAGGGGAAAGTGGTATGTGCTCACCTTTGTGGACTGTTTGCTAAGAGGGTGCGGGGACTTTGCTAAAGTGGAAGCTATTAATAGCTGGCCCATTCCTTGTTCCAGGAAGCAGGTACAGTCCTTCCTTGGCCTAGCTGGGTACTACTGGAGATTTGTGCCCAACTACAGCCAAGTGGCAGCACCTCTAACAGATCTGACAGGTTCCAAGAAGCCTGAGATAGTGAAATGGACAGCAGAGTGTCAAAAAGCCTTTGCAGCCTTGAAGCAGGCCTTGATGGCAGATCCTGTGCTCATGGCACCAGATTTTAACAAGTCGTTCATAGTGGCTACAGATGCTTCTGATAGAGGCATCGGAGCGGTCTTACTACAAGAGGGTCCGAATGGAATCTTGCATCCCATTCTGTTCCTCAGCAAGAAACTGTCTGCAAGGGAGTCCAATTGGTCCATTCCAGAGAAGGAATGCTATGCCATTGTGTATGCGCTAGAGAAGCTGAGACCATATGTCTGGGGATGCCGCTTCACTCTCCAGACTGATCATGCTGCCCTCAGATGGCTCCATACAGTCTGGGGGCTAACAAGAAGCTACTCCGATGGAGTCTGTCCCTCCAAGATTTTGACTTCGACATTCAGCATGTGGCTGGAAGTTCCAATGTGGTTGCAGACTCCTTGTCACGCAGAGAACTGGAGGGAGGTTAAGAGGGATGAGTTTTACATGTCTGTTATTGATAATATGGTTAATCTATACTGTTGTGTGTTTGCATGTATTCTCTGACTTTTCCTTTCTTAGGTCCCAGGATGAAATCCCAGCTGGTGTGGATCCAGCCTTCAGCTGTTTCCAGACCGTCTGAGATTTGGGGGGCGTGTGATAATGGGGCTTCCCATTATCTTGACTTAGCTAAAGGGGGAAACTTCCCTCTTCAGGTAAACCAAGGGTTAATCAGGTGTTGGGATTAGATTACATCATAGGTCATGTGGGTCAGCATCATAGGTCATGTGGGTCAGCATCATAGGTCACAGGGTGAGACTTGACCAATCAAAAAGGAAAGAGGTGAGCATCTTCAGGATGCTTCCAGATGCTTCCAAGGAGAAGTTATAAAACTTCTTGCAAGGTCATGTGGCAGAGAGATAACAAAGGGATAACAAAGAGACAACAACCTAGGAACCTCCTGGAGGAGGGTTCTGTGCCAGTAGCAGGCTGCAGGCCTAGCCTCGCCTCCTGGCGTCTTCCTCATCGAACATCTAAGCTATGAACATCTGTGAGTACTAGAACTAGTTATCTAGTCGCGTTAGGGACTTTTCTGTTAGTTTGGAGCTGGCTGATCTAAAGAATGTGTCTGTGCTTTCATATCTGTTCTTTTGTAACTAAGCGTGCCTGGGAGGGGGGACCTTCCCATGTGTGTTAATTTGCCTTGTTTATTTGCATACCTTTAATAAATACTTTCTGTAAAAGACCCTGTTTCTCTCCTTTCCACACCAAAGCTAGGTAGACTGGGGAAAAGGAAGATCCTTAAGCTTAGGGATTGACATGTTCTGGACAGTGTCCCATTGTACTTTCCAGGAAATCATAATTCAATGGGTGGTGGCAGCGAAAATTCATAACAGGCTGGAATATACATCATAACAGGCTGGAATATACTTCCCAGCTGCACATGGTGGCAGCGGTGACTTCCAGCTTCACAGAGTGATATGCTTCAATTGTTATATTCCAATCATGGGAGTTATCTCACAGGTCTCTGTTATATCTAGAAGTTGTATTTACCTTCCTGTACTAGGATTTCAAGCTCGTCTTGTTTGTTTTCCAAACTCTGTGCACTGGTGTATAGACATAAAAATTGTTCTTTGTTCTCATCCTTTATTCTACTGTTTTAGTGCGGCTCCCATCCTCTCCCTCACTTTCTCCTCTAGAAATCTTATTCTTCTGTTTAGAATTTGCTTTTGGACAGATGTTTAAGCAATCATCTCCAACCTCTGAAAGTTTTAGTTTGAAAGCATCTTGATCAGATTCACCATGCTTCTGCCAAAGATATGCTTCCCAGTCTTTGTGAGGTGTAGTCCATCTATATTCAGTAGTGCTTCATCTAAGAAGTCCTTGAAGCCAAACCTCTCCTGTCGTTATAATCTCATTATTGCGAGAAAGGTGGGAAACTAATACATAATTGTTATAACAACAAGTCATTATTGACTTATGGACATCCTAAGGTGAACCTAGCATGAAGTTTCCTTGGCAAGATTTGTTCAGTGGGGTTGCCCTTGCTTTGTTCTGAGGTTAAGAGAGTGTGATTTGCCCAAGGTAACCCATTGGGTTTCCATGGCTGAGCAGAGATTTGAACCCTGGTTTCCAGAGTCATGTGGAGGGATGGTGGATGATGGGAGCTATGCAAAAACCGCGCTAGTACTTCCCTCCAGCACTGAGCTCTGGCAAAAACAGCTTACCAGAGTCAAGTGTTTCAAAAACCACCATATAGCAGAGACTGTACACACAGTTTCAGCATTCCACAGCAAGTGAAGATATGCATCCAACATAGCCTCCGGCCACTCTATCAGACAATCGAGAGGGCACAGTTGGCTAGATCCCACCCCATTATATACATACATTTTCTGATGCAACTCTAGCCAACTTTGCATGTTCCCATGTATGATGCAACCCTCTGCCCTGGTTACATATTACAATGTCTCAGCAAGAGTTACATGGGATTACATCATTCACTGTCATTCCCAAGTGCAAACCTCAATGTGCATCATATATATTTTATTGGACTATAGGTTATGTTCAACCTTTCCTCACAAGTCATTGCCCAATACTCAGTAGACTATACCATGCTGGATCTCGAATAAAACAGTAATAGGACAAGGAGGAAGAAGGAGAAGGAGAAGAGGAAGAAACTCTTCTTTTTTTAAGAACATAAGAAAAAAACATACTGGCTCAGAGAAAAGGTCTGTCTAACCCACAGCTTTCTTTACACAGTGATCATCCAGAAGCCCACCAGCAAGACATGAGCATATCAGTGCCATTCCCCTCTTGCCACTTGTACTCCCCAGCAATTGATATACAGAAGCATATTGCCTCTAATACTGGAGAAAATATATTTCCATCATGACTAGTAGTGACTGGTAGCCCCATTCCAAAGCCATCCAAACTGGTGACCATCATTAGATTTCAGAGCTTTAAAAACATTATGTTCAGGGATATAGCTGCCAGATTCCTCCAGTCTCCTTGAGGGGTTCTGGGAGCTGTAGCCCAAAAGAGCAGCCCCCTCTCAAGTTCTACTATATCTTCTGAGAGAGAAGTGTGCAGTTGAACTATTCTCTGTGCCTACTTTTTTTGGCCAGTTCATTTCCCCCTTTTCTCTGAGTGGTGAGATAACAATCTAAGTGGCCACTTTGGCCCATCTCTAGCATTGGCTTCTCCTCCATTATTCATGTGGTGTTCATGGCAGATTCCATTATTTGACCCGGGCCAGGGTTTTGGAATACCCTGAGCTAATTACAGACCATCAGGACAAGATGGAAGGTTCTGAAAGGAAAAACAGTAGCCTCTCTGTGGTTGTATGAAAAAAGGTTTATGGTTTATAGAAAAACTATAACATGAACCTATATAATCTACTTAGACACGCTTCAGAGGTGCCAGCCCTTGTCCAGTTTAAAAACAGGTAAAAGCAGGTAGAGGTGGAAGCAGAATGGAGGGTTGCAGTACTAATATACAATTAAACAAGTTATGGTATTAAACCACAATTCAGTTTAAAAAGGAATTTAAAAGCTGCTTTTAACTTTATTTGTCGCAACCTCACAGCTATACAAGTAACTAAGCAAACAAAACTTGTCATGTAAGCATTTTGAAGTTTGGGCTTTTCATTCATGAGACCATGGCCATTTCCACCCTACATTGTTACAATGCTATTATTCCACTTAAAAACATCCTGTGGAATTTTAGGGTTTGTAGTTTACTGAGACTAAAGAGCTCTCTGGCTGAGAATGCCAACCCCCAGGATTCCATAGGATGTTGAAAGTGGAATTAAAACACTATAACGGTGTAGGGTGAAAATGGCCCATATTTCTAGGTATCCTAACTAACTTTTTGGTGTCAGGCAGAAACACTGTTTTACCATCATTTCATTTCTAATTGTAATAAGCTTCCCCAGGCCAAATCTTCCTTGGCTAAGATTTCTGATCTTGTTTTTGTCCAGGTATTGTTCTTCTAGAAACAGCATTTGCAGATCTTTAGTATCATTCTTTCATATTTCTGATGCCACCTGATTAAAAATTTCCACAAGAAAAATACTATTTTTTTACTGCCCATATTTTTTCTTGCCTCTCTCGCTTTCTCCTTCCCTGCCGCCTCTCTCCATCTCTGTTTTTTAAAAAAAATTGACCTTATTGATATGAAATGCATTCTTACAAAGGCCACAGAGGGGAAAAGATAGTGATCAAATATTTGGGGTTGTGTCTCTAACTGATGTCTCTGGACTGCTTTGTGCATTGATTGTAATACAGAGTATGAACATAAAATGAACAGCAGAAGCCAAATAAGTGCCTGGGGAACAGATGGAGAAGCCAACATTGCTCCTGTGTGTGACAGTTAAACTTGCTCTTGTAATTCATCTCCCTGAAACTTTCCCAGCACAATCAAAGCTAGAAAACTGTAAACTGCGTATGGCCATTGTTGGAAAATATGTGGACAAGGAATTGACCTTTTCAAGTTCTTTGTCAAAATAAGTAATTATATATTACAGATCACTCATGTATTAAAATTGCTTGGGAAATGCAGGCATTTTAAAAATCATTGTAGAATCTCTATTCTCGTTTCTAACATGAGAATAATAATATTTGATGAGCAACAGAGAAGTTTAGATCTTTTACATGATCAAGTACTTAAAATAACCTGGTCCGATTTTGGCATACAGAATAGCGTGCGGTACTTTCCAGCATTTCCCAGATGAAAATCAGGACATTTGTATCCAAGCAACTTCAGAGTGTGGTCATGATGACAAAGTTATTAATGAGATAGTACACACTTACTAGGCTGCAGAAATTTGCTTTTGCTTGAGTCTGCAGGGAAGGGGTAGATTCTGCTTCTCCTCTCCTATCTGCTGAATTGAATGCAAATTACTTTTGCATGTTGAAGTAAGCTGAGGACAAAAGGGGGGAGTGAGAAGAGGAAATAGTCAGTGGGTTGCTTTAAAAGCAGCTGAAAAACCAGGATGAGAGAGGATGTATCAGAACTGTCCCTGACAAATTCAAACAGTTGAAGGGGATGGAATGAGTGGGTAACACTGGGGTCCCAGAGGGCACAATCAGAGCTTAGAAAATTTAATTTTGGGTTTTGCCACTTCTCAAATTCCCCAGTGAACATGAGTCTAAATAAGTAACTTTTCTAAACTCTGAGTTCACTTCATAGTCCCTCCATCTTTATTATTATTATTTTAATATTAGAGTTATTGGTCATACTGGTTGGAGGATTTTGATTGCAATCTCTCAAGGCTAGATTCTACTGCCACTCCCAACAAGAGTTGGTTCTAGAGTTGAATCAGTTACTGAATGTTTTATCAAGACTTATGCCAGTCCCCCTAATTTACTGAGTCTACTCTAGTTGAAACTAACAATTGGGTTTAAGCCAGAAAAAGTATCATTTTTCAGTTCCTTAATTCCTTAAGTTCCTTAATTCACAGCTGAACAGACTGCTTTAGTGGCTGAGCCAGTTAAGAGGGTGAGGCACAGACAGATGCATAGGTTGCCACAGAAACATCACCTTCTTTTCTCAGCTCCCAAAGGTGGTCTCCACTCACAACCCTGGCAGCAGTCATGCCAAAATTATGACCATCCAATTGTTCTCCTTTCTCCAACTATGCTCTGTTCATTCAAAGCAGGGAGTGGCAAGAACATGATTCATAGCCTCTTTGGTGTGCTGTGCCACAGTCTACTGAGCTATGCCATTGCAGAGAGTTGTCTTTTTCACATTGCACAATTATAGCACTTTGATAACACTAAAACTGCCATGACTCCATCCTATGAAACATAGAGATTAATAGTTTTGATGAGAGTAGTGTCTCTGCCAGAGAACTCTTGTGTTTTACTAAACTACAAATCCCAGGATTTCATAGTATGGAGCTGTGACAATTAAAGTGCTATCAAAATGTTATAATTGTGCCATGTGAGAGAGTCAGTAGTCATGTTAGTGCTTTCTTGGACACTCCATGGGAAACCTGTTATGTACCACAAGTGCTTTTCACAAGTCTCTGAGTGAACAGCTAGCTGGCTGGGTCTCTTGGCCTCTGAACAAATGAGACAAGAGTAAACTTAATTAAATGGAAGTTAATTCGATTTCTCAGTTGGTCAGATACTGCAATAATATAGAAAGACTACCAGCAGATTTTCAGGTAATAGTGCTGTGAATATCCAAAATGGCATCCCACCTTTTCAAGGATTAAGTATGCTGTGACTGTGAATTCTCATTAGCAGTCAAGCATTGCAAAACAGACTCCTGATTGTGGCTGTGCTCCTCATTATTAAACTTGGCCTGCACTTGATTGGTGGCTGCCCAGCCATCAGCTGACACCCAATTACCACTGCAGTATTTGAAGTTCATGGTGGGAGCTCCTGGAATGTCAGAAAGAAATACTGCTCCATTTCTAGGCTGCTAGACTCCCTTGGTGACTAATGTTACTTGGCATTTGTTTACCGAGGTTTTGAGTGCAAAAGTTTTTTCCACTAACTAAAAAACATCATTGACATTCAAGCAAGTCCTGCATTAGCTTCCACAGCTGAGCTGTCAGAGGCAACATCAACAATCCCACATCATTAGTGTGTCATTGATCAGTACGGCTGCCTTTATATAGTGTATAGATAACACTAATGAAAGCCCACATTTTTTCAGGCCACAATTGCTTTATAAAGAATAACCACAAGGCCTTACTTTAATTTTCACAAGTTAATTTTTCCCTCACACTTTAGTTCTCAGAAGTTAATATGAACCACAGTTGCCATTCCACAGTTCAAAGTACATGATTGGAAATATTCAAAGTACATGATTATAAAGGCTGAGTCACTAACTACTCTGTTGGCTATTATTTTAGTCAAAGAATCAAAATGAACATGAATTCATCAATGGGCGTGTTCCCATTGTCTGTGCCAAGCTGTCTTCATTTTTCAATTTTATAACCTGTGCCAAATAATATATAGCCTGTGTCAAATAGTTTTCATTTCATTTCTCAGTTTTAGAAGGATGTTTATGCATGTGACAGAGGTGCATATAAAAAAAATAATCCTCACACCAAGAGCTCCACTGCTGCCAATCTGTTTCTGGGTCCAAATCAAAGTGCCAGTGATGACCTTTAAAGTTCTATACAACACAGGTCCAGGTTATTTGAAGGACCATATTATCCCAATGAACCAGCCTGGGCTTTGAGATCTGCTGGAGAGACCCTTCTCTCTGTTCCACCATCTTCACAGATGCATCTGGTGGGAACATGACAGAGGACCTTCTCAGTGGCTGCTCACTGGCTCTGGAACTCCCTTTCCAGAGAAGCCAGACTGGCACCCTCCCTTCCTTCTTTCTGTAGACAAGCAAAGACATTTTTATTTCAACAGTAGTTTAATATGCGATTATGGCCTGGCTGATGAAAGGAACTGGCTATTCTTAGAGTTCATGAACATTTGTATTTTATTATTTTAACTTTGTTTTTCATTTGTATCTGATTGTTTAATGTATGTTTTAACTGTTGTATTCTATGAGTTCTAACTATGTCCTTTCAAATAATTGTAAGCTACTTTGAGTCCTTACCAGGAAAAAAGTGGGGTATAAATAAAGATAATGATAATTATGATGATGACGATGGAATTTCCAAGTATAAATATTCACATTTTAGGTTTGGTCACATTACCTCCAGACTCTAGCCAATGCTTTTTCTGTGCTATTCTACCCCCCCATCTGTTATTGCTTATTATCTCATCCTTCAGTTGGTCATATGGATGTTTTTAGTGCATTAGGGATCATGCACTGGATGGAATGTGATACTTTTGCAGTTTTGCCAATTGGGCTTCAATATGTGATGACATTATGGAAATAAAATGATGACAACTGAAAGAAAGCAAGAGCAAGAGAACAGGAGAGGACAAAGTAAATGATCAGAGTACAATGGACAGCACCTTCATGGACATGAAAAATCTGCTTCTGACATTTTGATTGATTTGCTGACTTTGATTTAAAGGTCCTTTTGATATCAAAGAACCTCACATCCTAACTGTCACATCAACAGTGATGTTAATAAGTGAACCCTTCAAACAATCAACAGGACATATCCTGTCTGACCAAGGTCATTCTGCAGCTTCCTTTCACGACAACAGAAATGCATTACTTCTACTTTCTGATTTGATCAATTGATCATTTCCATGTAAAGTTGAAGGCTTTCACGGCCAGAATCCATAGGTTGTTGTGGGTTTTCTGGGCTTTGAGGCCATGTTCTATTAGTATTTTCTCCAGATGTTTTGCCTGCATCTGTGGCTGGCATCTTCAGAGCATCTTACCTTGATTTGGTTTACGTTCTCCAGCCACCTAGAAGCTTTTCTTCCAGGGCCACTGTAGAGGTAGTCCATTATACTATACTGTCATCAGCCCAATGGGGAAAATATCTCCTGTATGCCCACAGATCCATATTTGACAACAACCCAAGGGACAAGATTTAATAAATTGAATGTATTTCTATGTGTAACCAATCTCAGTCTGAGACTGAAGTCCTACTCTTTGTGCCAACTTGAATCATTGGGGATTTGGCCATGTTAACACCTATGCAAATTGCAGTGGATGTGCCCTAGTTGAGACTAATAGGATTCAGGTCTAAGTCTCACACAGATGCTTTCATTTAGGAGTCTCTTTGTTAATTCAGAACAGTTGTTATAGCTCTGCTTTTGAAAATGGCATTTAACCTTCTGAAGACTAAGAATTTACACATGTATGATTCTTACTCTCTCTCTCTATATATATATACCGGTATATATAAAAACAGAGCCATTCTTCAGAGCTGTCTGCTTGTTCAGTCTTCCTTGAATGCATGGTTGTTCCCATGCCAGGGAATGTAGTGGATCCTCTCTGAGTTTTATTTCAGACTTTAAATGAGTTACCCAAGGTGCTGAAGGCTATCCCTTAAACAGGTCCAATACCTTAGATAGTTCCTTTAAATTTGGGGATGAAAGCCAGAGTTCCTGACATTGAAGTCAATTGCCACTCCTGTTTCCTACCTTCTCTTCCTGAGACTGATGCCAACTTTCAAAAACAGTCTATGAGCCTTTCAACCTTCTTAATGTTCTAGGATGACATAGCCTGATTTGTTTGTTTTGCAGCTTACCAAGGAGTCTTTCCTGATTCTTTATTGATCACAACTGTGGATGCTTTTCCTTTGAAATATTTAAATCCTTCCACCAGGTAGCTTGTCACATTTCCTTGTTGTTGTTGTCAGGAATTTCTCCCTGCTGGGCCGCAGCCAGCAAGGGAGGAGAGAGGTCAGGAACACTTGGGGAGTCTGAATATACCAAACACCAGGAAAACAGAAGCCAAGCCAGGTCAAGGTCCAGTCCAAAGGTTCAGGAGGCAGAGGTCCATCCGGAGGGTTTCAGGGAGCAGAAGCCACAAAGGTTGTGAGGGCTTGCTAATAATTTGCTGCAAGCAAGGAGCAGCCACACCGGCAGAGTTAAATAGCCCCTGTGAGCAGGTGCTGCTTGTTATTGTTTCCTCAGCCTAGCCCAAGCAGCTGCCCTCTCAGTAGCCTGTTTCAGCCTTCTGTGTGCTTGAGGGCTGATGGGCACAGCTGGCTGCAACTCCTCTGCATCACTGCTGGTTCCTTCTCCGTCATGAGCTGGCTGGGGCAACTCAGTCTCTGTTTGACCTTCCAGTGCAGGGGATGTTTGCAGGTTGATTTGCTCAGTCACTGACTCAGCCATCTGCACAATCAGTTGCTCCTCAATCACGGCATCATCATCTATCACAGTTGTTGTTGTGTGCTTTCAAGTTGTTTCTGACTTATGGAGACCCTAAGGTGAACTTATCACAGAGTATCTGGAGCTGAGAGTGTGTGACACACCCAAGTTTACCCAGTGGGTTTCCATGGCTGAGCAGGGAATTGAACCCTGGTCTCCAGGGTTATATTCCACTGCTCAAACCACTACACTACTGTGGCTCCCTGTGGCATTTCCTATCTGTTTAATTTAACTTTTATTCAGGTGACACCAATTTTTTAAAAGTGAGTTGCACTGTATAACTTTTGAGGCCCAGGTGTCTGTGGTGGCCAGGAGTGCATTTGCACATTTAAAGCTTGTGCATGAATTGCACCCATTCCTTGATGTATCAGATCTGGCCATAGCAGTACAAGCCTCAGTTATATCCCATTTAGACTACTGTAATGCACTCCACTTGGGGCTGCCTTTGAAGACTGTTTGGAAACTTCAGCTGGTCCAAAGAGCTGCAGCCAGATTGTTAACTGGGGCAGGTTACAGCAACTGTACCACACCCCTGATGAAACAGCTCCACTAGCTACCAGTTTGTTTCTGGGCACAATTCAAATTGCTAGTTATGACCTACATGGTTTATAAGGTTCAGGCTAAACTGGCAGACTAACTTCCTGTATGAGCTAGCCTGGGCCTCAAGAGAGGCCCTTCTCTCAGTCCCACCACCATGATTGGTAGGAATGAGAAAGACAGCCTTTTTAGTGGTTGCCCCTTAGAATCCGGAAATCCTATCCCAGTGAGGCCAGAGTGGGATCCCTCCTTGTCTTTCCATTGGCAGGCTTTTAAAACAGAATGGGCGAAGGGCACTGCATTGTTTTAACTGAACTCTTTTTTGGAGCTTTTTATCTTTTTAATTACATTTTATTCTTTTAACTTTGAGGTATTTTATTATGTTAATGATGTAAATAGTTCAATTCTATTTTAATCTTCACTTTTTGTATGTTTTTATTGCATTATTCTTATAAAATGTGAGTCACTTTAAGTCTGATTTTGGGAAAAAAGCAATACATAAATAAATATAGTAATAACACCCCCAATACCCATGTTTTCCACTGCAGTCTATCTCAAAATGGCAACAGAAAGTGACAACCATTTCCTGTCACTGTTTTGAGAGGGACTGCAGAGGAAAACAGAATTATTTGGGCTTGTGTGTGTGTGTGTGTGGTTCACAAGGGATTCTGGAGGGAAATTCACCCTGGTGTCACCTCCTGCGCCCTAGGGAGGGTCAGCTCTTTCTGAGAAACAGGCAAATGAACAAGACGTTTCTTGGTCCAAAAGGCTGGGCCCGTAGGCCAGGTTTATTCAGTACAAAAATACAAACAGCTGCAGCTGGGTGGCGATCAAGAGATCAGATCGCAACAAAGCATGGAGGCCTGACCAGGCCTTATATGCAGGTAGCAACATACACTCCCACTTCAACATTTTCCACCAATGAGGAAGTGCCACAGTTGAGGAAGGGGCTGGTTTTTTTCCACCCACAGTATAGTGAGGTAGTCATCATGTGACATGGCAGACATGGGAGGGGGCTAGAATACATGGGAGGGGACTAGGACTTCCTGTGTTTGGTTTTACTCCACTCACACTGGCTGCCACTCACTTGCCCACACCTGCTCTTTTGCACAAGGCATGCAGTCTTATTTGCTAAGTGGACTACTCTAAGGCAGGAAATACTTCCTCTCCCATGTTGTCAAAATAACCTACCTTCCTTTCCCAGAGCTAGAGAAGTTTCTTTAAAGTGGGATGAATATAATGACATGCAGAAGCAATTCATTAACTGAGTAGTTGTAGGATGATAGCTTCACTGTGTTGTATTCATTCTTAAAAGTACAATTCCAAGCTTAGTTTCTGAACATATATACCTACTTTTATTTTGGGGTAAAAGAGTGCTACAGCAAGAATGCCAGTGTGGTATAGCATTAGGCTTGGAGCTGGGAGACTTGGGTTCAGATTTCAGTTTGCACACAAACCTAACTGGGAACTCATGGTCCAGTCTTACCTGTTAGCCTTACAGGGTTGTTGTGAGGATATGAGAAGGTGTGGATACACTGCCTTGAGAAAAAAAAGGGGGGGGTTGCAACAAACTGCTATAATTCAATGAGGATGTTTTTAAAGCTGTTCTTTGACAACAGAAGAAATTCAGAGAGAGGGAGCTAGAGAAATTACTTTTAAATCAGCTTCACAAAACACGTTGTTCATATGGAAGCCTGGTGATATATTCCTGACAGAAATCTGTTATCTAAGTGTCCACCTACTTGCATTTTCCTGTGACAGCTCATAATTATAAACCTGTTTTATGACATGCTAAATATGCAGGTCTTCCTTCCAGAGGAATAAAGGAACATTTTTTTCTGACCCCAACTCAGTATACTGCATCTGAAGCCGTGAAAAAGGTGCAGTAAGGCTCATTAAGAAGTGGACAGCAACAGAGTCAGAATGACAAGTGTGTATCCTCTGTCCTTTGGAAGCTGTTTGGAAAGCCCAGTCGCCATTGGCAATATCACAGCAATTTCTTCACCACAATCAAGTGATGCTGTTTAAAAAAAAATTAGGAGGAAGATGGCATTGTGTTCATAAAGACCTAATAGGTACATCCCCATGCAATCTCTCCAAAAAAAGAGGGATAAAAATACTGCATGGGATTATGGGAACATGATATTTGAGTTTTATATAATTGCAACCATTGTGAGCTATTTGTTTTCTGATGCAACAATATAAAGCCAAGACGGGAAAAACAACCTGGCATCTGTACCTGTGATGTTACTAATGTAAAGTCATAGGTCGTTATTCTTGCTTTATTTTGGGAACTGCTATTGGCTATAGTTGATGACTTTTCAAGCTCCGGAGACGCGGAATTAGACACATGCAGAGCTGCGCAATCCTGTAAATGAAGGATTGAATTTTGCAACATATTCCGGGATGGTTCATTAGATGATGCTGATAATGCTAATGCTGATGATAAACAATTGAAGCATTACAAAGATATGTTCTGGATGTAACAAGGAGCACCTCCAGATGAGGGGAAAAATAGTCCCTGGAGGTTCCAAGTTTTGTTCCCATACAAACCAATTTTAGTTTGGAGAGCCGAATAATGTTTTTTCGTCATCCTGAAATATTCCCTGCACTCTCTATGTTACCAGGTACTTTTCATTCCCACTCCCTAGGTTGGTTTAAATTAACCCAGTAATTCTGAAAGGAAATGTGCCTGTGTTTACCTGTGTGTCTGACTAGTGCTGATTCACACCATTCCATTTAATGTCACGGCATGCCTCTTTGAGGTTGCATCTTTCTTGTTCTACATCATATGCTCTCTTTTTTTCTATCTTTTTTCTATCTTCTTCCTCCAATCTCTCCGGAGCATTATTTTTTATCATCCCTCTAGACCACAGTCATATCTTTAAGCTGTAATGTTGTTCTTGTTGTGCTGGACAAGATACTCCCACACACACATAAAATGAGACAGTCTTCTGGTACTAGAGATGGGAAGAATATTCTTAATAATTTGTTCCCAGGTTGAAAAATGAGCTTCCCAACTGTCAGGAAATCCTGTCAGGGAGAATAATAGACCAGAGAAGAGTTTGCTCAGTTTTCTCCTGGTGTTCAGCATCTCAAAGTGCTGCAAAAGAATTATTCTGCCCAGAGGGAGAAAAACCCAAGCAAACATGGGTTGGGTATATGTAGGCATGGCATACAGGAAACAAGTTTGTGATGCAAAAACCCTACAAATGTTTTTCCACAGAATTATTTCTCTGCATCACTTTGTAACATTGATTCCAGATATTTGTCTTAAGAAAATCAACCTGCTTTAATAACAGAAGTCAGAAAAGGAGAGATAAAAGCCTGAAAGTTTCTACAATTAGCAAAATATCATTGAGAATGCCAGAGGAGGAAGAGGAGGAGGAGTGGGGTTTGGGAATAAATGTAGCATCTCTTGACATATTTGGCCAGTTTGGATGAACTCTTAGTTCTTGTCCATGGGAACAAAATCCACAAACACAAAAGTGCTAGGATGAAAGGTAAAAAGAATGAAAGAACTGGTCATTAGGTACTTCATATTTCCCTTGTAAAGCATTTCTGTAAAATAGGATTCTGATGACTCTGGGTAATTGCAAAAAGTCTCTAGTGATTTTGTAATCAGCTATTGGCCCTATAGAATGATTAGCATGTGTTCAACGGAACGTTTTTAACATTAAATTTCTCCCACCACATTTATGAGTTTGACTCTCACAAATTTGATTCTTCTCAAGGCACCCGTGCCTCTCCCCGCACCATTCTCTTCCTCCATTCCCTTGTGTTTTGTGGGTGCAGAAAAAGAAGGTAAATGTCCCAAGGTAAAAGGTAAGGGAATGGGAGGGAAGATGTTGGTGCTTGTGTCTTTCTTGTGCCCTCCAGAGTTCTCTCCTCCTACTGCTTTCCCTCTGTGCTGGTACTGAGAACTTGTGTGAGGCAAAAAGAAGGGCAATAGGGCAGCAGAAGATATGCGCATGCACTTTCCCTTTGCCCTTTAGAGCTCTCCCATCTCATTTCCTTGCCTCTGCCCTGAGCTGAGATCTTGCACCCAGGTAAAAGATAAAGCAGTTGGGGGGACACATGAACCTCCCTTCTCCCTTCTGGAGTTTTCACCCTCTCACCCCCTTGCTTCTGGCCTGGGTGTGGAGAAGCCAGAGCCCCCAAAGAGAATGGGAGGGGGGTTGTGGGGAAGAGTTATTTGCAATTTTCCACTTATGTGAGGGTTCTGTGCCCCAATCCCATGCAAATGTGAAGGGGTAACTATATTAAAAGTCAGGTCTTGTCAGCAGCCAGAACATGCTGAACTGTTCCCTATTTATTTATATATTTGTTATATCTTGCCTTTCACCCAATAATGGGACTCAAGAATCAAATACCTGCAGAATTGTACTCACTCGTGACTATAGAGTAGAAATGTACTTTGAACTTAGAGTGTATACTTTGATACTTTGGAAAGTAATGAAACTTTGGAGAACTACTTCAGAAAGTAAACTTCTGAAGTATAGTTAGGCATTGTAGATTGTGTATAATTCTCCTGTATTAAGTTCTCATTGGCATCCAGATCCTGCATGCTACAAATTACATCCAAATTTATGCAAGCCTACTGCAGCCTAAAGCAACATGACAAAGCTGTGATTAAAATTTAGATTGGGAAAATTGTAGTACTGTAAATATATGTAATGAGTGTTATAAATTTTGTTGCTGTTATTCTGCTCATGTTACACACTGCATATGTTTTAGCATTGGTAGTCATGCCAAGCTGCCTTGAGATTTATGCAGAAGACAAGCTAATGAGGCTTGTAACGTGGAGGGGGTAATAAAATCTATCAGCAGAGGAAGCAAAAATGTCTCACACCCACTTCTATGGATTAACAAGATTATTATTGCTTACAATATGGAGTCACCTACTCTTTACAATATGGTGCATACAGTTCCCAAACAAAAGTAGAACAGAACAAATGAATCTCTTAAATCAAGTCCAACAACATGCCATCTACTGAACATATCTCAAGGTGCATATTCTTGTAGTACCTTGCACTCATTTCATTCTTTGTTGATTTTGGAACTACAATACAAGCATACCTCAGTTAACAATGGCTCTGACAATGAAACTCCTTTCTACAAAGTGGGAGTCCAGTCTAGCCTCTGCCCTTTTTTGGCTTCTGTCTACTTTGAAGTTTTTTGCAGCATCCTGGAATGATGGTAAAGGAGGGCTGAGACAAACAGACTTTCAGTCAGTTGTGTAGGGACATGGTGGTGGTGGGACTATTTGCCCTGGGTGCCAATGTTTTTGGGGTGTCCTGGCCCATAGCCATGCCCTCGTGTGCCCTGGCCATGCCCCCAGACACAGTGCTGTAGCCCTGCCACCTCCCGCCTCCCCTCCACACACTCTAAACTCTGCCACTGCTTTCAGTGTTGGGTTGCAGCAGCATGTCTACAGTAAACAAAGCAAAACTTGACCTAGAAAAGTATGGGATTCTACTGTAGGTGATCCTACTGGAGCTGTGTGTGCTTAGGTACAACAAGCAAGGTAAACAGCTGCTTCCAGAAACATTTACTAAGCACATGTGAAAAGTAGAACAGAAAAGGGGAAAACAAGTCAGCCCACCTCACCAGCTATCCTGACATGTCAGAAAAACATAGATCTATATATTTTGCTACCAAAATGAAAATCATAAGAAAAGTGCAGGCTATTGAAAGAAAGAAAAAAATCATCCTGGGATGCATTTTGGAAGAAACTTTCAAGTGTTCTTTAGAAGATCCAAAAAGTTTTTCTTTACTTATGCAAATTTATCTGGCCTAGTTAAGTTTTATGCATTAGTTAAGTTTTAAATAAAAAGTTTACAAAAACATGTTGAATTAATTCTTCTTTTTTATGTCATAGAAATCTATCCCTATTCTTTCCATATTATGTTATTTCTACCTCTGGTACCAAAGTTTCTAGTAAAGAAGTAAAACCCAAGAACTCATCAACTTTGTTGACTGAGGCCCTTTCCGCACGAGGCAGTTAAAACGGGCCAAGGCGTCCCGGCACGGAGGTTGTCTGCACCTTGGATAGGACTAGGTGCAGACTATTTAACTTAGTTCCGCACCTTAGTCCGATCCAACCTGCCCCCAAGTGGTCCTCCAGAGCACTCAGTAAGGACCGAAAAAATCAGGTCTTTACATTTTCTGGAACGCGCCATTGTGTTCGTACTTACCTGTGCAGATGTGCAGGCTCGCACCAATGCGAGCTTGCGATCAGTGGACGGCGGGCTGTGGGTGTGGCCAGTGTCAGCGGTTGGTCCATTCCCATGAAGCCACCGGAAGCCACCATTTTGAGCCAGAAGCCACAGGAAGCCACCATTTTGAGCTGGAGCAGTGCGAATCTACAGACCTCACACTGCTCCGGTTTGCCCTGAACTAACGGAGGAGCCCTGCGGAAGGGCTCAAGGGAAAGTCTGCATTACTTCGGACCCAAGAAGAGCCGGTAAGTAACGGCACAGAGCAATTCACTCGCATTGTGTGGAAAGGTCCTGAGGTATACCTGGATAAGTAGTGGTTGTTGTTGATGTTATTGTCTGCCTTTAAATCATTTCTGACTTATGGAAGTCCTAAGGTGAATCTTTCCTGAGGTTTTCTTGGCAAGATTTGTCCAGAGGAGAGTTGCCTTCATCTTCCTCTGAGGCTGAGAGAGTGTGACTTGCCCAAAGTCACTCAGTGGGTCTGTATGGCTCAGCAGAGATTCAGACCCCTCCAGTCATAGTCCAGTGCTCAGCCACGTTGGCTCTATCTGCATTAAGACATCTGTGTAAATTATTGCTAAAAAATGTTTGTTTTAAACTTCTCTGGAATATGAGACTGGTGTCCATTCTATAGGAAGGTAAAATGGGGCCTTTGTATGCTCTAGCATGCAGTGATACTGGGTTGTGAGCTTTGTTCTCAGGGTGCCAGATTTTGCAAAACTTACTTTTTGATTCTATGTCCCACAGTATTCCAGCCAGCATGTTGGAAAGGGGATCTGCGAATAGCATTCCCCAAGCATAATCTTCCCAAGCTCTGAAGGATACCACCAGGTGTTTTTTAATCTCAATTTGTTTTCATTGTAATAGTATTTGTGGGCCTTCCTTAAATACTTTTTGAAAGCCTCCAACTTTGCCAAGCTTTGCCCTATTTTAGGCGATAGGCAGTTGATTTTTTGTCATCGTGGTAGCCATTTACACTTCACCAAGTAAGAAGGTTAACAGAGGGCACAAGCATGCATACATCAGGAAGTACTGATCTACATGTATAAACTGTAGTTTAGAAATAATGGTAATACTTTAAATCGAAATACAATACCTCTTGAAAGCAAGCAACCTGTACGCCTGTCTTCTCACTTTCCAACTAGATGATGCACTTAGACATATTTAGAAAAATGGTAGAAGATGCTGGTTTGCCATACTATGTGACTGTTGTCATTACTTTTCTACAGCTAGTGTTTGTGACTGATCATTAGAAAGTACACAGAAGCTTAATTTGCAAGTCTGATACTGAGGCATCTCTGAAGAAGTCCTACTGTGGGAGGAAAAATAAATTTATCCCAGTGAATAAACTTTCCTCTTTACATCTAGTTTGATCCTTGGTCTGATGTTAAGTGCTTCTTCTTGATAGGCAAAATAATCCTACTCTCCATTTTTACAGTTCTTTATCTTTAAATAGGATTTGGACTGGAAAACCATTTGAAGAAAGGATGGCTTCAAATTGGGAGTTGTACTTTTTGAGACATTTAAACAGTTACTGTTCTCCTGAATTCTCTGTATGACAGATTGTAATATGCTTCCCCCCCACCACTTTTCTGGAATACCTTTGACAGATATACTGGCAAACTGCTATTGTTTTATAAAGTTTATAAAGCTTATATTTTCACTTTAAAAAAATAAAATGAACACCTATTGTTCTCTGTTATCTAGTACCTCTGGCCATCATTTTGACTGCGGACTATGTTTACAGCCTTAACAGCTTCTTAAACCAACAAAAACCAGGCACAAAGTCAAGATGGTCAATTCTGCACCCATCACCAATTCCCATAATTTTTTTAAACAGTTGCATGAGTATGCTGTTTGTCATTGCTCAAATTCCTTTCCCACTAACTCTTCATGAGCAGTGCACTTTATGGATGGCCCTTTTAATTATGCTACCACAGTTTTTGTATCCCTGTATACCATAAAAGTTATTGGAGAAGGCAGTTCTGCCAAATAATGCTGTTGTTTGCTTGTGACTGGGTCTATAATTGCAAATGCATCATGCTGAATTGTGGGCAACTGAAGTAGTGAGATAGTGCTCCTAAAGCACATAGTTAATTAATATGTTGTTTGAATGAGGATCTAAACCACAGGAGGTCAACACATGATATGTGTTCCTTGTAGCCATTTTTACCAGCTTTGCCAGGATCCTGGCTGTTCTGCCACCAAATTGACAGTGGTGGAGAAATAGCTTTCAAAATATGCAAACAAAATACATGAAAAGGCCTCCAAGAAGGGTTACTTTCCTTGTAAAAGCTGTGTTTAGAAGCATCAGTTCTGCCCTCTCCCACAGCAGCAAATTTGGGAACTGTCTCTCAATAAGGTGGGCTAGATATAAATCAAAAAGCAGAAACCTCTTTTTCATTGTTTCCATCTATAATATGAGTATAATAAAACTGACTTAACTTACTGACTCAGTTTAAGGACTCCTGAAGTCATATGCATGACTGATGCTGCTAGAGCCCTTAGGAAAGATGGTGCATCATTTTATTCCTCTTTCTGAACTGGGAATTGTAAGACTTTTTTTTCCAAGGGGAAAAAGGGATTGGGGTTACAACATGAACAGATGGCCTAGATCAGTCTTAAATCTAGAAGCACACAGCCTGCCCTCACAGATCTGAGTTTATAGCTCTGCACATTTGGCAATACATTTTTCTAATGAGTACTTGCAAGCACATAATGCAGGGACCTATGGGGCCCTTGAGTCAACTGCAAGCAGATGGGCACAAAAGGAGCCCCTTTCTCTCCCTGCCGTCAAGTTAGAACCTAAATAAATTATGAAATGTTTTGATCAAAATCATAATTTCACTCCAGTTGATGTTCGATATGCTTTATTGGTCTCTTAAATGATCATTGCTATATGAGAGACTGAAAGATCTACATATCAGGGATGTAAATAGGAAAAGTGTTTTGCTTACAGCAGGCATGGAATTTGCCTTGCACTTTATATCAGGCAGCAGGACTTGTTTAATGTGACTTCACACAGTCTTTTTTATTATTATTATTATTTACATTTGCTTCTGGCTTAACATACTGTGCTACTTGATTTATGTTTGTTATAGCTGGTTATGTAAACTCCGTAGGCAATCAGACGGCCTCCCTGTCACTGCATTGCACCCAGAACACACACGCACACACATTATTCTCATTACCACTTTCAGACAAACAGTGTTAAAAATGGTGGGGGCTGTCGGCCACTGGTGTAAATGATATTTTACTTTTGAGATAAGCAAGATGTTTTCAGCCAGTTCTGTCAATCACATGTGTGTCCTAGCTTTTTCACAAAAATGTGGGGGGGGGTATGTAAGAATGAATCTATAAAAGCAAAACTTGGAAAAGTTACTTTGTAGGATGACAGCTCACAGAATGCCCTAGCTAGAATGGTCAAATATGACAAAGGAACTTTCCCCTGATACACACACACACTGTTACCCTGTGTGTTGGGGGGTCCCGGGAGGGACGCCCAAGTTGCCAAATATAAAATACCAATTGGGGGAAATTAGCTGGAGCACTCCCTTGGCTAAACGAGAGGCAGGGTAACTTAGCGAGATCTTTAACCCTATGTATACAGCGGCGGGTCAGAGAGCAGCTAGACAAGGTTTTCCAAATAACAAACAATATTTCATTAGAGACAAGAAACACGAAAGACAAGACATAAACTAACTAGCTGAGAAATAGAAATGGGAGTTGCACAAGGATAGGCAATATGACACCTGGTCTCATAGTCCTGGAGAGAAGTGGGGATCCGGGGAAGAAAGCCCAGCACAGTTAGCTGAGGGGAGTTTCCTTAGACAACCGGCAGCAAGGCGGGATGGAAGTCCAAAGTAGTCCAAAGACCGTTTGGAAATGTGGGGTTTTTATAGGGGAGTTTGTGCCTACCGGCTATGGCAAGCCAGGTGAGAACAAAAGGAGTTTTAGCACTAGACAAAGGATTTGGCAAAGGTCAAGTTTACATGATTGGTTTTGCTCTTGATGACAATAGCGTGGCCGGTACGTTGATGGCCCAACATAAAAGAATGGCTTGGCTGAGAGCCGTGCCAGTATTGTGAAGTTTGCAGATGGAAGTTCCCTGAAGCTACCAGCGAGGCTTGGGTGGTGGCCTCAATAGGGTCTGGAATGCAAAACCATTAATGGCCACACTCTGTCCGTGCTTGTCCAGAGAACCTCGCAAACACGTGGAGTGGGCTGACTGGAAAAAGGTCAAGCTAAGGCCGAATTGTTTGATATCAAAATGATATCTGGGGGTCCTCACCCACCGTGCCATAGCGGAAGTAACAACACATAGCTTAATACAGTATACCTTAATGGCACAAGTAGGGGTAGCACAATTTATTATTCATTTATTTAAAGGGCCAAAATCATCTATGATGGTATATGTTAATTTATGTATGCTTAGCTACATAGCAGAAATTGTTAACATACCCTACCACTCATCCTACAAGATATAAGATTTTTATAAATTGGACTTATTAAGCACCAGAGTATGTGATTGGGGTTGTGTTGACCAGAGATGTGTTCAGGGTCATAAAAGTTCAGATAGGATTATGTGGAACACATTGACACTGATGGCTTTGTGCCAATCCCTTCAACTCTTTAAGCTCTTGCCATCTATAAATACAATGAAAGATGAAATGCCTAGGTTGGTGAGCAATCAGAGATCATCCCTTGATCTTACCCTAGGGAGATCTTCCGTATACATCCTATCTGACTGAACATTAAGAGATTGTCATGAATCCCACCAATGTTTTGTCACTCTTGAGTTAAGCAATCAGCCCATTCTGGACCCCTTTGTCAATCTGGTGGGAAAGGCATTACAGCTTTGTCAATGCACTCCTTCAGGGTGTGAAATAGGGTATAAAAACCCTAGTTTCAATCCCAGTTAATTGTATTATGTAGTATGTAGTGCCTCTGACTACTGTTCCGTTGTGCTGCCCTCCGATGCTGTCTGAGCCCCTCTGCTGCAACCTCCATCTTCAAGACTGGTAACTATCACCCTTTCCACCCCTAATCTCTCTCTATCCAACCTTTCTCACTTCATTTTCTAATAGCCTTGTATGGATCTTAAATGTCTGATTTCTTGTATGTTTGTCAATTCAAATAAAACACTTTGTTAACTTTTAACTGGAGTCCTCTCTACAGTTAGTACTGCTATACATAGGTATACATTAGGTTTGGACTCTGAAATAGTCCTGACCTTAAAACCCTAGCCATATATGGTGTAAACCTGAAGGTGTTCAAAGGATTTATAATGGTTTCCATGACTTAAAAAAAAAAGATGTTGATAAATTGCCTTGCTGACTCCAGGAACATCAACAAGGAATAGATTTCTACCACCTCCTTGAAGAAGATAATAATTTTAAGCTTCTGTGACCTACAAAGGCTGCCCCTTCAATGAAAGTGCCAGTTAATTGTCTAGATTTTTGGCAGAGATTAAGTGAAGATTGCATCTCCAACACAGCACAGGCAGGAGTGATTGAGTGGAACTCCATAGGATGCAATTGGGCGAATGGTAATAGGATGAAACAGATAACACAAAAACACTACCAAAGAATGAGAGCAGCAAGGTTAATTAATTTATTAGAAGAGGCATCATTATGATACATTGATTTATCCAGGGGAAGTTCAATCAGCGGTTCAAGAGATCAACTGGATAAGCTATGTTTCAATTAGACTCAGTTCAGGCTTCACTGCCTTTTCCAAATAACTTGTTCATTTTTGTATAAATTGCAGCAGATTTGGTTAAAATGAGAGGAAAAGTACAGGAGAAAGTGCTTTGCATTTTTAAACATTTAATAGTAATGCAAGGAAGAATGAAGAAGGATGCATTTGTGATAAAAATGCAAGTAGAAAATTTGGCCCCTTGGAGGAAAAAAAAATAAACCCCAACAATAGCTATGTTAGGGTGAACGAAAAAGTCACAATGTATTAGGGCAAGTTAGGGTACTGCTCTCAGTATATGCATCCAGCAAATGTGGAGAAAACGCATCACCCAAAAAGAGGACAAAAAAGATACGAGATTTTCACAAAATGTACATATACTAATTTATATATTGTTGTTGTGTGCCTTCAAGGGCCCTTCCACACTACACAATTATAGTGCTATGACTCAGCATTCCAATCCTATGAAATCTTGGATGGCTCATTTAAAATTCTCAGCCAGAGAGCTCTAGATCCTTACCAAACTACTCTATCAACCTATCATAGGACCCACCATGGATATCAACATTTCTTGATGCTTAAGTCCCGTTATGTACAACAGGGTAGTAAAATGGGATCCCTTATATAAAATGGCAAAATCAAAGTTGTGGTTGGTTGAATCCATGGACACAGAATCTGCAGATATGGAGGGCTGACTGTGATTTAAATGCAAATCCAGTATGTCTCACCAGGTGACATGTCCAGGAGCTGTTGATGGGCAAGTTCAGTATTCCTGCTCTCCCATTTTAGGTTCTTTGTCTTTAGGTTAAAGACTTGGACTGGGCTTTTGAAACTGAGTACACATTCAACCAGAGAACTGTTCTCCATAAAGCAGGATATATGGTCACCCTGAAAACTCCCAGATTTGCTCATTTAAAAAGTACTACTTTTCCCCATTTCTTTCACATGCTTTTTGCCTTACAAGAGATGCTCAAGTTCCAATTACTCCCCAAGGTAGATCTGAGTCATTTAAAGAATCAAAACAAGAGATAAGTCATTGCTACTTCAACTCTACTATTTCTTGCTGCAGACTGAGTGCTTCTCCAGGTAGCCAGTTCTGGTTTTTGACTGCTATTCTGTTTTTTGACTACATGCTTTTTTACAGTGGTTGTTCCAGCCCCATGCATCCAGTCATGACATATATACACTGAAGTTTTCCCCATCTTCTTTGGCCTGCTTGAGATGTGGTCAACTGTGGTGTGGGCGAGTTTTCTTTCATCCCTATCCTCCTTCATGCAACATAAAATCAGTGGAAGTTACCCAGAGGTACAGAGGGAAACAATACCTTGGAGACTGAGCTGGGAAATAAGCCCCTGCCAGTCTCAATAACTTCCAGGACAGACCAGAGCCCATCTAGTATCCTAAGTTTGAAAAGTTATGACTGGTGCCAGAAATTTACAGGCAATATACTGGGTCAGGAAGTACTTTGTTTGGATACTTAAAAACAACATAGAATAGGCATGATGCCTGCCAAATCCTGAAGCCGCCTGCCAGCCCAGATGAGCCCTCAGTTCAGTTTACACCTAGTATAGTCCAGCATAATTAAAAGAACGATTGTTTGCATGTTTATTCAGAAGTAATACCCACTGTGTTGATTGAGTTTACTCCAAAGTAAATGCTTAGGACTGCATCCTGCCTGCATCACATTTTTACCTTTCTGTTTAAAGACTATTGCAAACTGGAGAACTTTGGAAAGAAGGTCTTAACATCCCAACAGATCTTGGTTATTGCTATTTGTGACTTATTTAAAAAATATGAAAGAGATTATATTGCAAGCCATTGTACTTGGTAGCTGTGGGAAAAGGTGAGATTCTTTCTTCACTTTAGAAGGAGAGATACATGCCAATTGACTTGAAACGCTTGCAAGTGAGGACTCAAACATCCTTTGTATGTGTGTTGCTCTCACAGTATTGATTCAGCTATGAACTTCTTTTTCCCCAAAGAGATTGCTATTGCAGTGCCAAAGGCTTTCTCTCATTCCATTTCATCCATTCACATATATTGGAAAACAAAGTTCTTTTGTGTGTACAACAGCTGGCGCTCTAGAGAGGAACTAGTTTTCTCAAGGAGCCATTTTGAGAAAAAACTGGTGGGTAGCAATTCAAGACCTTGTCTGCCTGCCCAGACTTTGGCTTCTGCCTTTCCACAAAACCATAGATAACAATGTTTTACCAAAAAACAACAAACAAACAAACAAAGGGATTCAGCACAATCATTTCTGTGGTTTTTTTCCCAATGTAAAATCTCAAATGGGCTGACAGAAATTTTATGGCAGATACAGAAAACCCTAAGAAATTCATGGTCTCGCTCTCTCATGTGCATGCACATGCGCACACACGCACACGCACACACAGAAAGACCTATAAGTGATATTCAGTTTTTGTTCTAAATGAAATATGGGCATGTAATAAGATATTTACTTATGAAGAAATGTGGGATATAGATAAAAAAAGCTTCAGGGCAGCTAACAATCTTCCATAAATAGAACCAAAAAGTAACCAATTACAAATGTTGTTACTATAAACTGCTATCAGATTGACTTTGACTTATGGTGACCCTATGGATGAGATATCTCCAAGTCACTCTGTCATCAATATCCTTGCTCAGGCCCTGCAAATTCAGGAACGTGTCTTCCTTGATTGAGTCTATCCATCTGTAACGCAGTCTTCCTCTTTTCCTATTGCCTTCTCCTTATCAAGCATTATTGGCTTTTCTAGTAAGTCATGTCTTCTCATTATGACAGTCTCAGGTTAGTCATCTTAGTTTCAAGGGAGAGTTCAGGTTTGATTTGCTCTAGGACCCATTTATTTGTTTTTTAGCAGTCCAGGGTATCTCTAGCACTTTTCTCCAGCACCAAACTTCGAATGAGTTTATTTTCTTCTAATCAGCTTTCTTCACTGTCCAGTTTTTACAACCAGACATAGAAACTGGAAGTACAATGGCATGTGCAATCCTTACTTGAACACTCAGTGAAATATCTTTATACTTCACATATTATCTTTCTATTCTGTTGGGGATGTTCTTCAGGTTACAAATTACAAATACGAAGTCTATAAAGCACACAATTGCAGGTGCTTTTTTAAAAAAACAACAACCCAATCATAAGTCCTAAGATTAGGAGTATTTCATTGATAAATATTTTGTACATTTATTTTATTTTTAAGGAAGTGTTTCTAAATAAATATTTATATTTAAAGAAGCATAAATATTGACTACAGAATATTTAAAGTAATATTATGAATATTTAAATATGTATTAAACTTTTCTTAATATTTACTTAATATTATTTTTAATATCTGGCTGAGATCCCACACTTGGGTACGTAGCTATAGAGATGGCTGCAGCATGCACATCATAGAAAAAGGGCTGGATGCATCTTGGCTCACCACTTCCATCACTCTCCAGCAACTTCATGGTGTGGTAGAGGCAGGCAGGGAAATGAACAGTTTAAAAGGCAGATGTGGAGCTGTATTGGCCATTGCATATTCAACGATGCATACAAGTGAATAGCAATATTGTAAGGCACTGCAATTATTGGAGAGCAGTGATGTCTTTCAAAATGATTAAAATTGGTTCTATTTTTCTGCCCCCCCCCCCAGCATCATCAATCACCTCTTGGCTTGATTTGGTTGGACTCTGAGCTCCCTTGCCCTGCTGCCACATAATCTCCTTTGGCCAGTTTTCTTCAGTTTGGTGCTTTCTTTCTCCTGCAGGAAATGACACCTCCTGGAAGGAAAGGAAACTTCCAATACAAAGACGACCGGCTGAAAAAGGTTGCAGCAACAGCAAAGATCAGAGTAAAAGCACCATTTTCTGGAGGAGAAAGCAAGCTCCAAAGGGAAGAAGACCAGATGAAGGAGGTTGCAGTGACAGCAGGGAGAGGAAGATCAGACTCAAGCTTTGAGAGAGACAGCTGTTTAACAAGAAGGTTGCCAGCTAAATAACATTGCTCTTGAGCAGGATGCCAGCCATTTATATTTAAGGAAGGATCTTGTTATATAAACCACAGTGAATTTCCTAATACATATTTTGTAATGTCTGCTATAGGTCCACTCCTTTATCTAGGCTAGGCGTGTTAGAATGACCTGGCCCAACTATAGATAGTCTACCCAGATTTTTTACAGCATGTGTGGGAAGGATTGACTTGTGGCCTTGAAGGAGGAAAGTGTCACAGAATAATAAATCCTGCATTGTTTAAGTATCTAAGGAGCCTATATTCTTTCTTCTAAGAAATTCTGGGCCTCCAAACACCACACACTTCTTCTTTTCCGTTCTGTTAGTACTGATAACTGATTGCTCACCTTAGCATCTCTGCCATCGGCCTATCACTCTATCTATTGCTTCTATCCTTCCCCCTCTGACTTCCTGCCACATAATTTTTGACTCACAGGTTCTGCTGATTCACTACATGTAAAATGATGGAGCAATTAAGGTATTCAAAGGCCAATTGATAGGCCTTTTGTTTCATGTTCAACAGAAAGCAATACAAAATTTGAAACAGGCAAGAAAGAAGCTTTTCATAAAATTTGGCTGGTTCTTTCTGCTGAATAAGACTGGCTTTGGAGTAAACATTAGAAATGAATTTTGCCTTAGTGAAAAGACATTGATGGGTTGTATAATGCTGCTTCAGATCCTTGCATTTTAACTTTACTTTTAACCAATGGTAAGAAAAAAAAGCAACACATTAGTGTTAAAGGGCCATAGTGTGGAAGTAACTCAATTTAGTAATCTACCCTGTTTCCTTGGAGTAGAATAGTCATCTTCTCTGAAACAAAAAGAGTGGGATTCCACTTCCTCAGAAAGCTTTTAATATCAGAATTCACCCAGTACTTAATTTTGTAAATAGAAACAGAATGTTCAGCAGTCCCCCAGCAATGAACTCTGTGATGAAAAGAGTTTTACTCCCCCTTACGGAATGCTTCCAGTCCCCTCAATCCTTGCTTTTCTTTTAACCTTAAAATATTTTCGGTATTGCACGCTGCCTGTTTTATTATAAGCACCAAAACATTGCTGAATATGCCCTCTGATTTTTTTCTTTTTGGCTCTTTACACGCTGACATTAACAGTTTAAATCCTTTTTAACATTTTGCTGTGCTAATTTTTGGCAGCACTTGTGATTGTGGGTGGGTGGAACTTAAATATCACTGTTCTTCTCTCTCCCCTCAGTGGCTGACACAGCTAGTTGCATTTACTTGTCACACAGTATGTGAATACCATATGGTTCCATCTCACCCATTCTGTGATGAATCTCAGAAGCCTAAGTCTAGAATAAGTTTGGTCAGTTCAGAGAAAAACAGCCTTGATTTTGACTAGACTTGTTTTCTTTTCCTTCTCCAGCCATTCTGGGGGATTCTGGGAGCTGTAGTTCAAATATGTTTCCAAGTTATATTTTTCCCATTTCAATATATGGTACAGATATAATAATACTTGTATCCCATATAGCACTTTTTAAAAGGTTATGGCTGCAAACCAAAGAACATTTGCTAGGGAATAATCCCAGTTTCACAGAGTAGAACTTCATCATCTAGGATTGCTCAGTAAGAAAATGTATATGACTTCTTTTGAATGCTAAAAATTAGAAGAGCCCATACAATTCTAGGCTGCATCAACAGAACAGTATAGTGTCCAAATCAAGGGAAGTAGTAGTGCCACTTTATTCTGCTTTGGTCAGACCTCACCTGGAATATTGTGCTCAGTTCTGGGCACTACAGTTTGAGAATGATAATGGCAAGCTGGAACAAGCTCATAGAAAAGTTACCAGGAAGGCAAAAGGTCTGGAACCCGTGTTGTATGAGGAACAGCTTAGGAGGATGAGTACGTTTAGCTTGGAGAAGATAAGACTAATTGATGGCATGATAACCATCTTTAAATATCGGAAGTAATGCCATGGAGAAGATGGAGCTTGGTTTCTGCTGCTCCAGAGACTAGAATGTGAGCCAATGAATTCAAAATACAAGAAAAGAGATTCTACCTGAACATTAGAAGGACCTTGTTGATGGTAAGAGCGGTTTGACAGTAGAGGGGACTGTCTCAGAAAATCGTAGACTCTGCTTCTCTGATTGCATGGCTATCTTTCAGGAGTCCTTTGGCTGTATACTCCTGCATGGCAGAGGGATGAACTAGATGGCTCTCGAAACCTTCTCCAATTCAATGATTCTATGACATATGACTCCCAGATTTCATCAGCCAGCATTGCCAGTATTTATGCTTCTGGGAGATCCTTGGACTATAGGACGAGTAACTTTTTCAAGTTCTGTAAAAAAAAATTTTTTTTATCTGTGCTGTTTATAAGATGAGCAGCCTGTCTAAGATGACACAGAACTCAATGAAAGTCTGAGTAGAGTTTTAAAAGCAGATGTTAAGACATTCAGTTCCAGATATGCTGCTCAGATCAGAAGCCAAGGCACATCATAAGGCCTGGGGAAGGAATTGTGCTCTCCTCCAGAGATTCTTGAACTAAAACTCCCATCAGCCCTAGACAGCATCGACAATGCTGAGGAATGATGAAAGTTGCAGTCCAAAAACATCTAGAAAACCACACAGTTCCCATCCTTCTCTACACACTAATCTGAGAGTTATATTCAGAGGGAATTCATCTCTGGATAGATTTGCATCCTTGATTCAGTATTTTCTGAATCATTTAAGGACAGGGATATTTTATTATATTTTATTATTTATTTATTTAACTAGCTAGCTATTTAATCAGGTAGGTATGCTATTTATGGTTTCTGATTTCTCAGGAGGCTGGCTTTCTCTTCACATCATTTTTCTTTGTGAATCTGAAAAAGCATACATTTTCACCTGCCTTTTACAGTATATCATTGCTTGTAGCAAAACTGGCAGTTAGAATACAGTGTTAATTTACTGACAAGAACAAGTTATTCTGCCTTATATGAGCTCTCTAGGTCTGAATCCACACTTTTAACATGTAGCTGGATGTCCTCGTGCATTTGAATTCATAGAATTATAGAGTTAGAAGACACGACAAAGACTGTCAACTCCAACCCCCTGCCATGCAGGAATACACAATCAAAGCATTCCCAATAAATGTGTTACCCTGCTCTCTGGGGGTCCCGGGAGGGGCGCCCAAATAACCAAGACACAAACACAATTCTGGGGAGAATTAGCTGGAGCACTCACTAAAGCTAGCGAGAGGCAGGGTAACTCAGCAGGATCTTGCAACCCAGCGTCTATGGGGTCAGGTCCGTCAAGCAGTCAGACAGTTTTAAAATAGCAAAAATGATGTTTTATTGAAAGAGAAACAAACAGTGAAGACACCACAATCATGCAGCTAACAGAAGAATTGGAAATAGGGATTTTCAGGGGAAATGGGTGATACGACACCTTTCTTGTAGTCTTGAAGAAGTTGAAGATTGAGTTCATTGGGGTGCAGGGAAGAAAGCTCAGCGCAGTTCGCTGAGAGGAGCTTGCCAGACAAAGTGGCAGCGAGGCGGTCTGGAACTCGGGAGTGATCTGAAGTGGTCCCAGAATCGGGGGGTTTATATAGTGTGAATTGTGACTGCAGGCCGTGCCTTACTCGGTGAGAACAATGCAAGTTTGGAGTGGGACAAAGTTTTGGAAAAGGTCAAGTTTAACATGATTGGCTTAGCGCTGAATCAACAATAGTGTAGCCAGTATGCAAATGCAAGGTGCTTAGCTTGGCTTTGTAAGACTATCGGCTCAGAGCCGGGCGCCTTTGTTAGTGTCGCACTTAAGTAAAAGGGTGTTTGCAGGAGAGGTCCCTGAAGCAACAGATTGGCTCTGTTCTGCCTGCCTAGATGGAGAATGGAATGTCCAACAATTACTGGTCGCACCTGTTTATGTGCTTGTCCGGAGGCCTCGCAAACACGTGGACCGGGGTGGCAGAGGAAGGCCAAATGGTTTTGATATCAAAAGAGATATCGAGTGCTATCTTCGGGTAGGCCTGGACTGAAGTAACAAATGGCCATCCAACCTCTGTTTAAAAACTTCCACAGAAGGAGACACCACCACACCCCCAGGCAGTATATTCTACTGTTAAACTACTCTTACTATCAGGAAGTTCTCCCTAATGTTTAAATGGAATCTCTTTTCCTGAAGTTTGAAGCCATTGCTCCATGTCCTAGTCTCTGGACCAGCAGAAAACAGGTTTGCTCCATCCTCCATATGACATCCATTCATGTATTTAAACATAGCTATCATGTCACCCCTTAACCTTCTCTTCTCTAGGCTAAATATACCTAGCTCCCTAATTCGCTCCTCATAGGACATGGTCTCCAGGCTTTCTACAATTTTGGTTGCGCTTCCCTGGACATGTTCTAGATTGTCAATATTCTCCCTGAACTGTGGTGTCCAGAAGTGAGCACACTATTCCAGGTGGGGTCTGACCAAAACAGAATAGAGTGGTACCATCACTTCCCTTGACCTAGACACAATACTTCATTGATGCAGACCAGACTCACATTGGCTTTTGTAACTGCCACATCACACAGTTGACTAATGAAAGAATTGGGTTCACTTATGTGCAGAAAGTACACTGGGGAGAATCACAAAGTTCATGCAGAGCTTGGACAAGTTGGCTGTTGACACCAAGAATTTTCTAGTATCATGGCTAGTAGAGGGATTGTGGAAGATGTAGTTCAAAAAGAGGAACTTTCCCAAGCCCAGGGGTCTTCCCCTGCCAAAACTGATCATTGCCTTAGCCAAGGTGACTGAGGGATTCTGAAAGTTGTAGATCAAAGAACTAGCATTTCTAAGCTCTGCATGTCTGTGCTAGGCTCTTTAGCACTGTGCCTACATTGCTAAATGTAGGAAACAGCTGTCTGGAAGGAATTAGATCTTAAAATGGCTTTTTGCAGCAGGCAGACAAAAAAGGGCTTATACCCCGTCTCTCGCATGTAGCTGCTGATGAGGAAAACTCATCACCATTGGAACTGCCCTCTCCATCAGGCAGTATTGGTTGGCCATGCAGTCAGAACTGCCTGAAGAACTTTCTAATGTTGATTCTTGGAAAGGCCAGATTTTTTTCAGTCCGGTCTGCATCAGGTCTTCACCAAGATCACATCCACTGTCTGTGAAAAGGGCTCTTCTAACCTGTCAGACATTGGCCACCTGACTTGCTCTCAAGGAAGTTTTCTCAATGTAGCAACTCTTAATAGATGACCTCTGCCAGATGCATACTAAACTGCACCAGGTTTTCTCAGGATCCGCCACGGAGATGAGAGAGGGGAGTTAGTGAGACTATACTGCTAGTTTGCAACCCAGAGATTTTCTGTTTATCTTTACAAACAGCAGTGAGCCATCTCATTCCTTCTCCACAGGCTAGCTTTAACGAGGACATTTCTCCAGTTAGGATTGCCAGCACTATGTTTCTGTTGCTCCAGTGCTTGACTTGTGGGTATGATAGTGTTCATCTCTATGCAGCAAAAAGCATCATCTTCTGATTTCTGTAGACAAAGTTGTTGCTAAAGACACAGAATAAAGCCAGTGGAAGCTGGGGTTGCAGGATCTGCTGGGTCTATACCTGTCCCTGTCCCCTCTGAGCTAAGCTGCAGTCAACACATGCGTAACAGAGTTAAAGACAGACAAAGGCATAGGGCTTTATCAAAAGAGGCAAGTGAACCACAATTGCAGCAGGATAATAGCATCTTTGGTTGGGACTCATCACATGACACTGTTTCTCTTCTCTTGCTCTCCCTGTGGAAGAGTGTTTCTTCTACTAACTCAAAAGATCCGTTAATGACCTCCTTTGTTAAAAAAAATCCAAATGGTTTCCCACTGGGAGAACAGAAGAGGAACAAGACAATGTGATAAATTCCAGACAAAGATACTATTATACTTCTGTAATTGTGATCAGTGGCGTACTCATGCTCAACAGCACCCAGGTCAAGGGGGCAGGACAGGTGATGGTGAGGGCAGGGCAAACAGTGGTGGGCAGAGGGAGAGCGGCAGCAGGGGAGTGGTGGGTGGAGGTGGGTGGGGTGAGTAGTGGCAGACAGTGGAGAGACAAGTGGAGTTAGGCGGGGCAAGTGAGGGCAGGGTGACTGGCAGTGGGGGGCCGGGCGAGGGTTTCCTCTTTTTTGCGACCTCCCTGACTTTGGTGCCCAGGGCACACATCCCGGTTGTTCCACACTAGATCTGCCTCTGATTGTGATTTATTTGCCTTGAGTGATAAAAAGTAATGGAAAATAGTTTTGAAACAGCTTGGTCTTGAATGGACAGCGAAGATCAATTAGCTTTATAAAAGACCTGCATCTAGTGGAGATAAAAACTCTCTGAGCTGGTTTGTTGATGCCAATTGGTTGAACTGTCTGCATTTTGGACTCTTCTTGGTGCCCTGCTAGGGAAAACTTTATGATGAGCAATGAAACATCAGAATTTACCACTACACCAGTGATCATGTGGCAGTCCAAGTCTGTCAAGGTAGCCACATCTTCAGTTGTAATGGTGGATAAATATCTGAGTGGCAATCTGATAGCCACTTTACTCATCTCACACTCCCACCTTAGTGCCTGTCCAAAACTCTGGTGTATTGTAAGTGTTGTATACCTTCATAAGGAAAATATGGCAGTCTAGTTAATGTTTGTCCCAAGAATCTGCACTTCAGCTTTCCCATCCAATCTGTTTTTGTGAACAGTACTATCACCTGTCATAAAACTTTTGCATGCCTCCTGTTTTCTGATTCCAAGGTGCTGAAGCACCTGAGTGGAAAGTAATCCAGAATCCGATCCTTCTCTCTTTCACAGTACTGAAGTTTTAGCCAGTTGCTAAAGCTGTTTTGATATTCTCCTGCAGTTGAGGAAACCTTGTTTCTCACTTTTGTTAATCTTCTGAAAGTGCTGGTGGGGCTGGGAATTGCATTTGCAATGCAAATTGCTTGATTTGTTAAGCTTTTGTAGCAAATTAATTTGAGCACCATGTGGTGTTTGTTTTACTTGTGCAACAGAATAATGAATCTCCTCTGCGGTCCTCTCTGAGAATGAGAATGCATTCCTAAACAAGGCCTGATTGCTTACTTTCAGAGAGTGGTGGTTTACTGAATGACCTATCTGACATTCATTTTGCAGCAATTTTGGAGGCACGGTCCAAACTTTCTGGAGATATTCAAGAACTTGAACTGTATTGTTGCCATAAATTCTGCAAAAAGAATTTGAATTTTAAGGTGAATGAGTAACTACTGAAGGGGAGTGGAGGCAATTTTCACCCTCTCTTTCCTCCTGCAGGCTGACTTTCCATGTTTTCATACCCTCCAATACCTCACTGATGAAAAGTGGGCACATGTGGTCAAGCAATATCACAGTGTGATCAAGATGGGAAAAAAGCATTAATGAGAAAGAGCAGACAAGCTAGGAGGAGCTGTAGCAGTTTGCATGGAAGAGTAGTTGTCCACCCTTTCTTCTCCCTCCTGTTGAATTAACTGAGTAGGAACAACTTCTGTACTTTGAACTTTGCAGCAATTAAAGTAAGCTAAAAACAAAGTAGGAAAGTGGGAAGAGTAGAGAGAAACAGGGACATTTTAAAAGCAGCTGAAAACATAGGATGATAGAGGATGAACCAGGAGTGTGCCTGCCAAATCAGGACAGTTAGAGGCTATGTGTTTACCTCCACCTCAAATTGGCTAAAAATGTTATTTAAACTGTCCTGCTGGCAGCTAAGTATGGAGTATAGTCAGCCCTCCACATTTGTGGGTTTTACTTTTGCAGATTTGATTATTCACGGGCTATTTGCTGTCACCTCTGCTGCTTCCCTGTGTCATTTTTACCAGGGAGTGCAAGCCTTGTCAGACTGAGAAACTGTGACCAAGGCTTGTAAGTCCCTATTAAAAATGATATGGAACAGCACTGGAGATGGCAGTAAGCCTCACCAGTCACCCGCTTCTGCCTTGTGAAGGAACCCTGATGCTTCAAAGAAATCCACGGTGGGTTGAATATGGTGATCATACTTTTTTTTGTGTTAAATATGATCTGGGAGGGTCTAGAGTTATTCACTTTTTTCTCACTTTCACAGGGGTCCTGTGCCCCTAACCCTAACAAATGTGAAGGGATGACTGTGTATAGAAAGTATGAGTGGAGGAGCAGCTAAGGGAAGAGCCATTGCAACATTAATAGGCAGAGGAAGATAAAGACTGGGGAGACAGATCTATCAGCACAGGAGAAGAGAGAGTCACAGAGTGCTGGTTGCACCTCAACTATGCTTCTCTTGCGGGCGGGGTGGGGGAGAGCACACATGACTCCAGGACTTCCCTTTGCCCACTTTTGCACTACAATGTGGGGGGGGGCTTAACACATGGGGTGCTGTCATTGTGTCTTCTAGCCGCAGTTCCACAGACCTGTTTAGTCATATCAAGGATCATGTGTGAATACAGCAGATTTCCCCTTCAGGCATCTGCCAAGTGCATGGGAACTGGGAGAGCAGAGTTTGAGACATTAAAATATAGGCAGAAAGCAGTATATCTCCTCCCCTCCCCAAGCTTCAGTATTCTACATAGGAAGCAAATATCCACCATCAAATCTTGGAATGCTGAATTCCGTACATTAATCATGTATAACAAGATTAAATGGTCTCATTTTTACGTATTTTGTTTTTAAAAGGAGTTTTCTCCTGTTTTGCGATCATCCCAGAAAATATCCAGATTCAAATGAAAAGACTGCAAATGTAAATGGGTTATTCTGTTCAGACAGATGGGCTGCAGTTAAAATGTTCAAACCATGTCTGGCTACTCCCATGCCTATATCTATGGATGTCTAGGACTGTGCCTTAAGTAAATACCATAAATTCTCAGCCCATTTTTAGAACAGAAAAATATTTTAGCCATTTCTTTTCCCCCATCCCACAGGCTTTAGAACAAGTCTACAGAAATTATTTTGCAGCAGGACATGCCTATATAAGGAAAATCCAAAATGCTTTCTTCCTCTAGCCACAGATTTTCTATTTAATCACAGAGCAAATATATTTTCTTATGGAATTGCTATGAGCTGGAATAATGTGTAAATGACTGCTCTGGACATCCCGCTTAGCTTTAGAATTGTGTTCTCCTGCGCATGTAGATGTTACAAAGAAGCTTTGAAAATTTGAAAATGGACAGTTTTAGATATAAGCTCTATCTTGTAATCTGGCAACTGTTGCCAAAAAAGCTCCCACATATCAAAACAAAACAAAACAGAACAACAAAAAAGAGGAACTAGATGTTCTCTAGTAAATAACTAGAAGTTTTATTGAAAACAAAAGATGTCCCATGTGATACATATGGGGTTATCTAATCCAGTGAAGAGTACAAAGTTTTGCAAAAAAAACAAATCTTGCATCAAAGTTTGTTTCATAACCTTAGAAACTGCCACAAAACTTCTATAGTAACTTGCAAAGATACATATCCAGGTAAGAGTGCTCTGATGTGCCTTAGAGACATTTTAATGCAACTTCTGATAAACACCAGACACTTCTGATGCACATTGGGCTTCTATTGTGTCCCAGTATTCCTAACTAGTGCCCTGATGTATATCAGGTAACATCCTTGATGGACATCTATCCTCACTGCATCAGTCACTCCACAGCATACCACTGTGCAATGAATGTCCACATGTAGTAATGCCACAAGGTGGACAATTCAAAACTATTCCATTCTGGTTCCCACACATGTAAGCCTGCTCATCTAATACATAAAAGTCAAAGTTTGTTTGTCTATGTCAAGCGAACACCTCATATGATTGGCTGTGTCCGGTGAAGACCTCCTATGATTGGCTGTCTAAGAAGATACTGTGGAATCCCAGGGTTTGCAGTTTAGGGAAGGGCCTTTAGAATTCTCAGGCAGAAAGCTCTTGGGCCTCAGTCAACTCTGCCTGTCCTGAATAGGCTGGTTGCTACGGAGATGAGGCCTAGCAGCAGGGAGGAAGGCAGTGTATTCCCTCAGGAACACAACCTTTGTATGTTAATAACTCTGAATACAGATTGGATTGGGGAATATGGGGAAAAGGTACAGGTACTGGACAAGACAGTTTGGGGAACTAGAGACACAGGATCTCGAATCTTTCTAACAAGTATTACCTATGAGAAAATAAAATCCCAAAGACATAAGTCTCATACGGAATTCTAGCCACTAATACTAACAATACTGATACCAATAATAACGGCAAAATTCTGTACAAATTCATCCTAAACAGATTGTAATAGTAAGGTATCTGTTATGTGTGGATATTAGACAATTGGTATTTGTTTGTGCGTTAATTTCAGGACTACTTTATGAAAAAAACTAAATACCAAAGGAGAAATATGCTCACTGTAGCTGAAGACAAGTGCATAAGAAGTAGCCAGTGAACTGGTATATGAATAGAGAATTGACAGAAATCATAGTGGTGGTGGGGAGAGAAGTAGGAAAGAACACAGCTGTCATTTTAGGCAACAGCTCCTAATATTCAATAACCAATCCCATTATCCCTAATGTTTAGTTGTGCCCTGTTCCCTTTATATCGAAAGTGGACAATGATGATTATTATTGTTTTGATACCATGGGCTCCTTGTTCAGAGTGTACTATGTGCTGAGGAAAAAGGCAATCACACACACTAAAAAAGTAGAAAATTGCCACACTCTTAGAATATTTTTTAAGTAAACCTTTGTGTTTTATGTCAATGCACCTATGTGCTGGTATATGAACACAGAAAGGGCTAACAACATCCATTTCCTGATTGTTTCTATAAATGAATATGGAGCATTACACAAGAGAGCAGCAAATTACAGAGCTTGCAAAAGCTACTTTTCTGGACTTGGTGGAGAGATAGAACAGATACTGAAACAATGATGTGGTGCTCACTTGAAATTTTGTGCTGGTCTCTTGTCTGTAGATGGAACAGGGAGAATGGCCGCATTAAGAATGAACTGCTTGTCAGGGAGAAGACTAAAGGAGAGAGACCCTCCGGGGTTTTATATGAAGAAAGTGGGAATGGGAGGAGGAGGAAAGACAGGACTCATGATGAAAAAATAATCGGGAATAAATCTTTCTTCTTGAAGGGAAAGAAGAGGGGACAACTAATTGAAAGGATCTGGGAGACAGAATGGATTTTGGAGGGAGTATCAATGCTTCTGGAGACTCACAAGTGCAACTATTCCAATTTGGCAGGGAGAGTCCTGCTTAATCCTCCCTCATTCCAATTTTTCAGCTGAGTTTAATAGGTCCCAGTTTCTCAGTCCCTCCTCCTCCTCTGCTTTGAACTCAGCTTATTTCAACTTCTGCAAATTGAGTCCAAAGTACAAAAGTAGTTGGCACTCAATTAATTAGCAAGGGGGAAAGGAAAGGAGCCGATAAAATATTGTCCATCCAAGGAAGCTACTCCAAACTACTCCAGTCTCTCCTAGCTTGTGCGTTCTTCCTCATTAGTAACTTTTGCCATCTTGAATACACTCTGATGTTGATTGGTCACACATGCCCCAGTTTTCATATGTGAAATGGAGGGTATGCAAGAGGAAATTAATTTTATGCTGATTCCTGTTTTTTTCCCCCCACAGACATGAACTGGGGAAGCTGTGGCCTTCCAGATGTTGCTGGACTACACTTCCCATTGTCCCTAAAAACTGCCCATGCTTCCTGGGGCTGATGGGAGGTAGAATCAACCTGTGAAAGTTTTTCTTCTTCTCTTTCTCTGTTTAATATATTTATATATGGAATTGTAGAGACAGTGAAAACTATGTTTTGGAATATAAATATATCTTTCAAATAAAATATATTATAAAAATAACTAAAACATTATTTATACAAAAGTTTAAAAAGAATTAAACAACAGTACAATTGAGAACAAGATTGTGACAATATGAAACTTCTGATAACAGTTTTTAAAAAACCAAACTCCTACCACAAACCCTTTCTTTTACGTAGATTTCCTGCCAAGGACCTGCCTAAAGAAAATGTTAGCCTGCCTTCAAAAGGAAGGAAAGAAATGGATGGACAGACAAATCTAGGGGTATGAAAAATTTAGAAATGAAGGTCTGCTTTTTTGGTGGGAGCGGGGGGTCTGTGGGAAGAAACCTGAAAAAAATACTTCTGCTACCAATCCACATTGCTTCAGTTCAAAGACAAAGAACCAGCTTGACATACCAGATGTTGATAGGCTATAGCTTCCATTACCCTTGACCATTGACTATATTGTGTAGAGATGATGGAAGCTATAACTCAATAGCACGTAGAAGACTTGTAGGTTCCCCACCCTTCTTTTAGCTTAAGCAAGCAGCCTTAAGAAGGCTTAGTCTACAGTCTACAATTCTATTGGGAATTAGCC
Source organism: Ctenosaura bakeri (assembly GCA_948474755.1). Classification (NCBI taxonomy): domain Eukaryota; kingdom Metazoa; phylum Chordata; class Lepidosauria; order Squamata; family Iguanidae; genus Ctenosaura; species Ctenosaura bakeri. Next base: position 416,721 of record CAOLHI010000927.1, on the reverse strand, counting down.
TCTCTGAGCTTAATGAGATTTACTTTTGAGGAAATGTGCGTAGCTGTCGTGCCCCAGTCCCTGGTGTAAACACAGATGGGATCCTCCCCAACAACCACAGCACAGAGACCTGAACAGATCGATACTTATTGCAACCCACTGTAGATGGGAAAGGGAGAGCCCACAAGACTGAGAGCACTTATGTAGGGAGGATGCATTAAATAGGCAAAGAGCTGGAGGAGGCTGCTGGCCAATAAATAGAAGAAATTGGGTGAGGAGAACTCCATTGCAGACAACTGTAATTTCCAGTAGAAGCAACACATTCTTCTTTTGATCCGTGGCTTGTGTTCCTGAAAAACCTTGACCCTTGCTTTGTGTACTGACTACACTGGTGGATATTTGAACTGACACTCTCAATTTATTGCTGCCTTGGACTGTTGAAACAAGAATGGTAATTGATAAGCTTCAGTAAACCTTGACTATAGCTCTTCTAGAGCTTCTCTTTAAAGACTGTGAACTGTAGTTGGTTTTCTAAACAGGGCAACAACACTGAGCAGATACAGAATAAAGCTGACATATAGCTCTAGTCCTCTAAAATTCAAGGAGTATCCCCTTCCTCCCATATCATAGGGTAGGAATTGCTACTAGTGATATCAATCTATGTGTGTTGATGACAATGTGTAGCCATAACAAATGAAAGTCATTTATATGCATTATGTACCATTCCATTGAGGAAGACAAAGGCAAATCTCTTCTGAGCAAATCTTATCAAGAAAACCCCATGATAGCTTTCCCTCTTACGTGTATATGTGCCTTCAAGTCACCTGGTAACTTATGGCAACCCCATGAATTTCCCAGGGTTTTTTTAGGCAAGGAAGCCTAAGAGGTGGATTTGCCAGTTCCTTTCTCTGATATATAGCCTACAGCACTGGTGTTGATTGGCAGTCTCTCATCCAAGCACTACCACAAGCTCTTTTCATTGGCTAGGCTAACTAGGGCTGATATGAAGTACAGACCAAAAGAGATGGAGGACATCTGATTGCCTACACTTGCTTAAGCCAGCTTTCAGGACTGATTCAGAGCCTGTACACAAATAGTATATAGCTTGATCCCTCTTGGAGATTACTGCTCCATACTGGCAGAAAGCTAGCATGTCAGGATGAAGGCAGGATTGCCTAAAACCTTACCATGCTAGCCTTCCAAATTAAAGTAATGGTATTGCTTTGTAAAAACATGATGGAGGAGTATTTAATTGTGCCACCCTCTATATGCAATTTGTAAGTATCTGGTTGAAGAGGCATTGTAGGATGTGCTCTTTCTTTGCAGTATTTTCTCTAATTATGGGTATTATGAAACCGTAGGACCTCATTGTATAGAAATTCAACTTATCTGGATAGCAAAAACTATGCTGTCTTCTGCAGAACTTGGAAACATTACTTGTGTTAAGGTTGGAACTCTGGACTACAACTTTTGGCAGCAGGAATATTCTGGGAATTGCAGTCCAAAAAGTAACTCTCCCAAACTCTGCGCAGACTTTACGTACTGGTTATAGAGGGTCCCAAAGTGCTGCTTCGGAATGTCAAGCTGGTGATTAAAGGCTTTGCTATGAAAGAATGAATAATTCTCCATTATTTTTTTATTACCAAGGTAAAGCATCTTGAGGCACATTATTCTGAGCTATTGAAAATCTGTTCCATGAGTCCTGGCAGTTTACAGTATGACAAATCTAATCTTCATTCTACAACAGGCTCTTGATGAAAAAAAAAAAAAAAAAGCAAGAAATCTTCCTCCTGATATGAAAGGCACCAAGTTCTACTTCAAAATCTATTCCCCATTTGTTGATGCCATCAGTCTGGTAGTTTTAAGATTGCTCAAGTCTGAACCTTAGTTCATCCAGAAGTAACAGCAAAGCCCCCTATCTCCATCTATCTCATCAAGCAGGCTGACAACCTGTTTCATGAAATTCTAACTAAAGGTAGGTCCCTGAGTCTTCTTTTGCTATCATTTCACTTACAGTTTTCAGAGAAGAAGGAGGAGATGGCATTGTATTTCTAACCTAGGACTTCCAAAGATGCAGAGTAGGATCTTAAGAGAATTACAATGGCTGTGATCTTAACACAAATCTAAGGTCTCTTTCACATTACACTATTACAGCACTTGGGTACAATATGAATATAAAGTCTACAACATGAATATAAATTGGTTTTATAGCAATCTGACTTCATGATACTTCTACAGTCCACAAGACCTTCCAATTTGTAGTTTAGGAAGTTTGCCGAAAACCCTGTGATAGATTCATCTTAGGGTCACTGTAAGTTGGAAATGACTTTAAGGCAAGCGATAACAAGAAGAAATGAGTAAATTATTCTGTTTCCAGGCTGTGTCACTTTTGCTTATGTTCCCCCATAGGTCTGTCCCATCTTGTTTCAGTGTTTATTTGTGACTTCTTAAGAAACAAATCCACATAAAAAACTCATTTAATTTTTTTTTGTTTTTGTTTTTTGCCAAATACACATTTCTAAATGCACCTGGTCATTTTTTAAAAAAATAAATAAATAAGAAATGCACTGGAACATTCAGGAAGTACACCAGTCAGTCAATAACCAAGTCCCAATCTGCCCTTTAGTACAGGGGCCTTTCACACTGCACAGTTACAGCTCTATGATTCCACTATGATTGCTATGACAACATCCAGTGGAATCTTGGGATTTGCAGTGTAGGCAGGAGCATTTAGAATTTGCAGCCAGAGAGCTCCAATGCCTCATCAAACGACAAGTCTTAGGATTCCATAGGATGCAATCATATACCGGTAAGTTAAAGTGGAACCATACTTCTATAATTGTGTAATGTTAAAATAGCAATAGCAATAGCATTTATTTCTATACCGCTTATCAACTGAGTGTTATCTAAGCGGTTTACAATGTGTTTTAGCTAATTGCCCCCAACAAGCTGGGTACTCATTTTACCGACCTGCGGAAGGATGGAAGGCTGAGTCAACCTTGGAGCCCGGCAGGATCGAACTCACAACCTTGTGGTTGCAGTACTAGCATTTAACCACTGCGCCACCAAGGCCCCAGAAAGTAAGAAGGAGGTGAGTTTATACTGGAATTCATGAAAACTCAATTCCTCAAGTATAGGGGATACATAGAGATGGCAGGAATAGTCACTCTTGTGGTTGCTGATGCTGTTGTGTGCCTTGAAGTCATTTCCAACTTACAGTAACCCTAAAGCAAACCTATCACATGGTTTTCTGTGAGTGTGTGATGTGTCCAATGTCACCCAGTGAGTTTCCATGGCCAAGTGGGGAACTGAACCCTGATCTTCAGGGTCATAGTCCAGTGCTCAAATCACTACACGGTGCTGGCTCTCATTCATTGTTACACACTTCCTGATACTTGGGAAACCCAGTTCAGAAAGAATAACACAGAGGAGAGATTTTTTGTGTAGCTTCTGACCAATATTTGCATGTTCCAAAATTACTTTGGGAATATACTGGAATATATTTAGAAATTATTTAGCAGAGAAATACATGTGTTTAAATATTGTTTAAATATTTGAAGGGATGCCATGTAGAGAGGGCTTGTTTTCTGCTGCTCCAGAGACCAGGACAAGGAGCAATGGATTCAAGCTGCAGGAAAGGAGATTCCACCTGAACCTCAGGAAGAACTTCCTGACAGTCAGGGCTGTCCGGCAGTGGAATATGCTGCCTTGGAGGGTAGTGGAGTCTCCTTCTTTGGAAGGTTTTAAGCAGAGGCTGGATGGTCATCTGTCGGGAGTGCTTTGAGGGTGTTCCTGCATGGCAGGGGGTTGGACTGGATGGCCCGTGTGGTCTCTTCCAACTCTACATTTCTATGATTCTATGTGGTTTACAAGAAAATTATGAGAGGGGTTCCTGCAACACAAAATTAGACTGAGTTGTTCTGAGAGGAAATTAATTGCCAAGAGTATAGATTGTCAAAAACAATCTATACTCTTACTTGGCTTGAATCCCAGGTGAAAAGAAGAAAGAAAGAAAAAAGATGAGGTCTTTTGAAAGGCTTTTTGTTTTGCCAAAGTTATTTAAGGGAAGAAAAAAACCTTTTTATTGAGTTATTTAAAATAGTTCAGAAAATTCTGTGGCAAGTTCAATCTCAGGCCCTTTCCGTAACTTACCTGGTTCTGAAGCCATCGTGTGGCGATCCCAGGAAAGCCTCTCCTGGGAAGAAATCACTTCTGCTGCACTCTCCCTCTGCACCAGCTGCCTGCTGGACAAGAGGAAGCGCGATGGCCCTACACCTTCCTTCCGCAGCACATCCTGGCAGTTTCCCAGGCTGTGCTGGGAGAGGAAGCGCAGCCATTGCTCTTCCTGATGTTCTGCATGACAGGTAAGTGTGGGAGGGACATCGGAGGACTCCACAATCGTGGGTCATGTTCAGGAGAAACCCAAACATGATTTAATCCATGATTATGAGGGGATGGCCATGGGATGGCCACGGGATCGTGACAACATCATGCAGAACTGTTGTCACAATGCTATGGCCATCCTGTGGCTATTTCACGTTGGAGGTGGTGTGCAAAAAGGGCCTCAGAAATGGTCTCTCTCTCTCTCTCTTTCTTTTTGTTTATGGTGGAGCAAACTATTGAGGATGGGATGCTAGAGATTTTTGTTGTTGTTGTTCACTCTGACTTGAGAATGCATTCAGGGGTAATGCTTGGCTGATGCATATCCTGCTTGAAAGAAGATTCTGTCCTGCTGGCTCTGGTATTCTTCTATCAGAGTTCTCTAACAAGTAAACTCTGAAAGTGCAGGTACAGCAAAATGCTGAAAAGCAGCTGATAAGAAGGCTGGAGAGGTTGTGCTTGACAGGAAAAGACCCTGCAGAAGCATCTTCTGAAGCAGCAGCAGCATACAGAAATGTAAAAGGGGAACTTACTGGCTGAAGGCTTTCTCCTTCTGTTCAAAGAATGAATGTTTTTGTTGATATAGCCAAAATGGCACGGCAATGCTCATGCAAGGTAATGATTCCACCAGGCTTAACTTTAATAAAGTACAAAAGAAAATCTTTAGGGGGGGGGATCTCAAAGAGGGGAGAAATCCTGTCTTCCTAAAGAGCCAAATAAGGACAAAGCATGCTCTGTTGCTATGGGTCCTATCTTACTTTTGTAAGTTAAAATGAAAGCAAGCAACCCATAGAAAATTAGGTGAAAGGAGCATAGGAATGGGAAAAATACAGTCCTCCATTCACACTCGTGGGTTTGACCTTCACAAATTTGATTATTTGTGAGGCACACACTTACCTCCCCTGAGATTTTCCTCCTCCCTTCCATTCCTTACCCCAGGCTTGCAAGACTTGTGTTTAAAATGGGCTTTTTTTCCCTTTTAGGTGAGCAAAGCCCCCCCCCACTTCTGAAGGTGGTTGCACAGTCATGTGGCTGCATAGTCTGCTGTGTAATGGCTGCTGATTGGTCAGGTGCTCCTTTTTCAAGATGGCTGCTGGAAGTAATTAGAAGTCCGGAACTCCCCTCTTCTGTGTCTGAGGGGAAAGTAACAGTCTTTTAGGTTGAATTTTTCTTCTTCTCCCCCCAACCCCGCTGAGGCCAGAGGCAAAAGAATGGGAGGGGGAAAGCTCTGGAGGGGAATGGGGGGAATCACTGGGGGAAGTTATTTGTGGTTTTTCCACTTTTGCAACGGTTCTGTGCCCCAAACTGTCAGAAACATGGAGAGGCTACTGCATTTTAATTTTTTTTTTTTAAAAGATTGACAACGAGTTTCTCGAGTGTTAGGGAACCACGAAAAGGATAATTCTAGCTGGGGTAGATCCATCACAGTTCAGGACTTATTCTGTGTGAAAAATGCACTTCTGTGCAGAAAACAACTTTCCTGTGCAGAAAGCAAAATTTCCAGAGAGAAACTGTTTTAGGAGCATTCTTTTTCTGCTCTTAGAAAATACTGTGTTTCTTTGTTTGTTTGTTTTGCAGGGAATGTCATTTTCTATGGAAAAAGTCCACATGCAATTTCTTTGCACAGAGGAAGTTCCAAATTGCAAATAGTCTTTGAAAATGGCATATTTACCTGATTTTTTTTTTATTATTTTTTTTTGCACTAAGGGGGCAAATGGTAGAATTATTCATTCTTGATTTAAGAATATATGTATGAAGATTTAAATCCCTAAACAAGGAATGAACTATGTCGAAGAGACCACCCTGCATTGTAACATTTTGTTGCGTTTTCTGTGTGGGTGATACAGCTGTTACTCAAGGTACCCACACCTATTTTTAGAATATGGTTTGGAATGATTTATGTGTTCTAAATAAGAGTAGGGAATATGTGGGTTTTCAGATCACGTTCAACTGAAGATCCCATCAGACGTAGTCAGCACAGCCAATGAGGAGGACTAATGAGAGATCAAATCCAACAGCATCCTATTTCCTCCTCATCCCTTCTTCCTTTTGCATTATGCCTATGATAGGGACAGTCTTACCTTTAATGCAGACAGTCCTATCTTTTAATATCTGTATGATGCCTAGAACACTGTTTAGATGTTTTATAAACAAGCAACTGTAATGAGTTTGTACTATGAAACACCTGCATTGCCACTTCCACCAAGAAAGGAAAGAGTATTTTAACATTTAAAGACCAATTACATATGAAGTTCAATGATGTGTAATTTTCTTCCAACACTTCTCTTTTCAAAAAGCAGGTGTGAAAGCTGGACTCTGCAGTGGAAGACTGGAGGAGAAAAAGCCTTATTTTCAGCGGGTCATTTTTTTTTTTTTCATGCTAAAGATTGTGTTGGTGGGGTGAGCTTGTGAAACAGCTTGTTTTGATTTCCACAAAGTTTTGAAAAGTTCCTTTTTGGACTACAACTCCTAGATCCTTCATATAGGTTGTGTTGATTTCAAAAAAGGAATTGGGCTCTGTCTTTAGGAGGAAAAAACACCCACCCACATCAAAATGTTTACCAACCTCTTTCCTTCCATCCTTCTTCAGCAAGTTCTATCATAAAAATATACAAGGAGAAAGCTCTGAGAAGCACTTCCATCCATCTGCTGGTCATTTGCAGACTCTGCAGCTATATGGGGTAGAGAAAAGAGGCGTGATGTGTTGTTTGACCAGTGAGAGTACATTGGAATATAAGTGGAACAAACAGGCTGTGGAGAAGGGAGAAATTGTTATGCAAAATTAGTAAGCAGTTGTCAGAGTCTTCCACAGCAATCTCACTGGAAGTTCAAGATATTAATGGAGTTTTTGTGTTTCTTATTACACATGCAAATAGATTTTGTACACCTCTGGATGTAAGAAGCTGTTTTTCAGTGTGAGGAGGAAAAATAGTTGTCATAAAAGAGAGAAATAGTTTTATTGAAAGAGTACATGTAGTCCTAAATTAAATTCTGCCTGCTTCTTTTAACAGCTGCACAATAACAGTAAGGGGAAGAAAAGAGAGAGAGAGAGATGCTGCTCCTCTCTTGGATTCTCCCACCATCTTCTTTTTCTTGCCCAGTCTTCCATCTTGCCTGGTGTGGGAACAAAAAAGTTGGTCTGTCACAGCTTAATTTATGTCAGCTTGTAATCAATTCCCTTTTTTTTTTTTTTTGTAAACTAAAGCATAACTAACTTGCATTCTGACTATATTCACATTTTTGTGGTTTTAGCAATAACCGATTTAGATACATTTATAAATACAGAGAGTATGTGGCCTCAATACTAAGTGTGTTTTGTACCACAGGCCAGTGGCTTGTAATCTTCTGACATCTATTTTAGCTATCTTTAGAAAGTAAGGAGTTATATGAAAATGCACTTATAATAGCAACTTAGCCAGCATGGTATAGTGCTTGACCATGGAAACCCTCTGGGTGACCTTTGGCACATCACACACTCTCAGCCCCAGAAACCCTGTTATTTCGGCCCAGGTCTACCCAGTGATAGCACTAGATATCTCTTTTGATATCAAAACCATTTGGCCTTCCTCTGCCACCCCGGTCCACGTGTTTGCGAGGCCTCCGGACAAGCACGTAAACAGGCGCGGCCGATAATTGTTGGATATTCCATTCTCCACCTAGGCAGGCAGAACAGAGCCAATCCGTTGCTCCAGGGACCTCTCCTGCAAACGCCCTTTTACTTAAGCGCGACACTAACAAAGGCGCCCGGCTCTGAGCAGATAGTCTTACAAAGCCAAACTAAGTACTGTGTATTTGCATACTGACTACACTATTGTTGATTCAGCACTAAGCCGATCATGTTAAACTTGACCTTTTCCAAAGCTTTGTCCCTCTCCAAACTCGCATTGTTCTCACCGAGTAAGGCATGGCCTGCAGTCACACTTCACCCTATATAAACCCCCCGATTCTGAGACCACCTCCGATCGCTCCCGAGTTCCAGACCACCTTGCTGCTGTTTTGTCCGGTGAGCTCCCCTCAGAGAACCGCACTGAGCTTTCTTTCCTGCACCCAACGAACTCAATCTTCAACTTCTTCAGGACTACAAGAAAGGTGTCGTATCACCTGTTTCCCCAGAAAATCCCTATTTCCAAATCTTTAGTTAACTGTGTGATTGTGGTGTCTTTACTGTTTGTTTGTCTTTCAATAAAACATCATTTTTGCTATTTTAATACTGTCTGACTGCTTGACTGACCTGACCCTGTAGACATTGGGTTGCAATATCCCTGCTAAGTTACCCTGCCTCTTGCTAGCTTTAGTGAGTGCTCCAGCTAATTCTCCCCAGAATTGTGTTTGTGTTTTGGTTATTTGGCGCCCCTCCCAGGACCCCCAGAGAACAGGGTAACAACCCTGTGATATGTTTGCCTTAGGGTTGCCATATTTTGAAATAACTTGAAAGCATAAAACAACAAGAAGACTATATGTGTGTGCATTTTGGATTTGTAACTGTAAAATAATCTTTAAACATAACTTTCCAAGCTCAGCACATTGCCACATGTTAAAAATGTGTTTTATCCCTCTGGCCAGCAGCTTATAGCATTTTTTTTAAAGTAACTAAAAGTAACTGTTGAGCTGCTCTTACATAATGCAAAAAGAGTTACTTTTTAGTGATAACCTATGAGGAGGCTTTTAAAGGTGTTAACTGTAACTGTATATTTGTTTTAAAAGTTACTTTTCAAGCTCTGGCTTCTTCTTAGTGACAAGAGCTGTGCAAAATCAATCAAGTCTCCTGTTTTTCTGAAAGCAGTTGTCAATGCTACGTAGATTAATTATTGCTTGGTTTTGATGCTTTCTTTGTGTACCCTCCATTGAAAACTGTATTTGTTGTTCTTTTGGTTGAAAACCATAAATAAGGAATTTCCATTAGAGCACAGTAATGTCAAAAAAGTGTTCATTGCTTCCTGCAGCATCTTTGCTCAGTTTTCACAAGTCAAAATAAGATGTTCAAAAAGACGTATGCTGTCTGCTGCCTTAGCTTGTTGCATGCAAATCAACTTCTATTCACTTTGCTTCCTTACTAAGCCTCATTAGAGTACAGCAGGCAGTCAAGAATCACATGTGAAAGACTAATGATCTTATTTTTACACCAAAACAAAAAGTTATGATTATTTCTATACAGGTTCAGCTTGTTTATATGCAAATTCTGTGTGCTAAACTAGCAGAAAATATTGATTTTGATTTCAAATTAAAGTTGTCTCAAAACTAAGTGTCGGCAGTGTTGTATTTCCACAAAAATGGATATATATGTGATACGCATTGATTCGTATATTGACTCTTTCCCAGCTTATGTTTTAACTGAGGATGGTTATAGTGACCATACAACTCCCTTGTTACATCAGCTCCACTGGCCAGTCTGTTTCTGGGCACAATCCAAAGTGTATTTGAGACTTATAAGACCTATACAGCTTATATCCAGGGTATCTGGCAGGCTTTATCTCCTCATATGGGCCTTCTATCATCATATTTCTATGTATCCAGCCTTATATCCCAAAGCTCAAGGCAGTTGTCTTCTCCTTCTCCTCTTGACTTTTTCTTATTATGGGATTCAAGCAGTAAAGCAGTATTATGGGATTCAAGCAGATTTACAGCAGTAAAAGAAACATAATTTAAAAGTTCACAGCATACAATAATTACAGTGTAATTAAACTATTAAAAATGATAACCAGTTAAAATATAAACCATTAAAAGGAACAAACAAAAGTTCTGCACATGGTTGTTGTGCATCTTCAAGTCTTCAAGGAGTCTAGGATACTCTCCCTGATTTAGTTTCCTCAAACCTGAAGGGAACTCCCATCTTAGAAATGAGATTAAATCTGAACAGAGCAACATGGATATCAGTTAGCAATGAGAAACTTGTGCTTTCTCTGTTTACAGTTGCCCCTCCACTTTTGTGAGAGTTCAGGGCACAGAAATGGAAATGGAAAAACCATGAATAGCTCCCCCCTGCTATCTCCCTCCCATTCCCCTCCAGGGCTCCCCTTCCATTCACTTGCCTTTTGCACACTGAGCCAGAGGCAAGGGAATAGGATGTTGGGAGTGGCAACCTTTGCATTTTAACTAACTGGCTAGTTAGTTTGCTTGTTTATTGTAGGCATAGAGGGGACTGCCTAGAGTAAACTGCCTGTTGTTTGGTCCACACCCACTTCCCCTTGCATGTTCTCTTCCTTTTCCCTTTTTTGTTCTTTGGTTTCCCTGCAAACATGTGGTCTTCAATTCTCCAGCAAGCATGGTTTCTTGTAAGCACATGAGTTCTTATTTTATTCTTACTTTCTTCAAGAGTTTGAACCTGTGTAAACTATGCAAAAGATTATGTGAGTAAATCCTTTTTACATATTTTTTAACCAAACTGTTTATGTTTATTTTGAGCTAGATTAAGTGTGTCTGGGGTGGAGATGATAAACTGGGACTGGTAATTTGTTCAGCTTCTTCCTGTGCATTACAAAATACTGTGCTGATTGGGAGACCTATTACTAAAAATCTCTCAATTCCTCAACATGGGAGGGGGAGCTCTGGAGGGGAGGTTCTCATGTGCCTCCCCTCCATTTCCTTGCCTTTTGTCCAGGTGCTTGCCTTCTTTCTCTGCACCCAGTAAAACACAAGGGAATGGGAGGAGGAGAAGGGGGGGGAATGTGTGCACCTCATGAATGATAAAATTAGCAAAGGTCAAATTCATGAATGTGGAGAGAGGACTGCATTATTGTGGTTTGTTACGTTTCTGTCCCACCAGTCTTCTGAAATTCAGGCTAATGGAACTAAGTGACTTATGTGATCTTCCAACTAGGTACTGAAGAGTCCCACTTCACTTGAATAGGTTTCTTTATTATGTGCCTTCACTGCATGCTGAGAGACCAAGAATATGTGTCCAAAAACAAATGCAGCATCTTATTTGGAGGTAGAGCTAGCCATGCCTGCAAGCCTCCAATTTTACCTTCTACTTTGTGATTAATGATAGGTTAGTAAAGGCACCAAGGAAGTCATTGCATTTAATGTTGTTAAATGTTAAGTGAATTGGTGACAGTGTGATCATACTGTATTAAGCCACATTCTCTTGCCTATGTGAAAAATTCTGCATGCACTGACATATGAAATTCTGGCATGGATGTGTGTGAGAGGGAAGTACTTGTCAATAGCTATTTGCTGGAAGGGCCAGGGAAGAAAAGCATACTTTATAATTGTGAAGACAGGAAATTGGTGCTATTGCTGCCCGACAGATCATAATGTTCATCTGGCGTGGTAGGGATCAGGCAGAACTGTTATGCTCTTAACTATGTTTGGCTGTCAATTACATAACATATCCTGTTGTCTGTAAATATACAGAACCAAAAAACAAACAACAAAAAACCCTGATAATGGCAACGATATGCAGCAGGAAGCCAAAAGGCTAGCAAGCACACTCATTTCTAACATGCTGAGGCAAAACCTAAGGATTTTAGACTGAACTGTCATGTTTCCTTTGACAAGATCTGCAGGTGTCTGCAATGGACTATCATTTTAAAATGCCAGTAGTTTAATTAGTTCCCCTCTTTTCATTTATAAATTGAAGTGATAGAAATGTTTATCTGGGCTTGTGCAAGGCTATGATTGTATGTATACAGGAAATGTCTAACATATGCTTGCAAAGTGTAAGGATGAACCTATTGGCACAGCCAGCTTCTCTTAGTGATTAAAAAAGGTATGGAAATGAGTGCGTTGGTTTGATGATGTAGACAGTATCGATTGGGTCAATCCTCCCTGTTACTACTTGGATTACTGTAACACTATTTGGGATTGGCTTAGTGAAAATGTTTGGAAATTTACCGTAAGCTTGTAGAAAGAGCTGCAGCAAGAGTGTTAACTGGGGCTAGTTACAGGTACTAGTTACAGGCTAGTTACAGGTACTATACAACTGACTTATTATAACAGCTCCACTGGCTGTCAGTCTGTTTCCAAGCACAAATCCAAGTTCTGGTTATGACCTATAAAAATCCTATACAACTTGGGTTGAGGCAGTCTGACAGACTGTATCTTTGCACGTGAGCCTGCCCAGGCCGTGAGATTCTGAGATGTCACTAAGTATTATGTGTTAAGTACCAACCACAGTTGCTTACAAATCGTCATTCAAACATATGAAAAAGAAAGAACGTATGGAAATTAAGACAGAATCATATGGAAATTAAGACAGAATCTTAGATTAAGGGGCTGTTCTCAGATCAATTTGAAATGAGATTATTCCTGCAGGAAGCCAGATGCTAGAAGCAGAGTGGATGCAGAGCAGAGAGTGAGTCCTGGCATCACAACAACTGAGAAGGAAGGAAGAAGCTAATTTTGCAGGTACAGACCTGGAGAATATTTGCAAACTGCAGCAATAGATAATTAAGCCTTGCAAATTGTATCTAACTTCTACTATACTAGCTGAGCTGGAGATTGTCACATAGTCTATGACAGGTTTACCTTAAAGTCGTCATAAGTTGGAAACTACTTGAAGGCACAAAACAACAACAAAAAGATTGCTTCCTGATTTGCTACTAATAATATACATCTAGAGATTTACATTAGCAAAATATATAGAAAAGGATAGCATTCACCCTGGAACAGCAGGGGTGGGAATCATGGAGCTCTCCAGATATTACAGGACTATAATTCTGAGCATTCCTCAACATTGCCTAGGCTGACTACAGCTAATGGGAGTTGCAGTTCAGCAACATCTGGAAATCTCCATGGTTCCTATTCCTGCTGCAGGGGTTAAAGGACCTGGATCAGGGAGTTTCAGGGGAAAGAACATCACTCCTCCATTTCTAATATAAATTACTTTCTCTGCAGTGTGCTTTGCAAGAGAAAAGGAGTGATTAGGATTTTGTGTGCTGTATAATTTGCCCCTATTTCAAATGCAAAATTTTTGGGCAATTGATTTTCCTTAGCTCTTGATGTAATTGAATTGGCTTGGCATGCTCACTTGGACAACAGTCTAAATCAGGTCATTATATGAAGGATTTATCTAATTCAGTTGGATCCATATAGTTGCTAAAGAGAACTGAGGGAGGGGAGAGGGAGACATCAAATCAAGTGGGGGAAAATCAATATATTACATTGTGCAAGAAAGAACAAAAAGGAGGGAAATGAAGACACCCAAAGGTAACTTAAAGGTCACATATGTGGACGTAAGATAGGTTGCTTTGATTATATGGACATTCTAATTTGTTGTTTCTGTTGTAACAGAGAAATTACTGTGCTGGGGCTGAACCAGAGGTAAACAAGTTAAAATTGCTACCATTTGATAATTGGCATAGGGATTGTGTTTATTGAATGCAAATTATAGCCTGATTTGGATAATTACCTAAATGATTGTTTAAGGATAATCATAAATGATCCTTAATAATGTTTGGACTCTCATGTTCCCCATACTCTGTCCTTCTTCTTCATGCATGAGAATTAACTGTGGTATATTCTTAAAGAACTGTGGTTTGTTCTAAAAGTATGTTTAAACAAACCATCATCAAGCCATGATTTGATATCTGAGTTTGCTTCTTAGAATGCATCACAGTTCCTTGTGTCCCTGTGGATATTATTTATGAGTATTGTGAAAGAGAAACCTCTACTTCTGTCATCAACAGAGGAAGAAAGGAGGAGAGTAGATGAGACCAAGCCTAGCCTCCGTGAATTCATGGTTACCTAAACATCGTTAGTTAGTTTAATTCTTAAATATGTTAAGTCTTAATATATAAATATTTCACCACTCCATACCCTCCAACATTTCACAGATAAGCATATGGATATGCATGTAAATTGGTAATGGGTGTGACCAAGAAATAAGAGAGTGTGGCCATAGACATGGCCAATCATCCCAAGAGCTTTTGGGGTTTTTTTTTTTTTTTTTTTAATGGAGGGAGGGTCAGTTCTGACAGAGTAACCTCTTTTAAAAGAAAGACAAAGACAAGATTTTTTTTTTAAGAGTTGGCACAAATCGGAGAGGTGAAGTTTTTTTATCCATCCTACATCTGCCAATATGCAATGTCAGTGATACAAGGAAGTTTCATGCATTTCTCATATCACTATACTCCAGCTGGTAGAGGCACAACTATATCTTTTTCCTTCTTTTCTTCCACCTGTCCACTTTCACTGCTTCTCTCATTCTCCATAGCATGAGGTGACTTCCACTTCTCTAGCAGTAGCATATATGAAGGTGGTAATGACCATGTGCTCTCTACAGGTCTGGCACAAAACATTTTATTGCCTGATAGACAAAATAGCAGCTAATCTCTCTGCCTACTACAACCTTTCGACAAGTCAAAGTGCACTGCTCTAGCGCTGGTTAGCTGTGGCAGACAAATCCAAGCACACATAGCAGGGACTAAAATATATATACAAAAATTATCAGATACCAAACAAGAATTGTGGCTGATGACGTTTGCAAAATAGTCAGGATGTTTGTAAGCACTGTTGTGGTGGTGGTGCTGTGCCTTCAAGTCATTTCTGATTTATGACAATCTTAGGGCGAACCTATCATGGGGTTTTCTTGGCAAGATTTGTTCAAAGCAGGGTTTGTTTTTGTCTCCCTCTGAGTCTGAGAGAGTATGACTTACTGAAGGTTACTCAGTGGGTTTCCAGGACTGAGTGGGGACTTGAACCCTGACCTCCAAAGTCCTAGTCCCCTAATCAACAGCAGAAAGGACTTGGTGGGGAGGCAGTTACAATCATTGCAACAATGATACAGTGGTCACTATATAGAGATCGTCAATATAGATCAACTACAGATACATGATTCCAGGTTATTGAATTGTGGCCAAGGATTCTGGGAGTGAATAAAATGATTTAATAATTAAAATGACATCACACTCTGAGAAAATGAAAATATGTTCCCCAGGCACCAAAAACATAATACAGAAATACCTTTGCAAAAGTCTGTGGAGAGGGAAAACCATAGAGAGTATCACCTCAAAATTCTTTCTGTGGTTACGTCCCACTTCAACTCAAGTGGTAAGAGAACCTGTCTGTAGCAAGGCCTCTGAAAATGCTAAGCATTTTTTTTTAAAGCGAAACAACCTAATTTTCATCTCCTGGACTAACAGGTGGATCAAAGTACATTTATGTTCAGACTGCCCACCTTTTCAAACATTTCTGACATATTCTCAAATATTTTCTCCGCTAAAGAAATGTATATAAATGAATATTTTGGGGTTAGATAGATACAAAAATGTGTGTTTTAGAGGCAAATGTGATCAAGTGTGTGTATTAGGGAAATATGTGTACAAAATGTATATTATGCAGTGCATGCAATTTTCAAGGGGTTTAAAAACTTCTGTAGAAAAGAAAATCAAAGGAACTTATGTACAAACAAAACTGACATGGACTGGAGATAGATTGATATTGTTTTCCCTGATTCCTACTGGAGGTTTTGATGATGCCTTGCAGAGCTTGAAAAAGTTATCTTTTGGATTACATTCCCCAGAATCCCTCTGCATGTGTAGCCATTGGCCATGGTCCAGTCTTCAGAATTGGCATTTTGTGCAGTCTTGACTGAAGAGAAGTTGAACATGTGCTGTTATTCCTATTTTATCTCACTACCTCTGAACGATTTTGAATCACAAGGGATACCTACCTGTCAGCTAGTACAAAAGCTTCTAATGCATTTCAGAATGTCAGGTGTTTCAAATTTTTGTAGCATTCCCCCCCTTCTTTTTATACAGCTATTTCTGTGCAGGAGTTAAGTACTTTTGAAAATACAGAAATACCTCCAAAACGTGCGGATATGTAAATAGGTTGAACTTCTCTATCAAAGAGAAAGGAAACAACCCAGCTTAAAAAGAGCTGCCTGGCTTAAAATGCAAAGTGAAGGATTGTTCACGGACCATGGAGACTGAGATAGGAGACTAGAGTTCTGTTCCTCTCAAGATCTGTTCCCTCCATTGTTTCTATATGAAGAAATTGGCTGATGCAGGCACTGCATGCTGCAACATCCTAACATGGGAAATGGATGATGTTGATGATGATTCCTAAATAATCTTTTACTTAACCTAAATTAATGTACACTCAACCAGGTAGCTGAGGTGATAAGAGACCTGTTAGTGAATTATGAAGATGCATATTGGGACTTCGGCAAGAGTTCCCAATGCACTTTGGTGCAAGATGTGCATTGGTGCAATTGCACATTAGTTCCAGATGTGTATTGGTCCCATTGTACAACAGTAATTTTCTGGCTCAGCTAAATAGTAACATAATAGCAAATTGCTACTGGATACAGACATTGCAAAACCACCAAATTCTCATTCTCACTGATATAAATCCACTTAAGAAGATGCAATTTTACAGGATTCCAGCCATTAATAATATTCAATTATTTCCCTCCTTTTTCCAATAGGGAACTCAAGACACCTTATAGACAGTTAAAACTAATACAGATTAAAAATGTGCATCTATATGCGTGGATAAAGAAGAGAAAGAAATTACAAATGGGTTTTCTAAGAATCAGTTTCTGAATGAATGGTTGAATAATTATTCAGATCAATCATTTGTTAAGTTTGTTGCAGGCTGCCTTGAGAGTCAGTTTTGGGGGAAATGTGGGGTATATATAAAGTTAATAATAATTTGTTACAAACAGTCTGGCTGGAATAGCACACAGTGAGCACAAATTTCCATTTTTTTTAATGTTTAACTGTCTTGGGTATCCAATCTTTAGGCCTTATTTCTCCTTCTAGCCTTCTTCAATTGCAACTTCAGTTCATTATCATTACTATTCCATGTTCAGATCTTGGTTATATATATGGTTTTTATCTTGTGGACATACATGCACACAGGCACAAATACACACATGTAACTAGGGAAAAGTAACTGAAAAAACTGATGCAGAAAAACCTGCACAGTCTGGAAAATTGGTCTAAAATGTTGTCTTAGGGTACAGAGGGGTTCAAATTATGCATATTTATTGCCTTGTGGTCCTATCAGGGCTGGGAAAGTAAGGAAGACACAGACAATGAATATACAAAATCAAGTTGTTATTTCTTTGTTGTAGGAGATCCAGATGGCTTCCCCATCTCTGCAATTAGCACACCTGCTGTAGGGAAAGCACATGTTCTCAGCATCCAGGAGACAATATTTTGCCAGGAACACGCTGTTCCTCCCCATCCACTGCCAACCAGCTAAGCCATTTTTCACAATCCATCTAATCACAAACCATTGAGGAATGTGAGGAATGCAAAAGGAATGTGAAATGTGCCTGAAGCATCTACTGCATGATATCACCTGTAGTGACACAACCCCCCTTTTAAAGCTTGCTTGCTTGCTTGCTTGCTTTGCTTTCTTTCTTTCTTTCTTTCTTTCTTTCTTTCTTTCTTTCTTTCTTTTTTTACAAGAAAAGATCTCTTTGTTTCCACATAGCTACAAAAATTCATGAGGTGCCTGGTGAAGTTCAAGTAAGTTCTCTCATCCATCTTTTCCTCCCTTGTCCATCTTTACCCACTGCAGCCCAGCCAGAGAGAAACAGCAGAAGACATCCTACAAATTCTTTATGGGCTCTCAGGGATGTAGACTTGAGTTGATTGACTCGGACTCAAGTCAGACTTAAGTCACTTCAGTGACTCGACTCGAACCTGACTCGGCAAAAATTACTTTCTAAAACTTTTCCTAAGAGCAGAAGGCAAGACTTATGCTCAGAGTGCAGTGTGTGTATCTCAGCAGGGAACAGAAAATGTGCTAGGTAGTGGGCTTGAGGAGGAAGGATCCTATTCCCCTCTTCTGAAGAAGCCTCCAGTTTTGCAAATGGGAAGTAAGAAGTATCCTGTTCCTCACTTCCAAACTGCAAATGGCACAATCACAACAGTAGGGGGCCGACACTACTTAAATTGTTAAAACTGACTTCATTTGACTTTGTCCAGAAATTCTGGAATGCAGGTTGAGGTATAAAGTTGGCTCCCAGACTTAAGACTTGACTCGAAATATCTTGAAAGGACTTGAGACTCGACTTGAGACTCAGAGTAAAAGACTTAAATATATCACTGTGGGCTATAGTGTCAGATTATTTCAGAGAGTATCCAGTCCAGTGTGTCTTTACCAAAGAACAGCTTTATTTTCTCCACATTCCTTTTACTAAGCAACAATCTAGAGCAGGAGTATAAGTAACTGTTTCAAGCTAGATACAATGCCACCTATCACTTACAAATAATATCACAACTAAGCTGTACATCATCTCTCCCCCTCTGAGCTGCTTTAACCATTTAACATAGAATATGTCCAGTTAACAACAGTCTTCAAAATAAACCAGTTTCCTGACAACTCAACTATGCTTGTAACAATCTGGCCATTAGGATGTCTTCTGGTGTTTCTCGCTGGATGGGTTGCAGCAAGTAGAACGACTGATGGACAGGGAGGGATAGATGGATTTGAAGATATTGTCAGCTTCTTTTCCATTGTATATATGAGAGAACTGACCGAAATTTCACCAGGCACCTTATGGATTTTTGTAGGAAACAAACAGATCTTACAGAATCATAGAGTTGGAAGAGACCCCAGGGGCCATCCAGTCCAACCCCCTGCTATGCAGGAACACCCATCAAAGCATTCCCAACAGATGGCCATCCAGCCTCTGCTTAAAAGCATCCAAAGGAGACTCCACCACATTCCAAAGCAGCATATTCCACTGCTGGACAGCTCTGGCCATCAGGAAGTTCTTCCTGAGGTTCAGGTGGAATCTCTTTTTCTGCAGCTTGAATCCATTGCTCCTTAGTCTCTGAAGCAGTGGAAAACAAGCCCGCTCCCTCCTCGACATGACATCCTTTTAACTATTTAAACATGGCTATCCTATCCCCTCTTAACCTTCTCTTCTGCAGATTAAACATACCCAGCTCCCTAAGCCACTCCTAATAGGACATGGCTTCCAGACTCTTCACCATTTTGGTTGCCTGCCTTTGGACATGTTCCAGCTTGTCGATATCCTTCTTGAATTGAGGTGCCTAGAACTCGACACGGAATTCCAAAGGAGGTCTAACCAAAGCAGAATAGAGTGGTATCGTTACCTCCATTGACCTAGACACCATACTCCTATTGATGCAACCAAGAATCACATTGGCTTTCTTGACTACCACATCACACTGCAGACTCATATTCAGCTTGTGATCAATCAAGACTCCTAGATCTCTTTCACTCTTAGATCTCTATCCAGCCACATGTCCCCACCCTGTAATTATGCATTCCATTTTTTTCTGCCTAAGTGTAGGACCTTACATTTCTCTCTGTTGAAATTCATTTTGATAGCTTTGGTAGCTTTGGCCCAGCTCTCCAATCTGTCAAGGTCTGGCAACCCCTCCCAATTTGGTGTCATCTTTGATCAGCGTGCCCTCTAATCCTTCATCCAAGTCTTTGATGAAGATGTTGAATAGCAGTGGACCCAGGACAGAGTCTTGTAGCACCCCACTTGTCACTTCTCTCCAGGATGAAAAGCAGCCATTAGTGAATATCCTTTGGGTTCAGTCAGTTAACCAATTACAAATCCACCTAACAATAGCCCTGCCCAGCCTGCATTTTACTAGCTTCTTTGCAAGATTGTCATGGGGAACTTTGTCAAAGGCCTTACTGAAATCAAGAAATCTTTTCTTCAAGTTACAACTTTCTGAAGAAACTGAAGCTTTCGGAGGATGAAAACATGTGCCATGTCAGGCAATTATTTGAAGGCGTGACAGTCAATTTCTGGTACCATGCCAGATTATTTCAGAGAAAAATAGTCCAGTATGTCTGTGTATCTCTTTGTGGATTCTAGAGGCCAACTATAATTGAGTATTGCAAACACGATTTCACTTTAAATCTCAGTATATATATTTTAGCAACAATAAACCAAATTATATGTTAAACTGACACACATGCACCATCCCAAAGGTTCCATGCATCTAGTCAAGTGTCAATGTAGGACTTGATAGCAGGACTCCTCTCCCTGTGCTGCTAAGTATTACTGTAACATTTGGGTGCATCCTTAAAGCTCTTAGTAAAAAAATACAAAATAGAAACAAAAGCAATATAGAAATTACACCACAAAGAATTTACCCTTTTTGTTTCCTCCTAAATACACAACTGAAAATACCACATCTTTATTCAAGGTGATAATGGCCTAATTTTTAGCTCTGGCAACTTGAGCTCCTCTCCAACTCTGCTTTTCTTTCCAAACTCAACCAGCAAGTATATCTCCTTTATTAGTGTTTCCCCACCCAATGGGCCAAACCAATAAATCATAGAGTTTATATCACCAGTGAAGAACAGCTTTATTTAACAATCTCAAACAAGAAAATAAGTAACTGCTTCAAACTGGATGCAGTCTCACCAATAACTGAGTTGTACTATCACAACTAAGCTCTATACCATATGCATCAAACTGGTAAGGGAGATCTCTTTGTCTTGTTCCCTTCTCTCCATTAAAGACTATATTGTCCTATTGACCTATGCAATATACCTCCAACGCTTAGCTGTTACCACTCCATCAGCAATAAGACTGCCAGGTTCACAAACTAACCAGTGAATGGCTGGAATTTGAATCATCATTCTATTATGTATTTTGTAGAGTAGAGTCCCAGTTGTGGTGTAATTGTCTTGCTTTTCTTAAAGGAAAATATGTGTCCTTCTTCTTTCCTGTCTTTGAAAAAGGTTTACATACAAGGATCATTTCCATCTATTTAAATTTTTTCAATGCCTCTCATGCTATACAAACGCACATGTTTGATCACAGTCATCAAACTTGGTGTGATATCTAAAGGCACCAAAGTGAAGACTGCAGTAAGGTTTTAGACATGATCCACCTACTACACTGGCCATGGTCCAAAGAAACATTTCAGGCCTCTGTGTGTTTTCTTCTAGAATGCATATTTATTAGCAGATTGTGAATAAATTTGATATTTACATTTAGGGTGATATCCTGAGGAGGGTTTTTTTTGTTCCAAGTTTGGAACTGGTTGGCAAATTCTAGCTTTTTTCAGAAAATTACCCTTTTGTGTTCCATTTTCCATGAAACTAAGTGTGAAACAAATTGTAAAGACTGTGGGTTGTTGTTGCATACCTTGAAGTCATGACTCTGACAACTCTGTCTTGCTTTTTTCTTGTTTTGAGGCAGATTATGTTTGCCTTCCTCTGAGGCTGAAAGAATGTGACTTAATCAAGATCACCCAGTAGGTTTCCATGGCTGCACCGACTTGAACTCTGGTCTCCAGAATTGTAGTCCAATGCTCCACACCATGCTGTCTTTCTTCGGTACAAGGCAAAGTGCATCCTGCTTTCCCTTGGAATATTTAAGTGTGTGTCTCAAGGACTGTAGGTGTTGCCACTCAAACTTTTGTTTCAATCAGATCACAAGTGAAATCTTCAACATCAGCTTGAGCAATGCTGGGTAAATGTTCTAGGTAACAATAAAGGAAAAAATTGAATAAGTTTTTTTTTAAGACTTAGGGAGAGTTAAATTAAGAGAGTCCTAAATATTAAAGAGCCATGCTGGATAAGATGTAAGATTCATCTGATCTAGCATCCATTTCACACAGAAGCCAGCAAGATGTCTGTGCTGTCTTCAAGGAGTACATCAATGCAATAGTGACTTTTTGCTCATATTCTCCTGTATTTGATATTGAGAAATATACCACCTTGATGCTGGAAGTAATATACAGCAATTAAAATTAGTAATTATTGATAGCCTTATTCTCCCTGAGGTTTCTTACTAGCCCATCAGGTTTTTTCTCTTAGAGATAATTAACTATGGTAAATGAATTTCCATAGAAAACAGCTTTCTCATTGCTGCTGATAATCTTCTACAGTGTGCAGTCTATGTGTTAGGTGTATGCTAGACTGTTTTTACCCCCCAGTTTACAAACGACAACACTTACCTGGCATTGCCTAGTGTGAACCATGTATATATAAAGAAATATGCCCCAGAATTCTTGAAATGCAAAGGGTTTCTTGGCAGATCTCCAAACGCTCCTCAGTGGACAAGTCAACATAGTAAGGATTATGCTGGACTAGAATTTTAAAAACCCAGTCAAGCCTCTCCTAACCAAGTGCCCTTCAGATGATTTGGACACAACTCCTATCATCCCTAGTCAAGGTGACAAATGACTGGGGATGGTGTAAATTGTATCCCTTGTTGGAAGCAAAGAGGAATCAACACTAGTGAAGTGATTAGTAAGAAAAGGCAGTCCAGATGTGCTTACCCTCTTGTTTTCAGCTCTCTATATCTTTCTTTGGTCTATGTGCTCAAGTCTTTGGTTCCTTCTTACCTGAAAAGATGTTACGTCCCCTTTCTCTCAAGAAGTTAGTTAGTTTCTTTGTTCCCTTTGTCTGAAAGGTACATCTGAGAGGCTCCAATCCCAACAATGGATGCTAGCTCACATCCACACATAACAGTTAGCTTTTATGGGCTCTTGTGACCAAGTTTAACTCAACTTCTTTTGCCTATCAACTTCCTATCCTAAGATGGATTTCCTGAGACAATAAATCTAAGTTTTCTACCTTACAAGAGCATTCTGAGTCATTTCTTCTGTTTCTGTCACAAGCTCATATTGTGCTAGCCCCACTGTCCTCTGCTTAATATAGATAGATATCAAGTATTCTTACATCTCTAACATCTGAGGCTGCTTGGTTGGGAAAGGCTGGCTCAAGCCAGTGTTTTTTGAGCTTTGAAATGTTCCTCCTTGTATCTTTATTTTAATGAGTAGTATCCTCTGGCTCCTATTTAAGGGAAGAATGATGATTATTAAGTAATAGCTGGACACTGCAATCGTTTTTCAACTCTTTAATTCAATCCAGGGCTGGTGGAGTTATTGTGTTTCCTGCATCATTTAAGAGATCACAGACACTTAATGAAATGAAGACTCTTCTGAAGACAGTTGTTGTTTTGTATCTTCAAGTTGTTTCTGACTTATAATGACCCTAAGCCAAACCTATCACAAGGTTTTCTTGGCTAGATTTGTTCAGAAAGGGTTTGCATTCTCTTTGAGGCTGAGATAGTGTGACTTACCCAAGGTAACCCAGGGGGTTTCCATGGCTGAGTGGGGATTCAAACCCCGGTCTCCAGACTCATAGTCCAATGCTCACACCAGTATACCATGCTGGCTTTTCTTTGGAGACTAGATAAAATCCAACTATGATAAAACTGATATAAAAACCCAAATGCCACCCAGCCACTGAAGCAGCTCATTATGTTTTATATATGTTTTAACTTTTAACTGTTTTTAATCATATTTTAAAATTAATATTATTGTTTAATTCTTTGTTAACTTTTGTAAACCGAATGCTAAAATGTTTTAATTTATTTTTTTACAACTTATTTTAAGCCACCTTGCATCCCATCCTGTGAGAAAATGCCATATAAATTCAGTAAGTAAGTAAGCAAATAAATAAAGAAAGGAAGGAAGTTCCCTTAAATTAACAGGTTAATAAGTCAAGATAGTGGACTTTACTGATGAAGCAATAATGTCTACCATCCCATCTGGGGAGAAAGGTGGGATATAAATTAAGCAAACAAACAAACAAACAAACGTTCACTTATATTAAACTGGACAAATTAATAATTTGGGATAGTGGACTCTACTGATAAGGATTAGTAAAGCAATAATGTCTAACATTTTAATTCATCTAAGCTGGTTGGAAAACCCAGCTGGGAATCAAAGAAAGAGGAAAAAATATATCACAGGCTGCTAAGAGATACCTGGAGCAGAATATAAATTACCCATAATGATTAGCAGGATTACTATTTCTGTAGAATTAGGAGAAGAATGGCCGCACAGATCAGAGGGACTAATTACAACCATTGGCTTAGGGTGACATCCAGTGTTGTTTGCCTCCGTCACAATTATCTGGGATTCCTTAGAAGATCTTAAGCAGTTGAAACTTCTGTGAAATTCCTACATCTGAAGAAGGACTCTGAAACATAGCATACTGTTTCAAAAGTTTTACATTTCTAGTAACAAGGAACACAGACAGTGCCATTCACACACACACACAAACACACATTCATTAGGCCATCAGCTAACTGACTAGGTATATCTGTGGCTACAGAGCGAAAGAGAGCCAGTGTGGCGTAGTGGTTTGAACATTGAACTACTACTCTGGAGACCAGGGTTTGATTTCCAGCTTAGCCACTGAAACTCATTAGGTGACATTGGGGGTGTCTCACACACATACACAGCTCCAGAAAACCCTGTGATAAGTTGACCTTAGGGTTGCCATAAGTCAAAAATGACTTGAAGGTAAACAACAACAACAACAGAGAGAAAATGAAAACAACCAATAGACATCCACATAAGTGTGGTGGCCTCCAAAATGTGCCAGTGATTACTCACAATTTTTGTATGCTTGGTTGCTAGAAGTTCCTTATCTCTGTGTTGTTCCTTTTGTCCAATTTGTTTTTCTTTGTTCCACAACTCCTGAACCTGTCTTTTTGACTTACTGCTCTTTGCAGCTTAAGTGCTGTGTAGATTCAGCCCCTGTATGCTCTGTTCTTATCTGTGACAAACATTTCTGTGTACATACTATTTATTTTTCTTTTAGTACTTCTATCCTTAGATCAGTAAAGTTTTCCATCCAGGCTGTCTTCAGCTTTCTGCTTGGCTCTGTTCTCTCATAAGTCTTTTCTTCAGTAGCCATGCCCAAGTTACCCTTCCTGTCTTAACATATCCCCCTTTTTCTCATGATCATCTTTATACAGATGGCACAAATCTCACCTATTTTAATGCTAGCACATATCAGCACATGCACCTTATTTTGCAATATAAGTAAAGAGCGAACAAGAATAACAAAATAATCTAGACACATATTATCACAGAATAAATAGAAAAGGCAGTTTATAAAAGGTAGTATGATTAGCAATGGTATTTAAAATTCAAATAAAACATATATGATAAATGCATATGGCAAAAGAAAGTCTGTTTTTAAAGAAAAGAGGTAGAAAGAAGAGGCAGAGAAGGGAAAAGGAAGAAAGATTATTTTTGCTAGAGCGGTATCCAATATGCTCCTCAGCTGTATTCAACTGAGAATTTTGTCCTTAGCAAATTGTATGATAAGTAAGTGAACAAGAACCTTCTTTTGGATAAGGAACTATTTTCTTCCAGAATTTTGATGCTCCAGAGTGTATTAAATATTTCCTTTATTTCAAATAAAATCATCATCCTTGGACCCGGGAAAATTGCTTTGCAAGGAGGCTCACTTTTTTGTTGGAACCAGTTTCTCAAAGGCTGCCAAAGGTCCTCCTGCATCCTGCACAGATCCTAAATTGGGTCTAAATTGAGTCTCTCAGCCACCCAGACCAGGTCTGGGGAATGGGCTGGCACTCGTGGTTTCAGGGGGAGGTTGAATGCATTTCCCCAACAATGTATGAGTGCATTTCCTTTCTTTATTTTCTTTCCTCAGAAGGGAAGACTGGGAGTTCCAGTCTGGACTACGATGATCAAATGTAGGGAGGAAAAGTTTAGAGTTTTTCTTTCTTTAGGGGCTGAAGAAAGAAAAACAAGCCTCCAGAAGAGCCAGTGGTATATCTTTCCATTAACTCCTCCATAAAGATAGTGAAGGGAGGCGCTGTAAGCGGAATTAAACTTCTCCTCCCCACAGAATTGCTGCTTCTTGAAGCCTTTAAGGCCATTTCAAGGTCTCCCCTTACTGCTTAACATTTTAAAAAAATGCCCATTTTTGAGAACCCGAAGTGGACTTCTGGCTACTATGGGGTTTTGGTTTTCTCTTTTGGTAGTCCCTGTGGCCTGTGTCAAATAATGAAGTGGAGCTTGGCCTTCATGCCCTGCCCCAGCCTGATTCATTCACTATGGGAGGGGATGCTGGACTAGATAGACCTTTGCTGTGATCTAGCATGGCCTTTCTTGTATTCTAAGGTCCCCAAAGGGAAGCCTTTGATCTGACAAAGATTAAGTTAAATGAATGTAAAAATATGCAGTGAGATTCTACATTGTTCACAGAAAGTGGTGAATAGGGGAATGTGTATGTGTGTGGAGGGGGATCTTTGAAACGTGTTGGGACTGGTTCCTTCTTTTCTGCTTTTTCTCTTCTGTATCTATTGGCAACACCTTTTTGTATTCTCAAGTGTCCAATTTCACAGTGCCCAAATTGGTTTACAATTAGATCAATGTAAACTTCTCCCAGGGCAATGCTTCACATATTACGTGGCAGTTCTATTTGTGTGGTCTATATTGATATTGTATTAGGGTGTAGGACTGGTAGTCTGAAGACATGTATCAGCTTCCTATTGTTGTTGTTATTTGCTGTGAAGTCAGCTTTGATTTGTAGTGATTCTATGGAATGTGTCCCTGTCATCAACAACCTTCCTTAGGTCTTGCAGACTTGGGAGATATCTTCTGCTGTTGAATCAAACCACCTTGAATGTGATCTTCCTCTTTTCCTACTGCCTTACACTTCACTGAGCATTATCATCATTTTCAATGATTCATACCATCTCATGATATGTCCAAAGTACAATAGCCTCAACATAGTCATTTGGGGTTCGAGGAAACATTCAAGCTTAATTTACTCTCAGAATAATTTATTTGTTTATAGGCAATTCATGGGACCTGGAAAACTCTCTTCCAATACTACATTTTAACTGAGTTGATTCTCCTTCTGTGCATTTTCTGCATTTTTCAGTTTTCAAAACCATATATGGAAACTGGAAATACTGTGGAATGGGTGATTCTGATTCTGCTATGCCCATGGACATCCAGAGACCAAGTAAACATGACAACTCTGGGTCTAGCACAAGTATCAAGAATCTTTGCCTCCCATAATCGTCTGGGATACAACTTCCGTAACCTTTTACTTTCAGCCAACTTGTGTGGGACTTCTGGGAATCAAATTTCAAATAATCTGGACAGCAAAAGATTTCCCCACCCTGGGTTTAGCAGAAGGTGTAATAACCATCTGTCCATAAAATACCTATGATACCTTTTATCCAGCTACCATGCATCTTGATGGGCATTCATTTCTGCCAATGCTCTTTATTACTTACCTTCCTTGTGGATAAAAAGGAATCTCCTGAAGCATATCTGTTGTCAAAGTGAATTTTGCAGTGTGTGATGGGGAAGAAAACTGGATTTTAATGCATATCTTGATTCATCAGAGTAAGAACAGCCTGATCAAAACAAGGTCAAGTTACCTTATACAGGGTCATCTTCACACCCTTGTTGTTACTCATCCACCATCTACAACACTCTTCCCTTTCATATAAAATCCCTTGTCTCTAAGTAGCTGCAAGGTAACAATCTGGCAGACTGCTCAAGACTTCTTGTGATATCTCAAAGGAGTCTGAGTTTTCATAGCTGCAGGGTTATTACAGCTGATCTATAGGAGAAAGAAATAAGACTAGGTAATAAGTAGAAATAAGATTCCTGCCCAGGATAAAATGCAGCCTAGAGCAACTTCACTGACAGAGACAAGCTTTTAGTTTAGAAATCTGAGTGAGTCCTGAGGATATGAGTAACTTTTAAGAAGTGGGGAAAGTAGTAAACAATGCTGGGCCATAATTCACCAGAGAAACAGGCAGTTTTCAAATTATATAAACTGGAGACAATAACATGACACTAAGAGGCCTTCAAGTTCTATCAGATAAAGGTGGATTCAGAGAACTCTTTCTCCACTGTGCGATGAATTTTAAAGAGAGAAGGGTCTCACAGTGAGAAGCCCAGTTAAACTGGATCCTGACAAGAGCCTAGTGCAGGGCTTTCCAAACGGTGTGCCACAACACGTTAGTGTGTTTCATAAAGTGTGTAGTGTGTCATCTACAATCATGGAAAAATATGTTATTATTTATAAATCATATATTTTTAAAAATATATGAAAGGTTTTCATGAGATATGTTGTGTCCCCATACCTCCGGTTTGCTAGTAAAACTGAATTACTGTGTCACGAAACGATGCATGTCTAAAAAGTGTTCACCAACATGAAAAGTTTGGAAAGCTCTGGCCTAGTACTTTGAAATTAAGGGCCAACTTGAGACTGAACTGTCAGTAATTCATGATCATACTGCTATTTGATCAATTTTCATTATTAAAATACACATCATAATACACAAGAAGAGCTCTGCCCAAGACTAGCCCTCAATAGACCAAGCCAACAACATTACCACTATCTTCTAGTAAATGCCAACTGACAACACACTGGTGGGGGAATCCCCCAACATATTTTACATTCACCTTCTTCTCAATGACTAATAAAAAAAAAATGACAAAAGGAGACCCTCAAGATACTGAAAAGATCACTGAAAGGACCACTGAAGGTAGAAGTACATTTTAGGGGATATATGAAGATGCCACCACAGATGACATCCATGTTTTGAGTTCGTTTCCTTTTTTCTTGTTATCCATAAAATTACATCTCTAATGTTACTCTAATATGACTATGAAATACACTTTCACTGCTTTGATAAGGCCATTGCCATCACTGTTGGAAGTGATAGGGTGCAATTCAAATTGCATTGAAGATGCATGCAATGCAGAGGGAAGGAGGAGGAGGAGGAGGGGAGAGAGACTGAGAGAGAGAGAGAGAGGGGGGGGTATAAGGACTTAGGTTTCCTAGACTAAACTGTCCCTGAACTGTTCTGACCTATGTTGACCTTTCTTTTAATCCTAGACTGACACTTTTAGAGAAGTTTAGAGAGAAAAGATCTTTGCTTCTAAGAAACTGGAGAAAAGCAATGATAAACTAACATGTAGAATTAGGTTTATGAAAGGTTTGGTTAAAGGGAATGATTTTGAAGAAATTTGGAAAATATTTTTGGATAAAGTTCTGAAAAGAGATAGTAATACTACCCTGTCAAAAGAAGAATGGCAATTTTGGAAAGTGGATTAAATAAAAAGTTGGCTCTGGGGGGTGGATATTTTTTAGTTTTAGTTTTGTTTTTCTTTTATGTTGTATATTTTGTAATTCTTAGTAGGTGTGTGTGTCAAACTTGTGATTTATAGATTTAAATGGATAAGTGATGTTAATGTTTTTTTAAAAAAAAAAAAGTTAAAAGAATTAACAATAGAAATAGATTAAAGGGGATGTGAAAAATATTGAATTAAATGTGAAATTATAACAGTTGAACAGATTTATAAATTTAAGGGTAAAGGTGCAAAATAACAATGAAAGTTAGTATTGCTTAAGAGAAGAGAAAAAAAGAAAAAGAAAAAAAATTTTTTTTAATTCACTATTATGTATATCACATGGTGTTTAATTTTTTTTTTCTTGTTTTGTATTTGTGATTCAGTTATATAAATAAAAAAAAAATTGAAAAGATTTTACACTGGAAGGGAAAAAAAAAAAAGAAACTGGAGAAAAGCAAGATTCCTTGCATCTCCTCTTTGGTGAAAAAGAGCTGGGGATTTCTGTTTTCTTTCCTATAACAATATATTTCCTACAATAAATCGTAGCTTTCTTATTTTGCTAAGTCAAGCATCTCAGTTGTGTTCCTCCAGCATCCTGATCTGTTTCAGAGGATAGAATCCAGTTACAGCTGCTGCACGCTCACATTCTGATAACAATCAGGTCACAACATGGAGGTGAGTGTTATTACATATGACTGAGAAAAAGACCTTGGTGTTGGGAAACCATTTTCTGCTGCATCTTTGTCTCCTGTAATGTGTAGGAAATACAGGCAAGTTCCCCTAGAATGTTCACAACAGCCCCAATCCCAATCTTAATTTTGCAGTATGAAGGTGCTCCTGTCAAATATAACTCCATTCCATTCACCACTGCCCCTCAGTTTCCCAGTCGCCCACCTCCGTATCAGTTCATCTTTCTGTAGTAGCTGAGCACCATCAGTCTCTATTGGGCCATTTTGGAGTGATATTCCTTTTCTTGGGGTTTTTAATCTCACAATTTTAGTACTTCTGCAAATGTTGGAGTACCTCTGAGCCTTCTGGTATTTCCCTCTTTTGCATGGATAGTGGTATTTTAGCTACATAAAGCACTCAGAAATCTAATATCTATAAGTAGCTGTGTGTAGAAACACATATCTGTGTGCCTACCAATATAAATATAGATTCTGAAATGCCACTATGCATTTGGTATGCTTTCCTCGTTGCTCTCCCATTTAACATATATAATTTTTTACATTGATTATATACTCAGATTTCAACAATATTACATGGAGGATGGTGACCAGATGAGTATGTTATGAACTTGGGCTGAACAGATCTGTTTGAACATTTGCATGAAATAATCTTATGATTGCTTTCTCACATGCGTAATTTGCAACATAACTCACAATTACTGTGAGTAATAACTACCTAATCGCTCCTCTGCTTGCAAAGGCATGTGTTCCATGCAAGCTGAATGAGACCAGCTGACCAACCTCACCCCCTTGTGGCTGAACTTATTTTCTATAGATGACTTTCTTTTGTTTCAAGCTGTTGGTAGAGCAGCATATAAATATTTACATCAAATCAAATGATAATCTATGGAAAGTGGAGTGAGTGGTGGATAAGTTCAGTTTGGGTTTATTTCAGTCTCTGTTATTGGACAGATTTCTATCTCGCCTTGCAATAAGTAAAAACAGACTCCAAGGTGGCTTATGACAGAAATCAAAGCAATCAGTTCAAAAGAAACAATAAAAAATAAACACATGTGCAATGACAAAATGAGAAAGCTGAGTGTGATTCTGTCAGCTGCAAAGCAGCAGTAAAACATTAATCTTAAAAAAAAGTCAAGGGTGTAATGAGAGGAAGGTCTGCAAGTGAGTACCTGTATAATGTAGGTGGGAAGAAAGTATTGCCCCTGAACTACTTTTTGTATCTCTTGATGGCCTGTAAGACATATCGGCAACAGAGGTATATCTTGGGTGAGGCAACTGGACGCATGCCCTGGACACCCATGCCAAGGGAAATAAAAAGGAATACCCCACTGCTCACCCCACCCCCCAGCTGACATTTGCCCCTCCCCTGCCCCCATCCATCACCACTTGCCCCACTGCCACCCACCTCCACTTACAGTGATGTCACCTGGACACAATCATTGTGCTTTGTCCAAAATAAAAAAAAATCACTTTGCATACATAGCACAACTTAAGTATATGTATGCCACTAACAGGACGCTCTCCTCTGTTTGGGTTCAGTGTCTCTACTAACCAACAGGATTCCAGCCAAAGCAAGATGGGACAACTTTAGTTAGTACTTAGCATATATAGAAGTTTTGCAACAAGATGTTTGCTTACCTGATGCACTCTCCCTATTCCTCATATACTGGATGATTCAATTAGGCTTTGAATCTTTCTCCAATGTTGATAATGGGTTAGCATTTCTACTGTACCTGAAGCAGCAGGCCAATTTGTGAGGTGCAGGGCAAGCAATGTGGCATACACAAATCTGTTTTCCAAAACAGGGGACCAGCCAGGGGCTGTCACTGCTATCCTCCAGTATCTATTGCTTAAAGCAGCCTCCTTACTCCATGGAATGGCAGTTTTGGCCTTGAAAAGAAGCACCTAGAATACAAATTCTGAGCATGGGGCACATTCCTGATTTATTTCTGCAGGAGCCTCAGCTCAAGAAGTGAACTTCACTTCAGCTTGGATTTTCTTCGAAATAACAGCAAAGATGTGTAAGAGAATTTTTGAAAACTAACAGCAACTTTTGACAAATAGCATGGGCTGCTATTTTGCCATAATTTGAAAGAACTCCCTTAAGTTTTGCTCCCTTACTTGCTTGTTCAGTTATTTCTGCTTAGCAAAACACCTCAGTTTCATATTTCGGTCTTTGTCTCTTTAATATTTTCCTTAGGGCTGGAAAAGAACTTAGTTCAGCTTAGTTCCATTTTGGTGCAAGCTTACCTAATTCACACTTCCCAAACTGAAAAGTAGTTCCCAAAATCTTAGAGTGGATGAAGATTTTTTTCAGCAGAGTATCTTGGTGTGTTGTGGATGATTCAGTTTCTTGTCAAGAATGAGAAACAGTGTGAATATTCTTTACATCCTTCAACCAGACAGCAGTGAAAGTAGAGGACACTGCCAAAAGTGATAGAAACTGGACCTCTGTTCTCAATCCCAAATGATCAAAATACCCCCAACAGATGTTAATAAAGTCAGTGGGGCCAATGATTTCAGTTCAACTCTACCAGAGACAACAAAAGCTTAGAACATCTCAAGAGTTCCTGTTTTGGTTAAATATTTCACATGTTGGAGATTAATTTGTTTGTCTTATGGTGGACACAAAGAAAAATGCCAAGGGATATCTGGGAATTTCTTGAGGGAGCTAAAGAAGTAGCCATTACTGTTAATTTGTAGCAACACTGCACCTGGGACAGGAAAAAATCTACCAAGATAGCACTGTATTATTTACTGAAAGCTTCTTTTCTTTACCCTTCTTCTCTCGGTATTTTCCCCCAAATACAATTTTGTATATAGCCTTGACTATAATCCTGGGGTGAGAGAAAAAAGTGCCCAAATGATTGCCTACTGAGATGAGGTTAATCTGTAGTTGCATATGGGTTTTCTGCTCAGTTAGGTCTGTCTTGTGGAGGTATAAATAGTATTACTAATTACAGTGATATTAATATCACTACCAGTGTTATGAGGTTTCATTACACATGGAGTGAGAATTGGCAGAATTACAAAATGAGAAATCTGGCAACAGAGAGAAAATGGAAACTGATTCCCAACAGGGCCTGCACCATATGTAGAGTCACGTGTGCAGGCAAACACACACACAATTGCTTAAGGCAATTGCTAGGAAATATCCAGTCTCCAGTAAGTGCTTTCAGTGCCTGTTTTAAATCATGTTTGTTAAAAACAGAAGATAAGGAGCTGTCACATACCAGACCAGTCCATCCTTCCCTTTTAGTGTCTACTCCAGGTATGCGCAACCTGGTAACCCTTGGGTTTTTGGTGAAGGGAGGGAAAGCAGGGATGTAACTCTTCACTAAGTTTCTTCTTAAAGGGGAGAAGTGAGTCATTTCAGCAATTTTCTTCCTGCTAAGGCAGCCTTTGAAAACCACACAATTTTCAAAGGCTAAATGAAATTTGGGACTTTGCTAAATATTTGTGATAGTTGCTCTTTTGCACAGAAAAATAACATTTTCTGCACAGGAAACAGCATTTCTACATGGAAAATGACATTTCAGTGCAGAAATATTAATTTCTCCAAAGTAAATGCTGTTTTCTGTGCAAATCACCTGTGTACACCAGGGGAAGGAGATTATAGTACCCACAATCATGGACCATAATAATAGACCATACATTCTAGCAAGGCTAGTTGAGGCTTAAATCATAGTGTAAAACAACTGGAGGGCCCCAAAAGGGGCTAATTGAAATTTTATTCTAACTGGCAACACTTCTACAGATTACTCCTTCCTTTTTAACTGGAGATGCTGAGGACTGAAGCCAGCACCTTCTTTATGGAAAGATGCCCTTTCCCCAAAAAATATGTTCCATTTTTCCCCCCAGAACAAGTAACAGAAATGGAAATGA
Organism: Ctenosaura bakeri; assembly: GCA_948474755.1. Lineage (NCBI taxonomy): Eukaryota > Metazoa > Chordata > Lepidosauria > Squamata > Iguanidae > Ctenosaura > Ctenosaura bakeri. Next base: position 382,955 of record CAOLHI010000927.1, on the reverse strand, counting down.
ACCTAATTGTTTTTAATGGCAACCCCATAGATTCAAAGTTATTTTTTAAAAAATACATTTATACCCCACCTTTCTTCCATAGCATTTCTCAGCATACATGGGATTTTGGGGCACAAGGCCTCTAATCTCTTCTCAATTTGCTTTACTTAAGCAAAGTTGTGCAATCATGGAAGTGGGAGGGGGGGTGTAGCTCCTGTCAAAAGTGATTTAAAGACCCTCAAATTTGATTGATTTACGACCCGTCAGATTTGATTGATTTATGACCTGTCAAAAGTGATTGATTTATGGCCTGTAAAAAATACTGGCACCTATCAATCTCCCCCCCCGGAAGTACTAGGGCGGGACACCCGGGAAAGGGGGGCCGTACCCCTGCCCACCCACGTGGTCCAAGCCGTCCAATGGGGCGATTTTAAAAAACTGGGTTCCCAGGGGCCCCAGTGGAGCCACGTGACCCCCTCAGATCCACGCCGGCCAATCACGGGCGACTTCCGGCTCGCGTTGCCATTGGTCCAGGGGGGGCCGTGTGACCCCTCGAATAGCCCCCCCCACCACCCTGCCCAAAATGGGGAGGGAAATTTGGACCCCTCAGAAGCACGTGTGTCAAACCGGCCAATGGAAGACCCCCTTTGGGAGAAATTTGGGGGGGAGAAAAGCGGCCATTGTTGCATCCCCGGGACAAGTCCTGCGGAGACAACATGGAGGGTACTCCCCATAAGCGAGGGAATGGGAGGCGCCCCCCCCCAAGGTATGATGGTCCTGTGGGTTTTTTTATGCCTCTTGCACCTTTGAATATTCAACCTAGAAGCCGTCGCCGTTTAATGACCCTGAAAACGCACGCGGTCCTGCGCGCTATACTTGGCCTCTTTCCCCTTTTTCGATATTCAACCTAAAAGGGGGATTGTTTTTATGACCCTAAAAATGCCCCGCTCCACGGTCTGGAGTATGGATACTGCTGACCAAGACCCATTTCTTGAATGCGATTGCTGTTGTAATTTAAAAAGAGTTATCCAGAGGATAGGGGAGAAGGGAATTCCCAATCCCCCACGGAGCCCAGATGAAGTGGATGGTGTAGCCACTCAGACTGAAGAGGCGATGGAGGGGGGGAGCCCCCGAGCCAACTCTACCTACGCTGGTTGAAGAGGAGATGAATGAAAGCATGGAAATTGATTCAGGCTATGAGAGTTTAAAGGTAAGAGTTCTTTTTTATTATTATTTTTAATATTGATGGGTGGGTTACCAGTTGCCAAGAAGAAAGGGGAATAAGTTTTTTTTCAAAAGCCCCCCCCCATCAAATATGTATCAAATTTTCCCTTTTCCCCTTGTTTTCCACCAGGAAGACCTGGACCTGATTTGCTAAAACAACCTGACAAGAGTTGTGTGACTGTAAATTTTCCCACCAACTCCCGAGGATGAACATGTATTTCTTGTCTTTCTAACAATAAAAACGGTTTTTGTTACGCATGCGTGTTCATACTTATTTAGCCGGGAAAATGGCAGGGCATAAAAAATTCCTAAGGGATATATATTATTCACCAGGGGAAGTTGGGAGCTTTGGCGGAGTGAACACCCTCTTTCAGGAAGCCAAAAAACAGAACCAGAAACTAAGGAGAGGGGAGGTTACCCAATGGCTTTCTGGGCAAGATGCTTATACGCTACACAGACCAGCGAAAACTCATTTTAAAAAAACAAGATTATTGTATCTAAAGTGGATTCTCAGTGGCAGGCTGATCTAGTTGATATGCATCATTTTTCTAAATACAACAAAGGATATAAGTATATTTTAACAGTCATAGATATTCTATCTAAATACCCCTGGGCTTTAGTTTTAAAAGGAGAAAACTGGTAGAGAAGTGTCCAAAGCCTTTAACACCATTTTGGTGCAAGATGGAAGAAAACCTGACAAATTCCCAGACTGATCGTGGCCGGGAATTTCTAAATAAGGCCGTAAGTGGTCTATTAAAAAAACATGGGGTTCATCATTTTGTTACCAATAATGAAGTCAAGGCAGGGGTTGTGGAACGATTTAATAAACTTTAAAAAACAAAAATGTGGGGGTTTATTTCACGGCTAATAATACTTTTACCTATATTGATGTGCTTCCCCGGGTTTATAAAAAGTTATAATCAAAGTTTTCACCGAACAATCAAAGCGAGGCCTGCAGATGTTAATAGTCCAATTCTCTAGCAGTGTGGAAAACAGTATATGGAAAGACTACCCAAAAAAAAAAGGAGCTTCCTTCACTCAGAAAAGGAGATCATGTGAGGATTTCTAAAAGCAAGGGTGTTTTTGCCAAGGGCTATGAACAGAACTTCACTACAGAAGTATTTATTGTGGACCAAGTTATCAGAAGTACAAATAGACCCGTGTTCCTGCTGAAAGATTATCACGGGGAGGACATAGTTGGGAGCTTTTATCCCAAGAGTTACAGAAGGTTAATGCAAAACAGGATAATTACGGGTTAAAAGATCCTAGCCACTAAAGGGCGGGGAAGAGAAACGGGCACCTAGTGAAATGGTTAGGCTGGCCTAGCAAGTTCAACATTTGGGGTGCTTGCTTCTGAAGTTGGAGAACCTGTGTAGAAACCTGGGAAAGAAAAAGGGGGGAAAACGGATTTTATGTCACACTCCCCAGCAATGCCTGTGCAACAGTTTTTCCACAGAATACAACTTCAAGCTTTACTATCTCTTTAGCAAGGCCCCTGGAACTTCCAGGGGCCTGGGAAGTAGGTTTAGCTGAAATACAGTATCCAGGGATTTGGGTTTTAAATTTAAGCCAAATTTGTGATTGCAAGTGAGAAAAGACATGGCCCTTCAACCTGCAACGTGGCTATTATTCCAGTGTTCCTGAACTGTTGGAAAACATGAACAACCTGATAACAGCGGACCGTGCCCCCCCTGAAGTGCTTCTACATTACGATCCTGTGACCGGGAAAGGTTTTTAATGGGGAATACAAAATCCTAACGGGAAGGAAGACTAGCCCACATATTAGGATTACCTCACAATCAGCAAGCCAAAAATCCACCCTTCGCAGCAGACATCACGGGGGGTTTTCAACACCTTATATTTTACACAGATATTGTGGAACATCAGGTAGTCGGGGACTTCTATGTGCCTTTGCTGCGTTGCGTTCCTGTGCGGGGGGCAGAACAACGAATGTGTCAATATTGGTTATGACAAACCTCACTACATCCCTGTAAGTAAGCATCACATAGACACCATCACCATAGAGATAAAGACAGACCAGAACCAAAAAGTGCCATTTCGCTTTGGTAAGGTGCTTGTGAAGCTACACTTCCATCCCAGGAAATCCTAATCTTTAAAGATGGTGATCCTGAAACCCTATGGTGACCCGGCCCTTTATAGAGATTACTACAGGGCCCAGGCAGGAAATGGGCTTCCTGGGTATCAGGGGATCCCTGTTATGTATGGGTCTGGGCTTGGTGGGATTTTCAGAAGCCTTTTCAGAAAAGCAGTTCCACTTTTGAGAAGAGGCCTGACCATCATTAAACCCCATGTTAAAACTGCTGTTCATAATATTGCTAAAGATGTGGCCGGTGAAGTGACTCAGGCTGTTATAAAATAAAATGAACCCCACAGCTCCACAAGAAGGATCAGGCCTGATGTATGTTCAACGGAGGAAGGGAAAAAAAAAGAAAAGCATCACGGGTGAGGTTAAAAGGGCCTCCCCGAGCCCTTAAAAAAGGGAAGCGCATGGGAAGAAAGAAAACTCAAAACCGGAGAACCGTAAGGAAGAGGAGGAGCAGGCAGCGGCGGAAACCAGTTGGGGCAGATATATTTTAAACACAATCATGGCTTTTATCCACAGTGGCTCTGAAGAATGCACAAAATCTGAATTAGACCTATTTACTATTGGGCCCACACAGACAAGTATCGAGAGAAGTTTGTATATTGAGGTGCCCCCACTGACAGCTCTGTAAAGAATCTGCACCGCTAGATTTTTTTATAGCAGGAAGTGGGCGAAGACTATGTAACCTTAATGATTCTCTCCTTTATATTTCTCTTAAAATTGTTAAGGAAGATAATACAAACTTTCCCCCGAGATGCTGAAGTAGGGCTTGTGAATTATCCAATAGCCTCTATCTTTAGCCAGCTGGATGTGACTTTGGGGGATCGCCTCATCAGCCAGAGCAACAACTGCTATCCTTACAGAGCCTTCATTGAATCTCTGCTGAACTACAGCGAAGACACCCTTGCAAGCCAATTTTCTGCAGGCTTATTTTACAAAGATACGGCTGGAGAACATGAATCGGCAGATCTGGAAGGGAATAATCAGGGTTTTTTTAAAAAAGACAAACCTGACAGCTGAAAGCCGAAAGGTAGATCTGCTGGGGCATCTCCACACTACCGTTTTTTCAAGAAAAATTGCTGCAAAATGGAGTTGATGTAAAAATTAAAACTTACCCGCAACAAAGATGCTTTCATCTTAATGACTGATGAAGCAAACAGCCAGTACAAAGTACAAATTTTATCAGTTTCCCCTTTTTTGTGAAGAAGGTGAGAGTGGCCCCAGGAGCCCGGGCCCCGGGTAATGCAGAAGCTTTTGACATGCAATGCTAAATACCCTGTGGACCGTGTAAGCATGAAAGTTTTCAGCATCCCGAGAGGAAGCCGTTTTCTCCAATCAGGAAAATCTCTTTTTGGGCCAATTACCCAAACAGGTGGTTATAGGTCTGGTTGATAATGATGCCTTCAGTGGAGTTTACAACAAAAACCCTTTTAACTTTAAACATTATCACATCAATTTTGCGGCCTTATACTTGGATGGAGAGCAGATCCCAACAAAACCATTTCAGCCCAATTTTGAAGACGGAAACTGTGTCAGAGAATACATGAGTTTGGTGCAGATTGCTGGCAAGCGATAAAAAACCGGCCCTTTTTTAGTCAACCGTGAGGAATATGCGAGAGGTTATACCCTTTTTGCATTTGACCTTACTCCAGATCAGGAAGGGGGGGGATCACTATTCTTTGATCAAAACTGGAAACCTAAGAGTGGAATTCCGATTTGCCAGGCCCTTGCCCATACAGTAAATATGATCGTATATGCTGTCTTCAACAATGTGATAGAGATAAATCACAGGCGAAATGTCCTTTTTACTATATGTAAGATGGACAGCCTGCAATTAACCCGGGACCCCTTCAAATCCGTACACGCGGAAGCTATTCTATGGGTCTTCCCTTGTGACATGCTCCCTAGAGAGAAGCTGCTACAAAGGCCTATTTGCCTAGTCATCAACACCCACCCTCACAATCTCCCTGGAGAACACTGGACCCATCTACTTAACAGAAGAAAAGTCTGGTGAATTTTTTGACTCCTATGGACACCCCCCAGATCACCCTCTCTTTCCTAAAACCATCATGAAATTTTTAAGAAAAAATGCCAGCAAAACCATGTTTCAACCCAGACAGGTGCAAGACCCAGACTCTGTGGTTTGTGGATACCATTGTGTGTTTTTTCTGCAGCACCGCTGTAAAGGACTGACATTTAAAAATATTCAAGACTTATATTCTCATGATTTGCAAAGAAACGATGAAAGGGTTTAGATTATGTAAAAACAAAGAGAAACATGTCCAGGCTTGCCCCAAACATGTCCAGGCTTGTCCCAAACATGCCCAGGCTTGTCCCAAACATGTTTCAACCTGCCCAGGGGTGTACAACATGCAGTGCTTTTCACAGGCAATCTTCCCAATAAACATACCCTCTAGGAAGGGTTTTTAAAAGGAATTTCTTGTGTATGTGTGTTTTTTTATCGCAAAGCAAGAGTATAGACGGCAAAATATATTTTAATAATTATTTATTTATGTTTCTGAAAAACATCAGCAGAATCATAAGTGGAGCCATGTAGGAGTGCTAGTCTGTCTCTGTTTTTTCAAAGTCCTGCGGGAGAGGTGGGGGTGTGCGAATCAGTCGTGGCGTGGATGCATTTGGATTCTTTAGGTTGTCCAAAACTTCTCTGTTGGCAGGGTTCCCCACTACAGATGATGGAACATTTAGTTCTGCCATGGCCCTCATAAAAACATCCCAACCTGTTGGAGTGTGTTTGGCTGGTAAGGCGTGCGTCTGAGTAATACCCTTGACCAAATCCAGCATATTTGAGCCCGTTACCCCCCCCCCTTTTTATACACAAATAGCCTTTGTCATCCCATGAAGAAATACTCTGGTTTTGCTTCTTTTTCTTTAACAACACCTTTGCTGCATTCTTGTATCTAGCAGGCAGGCTTTCCAGAACTTCTTAAAAGAGTGGCTAAAAAGGAGCTTTCCAAAACATTTTGAGATGCCTGCTGTGGCTGAGGGAAAATTTAGGTTTAGGCTTTCCACATCTTGAGATGACTGCCGTGGATGAGGTAGAATCAGGTTCAGGCCTTCCTTTTCTTTTTCCCTTTCCCGCCTGACATGTGTTAAATACTTTTGAAGCAAAGCCTCGTATTGTTTAGTTTTTTCATATTCTGTTAATTTATTCCCAAGAATCCTCTGCATCTCTGCATCCAGGGTATAAATGGCCTTAGTTCTGATGTTCTCTTCCTTAGGAAATGATCCCTTTAGTTGCTCTAGCTATGGAGGGACCAAATACATCTTTTCTGCATGTTCCATTAGTGATTGGCTAAAAGACTCGTTATTAAGGGAACAGCAAAACTTAACAAGGGCCCAAAAAACCCCCAGACTGCTTCACCAAGTACTTTTTTCTTCTCAGAAAACTCTCCTGTTACCCAGTGTTTTTATTAGATGGCGATTTTTTTTTTTCAATACACGTACCTGGTGGGGAGAAAAGGGGGAATGTTGCCTTTTAAAGCTTTTTAGAGCTATTTCTGAAATGGCTGCCACCAGGTCATCTGAAGCTGTGCTTTAAAAAAGGCTTTCCTCTGGGATGGGGGCATCTTAATGAGCATTTTTAAGAGAGCTAGGTTTTTTTTACACACCCAGACATGTTGACCTGAAGGGGATGCGGAAGCAATAGTTGGAAGGGATTAAAGGGGGGAGCCCTTTTGTAAGCAGCTTGCCCCCTTTTTCACAGTGTATACTCCAGGCCAGTCTGGGGGAAAAAAGGGCCTTCTCCCTTTAAAAGGGTTTCCCTGGCTAGTAGCCTGTAAATAATGACAAGGTAGCCATATGCTTTGCTCGTAGCATCAGCAAATGCTTCCATGAAAAACTTAGTATTTCCTGGGTACATTTGACGAGCCAACGTAGCAATTTGAAAATTTTTTCCCTTGGGTTTTTAAACAGCACCATGTATTTTGCGTTTAAGCTGATGGTGCGGATGTTTTCCCCCCTTTTGCAGAAAATGTTCTGTGTGATAAAAAAACCTCAGATTCCGGTGGTGTACATACTGGGTAAAGGCTTTTTCAACTTCACTATTATCAGAGGCAGACAGCATAAAATTTGTCTATCACCAAGAAGTTTATTTTATTGAGGGGTAACAAATTTTCATTATCAAGTTTATCAGGCAAACCCTCTACAAACTGAATAAAGGGATATTTAGATAGAAGTTTTTTTGTACAATGGTTGCCAACAGCTAAAAGCACCACAGAATATTCTCAGGTAACACAAAAACATACTACGAGCATTATCCAACATATTTTTTCAAAAACAGTTTTCCCACAGTTGCTTGGTCCTGCTAGAATGGCTGAAAAGGGATGTTGCCAGCGTGTATCCATATTCAATAACCATAAGGGAGAGTCTTAAACCCTTCAGTAATGACCCTTTTTGTCATAAACCACCCTTTGAGTTTTCCTAAGCTCTTTTGTATGGATAGACCATTGACGCTTATTTCTTACAATACCTGGCTGCTGCACAACTATTATGAGTGCCTTCTCCGTTTCTGTCTGAGACGTAGTCAAACACCAGATTTTTAAGACTGTCAAAATTAATTTTTTCACAGTTAGCAACATTCAGGGTAATCCCTTTGACCTTCATGCAAGCTGTACCACCAGAAAGCTTGTACCCATACGTTTTAGGGCCTGCTGACACATACTCTGTGATATATTGATCTGGAACTTGGCTGGTGAGGCCCCCAAAGTAATCTCCCAAAGGAGGGTTCCATTCTCCCTCCCGACTCACAAATATCACACTGTCTGTATCGTGGTACAGAATTTTCTTGAAGCTTATCTAACAATTGGTAGAGTTCAAGGCGAGCGTAAGCTGTGGTAAAGCAAGCTATGAACTCATTTTTTTCTACCTGAGGTTGTAATGCGGTCCTCAGAACGTTTCCACGACACGCACACAGCCTCCTCATCAATAAATTCAAACATTGAAACATTGTAAGTGTCAGAAAATAAAAGGTGGAAGAACCATCAGGATCCGTCACCACTTGTGTGTTAGTCAGGTTCGTTCTCTGCCCAAATTTTCCCCACAATGAATTTAAAAACAGTTTGGCAATTTGTCTCTTTGCAGGGTTCACAGCAATTTCTTCCTTGCGCAAAAGCACACCCTCCTTTTCATGAAAATCATCTATATATTTATCTTTATCTTCTTCACTGACACACCAGTGGGGGTCCCCGGGAACCTCCTGTTTCTGGCGCAGATGTAATTTAATATACTGTTCAAATAAGGAGCTGTTCCTGTTTTCAAAATGCCACACTTCATAGATTTTCATCAATTTTAACCCTTTTCCATAGCCACTTTCAGTTCAACAGTACACCAGGTTCCCACCAAGGCCCCTCCCCATCTGTGTGATTGCAGGGGTCCAACTGGCGGTATTCTGCACAAGTTGCACAGAGCACAAACATCAGTTTACCACCGACTTTTCTAGGAAGAACGGGGGAAAAAAAGCCCACGAGGGGGCAGTATTTTAAGCTTGGCGAAGCCAAAGTACTCTGGGGTGGTTGAAACTTCTCATAGATAATTTTGGGGTGGCCAAGAGGATAGTCTTTTGTTTTGTTGACAAAGGGGTATAGGCTGGTAAAATCATAAATTTTATCTCCTCACCCTCTTTAGGCTTGTAATACAGACAGACTGCATTTGTACGACCCCCAAAGAGAGCATCTCTGGGTTTCTATGGCTTCTGGAAACTCAGCTTCAGCAAGAAACTGTTTGAGTTGATCATCTGTTTTTAACTGGTTTCTCCACTCATGTTCCCAGATTGTCCTGACTTCAAACCCCAGACATTTCAGTTCAGCAGCCCTTTTCTGTGTGGAGTTGTAAAGAAACTCATTTTTTCCCCACCAGAGGGTTCCAGTCCTCTGGTGGGTAACACAGGACACATCCATGAAAAAAACAACCGCAGAATTCAAAAGCTGTTTCTTTACCATTTATGACAGCGTGGCCATCAAGAAAATATTTGCCAGCTTTGACCTCTCCACCTTTTAGAGCATGCTGAATCTGAATGTTTTCTTTATGTTAAGGTTGAAAGCCACTGAATTGCAGGGGTTGAGAAGCGCTTACATTGATTATGGTACCTATCAAGGGTGTGGGGTTGCAAGGGTATCCTCTTCCAAAAACATAAAGCGGTACATTGCAAAACACACACTAGCCAGTGTAGGGTACTGTAAAGGGTCTATGGCTACCCCCGTCTTTTCTCTCCCGTCTCCAAATTTTGTAAACCTTTGTCAGATTCATGATTTCATGTCTGTATTTGGTACAAGCTTGTGCAAGAATATTGACATCCTGCTGGCAATAGAATGCCAACTCTTTTTGCATGTCAAAAGTTTTTGTTTTGTTTTCTGCATACCATGCTAAAAAAGGGTTCCCTGTTTCCCCCGGCTTCATAAACTGAACACCATAATCCTTTAGCTTTGGGCATAGGACCAACATAATCCCAGTTTTCAGGTGTATTAAAAAAAAGGGGGGAAATGTCCTTTTGGGGCCGCCAAAACCGGGGCCTTTTGGGAAACTTAGCTAGGGCCATCGGCAAAGGGGACTAGGGAATCAATGAATTTCAAACCTAACCCTTTCACTGTAATACATATCAGCTTCCCTCCTTGAGGGAAAATATCTCATCCAGTTTTTCTTTTATCAGTTCCTGAATGATAAAGTAAAAAAATCATAACATTTTGAATTATGGGCAATGAATGTGGTATCAGCAAACTGCCCATCTGTTATGAAAAATCTTGATAAACTAGAAAATTAATTCCCCGACCCTTAAATTCCCATGTTTGGCCAGCAGGGGGCCATGTGGGCTTTTCCTCCTCCCCCGGGTCCTCATTTTTTTCCCCTTTTTCTTCCTTTTACTTGGTTTGAGACCCTCTTTTAAAAAACTCTACAAATTTCCCCTTCAAAGGCTTTAGCAAAACAATAATTAGGGGGCATGGACACCTGTGCATTGATGGGTTTCAATATCAAAAAATATGTACCTGGTGGAGGTATGAGGGTACTTAAGGCGTTTCATGAAGCACAGATGTTTTTCATCCTTTTTAATAATCCCCCAACACACAGAGCATTGTCTTCCTCTACAGTCACCCTCACAATGGTCATATTTGACATAACGGCCACATTTCTGGCAGAACTTCCTAGGAGAACATGTGACCTTCTTCTCCAAAGCCAGGGTTTTATGTCTGTTTAGACAGGCCTTGGATCTACACAACAGCTTGGATTATAGCATCTTTCCATTTTATCCACGGTAGAGGCACAATCGGTTTCCTGACACATGCGACAATAGTGGATACAGTTATGGGTATGTACATATACACTATTGCAATATGTGCAGAGATTCCGGGCTCCAAAAAGACCTTTCACATTGAGTACCCCCTAAAAATGACCTTCATGCAATAATACAGTGTATGTTTTTGAATACCGGGGTTCCTGTGTTTTAAAAAGACCCCAGCCATTGTCAGAATAACGTGCAACATGGATATTGACCTTCAAATGCTCTTCAACAAGTGAAATGTCACTAAGGGCTTTTTTTGGTCAGACCAACCCAAAATCCTGATGCAGTTTGCTAGCATCTCAAACAGTTCCTTTCATCAGTGGGGATTTCATAGCCATTACTGCCACAAGACTGGCAGCAAAGCACAAATTGTTGCCCACATTGGTTGGGTCTACCAGGTGTTTTCTTTTTTTGCAATGATTGAGCTGTAAGGAATAAAACCGTATGGCTCTTGGGAAGCCCCCCCCCCCTGGGAGCACGCACAATGGTGACAACCAGACTAGTGTTCCATCTGCACAGATCTCCATATTACTTTGTAGGAGTTTGCTTACGTGAGACAAAAAAGCCTCAGCATTCAAAAGATCCCTGGCTCTTAGAGCTCCATACAGAGGATTTGCTAAACCAGGAGCCTGCAGACGTAACTGAATATCCCCAGGAAATAATCTGGCATTCGTTTTCCAGAACTTGCTGGATAGCCTGGTGTACGCAGCCACAGCCTCTGCATATGAACTTATGCGGTCTAAATTTACAAATCTGAATTCTTCAGCAATACGTAATGCCTGGAACCTCTTCCCTTGAACCACTCCCATCTTCCAATCCTCTCTGCAAAGACACGGACGGGCTCTGGGTTATGTGGGGGTGGGGGGACGGGTGCCGGTTCTGGGTTATTTGGGGGTGCTGGCTCTGGAGTGCTTGGGGAAGGGGGGTATAACACCTTCAGGATCCAGGAATTCTGGCACAGATTGTTGTAAAGCCTCCTGAGAGGGCATCATTTGACCAGCAGGTTTTTTAATTTTTTTCTTAGCTCCCTTCCTGGAGGATAAAAGTATCTTTTTTGCTCTGTTTTATTATTTTAATAGACCTTTTTCTCCAGAAAATTTTTTTCATTGTTAGGTTTCTTTTTTCGTTTCCCACTTTTTGGAGCTTGAAAATAGGATTCCCCCACCTACTTGCACATTTTTTAAAAGGGGGCATCAATAGGAACCACATAGTTAGACTGGTTTTTAATAGTATCATCAAATGCATTCACCCCGCATTGTAAACTATCTGTAAGCTTGTTCAGAGCTGTACTGTAATTTTGTGCAGAGCTGCTAGCATATGCTTCAAATCTTCTCAGCCCCTGTTGAACACACACATATAATTCCCCAACTTTAAAATATCCTTTTTCAACCATTTTTGCAAACTGATCAATTGCAGAGGTTGAAAGGGTTCAGGTCTTTGTCTTTTATGAGCTGGTTTTTGTTGTCTTTAAAAAAAGGGAAAACCCAGGCATCAGTAATTGAACCTCCCCCATCTCTCTCATCATTTATTAAACTTTTTTACTGTTCAAAACAGGCTTATGATAACCATACTCACCAGTGGTCACATTATTTTTTTTTTTCAGCTTTGTGCTGGAGCGAAGGCCCCTTGGTAATAACTGCAACAGCAAAGAGCCCTATTAGTAAATTCTTATGCTTTTGGCCCGGGCACCCTTAACCACCCAACCCCCCCAAAAACCAATTTTTGTTTTTCCAAAATCAGAGTCTTCTAGTTCCATGCTTTTTTTTCCCGACCCTTCAGAGCTAGGACCTAAAAGGGGTGGGTGGGTAAATATTAGAGCCTGTTTTTCTTTGTTAGCTTAGCTTAGCAGGGGCACAATTTGGGGAGTAACAGACCCTTAAAAAAAACATAACACTTTTACCTGCTTGTTCAGATGACATGGCAAATTGTGTCAATGTCCTGGAAGTTTTAAAAAACAACAAAATATGCACCTTTGTCAGAAAAACAAAAAAATGAGAAGTGATGTAGTGAGACATATCATGCTTCATTGAATCTGAAGGTAAAATAAACATGGGACAGCCTGAACACAGAGGGGGAAAAGGGAAACCCCGCATGGACATGCTAGCTTGAACAGGCAGTCTGTAGAGAGGCATGCTGAGACATGCCCAAGTTGTCCAGAGGAAGAAAAAAGCTAGTGCGCATGCTTTTTTGAAAAAGACTCAAGATAACATGGAGGAGCAAACATTCAGTCTCTTTGAATGTTATTTGCGTATGGTGTGTGGAGACTACCCCCCAAAGGGACCTTCAAAAAGAATATTTATTTTTACAACAAATTTCTTCTATGGTTCAAAAAAAATTGAGCAAAAAACAGCCATTTCCCTTCAAATAGATTGATATTGCCAAGCGCACTTTTCACTTAGTGATGGAGACAACGTTTGAAGATGGACAGACCAACTGGGGAAGAATTCTAATTTTTATGGGGTTTGCTGGATTTCTTACTAAGACTTTATTGCAGAATGGAAACCCTTTGCAAAAGGGGAATTGCTACAAGATCTTTCACAGTATTATGCAGAATGCTTGATAAGAAAAAAAGGAGCCTGGATCACACAAAACCGCAGAAAGGTAACTCTATTTGTGTAAAGTGTAATGACCCACATTAGTGTACAGTACTTAACAATGTTCTTTTTTCCTTTTTTAGGGAGATGGGCTTTTCATGATGTTTGAACAACACACACATCCGCCAACCCATTATGTAAAGGATAGGCTTTTAGCCTTGTTAAAAAATTTTATAACCTATAGATGGCTTTTGCTTCCTGTTTAAATGATTTATTGCAATTCTAAATAAAAAATATTCAAGTATTTGAACTGTTTTTTGGTTTAACACAAAATCTAGACAAACACATGCATCTGGGTTGTACCATTTTAAACACACAACACACACACACAGAGCATACACAAATGGGAAAAAAAATATTAAAAATTGTACCATTTTAAAAAAAGAATGAATGTAATGCTTGCTTTCAGAAATTAATAGAATTCCTTCCCCCCACAAAATGCTCTAATGGAATAGAAAAGAAGAGAGAGAGAGAGAGAGAGAGAGAAAGAAAAGAGAGAGAGAGAGATTAATAGAGTTCCTTCCCCACACAAAAAGCACAGGCTTAGAATATGAACATGCTTAACCCCATCCTGGAAGGGAGCTGTTTTTTGTTAGCACCCCCTTTAAAATTTTCATAAGCACAAGAAGGCTGTTTTATAGTGTTTAGCCAGAAAGGCCTGGAAATATCCAGCATTCCTTCTTTTTCCTGTTTTCAGATCAATAGGTCTGTCTGATCTTTTTCTTGCATAGGCCATAAATAAGCATCATAATTAAGGACTAAAATTTTCAAACAGTAGTTCTTTAATGTTAAAGAAAATCTGTTAGCCTGGGAAAAATTTCCCGCATTCCTTCTTTTTCCTGTTTTCAGATCAATAGGTCTGTCTGATCTTTTTCTTGCATAGGCCATAAATAAGCATCATAATTAAGGACTGATCTTACAAACAGTAGTTCTTTAATGTTAAAGAAAATTTTTTAGACAGAAAGGCCTGGAAATTTTATTCCTACTAGGGTTTGGGACAAAAAAGAACAGATGATTTTCTTTTATTCAACACTTTTATTTTTACAGAGGTTACAGCAGGTTTGTTTTTATTCAACAGTTAGGAACCATTTATAAGGTCTCTTTTTAATTACAGTTTGGACATAATCTATATATTCTTTGTCGGTAGGCTTCAGCAGATTTTTGAGACATTGATAGGATTTTTCAGCCCTCATCATGCTGGTTAGAGTGTTCAAAACTTGATTCACATTTCAGCTCTATAATGTTAAAGAAGTCTGTTTGCCTGGAAATATCCCCCATTCCTTCTTTTTCCTGTTTTCAGATCAATAGGTCTGTCTTATCTTTTTCTTTCATAGGCCATAAATAAGCATCATAATTAAGGACTAAACTTACAAACAGTAGTTCTTTAATGTTAAAGAAATCTGTTTAGACAGAAAGGCCTGGAAATTTTATTCCTACTCAGGGTTTGGGAAAAAAACAAATAAAAGAACAGATGATTTTCTTTTATTCAACACTTTTATTTTTACAGAGGTTACAGCAGGTTTGTTTTTATTCAACAGTTAGGAACCATTTATAAGGTCTCTTTTTAATTACAGTTTGGACATAATCTATATATTCTTTGTCAGTAGGCTTCAGCAGATTTTTGAGACATTGATAGGATTTTTCAGCCCTCATCATGGTGGTTAGAGTGTTTTAAAACTTGATACACGGTTTCTTGTTTTAATTCAAGAAGATTTAAGGCAGACCCTAGTATGATGATTTCTTGAAAAACATGTGCAAAGCTTATTTTACTGCATATTTTCCTCAAATGTTTAGATATAATTTTTTTTTTTCCACATTAGACAGGTGTGTGACTGCTGACCCTCAGATTTTTCTTGACAAGCCCAGCATTTTCTCTCAGAAATTTATCAAGGACTTTATTTATAATCACATAAAGGATGACTCTTGTCAAAGATTTCATTGCTCTCCATCTTTTCTTTGATGAAATGGGTGCGGCTTCCAGGCCCAAGATCCTTTGCATTCTGACATGTGCAGGTTGTGTGGCCACCAGCTCTACAGAGTCCTAAAATTCAACAGGAAGAGTTTTAAAATGTGGCCCAACAATTTTCCACCTACTGACCCCCATATATGTTCACAAACCTGTATTTCTCCATGGCTGCCAGCTTCAGCAATGCTGTTGTGCATGGCTCCTGGACAGTCCTTTCAGCAACTTGTACCTCACCACAGCTTGTCCCAGGTTCCTGAAAATGGAGAACAATGATTATTAGTTTCTGGGGCTCCCCAGGGTAGCCCCAAATTTCCCGATATTTTCCCCCTTTTTTCCCGCCTAACTTCTCCTTGGGGTTTTTTAAGGGCCACATTTTGGGCCCTTTCCCCTGGTGGACAATTCTCTTTTCTGCATCCAAACTGCATTGCTGAGGGGTGGTTGGGGCCTCCATGTTGTCTCCGCAAATTTTTCCGGGCATGCAACAATGGCCGCTTTCTCCCCCCCAATATATCTCTCCAAGGGCGTCTTCCTTTGGCCGGTTTGACACGTGCTTCGAGGGGTCCAGGTCCGTCCCTATTGGTCGAGGGTGGTGGGGCGGGCTATTCGAGGGGTCACACGGCCCCGCTGGAAATGGGGCGGGGCCCAGGGGAAATCGCCCGTGATTGGCCGGCGTGGATCTGAGGGGGGCACGGGGTCCACTGGGGCCCCATGGGCCCAGTTTAGAATCGCCCCATTGGACGGCTTGGACCACGTGGGGGGCAGGGGTACGGCCCCTTCCGGATGTCCCGCCCTAGTACTTCCGGGGGAGGGGGAAAAAATAGGTGCCAGTCATTTCTTGACAGGCCATAAATTTAATCACTTTTGACAGGTCATAAATCAATCAAATCTGACGGGTCGTAAATCAATCAAATTTGAGGGTCATAAATCACTTTTGACAGGAGCTAAACCCCCCTACTACTCATGGATCTTCAAATCATGCATGAAAATGAAATCATGTATCCTATTCTGTTTGATCTCTTGCCTTTTAAAAACCAGCCTCCTTCTAAAGAGCTTAAAATGGCACCTCACCTTATCGTTACTCTAAGGATGTGAAAGAAGCTCACTGCCTCTGAGATTTTTCTCAGATTAGGCCCTCTGAGCATGTAAAGACTGCAATGCAGCCATTTGACAATCCTCTCTCAAGATCTCAACTCCTGCATGAAACCCAAATGCCATGTTTTCCCTTTTCCTTTGGGGATATTTTCCACAACTTCTGTAACTTATAACAATGAGGCTAAACTCCTTATTGCTGAAAATAAGAACAGGCTGCTTTCTTAGGCATCAGTGGGAAGAATCTTGTTGGAATCTTACTCACTCATAGCTTCCCTTACAGAAGCTGTTGGATATTCTGGTCCCAACATGGAATGTCCACATTCAGTTCAAGGTTATGGAAGTGGGGTCGTATGTGCAGCATCACTGCACAAGCAGATGTACATTGCACATTGTTGCACATTGTGCATGGATGCTTGCACACATTTAGTTGTGCATTTCACTATACATTTGGCTCCTTGGTTCAGTTGTACAATGTTGCCAGTCAAATGAAGAGTTGTGTGACACAACTCCACATGCATAACTCCACATGTGAAGATTTTGTGCTACACAACATTAACATCTCAAGCAATGTTGGGGTTTCTTTGCAGGATGGCCCCAATTCAATGCTAGTTAGTTTTTACAGACAAGAAAGCAATAGTTAAGGAATTTTTGATCCTATACTTTTTATAAAATGCAGAAAAACAGCCCATGAAAAGCATAAAGTTTCTCAAGAGAAAAAGCTCTCTCTCTCTCTCTCTCACACACACACTCACACACACACACACGCACACACACACACACACACACACAATCTCACTGTCTCACAGCATGGAGGAATTTTTCCACCCCTGCCTAACACAACCCTGCATGATAGATTTGCCTGGAAGATACAGTGACTTGCCAAACATCACCTGGTGAATTTCAGAGCTGCATGAAGTGACAATGTCATATCTACACTGAAATAATATCCTTTGAACACCACCTTCAGTATTTGAATTCTTTAGAAATGCAGTGGGTAATTCAAGCATAGAAAGACAGTCAACAATCTTTGGCAGAGGTTCTGCTTGCCTCTTTCAGACACTGCCATACTGTTATCTCCTCGACATAGAATTCATAGTAATCTCTGAATGACCCAAGGAAGAGGCATGGAGGTGTGGCTGTAATGCTTGTTCTCATAGGCAGTGGGAACATTTAAGGAAATGAAGCATGTCACAATAAACTTGAGATTATTTTTTTTAAGCTTGCATATTTGTGACTTGTAGTGAGCACTTCTGGTGCCAAATTCATTCACAAAGCACACATACACCTGCTCTGTTCTGTTATTTGTGTTTAGAAATTATTGTATTCCTGGAAGAGCAGCTTGACTCTTCTGGACTTGCTATGCTGGGAATGCTTTACATACCTATCCAAATAGAAGTTTATCCTTCAAAGAAGCAGTAACCTCTTTCTCTTAGTCTTTTAGAAGGATCTTTGGGATTACTATTTTGCTCACAGTTTTTTGGGTGGTGGATCGGGAGGTAGTGAAGAAAGGAAAATACTTCCCTCTTGTGGTCAGCAAATGAATTTACATTGCAAAACTCAAGCTCTCAAAAACTTTGAACTATGGGAAAGATGCAGATAGACTCCAAGGCCCAGGATCTGGTAAGAACAGGGGTTTAAAATGCAGGAGGGGAGGCTTGGGGAGGGAAGGAGAGCATTGCCTCTAAATGAAAATTCTTCCCCTTAAATGCGTTTTTTCCTCCAGCCTCCAGAATTCTAGCAGTGCAGAAATTGAACACTTCAGTGGAGAATTAAGAAATACAGTTTAGGCATCTAAACAAAAGGGGGAGGCAAAGTTACTAAGGGATTGGGAACACGGGAAATAGAAGTGTTCAAGGCATGAAAGATCATTGTTTCACTTTGTAAGTCAGGGAATTCCATCCCATGCCCACTTTCCTGAACGAAAATGGAAGAACAGCCAGGATTTGTAAATTTCAGAGTAAAAATACTATAGCATCATATTAGTTACTATGCTGCTGAATCCTGTTGGTGGGTTGCTTATTATACACCAATAGCACCCTCTGTAGTGTGCCTTTGATAGGCAACATGAGACATATTTGGTGTCTGTATCAGAGAATCTTTAGTTAGAATACAGTGCAATAAGAATTACAAATAAGTAAATGTAAAATGAAGTAGAAATGTCTGTGTGAAGAGAAATAAGATTAATCTGTTTATCCAAAATGGGGTAGCAAATACAAACAAGAATATGAGTACAGAAAGATAGAAGAAAATGAAGAGATGAGATAGGAATTTGGCCTATTCCGATGAATTAGATTTGAAGTGAACACAAATCTTTGTGAAACAGGGACCTGACAACTGCAGGATTTCCAATCAGAGAAAGAAAAGGTAGGAAGGATATTATAGTTGTGACTTGCAGAGTATCTCCTCCTCCTTTGTAATGGTCAATCAGTCACAGTAGGTGGATTTGTTAATGCATCTAATGGGTGTGCCTAAGCTTTCAGGCTTGGATTGTCCAGCAGCCCAGCCTGTGCCAGGATAGAATCTGAAGAAAAAGGCAAGTGAGCTGGCTCTCTAAGGCCTGAGCAATCTAGTAAGATCTTACTTAGTCCTGACATGGGGAGCTATAATACTGTGTGAGTATGCATGGATAGCATTTTTTCCCTAGGGCTTTTTTTTTTTTTATGGAAGGCCATTTCCACAGTAGACTGTTATAGTGCTATTATTCTAGTTTCAACATCCTGTGGAATCTGGGATTTGCAGTTTAGGGAGGGGCCTGAAACTTTGGCCAAAGTTTCAAGGAATTTGCAACTCTTGGTCATGTCAGCTGAAGTTCCTTGCACTGGAGTTGTTTGAATTTGCATATCAGGTCACTTGATTAAGTAGTGCAGATTCTTAACCATGTCATTTTGAGCAGTTGGATGATAAGCTAGAAGCCTTATCCCCCAAGTAGGTTCAGCACCTTGGATAGCTACTTTAAAATTCAGGCTAAAGTCCGGAGTAGATTAATCACCCACTAACATGACAGCTACTTCATGGATTGTGCCTCAGACAATACAAATATGCAGCCTCTGTCTTTACTAGGATTGACTTTTTTATTATTATTACAGTGATCATGTAAGAATACATCACTTTTCTCTTGTGAGTAGAAGCTAAGAAACATGAGGTTACAAAGTGGCTGCTTATCCGAGAACTATTCATGCTTGGGCCTGCTTAACTTCAGCAAACATATTGTAACAAATGCCTTCTGATTAGAAGTTGGGAATTCGTTTGCGCCCAAAGGCTGAATTTTGCAAAAGCTTTCAGTGACTGCTTTCTACCTCACATGAAACAGGAACCAGTCAAAGAGAAGGCAAGCATTAGCCAGCCTCTGCTTGATCATCTTCTGTTTTCCTTGACTTTCTCATTCTTAATTTATCTTAGTAAAAGTTGAAAGCCTCTTTATCATTCCTTTCCTTTGACTACGGAAGTAAGGTCCTTCAGTTCCTCTGATATGACATCTTTGATCTTGAGAAGTCCAAGAACTGTGCTCCCATGTATCTCCTTCCAGTACACATCTGCTTGCCATTTATGACCTTCCTTTTTAACCCTGGAAACTGTTCAGTGTCTTCTAGGAGCCTGTCTGAACATTCATGTACACTTGAAAAAGGGAGCGTGAATGGCCTTCATTATATGGTAGCAAGTCCGGTAAATTCTACACTGTTATCTGTAATACCCAGCTGTTTCAGATACAACTTTAATTGTGATAGCTCCACTCTCAAACTTTATTGTCATGGCTCCAGGAATCTTGGAATTTGTAGTTTAGTGAGGTACTTAGACTTCTCTGCTAGAGTACTTTATTGCATTCCCTTGAACTAAGTAGGCCCTTCACTTTCCCAGGGGATAGGGGAAAAGAATTCTCACAAAAGTGAAAACACTGCAAATAACCACAGACTCCAGTCGTGCATGCAGTAGGCACAGGAGACAGCCAGTGGGGACAGAGCCTCCTTGCTGGCTTTCTCCTTGCCCCCACCCGCATGATCGGGATCACACAGGTGGGTGTGGGTGCAGGAGACAGCCATCAGGGAAAGAGCTTCCCCGCAGTGAGGAGAAAGCCAAGCAGGGAAGCTCTTTCTCCACTGGCTCTCTCCTGTGCCCACCCCCACCTACACGATTGAAGGCGAGGGGAAAGCCAGTGGAGAAGCTCTCAGCAGTGGCAGAAGGAGCATGGGGAAGGGGCAGTCGCCCTCCCTGCACCCTCCTGCCATTGGCCCAGGCCAGGGAATGGGGGAGGGGAAGAATGGGGGAGTAAGTGGGCACCTCGCAAATAATCAAACTCATGAAAGTGAAACCCATGAATGTGGAAGGAGAACTGCACAGTTCCTGAGATATCCCAGGGAAGAGAGATTGGAGATCAGTCTAGGATATTTTGGAAACTGGAGTTCGGAGAAGTGTACTAGAGGTCTCTGACGAAGAATTCGAAGGACCCATTAAAATCCAAATGTGGATAAGAAGCAAAACAGAGATTCATATTTTGATCCAGATTTTGAAGTTTTGGTTTCTGGGAGGTCGGCTAAAATTGCTAGCAGTCCTTGACTGAAGATCAATTATTGTTAGTTTTTTCAGATTAAAATTACTCTCATTACTTAAACTGATTGCTTTATGCAACATAATTAAGGCTTGTTTTGCTATAACTAGCTAAGATTATGAATGACACTTTTTTAAATGAGAGAGTTTTATATTGAGGGAAAATGTTAACTTTCCAGTTTCTTCTGCACTTCAAATCCATCTGCTGATACTTTACAATGGAGGTTTGAAGATTTATTTAACTTCATGCCTGCAATAGATTTTTTCCCCCCTTGGCACCCACTTCATGGTTTGGCAGTACTGTGATTTCTAGTTCTTTGAGTGAGCTTCATGTTTAATAGAAAAAAGTTGGGGAAATATTCCACTTTCACTTATCTATGTCATCCTAAGCTTGGCTATCAAAAAGAATTGCAAGGATAAAATCAGAGGCTTTGCTGTAGCACTGCATGACTGATAGGAAATTGCAGTAAGAAGAAGGAAGCTTTTTCAGGTAAGGCCCAAATTCAGTTTTAGAAGAGTTTAAATTTCTCATTCTAGAGAATGGCTGCAGTTAAAAGCAAAAGGGTAGGACCAATGGTACTAGCATGTTTCAGTTTAAAGCCTCTGCTGAGCAAGACTGTGTTTTAGGGCAGACAATTTTTACCTTTAAGAAAGGTTCTGTGTTGTTGTTTTTAACTTCAGTTTATGGCAACCCTATGAACCTCCAAATCATGCTATCATCAACAGCCCAGCTCAGGTCTTGCAGACTGAGGGACATTGTCTCCATGATTGAATCTATCCCTCTGTAATGTGGACTTCCTCTTTTCCTACTGCCTTCCACCTCTGTTCTAGTGAGTCATGTCTTTCGTATGATATGGCCAAAGTACAACATCCTCAGTTTCATCGTCTTTAGTCAAGAGCCCTGGTGGCACAGTGGTTAAACGCCAGTACTGCAGCCACAAGGTTATGAGTTCAATCCTGATGGGCTCCAGGTTGACTCAGCCCTCCATCCTTCTGCAGGTCGGTAAAATGAGTACCCAGCTTGTTGGAGGCAATTCACTCACACATTGTAAACCGCTTAGAGAGCACTTAGCTGATAAGTGGTATAGAAATACACATGCTATTGCTATTGCTTCTAGGGAGAATTCAGGTCTGCTTTGCTCTAGGACCCATTTGTTTGTCCTTTTAGCACTCTGGGCTATTCACAGAACTCTTCTTGAGCACCACATTTTAAATGAGTTGATTTTCTTCTTGCTTTCTTCACTATCCAGCTTTCACAACCATACATAGAAACTGGAAATACAATAGCATGGATAATCTTAATTTTTGTATTCTTTAGTAAATTTTATTAAGCATCTTCAAAATACATAGAAAAGAAACAGAAAAAAGAACAAATAACAAATGAGAAAAGCAAAAAGAAATAAGTAAAGATAATAAAGACGAACAAAAAAAAGAAACACACAATTGACTTCCAGCTTTCCTAATGCAAATTTTATATGTTTATATAAAATCTCTACATGTAAATACCACTCAAATGCTTCAACTGCTTATTTTCTGAATATACTAATTATCAAAACCTGTGCTTAGCATATTGTACTATTTTTCTCACAAAAATCCTATTGAAGGTTCCCAGTCTTTCAAGAAAATCACTGGTGTTTTTCCTCTTATCACTGTCATTTATTTGTCCCTTTCAGTTAGGTTGATTAATTTAATCAAGTAGTCCTTTTTCCATAGAATTATTCTATTCTTCCATTTCTGTGTTTACCACAATTTTGTTGCTGTGGTCAAGTATTGTAGTATCCTGTATAACTACTTCTCCAGCTGATCATATATGAACCCCAACAAATATTATTTCAGCTTCAATTGAACATTAACTTTCAAAATTTTATGAACCGTACAATGCATTTGATTCCAGAATTTTTCACAATGGACACCACATATGATAAAAAGATCTCACCTGTTGCTCACATTTCCAACACGTATTAGAAGCCTCTTTATGCATTTTGACCAATTTTTCTGGTGTTCCTTCCACTTTGGTGGATGAAGGAAATGCTGTAGATATAGCATATTTTGACTTCAGTAAGGTTTTTGACAAGGTCCACCATGATATTCTTGCAAACAAGCTAGTAAAATGTGGGCCAGACAATGCTACTCTTAGGTGGATTTATAACTGGTTGATCGACTGAACCCAAAGGGTGCTCACCAATGGTCCTCTTCATCTTGGAGAAGAATGACTATTGGAGTGCCACAGGGCTCTGTCATGGGTCCAGTGCTGTTCAACATCTTTATAAATGATTTGGATGACGAAATAGAGGGCATTTTTGCAGATTTGCAGATGACATCAAATTATGAGGAGTAGCTAACACAGCAAAGGACAGGATCAGAATTCAAAATTATCTTAAGAGATTAGAGAGTAGAGCCAAAACTAACAAAATGAATTTCAACAGGGAGAAGTGTAAGATACTACATATGCAGAGGCATATTGTGCATCACACACTGCTTGAAAAAAAAAAAGGAAGAGTACTGTCTACACAGAAAAATGCTATTTTAACTGCAAATTAACCATGTGCAAATTTTGTCCAGGATAAATTCCCAATTGCAGAATTTTCTGCACAGGAAACATATTTTGTGCTGAAAAGGTATTTTTCTTGCACAGAAAATATTGTTTTATATGCAAATCAACCACATGAAAATTTTGCACACAATAAGTCCTCAATCACAACATTTTCTGCAAAAGAAACAGGTTTTTCTGTGCAGGGAGTAATATCTGTTTGTAGCACTATTATTTTCTACACAGACTATGCTGTTTCCTGTGCAAAACATCTATGTGAAATTTTTTGCAAAGAATAAGAACTGAACTGCAAAGATTTTCATCAGTCCAAGATTCTTCTCATCAGGGTTTCTTGATGCTTTAAAAAATGTGTTATTTAAAATATTGCTTCCATCCTTACTGATTACATATTATTAAGATGTCATAAAGGAGTGACTGAACTCTTCTATGGGAATCTAGGTTCAACTTCTTTATGCTTGTCTCATCCAGTAATGTGATATTCTCAGTTCTTCATCTCTTCAGCCTTGTCAGCAAATTACAAAATTACTTTGCAGCCAAATTTACCTTTTTGGTGATCCTAAACTTGCATCTCAGAAGAGCTGGCCAGTGAAAACCGGAGACCAGGGCCATTTCTGCACTACATTGTTATAGAGCTGTTATTTCACTTTCAACATCCTATGGAATCCTGGGGTTTGCAATTTAGGGAGAGGCACTTAGAATTGTCAGTCAGAAAGCTCTTTGGCCCCAGGAAATTACAAGGCCCAGAATTCCACAGGATGTTGAAAATGAAATAATAGCACTATAACAGCTTAGTGTGGAAATGATCTAGGCTATTCTTTTAAAAGAGCTTAAGTTTAGTTCAGAGACAAAGCACAGAGTGTATGTTTATGTCGACTGCTCAGAGCAGGGGGTTGAATGTTCCATGTGCTCTAGGGGATACTGTTGAACTACATGAGAATAGAGTGATTTGTCCTATGAGGACTCCGTTTAGGAAAAAATTTACAGAATTATATATTAAGTGTGATTGGTTCCAAATGAAACCAGAAACATTTATTGCATTGAAACAAAACCTATCACACAAAATAATACCAGAACATCTACTTTCCAGTGATACTGGGAGGAGGAAGAAACATTCTAAGAATCTTACATCATTTGTGCTACCTGAAGAGACTTTCAGTTCTGAGTTAGATATAGCTATATTACAATAAATCACTCCATTGCCCATTTAGCTCACTGTTGAGAAGCTATATCTCTCTAGGGCAGAAGTGGGAATGATCTTTTTTTTCTGTTGATGTCTTTGCTACAGTCTCTCTTGAAATCAATTATGATTCTCATTTCAGTAGTGGCAGAACTAGAGCCAAATGTGGGTTTAGTTACAGAACTGTCATTTGCCTTTGTTCATTTATACAACAAAGGAAAGAGATGTTTGCATCCAATAATCTCTCTTGCCCATTTTGTGCAAGTTTCCTTTGTTCCCTTTGGGACTAGAATAAGATGTAGTAAATCTGACTTCTCAACCTAGTCCTCCAGATGTTTCGGACCACAGCTTCCAAGATCCCCTCCCAAACATGGTTAATGCTCAGAGATAGTGGGATTTGTAGTCCAAGATGCTAGATGTGGAGGAGCGTCCAAGGACACTTTGCATAATGAATAAAAAAAACCTAGAGAGAGCAGTGGTAACTGAGTTAGATATTTTCTTGTTTACCTGTTCTATCCCCATCTCTGATATAAGCTGATACTCTGAGAGATAGTGTTACTTCCTTCATCCCTGTTAGTCCTCTTCCATTTCTCTCTCAAGGATGTTACTAATTTAACATGTCTTCCAAGTCTTATTAAGGATATTTTGGCATGGCGCTGCAGTTCTTCTATAGGGACGGGATGGCAGTGATCTTCAGGTCATGCTTTTGCATGGCATCATTGCAGTCCCACAGCCATCTCGTCCCCATGCATCCTGATCATGGGATATTTGCTTAGTAGATTAAATCCATTAAGCGCCCATGATCATGGAACACTCCTGTACTTACCTGCCATGCAGGAGGGGGGAAGCATGATGGAGGCACTTCCTTCACCAGCACAGCATGGAAAAGAGCCCAGCTGTGCTGCAGAAGGCAGATGCATGTCAATTGCACTCCCTTCTGCAGGGAGCTGGTTGGGTGTAGAGGGGAGTGTTCCTGTTACACTCCTTTCCCCGCAAAGGCACTGCCAGGATTGCAATGGGATGATGTGAGAGAGTGTTGTCATGCAGAAACGGTGTAAATTTCCTATCCTTAGATGGAGTCCAAAGCTGATACCTTTGCTAGTACCTAGTCAGACCTCAAAAAGAGACCCTGTACTCACTCTTTTATAAAAACCTGGAGCACCCCCAGTAATATCTACTGGTAGCCAAATTTTGTTTACTTTCTGAGTTTCTTCTTTCCTGTTGAAATTGTCCATGTGTTTATGGATTTTAATGGCCTCTCTGTGTAGTCTGACATAGTAGTTGTCAGAATGGTCCAGAATTTTTGTGCTTTCAAAAAGCATTCTGTGTCCAGGTTGGTTTATAACATGTTCTGCTACTGCTGATTTTTCTGGCTGGATCAGTCTACAATGTCTTTCATGTTCTTTAATTCGTGTTTGGATGTTGCATTTTGTAGTCCCTACAACTGCCCACAACTGCAAGGTATGCAATAAACTCCAGCAGAAGTTAGAGGATCCCTCTTGTCCTTTACTGAATGTAGCATTTGTTGAATTTTCTTGGTTGGTCTGTAGACTGTTTGGAGGTTATGTTTCTTCATCAGTTTCCCTATATGGTCAGCGACACCTTTGATGCATGGTAAAAACACATTCCCTTTGGTTGACTGCTTATCTTCACTTCTGTGGTTTTTTCCAGGTCTTGAGGTTCTTCTGATGTCTGAACTGGAGTAACCATTGGTCTGTAGAGCCCAGTTTAGATTATTCAGTTCATCTTTCGGGAGGTGGGATTCACAGATTCTTTTGCACAGTCTACCAGGGTTTGGCTACCAGTACTGAAGAACACTAAAATCAAGACTCAAAATATGCCAATGAACACCACCCAGACTCTGGAGGTCACACTACAAGAAACAATACAATAACAATAGATTGTTAATATACTTAACACACTGTTATGCATATCCCCTGACTAACAACACAACCCGGGGGGGTATCCCATTTAACAATAGGCCATCACACAGGCCAACTGTAACACATGCAAATTGCTTCTTCCCACCCAGGGACTATACAAGTATATATACTCTGTCTTACTTCCATGCCACCAGATCCTCTGAAGATGCCAGCCACAGATGCAGGCAAAATGTCAGGAAAAATTACTAATAGAACACAGCCTCAAAGCCAGGAAAATCCACAACAACCTATGGATTCCGACCGTGAAAGCCTTCAACTTTACTGGCCAAATAAATGTCCCCAAAAACAAAAAGGAGGAAAAGCAAAAATAGCCAGTCAAGGAAAAACTCTTTATAAATAAGCAGAGATAGCTACGCACAGCTATGGAAGCCTGCCTAGCAGCAGAGAACACCAGTAGCAGCACATGCACTAAGCCAGTAACACTCACCCACTCCAAGTTGTAATCTTCCAATATGGAGGCTCTTTACTTTGTTACAACATATATATAATATTTACAAAGTCCAGATGGTGATCCAGCATATCTAGCTTGCTCTTTCCGGTAGAGTGCCGTTGTAGCTCTACCATTACTGCCAACAGTACAGTAAACTCTGTTATGTACTATAAAAATAGTTATAGTAGTTCTGCCATATTCAATGGGTACCAAATTAGACTGTAAAGTCATATTTTATAAATGGTGCTCTTAGTCTCCTAATGAGAATTTTGTCCTTATTAGAAAACCACTGGGAGACATACAAACCCATAATATGCCAGAAGCCCACATACATTTACTGAGGAATTGCGGGCAGTTTAAATTTTGAGGGTTATTTACATAAAATTCACCTTTGCCTTGTCCCTATAACAGTTTTCTTTTTTTCTTTTTTTCTTTTTGTGGGCCATCAACTGAAGTCCCATAAAACAAAAGGTTTCTCCTGAGAGATTTTTTTTTTTTTCTTTTAGAAAAACCACAGTTAGAAAATTCTGGGAAAGCATAATTCTTAACCATGCCTCTAAAAAAATTAATCAGGTTGTAATGCAAGAAAATTACTGTTATGATAGGAAGTGGCTCTTATTGCAGACAATGGTAATTCAATACTGTAAAATTGTTCTTACAGTATTCCAGAAACAGTCTGAGGTTGCACTAAGCAAATAAAGCAGCAGGCTAGAAGCAAAAAATGTTTCTTTTGCATTACCACAGATAATTCATTCTTCTGAGGATTATTTCCATAGTACCCTTCATTAACTGAATGTCAGATCACTGACTGTTGAAACAAGGCAGGCCTCTCAACTTGGTTAGGACTTCAGTGGAAGTCTTCCCTTGTTTCCTTCTGCCCAGTGTTTTGAAAGTTCTTCGAAATCCACTGCTGTTGCTGCTGCTTATCTGCAGAGACTGAAGAAAGGAGTTAATTTGGACACTGATGAACTGGCTTGGTTCAGCTCAGAGGGAAGGAAATGCAGCCTTTTATTCCCTCCCCTCTGAGCTAGATCAGTTCTCTCTGCTCACTATTAGCAAGCTGTAGTGGAAGGCCCTCCTGGACTTGAGAGCCGTGGGAGAAGAGTTTTGGCTGTTGTATGAAGAGTTGTGGAATGAAACTTTACACTTCATGCAAAGTGAAATATAGGAAAAGTGAACACTTGTAGTCATTTTTATCAGAAGATAGGACACAGACAAACTTTTTCTAAGATGAAAATCCTTTGTATTTGGCAAGTTACCTAAATACAGTTTTCAGGGTACATTTTATTTATTTATGATTGATGACTCTGGTAGAATCTGCAAAGATGTTTTCCTTGGGCTTTGTGAACCTTTCAGGTTGTCTAAGTCTTAAGGAAACAGGACTGAGGTAGGGAAAATTTTTTAAAGCAAATACCACATTAAAGTATCACTTTAAAGCAGAAATTTCAGGACATTATTTGTGGGACTGCAAGTTGCATATACCCACCAATGAACCAGGAAGTAGTTCAGACAAAGGCAGATAAAGAGAATATGTCTGTTGACAAAACCTTCCCATGTATTCCCTTAACACAGTGATTGTACTACTGGCCACTCCTCCAAATGCTACTGTGTTTATTGGCTATACCAACCGAAGTATAAAGCTGTATTCTACTCTTTCCTTTAGAATACAGATGGGCATAATGAAGCTCACGGGCTGCATGTGGACCCTAGGACTGTTTTGGTGGGTGTCACGTTCCTCAAAAGTTTTCTTAAAATTCCAAATTGTTTGCCCTCAAATGCAAAGTTACGGGGGGGAAAAGGTTACTCCTGGGCCTAAAACGGCCCAGAGGGGCTGCAAAACATGGCAAAAATGCACTCATAACTCCTATAGGGTTCTAGTAGGCATTGGGGGCAAACACGAATGGATTTTTTAAAAAAAATTTTTTTACAGAAAGTGTAGTGGGGCATGGCCCTTCAAGGTTGTGGAGCACTGGTAAGGTGTAAGCAAGACAGAGACACACATGCCATTTTGGTGGCCCATCCCATTCAGAAACTCAAGAAAGATCTCAAGCTATTTCCAAGCTACTGGTTTCCTTTGAGAAAAGCTTTCTGTGATATTATGGACAAGAAATCTGGTTGATGAGAAATGTGGGGGAGCCACTGTTTGTAATACTATTATTTCTATCATTTAGAGTTTCAAATAATAAATGTGTTCCACATAACAAATTAACCAGGCATGTTGATTGGACTGGAATGGATTGGATTGGTTTGGTTCAGTTCTTTGCAGACTACGGGCCTTTCTGTCCTATGTTGTTATAGTGCTTTTATTCCATTTTCAACATCCTATGGAATTCTGAGGTTTGTAGTTTACTGAGGTCAAAGAGCTGTTTGGCTGAGAATTCTAAATGTCCTCCCTAAATTGCAAACCCCAGGATTCCATAGGATGTTGAAAGTGAAATAATTAGTTTAGCAATAGGTCAATTTTAGACAATACAGCTATGAGCTATGTTAATTTAATTTACATCATACAAAAGAGTATATGTTATATTATTATATATTACATATTATTCTGTTATATAATTATATTATTAATAGGTATTATTATGTTGTATTATTATATGTTGTATATTGCGGTATATTATAGTATATTATATATTGTAAATAACAACATGTCTTATGAACAGGTCTTATGAACATGTCAAAAGAGTATATTATATGTTGTATATCATGGTATGTTATAGTATATTTTATATTGTAAACATTAACAAGTCTTATGAGCTTATGCCTGTAAGAATGAAAAATTTTAATAAAAATAAATTTAAAAAAAAGAAAGTGAAATAATAGCACTATAACAGTATAGTGCAGAAAGGCCCTTCATTTTTGTTGTTTAGTAGAGTTCGAATGACTTTATTTTACCACCTTTTGAGGCAAAGTGTGGCAGTTTATAAGAAAATTTCTTAAATCAACTAGCAGACACACTACCTTTGCCTGAATTAGAAATCACTTAGGCCCTGCCCATGCTCTTTCCCTTTCTTTCCACTCTCACCCCACCACACTTCATTTTTATGCTGAATTTTCTCTCATTCCCTCTCCCTTGCTTATTCATCCTTTCCCTCTCAGCGCTTTTGTCCTTTCCCCACCTTTCACGGAGGAGAAATTCTCCTCAACAGCCTTGTCTCCAGAGAAAATTAGAGATGCCTTGCTCTGAATCCTTTCATTTAGCTCCAAGAAGAATAGACCCATTTTCTCATTTTTGTTGAATGGACAGTCAATGCATGTGTGCGTGTGTTGCTTGTCAATTTATGGCAACCTCATGAATTTCATAGGGTTTTCATAGGCAAGGAACATTTAGAGGTGGGTTTTGCCAGTTTCTTCCTCTGAAATATGGTTTACAGCACCTGATATTCATTGGTGGTCTCCCAGCCAAGTACTAATCATGGACTGGCCCTGCTTAGCTTCCAAGATCAGATGAGATCTGGTGCCTTTAGGGTATTTAGGCCCCAGTTAGAATCCCTCTTAGAGCACCACATTTCTGGATGTGTCTTGTTCACAGCTGTTGGGAAGCACAGACTGCATTCTTCTTCGTTGCTTTTTAAAAGGTTGCTGGCTCTGAGGAGATGAAGACAGTTTAAGCCAATGTTCTCTGCACCAGTTCTGTTTTTTATAGTGAAACATTAAACAGTCACTTTTCATTAAGAGAGCCAAGCCAGTGTTACTTTTCATTTAAAAAACAATGAGGAGGGGGACCCCTTTTAGCTTAGGTTTCATGCTGAAGCCAAACCATGACGTGGACCCATCTGACTGAAGAGACTTCAGCACTTGCTCTGAAAAACGTCTGGAAATGTGCACTCAATAAATATTCTAATAAAGTTGCCAAGTGAACCGGGAAAAACAACAACATGCTCTTATGCCTTTAATGGCAGCTTGTGAAAAATACAGTAGGAGAAGCATTTCACAGCAAGGAGATAAACTTCATCGCCACATGCTCCTGCTCAAGGCACAGCTGTAGAGGTGGTTGAAAATCTGCCAAGCCTTTACAATATATACAAAGTTTTGGTGGAAAGAAAGGGGGAACACAACTTGGAGGTCGCACAGTAGCCACAGCCAAACTAATCCCTCTGCACCAAGATAGTTTCATTCCCTTCTCCACTGGATAGCTGGACAGTTGCCCAGGGCATTTTGCAGTAAGCTGTCAAGCAGTTCTGTAATACCGGTCTTTGGAAAGTCATTTTATGAGAAGCTAAAGCAACACTTGAAAGAATAAAACTTGGTGTTACGCATTCTCTTCAGAATTACTGGCCTGAATCTATCCATTTGTCCCAATTAGAGCAGACCAATTAAATCAATAGGGATTTGGAAGATCAACACTTCATCATTTTCTGCTCATTTAATGAGTCTACTCTGTTTAGACATACTAACAATTGGATTCAGGCTGAAGCATTTTTGGTGGGTTTTTTGGTATTCTACATTTTGTATTCTTCGGGCTGCAACTTGGTAAGGTAGCATTAGCACAGCTAGGGCTCAAGCTGGCTGGGGAATTCTGAGATTTCAAGGAAAAAAACCTGGTTCTTCCAAGGTCCACATATTGCAGTCCACTAATATGCGTAGCACTAAGCCTGAAATCAGAGATTGGTGTTGTTGGAGTTCTGTTAAGGTTCATACACTGGCAAGGGATTCATGGATAACTTGATTCTTAAAACAGTCAACTAATATTGTATCTGAAAATGGGTGATGTCCAACACAGGTGGGGAGAGAGAGCATAAAGTTCTGGCCAGGTGGAAATCTGCTCCACCTTCCCTCTTTCACAATACTCACTTGGTTGCTACCCATCCCCATCACAGCCATTTAGTGGCAGTGGAGAGCAAAGAAACGTCTAGCTATGTCCCTATAGCTGGATGCACAGTGGCAAAGGCATGTCCAGGGGCCTTCTCTGGTCAGCAAGAAGTTCTAGAGGATGGTGTTATCACTGGGCAACCAGATATAGGGTCATAGCTGGAGCCTTCTCCACTGGCCACTTAATGCTCCCCCACAAGGAATCAGGGGGGTTGGGCATTATTTAATGAGAGTAGTAATGAATTTCTCCCTTCATAATGACCCCAAAAGTCCTTGTTACTAACAGAATCCCAACAATTGTAAACCAATGTCATGCCAGGGGTGAGAAGGAGCTACTATTTCTATTGAGCAGCTTGGGTGAAAGGTTGCCGCTTGGTCTTCCTTTTTGACCTTAGGGGCCACCATTCCTTTGTGGTGGAATCTCTTACCTGGACCTGTCTTTGCATGTCATGAAACTCAGCATCTAAAGCTAAGTTCAATTAACAATTTCAGGCAAGTAGCGTATAATGGTGCAGTGGAATAGCATATATTATTAGAAAGAAAACACTAATAGAAATACTTTTTTTAGATAGTAGTTAAAATGCTAAATGCTTTTTGACCTTAATGGCCATCATTCCTTTGTGGCAGAATGGATATACTACACCCGCCTCTCAGTAAAACACATCACATAAAATCAGTTAAAAGACCACAAAGAACCAATACATATTAAAATCCATAAACGAATATCTAAAAAAAATCATAATTTAAAAATAATCTGAATAGGCCTGCTGGAAGAGACTGGTCTTTCTTGCTGTTTTAAACTCAGATAGTGTGTCAAGCTGATGAACTTCTTCTGGGAAGTCATTCCACAGTTTGGGGGTGACTGAAGAAAATGTCATCTGGATAAAAATCAGCCTAGCTTTAGCTGACTGAAGCAGATGTCTGCTAGAGGACTTGAGTGTATGAAAGGAATAATATGGAAGAAGGCGATCCTGCAAATAACCCAGACCCCAGCCATGTAGGGCTTTAAATGTAATAACCTACACTTTGTACTTTGTCTGGAAACTAACTGGCAGCCAGTGAAGTGATTTTAATATTGGTATAATATGGTCACTTCTAGATGCACTAGTAACCAATCTGGCTGCCATGATTTGAACTAATTGAAGTTTATGAACTTGATTCAGAGGTAATTCAATGTACAGTGCATTGAAGAAGTTCAGCCTTGAGGTTACCAGTGTGTGCACTACCATCTTTAGGCCCTTCAGTACTAGGAAGGCATGCAGCTGGCATAACAGCCATAGATGATAATAAGTACTCCTGACCATCACATCTATATGGGCTAACATTTGGAGGGATTGATCTAGGAGCATGCACAGGCTATGAATGCAGTCTTCCAGGAGGAATATAACGCCACCCAGGGCTGGTTGACATACTTCTAAATCCAGGTTAGGACCCTTGACAGTAAGCACCTCCATCTTGTCTGGGTTCAGTTTCAGTTTGTTTTTCCTCATCCAGACCATTATCTCTTCCAGGCATTTGTTCAAAGGAGACACACTATCTTTAGCAGATGATATTACTGAAGGCATAGATAATTATATTTGGGTGGCATCAGCATACTGATATCATCCAGAGACATTGGGTAGGGTGCTTTTTCCCAGTAGTTTCATGTAGATATTAAATAGAATTGGGGATAGAATGGCACCTTGTGGTATGCCATATAACCACAAATTTTTTGAGGAGCAGCTATTTCTAACTAATCTCTAACAATCAACATCTGGAACCTGCCCGAGAGATGAGACCAGAGCCACTGAAACACAGTGCCTCCAATTCCCAAACCCTTCCAGCATTACAGAAGGATAACCACAGTTGAGATATTTAACCCCTCTGAGTGATTGAAAACAGCAACAGGGACACAGTCCCTCATCAATTCTCAGATGAAGATCATGTGCTGAGGAAGCCATAGTAGTCTCAATAGTAGTCCATATCCTGCTCTGAAGCTGGTTTGAAATGAGTCTAGAAAGTATCATCCAAGGCTGCCTGCAGTTGGAAGGCAACTGCCCTCTCAATCACCTTGCCTGGGGGAAAAAAAGATTTGATACTGGTTTATAGCTGTTAAAGTCCAGGGCTATAGGGAAGGCTTTTAAAGAAGTGGCCACATCATTACTTCTTTTAAACATGATGGTAAACTCTCCTCCCTGAAAGATGTGCTAATATTATATTGCAATTGATATCTAATTGCATCTCCTCCCTGGACAACCAACCAAGAAAGACAGGGATTAAGAAGACAAGTCACCATCCTTACTTGTCCTAGCAGTTTGTGCCATCTGCAGTGTTCACCAATTGAAAATGATCCAGCATAATCCTACTCACCAAGTCTCTGGACTCCCAACTGTCAACTTCTGCTATAATGATGGTGTCTAAGTCAGTTCTTATCTGAGAGATTTCATCTATGAATCTATCATTAAAAGCACCACACTGAACTGCTGAATGCTCTAGGACTGGATTAAGTGGGAAGGGTGCTTGTGTTAAATGTCTCACCATGTGCAGAGGAGAAGGCTTTATTCACTGCACATACTGTCACTTTATCTGAACAAAGATGTTCTCTGTACTGTGTCTGGTTGGATATAAGTTGAGTTTTTTGCCATTTGTCCTGCAGTCATTGTCCTTCCTGTTTCACCTCCTTGAGGTCCTCTATATACCAAGGAGCCCAGTTAGTAATAGGTTAGAGAGGACTGTTACCCTGGATTCTGGGGTCCCTTGGGGGGAATGACTTAAGGTGCTCCATCTGATAGGGACTGGAAACTAGCCAGAGCATGAGCAATAGCAATGAGAGAGGCAGGGTAACCTAGCAGGGTCTTTTTACCCAGTTTTTACGGGATCAGGCCAAGCCAAAAACCAAATGAAGATGTATAATGAATGATTTTATTGAATGAAAGTCTCACATACCAACACAATCACTCACACACTCACTCAAGACCTATTAAGAAGCAAAAGAGAGGAAACTGGATAGGGGAACTACTGAAGGGATTGTAGCTGGGTAATACTTCACCTTTTCCTCAAGTCCTTGGTCCGGGAAAAACAGCAAAGAAGTAGAGCTCAGCACGGAGAAGGCTGAGGGGATTACTCGACTGATGGAGAAATGGTCTGCTGGTATGACCGGGAGTGATCCAAAGAAACGCTCAAAAACTGGGACTATTTGTAGGGGAAAAAGTACCTGGAGGGCTAATCCTTTCCTGGGGAGAACAAGGGTATTGCAATGAGAAAGAAGCTCCACGATGGCAACTCCTTTTTGCATGATGGGATTACGAAGTGTTACCAAAGTTTCAGGATCTTCAGTTACTTTGGGTTGTGGTGTGAATTTATGCAGATGGTCCTTGCCTGATAGGATTTTATTGCCATTGGTGTTCAACTTGGGGAAAGCACACTAATCCCCTCAAGTTAGCTCCTCAGTGGCTAAGGACCTTTTGTTTACTGTGGGCTTGCACAGCTTGAGGTCTCCTGGGGCTACGTGACGGGGGATTGTACTGGCCTGACCTGGTTTTCAGTCATTCAGCTGTTGCTGCCTACATGCTCATCCAGGTGACTCTCATGCACATTGAATCATATTTTAATATCAAAATTGTAGACCCCGTGACAGGGTTTACCAGTGAGGTAACAGGACGTTTGGGAGCGATCATGTCAATAACCCTAGTCAGGTCTTGATTTCATCTATTGACCAAGGGTTCAGCAGGATTGTTGGTAGTACCAGCCATAAAACTTTCAAAGGCTTTCCAGAATCCTGATGGATCCATTAGTCTTCAAGGGCAGACCAGCATAATAGGTCCAGCACCCTGCATGGACAGATAGTAATCATCATACATAACTCTGACCAGAAAATGATCTGGCCATCACAATTCAGAGATATTTAATCACCGCTGCCCACAGATCCATATGCTCTGAACTGAAAACAGCATCAAGGTGTGACCTGCTGAATGTGTGAACCGTGAAATCATTCGGGACAGGCCCATGTTTGACATGGATGCCATGAACTTCCAAGTTGCCCCTGAAAGACTGGTCTCAAATAGGATGTTGAAATCACTAGGAATCAAAAATATGGGTGACTCCAACACCAACCCTGAGACCAGTTTTGATAATTTGGCCAGAATGTCTGATAGGCAGCAGAGTGGATTGTATACAAACAGAACCCCCAGTCCATCCCAGGTCTTCAGGCTCAGGTATACACATTCAATTCAGTTTGGCTCCCTAACAAGTAATCTGGTCGGGTTGAGATGGTCTTTATAGACAACAGCTATAACTTTCTGCCCACTTTCTCTCTCCCAGCAGGTGAGTCCGAGCCCATGTCAGGCCACTGGCACCTTACAGCTAAGTTTCTTTAAGCGTGCCAGGTCAGCCTCCTCATCCATAAGGAGATCATAGTTTGTATGTACTTTAATTTAATGACCTGGCATTACACAGGAGCAAGGTGAGGTTTTATGAGTGGCTTGGTTCAGTCTTCAAGTTCCCAAGGAAGGCAGGATGAAAGGAAGGTAAGACAGGTATTAAGCCTCTCTCTCTCCTTCCTCTGTAATTACATTTCACCCTGCCATCACCACATCTCCCTTTGCCCCAAACAACTCATATTGCCACCCCTTTTCCTTGACACATTATGTAGATATCTACAATAACCAAGTAGCAATAAATACAGATTACACAATTAATAATACATTGACATAATTTTAAAAGTCACTGAAAAATGATTCCCAATTTCTACATACTGGGTTTAGAGAACCGAGTACCTGGCTAATCATAATCTTACTCACACTAAGGTGACATCTTATATCCAACTAGATGGTACCAGATTGTGCTCCCACCACTACCTGATCTTACAGCTGCCACTACCACTCTCACTGCCTGTGGGTTTATCTATAGATAGGGACCCAGTCATGCCGGATTACCTTATAACGTACTGATGGAATTCACAACACAACACATCACAAGACACAATTAAAACTCTCCTCTTGCTTCAGTTCAGCCACTCCCATCCCTTAGATCTCCATTTGTGATCACAGGACCTCAGTCTCTCCTCTGTAATTACATGTCCTTTGCTAGCAGCACTTCCCTCAGTCAGTGTGCAATGTGTGGCTACAGTAATACACTATTTAGACAGTGAACAGGCACCAAATGGGCAAATTGGCACCACCCTCCCGCAACTGCCCGAGGCCACTGCCTTGGACTTCTGCTGGTGACATTCCTCTGCAAAGGCAGCTGGTGCTTGCTCAGAGCAAGGTGGCTAGTCTCAAAGATAAGTCTGTTCTTCTTACCAAAACCAACATATGGTATGCTTAATAAAAGCAATTACCAAAACCACAGATGGCAGTTACTATCTTTGAAGAGGCATTCATCTTTTTTTGCCCACAGGAGAACTATCATTGCGTTCATATGGAAACTGATGGCAAATGTACTGGATTAATCAAGTACAACTCATACAGTTAGTCAATTCAGGCTGCAATCCCATCCACATTTCTTCACAGTAGGTCCTACTGAAGACATTGAAACTTACTTCTGAATGAGCATGCATAGGATTACACTGATAAGTGGCAATCTACATACCAGAAATTAATTCCAAGAGAACTCACTTTTTAATATATGGAGCAGGAAAAGGTGAATTGGCCCTCCAGCTATTGCTAGGGTGCATCTTCCCCGTCTGTCACCATTCATTTGGTGTACTGGCCAGGAGTGATGGGAATTGCTGTGCAGCAACATCTGGAGAGTCACAACTGCCCAATTCAGATGCAGAGCATATGATAAAAGTTATTTGGGTGGCCACCCAGTATGATGGGCAAATTGCTGTGTTGTTTCTGTGTACCCTTAAAACATCTGCAAGAAACAATTTTCTACTAAGAAAAGCTGTTGTTAGACACAAAGCAAACCAATGAGCCAAATTCTTTGGTTATATGAAATTTTTCTTTGATCTTGTGGATCAAAATGAAATAAGAAGTATGTTGGAAATCAACACAGAGAGGCCATAAGAAACAACACATGAGAAGACTGATATTTGTTGGAGCTAGTAACCTTTCCATGCCTATACTCAGTAATGGCTGGCTTGCACATTTGCAGATTTCCTGTTTGTTTGCTTCTCCACACACCTCTTCCTGTATTGCTCTAGCCTGCAGCCATTTTTTTCTTCTTTCTCTCTTCTTTAAGACCCTGTATTTGACTATTCATCAGTATTAGCATCCTAATCACCACCTTCACCTTTATTTATACTCTGCCTTTTCCTCCAAAGCCGACACCCAAGGTGGCTTTTAGCAAGTAAAGCTACTTTATATGTTTTACACAGCAGACTAAGGTTATTCATTCTCTCTGACAAACCCCAGGTGGATGTAGGGTGAGGTGGATGTGGGGTGAGATGGATGTAGGATTGGTTGTTGTTTCATTTTTCAAACCTGATTACTCTTCTTTGGGGGCCCAGTACTAACTAACACATTTCCCTACAGTATTCCTGAAGATTATATTGTAACACAAATATATTACACAGGCACAAGCTATTCAGATGGAAGAAAGGTACTATATTGTGATATATATAAAAAAGAGGGCAACGCCCTTTCAACACAGCCGCCTGCATTTTTGTAATTTCCTTCAGGGCATGATTATACAAACTGTCACAATGCATGCTGAAACTTCAGCTTCTACCCAGAGCTTGGAATGCTGCTCTCTAAAAAGGAATGAGCTACCTTACTTTGATCACCCAGCAGGTCAGTACTTGTTACCATTACTACCACTAACAAGTTACTGTTACAGTAATTACTGTGTCATTGGAAAATGCTCTTAATTTTAATTTTCCATAATTGAAGAATAATGAATTCCTTGTTGTTGCTGTGTGCTTTCAAGTTGTTTCTGACTTATGGCGACCCTACGGTGACCCTATCACAGGATTTTCTGGGGCTGAGAGTGTGTGATGTTCCCAAGGTCAGCCAGTGGGTTTCCATGGCCAAGCAGGGAAACAAACCCTGGTCTCCAGGGTTGTAGTTCACTGCTCAAACCACTACACCACACTGGCTCTTTCCTTTGGATTACTGTTCTGAAATTGACAATAAGTAACAGAACTCAAAGCAATGATCTGCCTCTTAAACTGATGGTGATACTGCCTAATCTTCACTTTCCAATGTGGCCAAGTTATATAGAAGCCACATTTATGGGAGAAAATTACTCAAGTGGTTTATTAAGATAGATAAGGGGCTACAGTAGGTATAGTCTTATTAAGTAGAGAGCTATCTTACTTCAGACAGCAATGTCTAGTAAAGAAGGTTGTATCTTAGAAACTAGTAGGAATAAGGTCTTGCTTTAAAGGTCTTTGTTATTACTGACTGAAGATCAAACACAGCTTGGCAGGATTAATATGGTATGATAAGTGTAGGAACAGGAAAAAAAATACTTTATCTAGATTGATCAAGGAAGCTAAAATTGCTTGATCTGAAGAAGCTAGCTTAACAATTCTGTATAAACATCAAACATGTGGAAACTTGCTTAAGCAAAAGAAAGCAGCATGTTACAAAAGGGATTGGAAATCCCTGGCTGACAAGAATGAGGCCAAGTTTTGGAGACTTGTTGCACTTGGGGATTGGAGGGGGAAATTTTCAAAGAAATATTTAATAGCCCCTTATGATTTGGTGTTGTATTTTAGCAAGATTTTTGGTAATTCTTCAAATGAAGAGTCCCCTGTCTTTTCCTTCCTTTCAAAACAGAGATTGCCAGAATGGTAGCCATGTGAAGTAGTGGATGGCATTGATGCACAACCAAAAGGAGAAGCACCAGGTAGTGTTATATCACTCCACAAAATATTTAAGATTAATCCTGAATGGGGAGGCCAT
Source organism: Ctenosaura bakeri (assembly GCA_948474755.1). Lineage (NCBI taxonomy): Eukaryota > Metazoa > Chordata > Lepidosauria > Squamata > Iguanidae > Ctenosaura > Ctenosaura bakeri. The sequence goes on along the minus strand of CAOLHI010000927.1, from coordinate 343,421 downwards.
TTACTTTCCAAACTTTTTACGCATACCAAGACAGCAGGATCCTCTACTTTCAGAATGGGCTTCCAGTATAACTCTTCAGAAAAGGCGATAGCTGGGTTCATAGCAGCTGTTGACCTACTGGTGTACTGAATGTAGCTTCTAAATTATATTCTAAAATTCCATTACATAAGTTGATAGCTTGGAAGGAAGCTAATAGAATTATCAAGGAAGCATAACCAGGCTTTTGGAAAGGTTGATATGTTACCCTGTATGTTGGGGGTCCTGGGAGGGGCGCCCAAATAACCAAATAAAAACACAAGATGGGGAAATTAAGCTTGAGCACTCTCTTAAGCTAACGAGAGGCAGGGTAACTTCAGCTGGGATCTTTAACCCTATGTATACAGCGTCGGGTCAGAGAGCGACTAGACAAGGTTTTAAAGTAACAAATGATATTTTATTAAGAACAAGCAACACAAAAGACATGACAAATACTAGCTAACTTAGAAATAGAAATGGAGAGTTTCAAGGGAGTGGGTAATACGACACCTGGTCTCGTAGTCCTGGGGAGAAGATGAGGTTGCAGGGGAGGAAGCTCAGCGCGGTTCGCTGAGGGGAGTTCACTGGACAAACCGACAGCAAGGCGAGATGGAAGTCCAAAGTGTTCCGAGGAAGTCCTGAAAATGGGGACCTTTTATAGGATGGATATTACCTACAGGCTATGCCATGCTCGGTGAGAACAAAGGAAATTTGGAGCTGGACAAAGGAGTGGGAAAAGGTCAGGTTTTGCATGATGAGCTTAACGCTGGATGACAATAGTATGGCCAGTATACTGATGGCCCAACATAAAGAAATGGCTCGGCTCTTGGCCATGCAGCTTTGTGTAGATTCGCGCCGAGCAAAGCCGGTCTGCAGAAAAGTTTTTCCCTAAAGCATTGGAGAGGCTTAAGTTGCCTGCCTGAATGGGGTTTTGGAATGTACAACCATTAACGGCCGCACCTAATACATGCTTGTCCGGTGGACCTCTGCAAACACATGGAGTAGGGTGGCAGAGAAAGGTCAAGCAAAGGCCAAATTATTTGATATCAAAGTGATATCTAGTGCTCTCACCAGATATATCATAACTGCGATAACAGATATACAATATACCAACGTTTTATTCTTTAGCACTTAATTGCGCACACAAATATACACACATGCACACAAACACACATGGACTTTCTAAATGTTTGAGTTCAGTTGTTAATTCAATAAATGGGAGCTACCTTGGGAAAAAGCAATATAATACTTTCACTGATAAAAGATTATTTTGGTTAATTCACATACTGTATTTTATCAAGAACGACCAATTAAGAATGGGGTTAAATGGACACCTCACAGAAATAACCAGACTGTCTTTATAAGTTCAACGAGATGGCATCTTGACTCCTTTTTACCTGTTTAATTTTTTGTCAACAATGTAATGCAAGAGATAGCATCACTTTCTTTCTTCTCACCTCTCCCCAAGCAAGTTTCCAATTTTGATGTAGAAAAAGTAAAGGGGAGGGGGAAGTGTCTGTTAGGACCAAAACTAATGGACTTGTTTTAGCCTATGCTTCTGTAGAGTTCAATCAACTTTCTCAGATGCACTGAAGGAGTCAGTGCACATATATAGTGATGATGTAGTTCTCTTGTCCCTTGACTAGATAGGTCTGAAGCTATAGTATTAAAGTTTAGCTATTTTTGTACTAAGGACATGTCAGCATCAATTGTTCAAAACCCTAAAACTTAGGACCTTTCCGCACTACACTGTTATAGTGCTATTATTCCACTTTCAACATCCTATGGAATCCTGGGGTTTGCAGTTTAGGGAGGGCATTTAGAATTCTCAGCCAGAGAGCTCTTTGGCCTCAATAAACTACAAACCTCAGAATTCCACAGGATGTTGGAAGTGGAATAATAGCTCTATAACAGTATAGTGATGAAAGGCCTTTAGAGAAAGGACAAAACAAGCACAACTGGACAATGGATGGCCATATGATAGAGTGGGCATAATAAGTAGGTGTCTGTTTTAATAATAAACTTAACTGCACTATGCAGCAGTCAAATTGTCAGTATCTAGAACAGTGGTTCTCAACCTTCCTAATGCCGTGACACTTTAATATAGTTCCTCATGTTGTGGTGACCCTCAACCATAAAATTATTTATTTATTATTTACAATGCCTCCCCCCCCCGGCAAAGGCTGCCTTGCCGGCCAGGAACAAGGGGAGGTGCGGGCAGGGAGGGAAAGAGGAGCCACGTGTCTCCCCCGTGAAAAAACTCCGAGAACCCCCCCAGGCTCTGCTTCTGCTTTGCTCTTGTTTCCGCTGGGGGGCAGTGTGGGAAAAGTTTCCAGAGTGTCGACCCTGGGCAAGGGGGGAGGAATCCCAGTGCCTTTGTCTTTTGCCCCGGGCGCAGCTCACCCCCCTGGAAAAGTGCTGCCTTGTGGCCCCTCAGCCCTTCCACAGCACCCCTCTCCATGACGAGTGGGGCAGGGGCCATGGCGAGGAGGGGGCCTGCCCCTGTGGTGCCGCCACCCCCCAAGCTGGCCCGTCAGACGAGAGGTTCTCCTGGTAGCGGAGAAGGGGAGCGATTTCAGTCCCTTCTGAACAGGGGTCAGGAGGACACGAGTGCGTGGCTTGCGCAGCACCACTCCTGCTGTGGCAACGCTGTGGCCACATGCGCTCCCACCAAAAGGGGCAGGAGGACACGAGCACGTGGCTTGCGCACCACCACCAAGGAGGGAATGGAGCCTAAGACCATCGGAAATACATATTTTCCGATGGTCTTAGGCGACCCCTGTGAAAGGGTCGTTCAACCCCCAAAGGGGTCGCGACCCACAGGTTGAGAACCGCTGATCTAGAACGAGGCTTCAGACCTTAAGTTTTTCCCTCTGGGGATGACCAACTGATGGAGTCTCCTTCCAAAATATATTTTACCAGGTTGCCACAGAATGCTATGGAACTAAGATGTGAGGTAAAAGTAATATTGCTCCATTGGAAGTGCTCCTGGATGAGTTTCTGTGGAAAATACTTCTTTCTCCAGGTTGCCCTGTTACCACATAGACGGGTCTGCCCTCTATCAAATCTACAGTCAATAAAAATATGATTCAGTATGGTTCAGACTGAACTAAATGGTTGACTCAAGATCCCCTAAGAAATGCTACTATGAACACTTCAGAGGGAAGCAAAATGGATGAATGAATATATATTCTGTTCCTGTAGAACAGGCAGCCATGTATGGTTTCAAAGTAATTTCAACAAACAGATTGAAAAATTCAATGTATTCATGGACAGGAAAGTTGTACATAACATTCATTCTTCCTGATTCTTTGCTGCCAGTTAAAAAGAATATCACGAGCAAGTTCTATACCAGACTCATAGTCTTCTCTGTATTTATCTAACCACCTTTGAGGGAGGTTTTTCCAGAATCAAGCTTTTAGAAAATGCCAGTTGCCTCCTTGGAGGGTTAATATCATTTCCCATAAATGATAGATTGGTACATCTGTCAAAACTGCTGTTTAGAAGTTTTAGTGCACTATCTCTTGTGCTGATCATTGAATGCTTGTCCTAGAGGGTATTTGCAGTCATATTTTGTAACACAGTATAATGGCTGACCAGCTGAAAACACAGTAACTTGTTATTTAATGATCAAGAATATATATCTTACCATGTTGACTTGTTTGTGATACCAGCAAACAAGGTCAGAATAAGAACCTTGACTGTTTGGACAACTTGGAACATATTCTATCTGTTCTCTAATGACCAGGAATATTTATTTTACCATATTGCACTGCTTCTAATAGCAGCAAAGAAATTAGAACAAAAACCTTGGATCAGCTGCATTAGATTGCAAGGGAACTTTGATAGCTTGAAAATGTCTGAGAAATTTTATAAAATTTTAGGATGCAGTTTTAAATTAAGCATGTTTTTATTTTAAATTTAATTTTAAAATGTCTTACAACCTCCCTTTACCTTTTATGTCTGTTAATGTCAAGGGATACATTGTTGTATTGTATCCTGTTCATATTTTGTTGCATTTGCAGTGACCTGTGGCTAATAGTAATAAATATCTTGGATTCAAAATTTTCGTAGTCAGTGGCATGTGAATCATATCACTTGCTTGCCTATTAAAGGAACACATAGAAGGGGAGAGGGTTCTCATTGCCCCTAGCAACTGTCCCTCCCATTTTGGGAGCCAGGAGGTTTGATGGATAAGATGTGACATAGCTCTTGTGAAATATATGGCATCTGGAAGAATTTATTGTTGGAGTTCTCATTGTTTTATTAAAGAAGGGTATTCATTTCATGGTCCAGAGACATGGGAATTTCTGGAATGTAAGTCATCAGAGGGTACCAGTGAATAGGAAGAATCTTTGTAGGTCTTTGTTCCTGTTAGCATCTTTCAGTAGTGTTTTCTGCTTTTCATGGGTGGCTTGTTTCTCAATCTACCATTTGAACCATATGCTCCATCTGAAAATGCTATAGACAGCTGAAGTGATGTGGTTCTGAAGCAAAGTAGCATAACAGAGCTGTTCTCTATATAGCTATTGAAACCAAGTTATTTTTCCATTATGATTTGGCTCCTTTTGTGTCAAGACAAGATCGCCTAACTATGCCTTTCACGTTGACAGATGCCACAGATCTTGTCAGCTAGGTTTTTGTTTCTTTACAGGAAGTCCAAGTGCCTGGGGAGTCTATATTTTGGAATAAAGAAGCAGATTGGCTAAAGCTGCTTCTGCATCAATTTGCTATTTACAAGACTTTTTAAAATCCCTCTCTTTCCTTGATCATTTGTAGCGAGTTAAGCACATTATAGGTTTTCTAATCCAAATTTTCCCCTCCAAAAGCCTTTTAAAAAAATGCAAAGTCTGGTGATGCTCTGTTATACACATTTGGGTTTGATGTGAAGTTGGACACTAGATCCTACTACTAGACTGGAATAACAAACTTCAGTCACAGTTTTATGAGTCTCAACGAGTCTTTAATGAAGTCATTTGGATCATCTGTTGCAAATTCTCATGCCATCTGAAATTTGATGGGAAATTTTCTTCTTCTATAGTGGCATATTCCCTTTTGAACTCTCTTTTGAAGGAGGTGCAATTCACCAGCTGTCTTAAATTCAAAGACTCCTTTTGAAAAATCTAAGCTGGTACTCCTAGGGGATCATTTGCTGGAATTAGCTTGGGTGGCTTGTTCTTCCCCATTTTCTCTATGTTCACTTGTTATTGTATTGTATTTTAATTGCATTTTTCACTATATATTAATTGCTGTGCCCTTTTTAGAAAACAATTGGGATCTCAAAGCTAGGAGAAAAAATAGTAGAGACAATAAGGAACAATAGTACTGATAAAACTATTTTGAACAACTTAAATGATTTTTGATTTAATCAACAAAATAACACTCTTTATTTTAATGTTTTGTTAGTTCCCCTCCTACCAAAAACTAAAGTCAGGGTTGGATATTAATTGTAGTTTTTTGGCTCTGTTGTTTCTATAACGCAAGAGTAGGTGACCTGCAGTCTTCCAGATATTCTTGGACTTCAACTCTCATTAACCTTACCCTGCTTGATGTTTTAGTACAAATGGTCAATTATATGTCATACTGGAAAATATCCAAATTGGTTAGGTAGTAAAGTTTTCAGAAGGACATGGAGAGTGTACAGAATTCTATGGGCACTGAAAATCCTATTGGTAAGCACTTTGCACTGAATGGCACATCCAGACCAATGGAAAAGTCCTAGGTTTTATTCCTGTTCCTTCCAATTTTATACCAGGTTAAATAAAACCAATCTGGGGAACAGGTATAAAAAGTATCTGATCATATTGGGAGCTGACAGAAAATATTCTTGAATGAACAAAATGTGCATGGGTCTCTAAAATAAAATTGGAAAGAACAGGAACAAATCCAGGACTTTCTTGTCTTTTAATTGGTATAAATGTGCCCTATTTAATTGTAAAGTACTTCTTTTGTGGATATGTTTAGTTTATAAATAATTTACAACACTTCTGGAGAGCTGGAGAATGATGTTGAGAACAGAGTATTCTTGGACAGTAGGTGACTGGGTCTGATTCCCAAAGAAGCTCAAATGAACAAATACACATGTAAGGAAGTTTATGTAAATTTACACAGATAACTCCAACAAAAGGTAAGAGGAAAGCATTAAGAAATGGTCAATTAATGTCTATGGACAGAGAACGAACGAACTGGTTTCTTAGAGACTGGAGAAGAATCAGACATTTGTGGTAAACTTACAGATCTGTCTGTTTGGGGGTTTTAAAATTAATTTTTGATAACTTTTAAATGTAGATTCTCAGTGTAAAATGCTAAAGTTAAAAAAATTCAACCTGAAGGTGTTAAATGGTATCCGTATAATTTTGAAAGGTACAATAATGAACTGTGTGTATTTTATTTTAAAATATTTTATTTAAAAAAGATAGGAGATAATGTAACAGCCACTTCGGAGACAAAGAAAGGGTGGAAGTACAAATAGATTATTCATCTGCAGCACTTGCAAAAGTTACCCTTTGGACTACATTTCCAAAATCCCCCAGCCAGCTTCACCACTGACCATGCTAGCTGGGGGATTCTGGGAATTGTAGTTGACAATAGTACTTTTTGCTAAGTCTGCTCTTCTAGTTATTTGGTTTTACTCCCATGTGTCTTGTGTATGTGGTTTTTCAAATTTTGTGGAATTTTAAGAAAGGAACTATAATAGAATCTTAAATACATTTAGTTGAGTTGTTCAAAAGAAAAGATGACAAAATGCTTGGTCAATGACAGCTTGGATGTATTGGAAGTTTCTCTCTGCATCACTGGAGGTCATCCAGTTACACATTTGCACAGTTGGAACAGTGTACAGTCTTGCACAGTTCAGCCACAGTTTACAACTACCTAAGTCCCATTCATTTCAGTGAGGGAGACTTATGCATGGGATTTGAACTGATTCCAATGAGTATTAAAAGCATTTAACTTTGGCTTCATCACACCTTTGGTTTGGAGCAGCACTTTAGGAAGTAGGAGGGCTCAACTGGTTCTAGCAGGAGAGTCTCGGAAAAAACTTTTTTGGCCTGACCCACTTCTTGTCAGATCTTAGGATTATACAATATGATGGAAAGTTCTGTTCCTAGCCATGAGTTTGCCTTCTAATGCTAATACAGGATTGAGATGAGCATTTTCAGGAGAAAAATGGTTGAAACAGGACCTTCTTGGCTTTCTCCCTCAGAATAAATATCCCTGTTGTCTATTTTAACCTTCCTGCCATTCAGTCTCCAAGACTGGAAATGAACTGGTAAAATGGGGAAAGAGAATCATTGTAGACACAATAAGGATTAGATTTTTTTGCCCATTGATTTTCCACTGAAAATACTTCTGACTTACCATTTGCATTAGCATGGCAAAGGTGACTTTGCAGTGATAACAGCAGCAAAGAGTCCTCCAATATTTAATGACTGACAATGTTGTGTCCAGGGCAAAGCAGACAATTAATCACCAAACAGCAGAGCAGGGTTTACTCACAAGGCAAAACCAGGAAAAATGTGCAAACAGAGTTTAGGTTCCAAAGCAAATGAATCCAAAGGGCAAATCCAGGTCGTAGTCAAACAGGCAGAGGTTCAAGGTAGTCCAGATACAAGGGCATAGGACTTCCATGACTGTAAAGATCAGTTGCTGATCATGAAAGGAAAGGGCCAGCTGAAAGCCTTCTATCTACTGATGCTATCACCACAGGTATTCCATTATTAGGGCTCATTTGTTACTTAAATGTGCTGAGCAGCACAACCCTTCTCTCTGAGATTGTCTCTCTTGCACAGTAAACATCTCTGTTATCTCATCCTCTGATATTTGTTCCCCTTGCTCAGGCCCCTACTGTTGCTTGTTATCTTCTCCTAAACAAGCTTCTGGGGAAATTCCTGCCTCTGGGGAAACTTCTGCCTCAGATTCAGAATCCTCCTACTTACTGCCAGGGTCTCCAAGGCAGGGTGTGACAGACAAATATGAGCTTTTGTGGACTTTAATTTGCTTTATTAAATGCATGGTTATCCAGAAATTCCAGTATGTATACTTTGGTCTCTATTCAGTGGTGTTATTCTGCTAGCAAAAGGTGCATTCTGCTAACTGATATGTATTTACAAGAGTTGGATGATATCCAATGTAGCTTCTATTAAATAAGTGGTTGTGCAACTTTAAGCTGTATGGTTGCAGGACCTCCTTGTGCAGTAGTGTAACCCAAGGCATTTAGGTTAGTGCAGATTTCGGCTTGCTAGAGTGACATTTAGACCAATAAACATATTAGTTTTTTAAAAAAGGAGTTTTACAGATGAAATGCACTGCCCAAAAGGCAAATAAATGGGCTCAAGTGCAAATCAATCCTGAACTCTCCCTAAAACTCTCAATCAAGGGAGCCAGGGCCCTGAATTTGCAAGACCTGAGCAAGATTGTTAATAAAAGTGTCTTTAAGGTCTCTCATTCACAGAGTTGCTGTAAGTCAAAACTTGATGACAATTAACAACAGCAACACATGATTGGAAAAACATGTAGGTCATTACACGTGATTGGGTATGGCATTGTTGACAGTAAGGTCTGAGGGAAATTACGTGTACCGACAATGGAAAATTGTGTTAGTCTTCAGGGTGCCCTGGGATTCGCTTGTATTTGCTATATTTAGCAACATGTAATTGGGAACTCTTGCAAAAGAAGCCACTTTTATATATAAAGACATTGGAAGAAGTAGGAAAACCCTAGCAAATCACTGAAAACTATTAGTTTGTAAGTGCAAGGAAGCCTTTACATTCCCCTGTCCAAATGGAAGCTGTACTCAGTGGCATGATCCAGATTACCAGCAAAGATTTGGCTATAACTCTGATGGAACAAGGACACCTGAGCTGGCAACTGAGTCTAGCATGATCAACAGACGAACAAGATCTGGGACATAAGAATGAGACTGACTCTAACAGTAAGGCACTAACAGAATCTGGATTCCAAGCCAGCACCATCAAAGACGGCAGTTTCTGAACCAGAATTTTCCACCCACCCCTACTGACAAAACTGCCTCATGTCCCTGTCACTGCACGCATTGTGCCTACTATGGACTGGCATGCTGCAGCCCATGGAACTGCCCCTTTAAAAATCTCCTACCATCAGTAGATACCCTAAAGGCACCAGATCCTGTCTATTTTTGGAAGCTAAGAAGGGTCACCTCTGGTTAGCACTTGGATGAGAGACAGCCATTGAATACCAGGCCATAGGCTATATTTCAGAAGAAGGAACTGGGAAAAACCACTGCTGCATATTCCTTGCATAAGAAAACCCTTGGAAATCCATGGGATCACCACCAGTCAGCAGGTGACTTGAAGGCACATAACCCTCCCCCACATATACTTTAGCATGAGGAAGAACCTGGGAGACATTTTTAGGCTTTGTTAGCTTCCCTGACTTCTCAAAGTAAGCCATTTCTTTCCTGGGACTTGCCCAAAGTTCTGTATGACTTGCCTCTGATGACCCTTGCTTTTGGCTTCTGCTTCCTGACTTTCCCATGGAAAGATGCATACTCTCTGCTGTCCAGTCCCTTGCTTCGATTATCAGCTTCAGGCTGTTGCCTGACCCCTTTTGTTCCAGTTTTATCGTGGGATCATCCTTCCTGGGACTGGACATTCACAACCATTGCACATGCTTAACCTGCTTAGTTTTGTCCCTTTCTCCCATATGTATTAAATACAAAAGCCAGTGTTTGCTGGTAAAAAGCCAAGGGATCTGCAGAACTTTGCAATGTTTTTGATTCCAAAAGCACACAATCTGTTCCAAGTTTAGCGCCATAGACTCTAATATTAAGTACATTCTGTTTAATGACTGAAAGCTGTTCACCACAATACTTGGAACATTTTTGATCACTTACCACTGAAAATACAAATTTTCTGAGTAAAGTTGGCAGAGTGCTCCAGCACTTTGTTCCCTACACCAGTGTGCAGTTTTGTAGAGAAAATGTCATCTGTCTGAATTAATGACCTGGTATGAATCTTTATTTTGCATATTCTAATAATTAGGGTCCTAAGTTATAACAATAAAAATTCAGAAAAAAAAGCTAAGGCAGCTATTGCAACTTTGCTCCCTTGTGCTGGTTTTTCTAACAGCTCAGAACAAGGCATTTTAAAATGGACACCCACTCTTACCTTCTAGACATCCAGCAGAAACAAGTTGACATACAGTTTCATCAATGAACCAAGAACACCAGTTCAGGCTGGAAGCCACAAGTTGTTGATAGACTAATGCTAGGATATAATTTGTGTTAATATATTTAAAACTCTGTGTTTACTTCGTGTTTTTTTCCATCACTTCCACCTCAGTTCCAATGTCAGAACTGTCTCACAGGGAAGCTTCCACTCATGAACTATTTGAATGAGAAAATGTGTGTTTGTGCCTTCAAATCACCCGTCCACTTATGGTGACCCTATGAATTTCATAGGGTTTTCTTAGGCAAGCAATACCTAGAGGCAGTTTTGCCAGTTCCTCCCTTTGAAATATAGCTTACAGCTCCTAGCATTTGTTGGCTGCCACCCATCCAAGCACTAACCAGAGCTGACCCTGCTTAGCTTGTGTATCAGATGGGATCTAGTACCTTTAAGGTATTTAGGCCAATTGAATGAGAAAGTAGACACCCAGTAACAATTTCTTTTAAAATACCTTGGCTCAGGACATGGCAACTTTCTAGGAGGTCAAGTGGACTTGTCTGGAACTCAGTGGTGAGATGCCCATCCTCTTGCATTATGGGGTACGGAGACCAGCCAACAAGATTGGGCTGCTTCTGTACATGAAATGGAGGTTGCATTATCTTGTCCTTCATCTCAGGCTACAAAATATTTTGGGCAGCCCTCTATATGAACTCAACAGGCCTTACATTTGGGTGATACACATATATAGGACTGCAAAGTGAGCATCTTATAAGGTATCAGTTGCAATAGTTTGAAAGCGATTAATTGGAGGCATAGAGAGCTATGCAAGCACTGAGGATGTGAAGATTCCTCTGGAGGCTCAGGAGCGGAGCTTGGGAACAAGGGAGGAACTTATCAATCCGGGGGGAATAAACTTTTCTTGTAATACTTTGGAACACTATTGCGATAGACAGGAGAAGTGGCTATACGGACCTGCCAGTGACCCAGAAAGGTGAGTTGAGAGCATCAAGGGGAGGAATCTAAGGCATTTTCATATCACACAGTTACAGAACTCTGATTCCACATGAACAACCATGGCTTACACCCTATGGAATCCTGGGGTTCTTCCTTTGGTGATGCACTACAACTCTCTGGCTTAGAATTCCCAAGACCTCTCTGCAACCTGCAAATCTCAGGATGCCATAGCAACAGCAGCAGCTACATTTCTATACCACTTATCCGTGGGAAGAACTCCTTAAGTGGTTTACAATGTATTTACAAGCTAGGTACTCATTTTACTGAACTTTGGAAGGAAGGAAGGCTGAGTCAACCTGGAGCCCTGCAAGATCAAACTCACAACACTGTGGCTGCAGTACCAGCGTTTAGCCACTGTGCCACGAGGGCCACAGAATCATGACAGTTAAAGTGGAATCATAGCACAATAACTGTGTAGTGTGAAAGCAGCTCTGGTGTTTGTTAAAACTGAATTAACTAAACTAGAAACTTTGAATTACTGTAAATAGCAGCTCATGTGAGGGCTTTCTTTGGGGATCATACATAAAAAGACTGGACTGGAAGAGCCAAGTCTCATTAGAAACAGAGGCTTTGGACTTTTTCATACAATGTCTATTTCTTTCAACAGCACATAGAAAATAGGTGTCAGAATCTTTTTATAGATATATCTAGGCATGCTGAGTGCATGGGAGTGTTAGTAATATTTCTGACTGGCCCCTGTGAAGAAAACGTAGAGAATATACACTCAGACCATTTCTGCACTACACTATTATAGTGCTCTTATTCCACTTTCAACATCCTATGGAATCCTGGGACTTGCAATTCAGGGAGGGGCATATAGAATTCTCAGCCAGAGAGCAATTTGGCCTCAGCAAACTACAAACCCCAGAATTCCACAGGATGTTGAAAGTGGAATAATAGCACTACAACAGTGTAGTGCAGAAATGGCCTCAGACTGGAACCATGTAAAATCAAGAAGCTTGGATTTGCAAGAGCCAGCGTGGTACAGGGATTTGAGTGTTGGACTATGACTCTGGAGCTTAGAGTTTGAATCTCTATTCAGCCATGGGAACCCACTGAGTGACCTTGGACAAGTCATGCTCTCTTAGCCTGAGAGGAAGGGAAAGAGCCACTCCCTCTGAACAAATCTTGCCTTAAGTCAGAAACAACCATAAGTCAGAGGCAACTTGAAATCACACAACAATAACAACAGGCTGCACATTTGCAGGTATAAATTAAATGTTGTTTGAACTCATCTTATGATCAGGCAGAGTGAGGCAGTTACCTCCAACAGAAGATGCTGGGTGGAATGAAGAAGGCAACATCCTCTTGAATGCTTCCTCAATTGAAGGACAGAGAGTTGTGTATTCTGAGCAACTTGACCGGTATATCTCAAGCTAACCTGCTGTGTTCAGGTGAGGTAGGTGGCATTACTCAATCACTGGAGGTCAGATAAGATTCAATCACAGTGGCGGAGCTTGGAGTGTGTGGAGGGGGGGCAGGAGGGGGCGGGGCTACAATGCAAGGGGCATGGCCACTGTGCGTGGGGACGTGACTGCATTGTGTGGGGGCACGGCTGTGGGCCAGGATACCCCAAAAACATTGCCGCCCGGAGCGAAGCACCCTCGACCCTCCATCCCTATGCAACTGTTCAATCGCCAGTTAATTTGGCATGTTAAATACCATTTTGTCCTTTGCCCCAGGTACTAATGTATCTTGAACTTCCCCTATGAGACCTGTGCACATGTCAGAAACACAGCTTCTTGTTATACTGGTCCTTTCCTCCGTGCTTTGTTTGTCCCTAGTTTTAGAAAGTCTGGTTAGGATATGAGAAGATGGTTTGCTTTATACCTCTCTCTTACATTATAGTTTTCTATGTGCAATGAGTTTTCTTCATGCAGGAATATTCCAGTGTTCAGCTCCAACAGCTGTTACCTGCATTCAGGAGAGTGTCATGGTGTCTGTTCAAGCTCCTGTTTAAACAAGTAAGGGTATGTCTGTGTGTGCACCAAGTATGCTATTGGTAGGATTTTATACCATCTGAGCCTCCTACATGGAAATGTATTTTGCTTAACCCATTCAGCATCCATAATACTGATTATAAATTAAATGGTTAGCCAATTATATGTTTTCTCCCCTCTTTATTCTCACACTAACCCCATGTCGTAGGACAAACTGGGGGGAAATTACTCAGGGCACATCCAGACTGGTTAAAAAGGCCAGAATGTCCAAGATTTTGTTCCTGTTCTTTCCAATTTTATTCTGGAGACCCATACACATTCTATTTATTCCAGAATATTTTCTGTCAGCTCCCTGTATGATTAGAGAGTTTTTAATACCAGCTCCCCAGGTTGGTTTATGTTAACCCAGTACAAAAGCAGGAAAGAAAGAAAAAACAGGAAGAAAATCTGGGACTTTTCAATCAGTCTGGATACACTCTCAATAAGTTTCATGGAGTGGGGACTTAAACTTGGGTCTTTCAAGTCCCAGCCCAACATGCTGTCTTCATGGAGAGTTCTGTTTGACTGCTCCGAATGGCTTAAGTGCTGCTGAGTTTACTGTAGAGTATGTATGGGGGGGCGGGCGGCAGGGTGAATTCAGCTAAAGCAAATTCAGTATGGCTCATTCACAAATCCTCTACTTTCCCATGGAGACTGTTTCTATAACAGTCAGTCACTAGGCAACAGAGAAGCATTTTTGTTTCCTTCCTACTCCTCCTCCACTTCTTTTCTTTCCAAGAGGAGATATTGCATCTCTTGTTGGCTCGGATGCATGCGAGCGTTCTTCGGGGTTTGGGTGACATTTCTGTGCACTGAGTCTCCCCAGCTGGACCAATCCCTCCTGCTGATCAAGCTGACTCATGTTTTTTGCCATTACAATGAGTTTGTTGTTTATAAACAACACCAAGTCTCCCACATAAGGCAGCAGAATGCATTGATTCAGAGGTTTCTGGGCAACTGCAAATTACATTGACAAATTTTACATGCATACACCACAGTGGAGAAATGAAGGCAAAGGAACAATTAATTGAGTAGCAATCTTGCATAAGGTTGGTGATATTAATTTATATAGGAGATCTTTCTGTTAGATTATGCCCAAGATGCACAAAATAAATTCATTTTGCTGGCACATTAAATACTAAATAATTTATTCAATGAGTGGAGTCACTTTGTAGAGTCCTGATGCAGAAAAGACCTGCAAGGAAATTCAGATGTTCAGATGATCCTAAATGGGTGAATGTAAGAAAAGCCCTCATGGATCAAAGCAAAGACCAGGATGGGCAGCTGCCAGGGAAACCCAGAAGACCTTAGACAGCCTCACCCACCTCTTGCTCCCTCAGCTGTGCCTCCAGCCTCAGCTGAGATCCTGTATCAGTAGGACTACAAGCTCTGTCATGGTGGCTCCATCTGATGATGCCACACACATACACAAAACCTACCTATTCAGTTAAGCAGCACCCAAACCAAAAGGTTTTTGAAGGCCTGCAGATTGGGTCACTGGGAAATAGTGTCTGCAGTGCTCTCCCACTTATGGGGCATATTGACAACAGGAAGCTAGGGAGACCTCTTGGTGTCCTGCTGCGACTGTATCTCTGAGGGCAGGTTATGGGATCGTATTTGCCTGTTGATGCCCAGAAACATGAATACCATAGGTTTCAAGAGTGTAAATCTGTGAACTCATAATTATTAAATAGAATTTGTTGTTGTGTACCTTCAAGTCATTTCTGACTTATGGCAACCTTAAAGTGAACCAATCATGGGGTTTTCTTGGGCTGAGAGAGTATGATGTCTCCAAGGTCATCAAGTGGGTTTCCATGGCTGAGTGGGGAATCAAACCCTGATCCCTAAGATTGTGGTCCAAAGCTCAAACCATTACACCATGCTGGCTCTGTATTGAACAGAATGTCAGCCCTTAAATTTATTTATTTATTTTGCAATTTTGTTTTAAATTTATGACAACTTTTTGAGAGAGTGCTCAGGGATGCTGAAGGTCCAAGGCCTTGGAGACCCCATGCAGCCCATCGACCTTCTTTTCCCTACCTCTGCTTTAGGTAGCCCAGCATTCTGTTCCTACAGTGGCCAGTCAGGTAGCTCTGATAAAAAGGCTGCAAGCTGGATATAATTGCAACAGCATCCTCCCATTTGTGTGCCCGAACAACTGGTATTCAATGGCTTAACACTAAGTTCAGGTTAATCCTCTGTCATCTTACTTTTTCAATTGCTTTTCAAATGTCCTGTTTTCCCTTCTCTCCTCCCATTTCCCCCTTTGGTCTTCAGTTTACTTCAGTTGCTGCAAACTGAATGATGTATGGCCATTGACTGCTTCTTTCCTGAACTGGTTCAAGAGAAATTCACATATCCACACAACCTCACCCTCTACAAAAAAAGTATAATGGCAACAACAATAGCAGTGAGAGAGAAGGCTTTGATCAGTGCAGGCTCATCTCTGTTTATTAGTAACATCTCCAGCCTGCTCCCTAAGGAATGCTTTACTAATTTGGCCATTTTGTTGAGTGGAAGGTGGGCGGGGGATTTACTGCTCACTGCTGTTCCTGGCTTGGAACTTTGCCAGATCCTGGTGTTTCTTCCTTCTTCTTACTCATTAGCTCCATGCACTGCTCAACATGAAATATGAATGCTTGTGTCATCAACAAAGCAGGAGCACTTTGCTCACAGTGTGTGGCATGTTAACACGGATTTCCCCAATGGGCTTGAATCAGAGGGGGCCTAGATGGCTGTTGTAGGGGCAGCTTTCCTCAAGGGGGCAGTGCTGTGCTATGCAGGAGTGGCTTCTCAGCTGGGTCCTATTTTAAAGCTGGGTTCGAGGTATAAGGTGTTTTCCTTCTTTTTTTCCCCTAAAGTGAAGAATCTTGACTCTTTAATACTCAATACTTAAAACTACATTCAAGCATAAACAAAAATGCTTTCCAGAATTGTATGCTGCTATTTTTTATCACCTATTTCTAGGGACTTTTGTGTTGCTTGCTTTACCTTAATAATTGCCGTTTATAATTAGACTGTTGGTTTGGTGATTTGGGGGAGGAATAGAGAGGGGACGATGAGATGTTGTATACTCCTTATAGCATTATGTAATAAACACAGATCGATCAATCTGTCATCTGGCCTCTCAACTACATCTGTTTATTATTTGCCAGCTTCTGTGTGCTTTTGGAAACATCTTTCTAAGCCTTGGATTTTTAAAAACGGGACTTCCATTTTTAATTCTCTTAAACTGGATGCTTAAAAAGAGCTCTGTTTGCTATGCTTTTATATACCATACAGCTTATCTTGTGCTGTGTCCTGAAATAACAAAAGACTCTTTGTGTAGCTTAAAGAATAACATATTTTATTGGCATAAACGTAATGTGAACTACAGATATACATGAAGTATTATCCTGAGCTGAAAGGTGTATAGAAACATGAAGTTGCATCCAGTCTTGGTCATATGTAGCTAGGAAAGCAGATTTTCAAATCTCCTTTTTATGGCAGGACTGAAAATGCTGCATAAGTAAGAGTATCTTGATGAAGTCGGAGGAGCTGTGGGGTGGGAAAGAGGATTCCCTCCCCCATCAAAAAAAGGTACTGGGGTTTTCTGCAAAGAGAGCCCTTTTACCAGCGCAAAGAGAGCCCTTTTACCAGCAAATGCTGGATCCAATATTTTTGGATGCTGGTAGGTTACAGGGAAATAAAATGCAAGCAGTAAAAACAAACGCCATAATAGATTGTTAGTTTTTAACTAATAGGACTCTCTTGTTATTTTTTGCTGCAAGAGATGAACATAACTACTCATCTGGAAATGCATCATCAACAATGGTGCTTTTTCTAAAATGTCATTTTTCTGTTCTACTTACAGCTGGTAATTTCCATAGCAAAGCTAAGGTTTGCTGTTCTAAATGGTCACTGTATACTTATTTTATACCCTTCCACTGTTCTATTCTGGCAGAAAAACTCCTGATTAATCCATCGTTATCCCACTTTTTCAATGGCTTTTCAAATGCCTGTTTTTCTTTTCTCCTTTCATTTTTCCCTTTTGTCCTCAGTTTACTTCAATTGCTGCAAACTGATTTCAAAGTACAAAAAGTACTCCGTTAACTCAGCAGTGGGGAGAGGAGAGGAAGGGACAGAATCTTCTCTCTCCCAATAGACTCAGGCAAAAGCAAATCGATGTAGTCTCTCCTAATTAGGTGTTCTTTTTCATTCATATATTTTGCCACCAAGGACCCACTTTGTTGCCTCTTGGCCACATGTGTCCCAGTTTTCACCTGTGCAGTGTTAGAGGATCAAGCTAGTGTGATGTTGTCGTTTGAGAACAGGGTTCAGTTCCTCACTTGGCCATGGAAACCCACTGGGTGACCTTGGGCACATCACATTCTTAGCCCCAGAAAACCCTATGATAGGTTTGCCTTAGGTTTGCCCCAGAAAACCCCATGATAGGTTGTCCTGCTAAGTTAGAACAATGTAATACTGCACACAAGTAAGCCTGAAGCAAATGGATAAAGTGTACCTTTTGCATTTATTCATTCCTTAATTTGTACTTACATTTTACTGTTTCTTTCTATGCACGTGATACGTGCTTGCCCACCAAAGATTACACGTCCTGCATTTAAGGGACTCTAGTCCAGAAAAGTGCAAGCAATAACCTAATAAATATATGAGCTTGTAAGGTGCTACAAGACTTCTTGTTTTTCTTCACGACAGTGACACTGCTACTGTTCAGGAAGCCAACAAAATTTGGGACTGAAAGCACCAGGGCCTAAATAAACCTCTGAGGATTTTACTCATCTGTCCCCCAATTTACCACCCCAGAGCTGAAAGGGAAAGCAGTGCTTGTCCAGTGTGCTACTTTGGGATGTGTGGTTGGTGGTCTGAGGGACTGTCTCTAATAGCCTTATCAAAGTAGCTGTTTGGCAAAAACTCCTCCAAATCAAGTTCTACCAGCTCCTGCTGGGTACAGTAAGTGTATGGCTTAATTGGATCAGGCTGGTAAGTAGTAATTAGATCCTTGCAAAACCTCAGCTGCAGTATTCTTATTGAAGCTTTCTGTGAGCCCTTCACAAAATCCGTCTAATTGCACAAAACTACAAGCACATGAGAAGACCACACATATGGTAGTTGTTGCCCTTTGATTTATTGCTAGACTACAATACTAGTACAAGCTGTATAAAAATATTTTACAAAAAATGTGAGATCACAATTAAACTGGAGATTAAAATATTACACTGGAAGAATATAACAGAGATACAACCTCCCATTCCTTTCTTTAAAAAACAACAACAACTTAATGACATTTTGAACAAGGAATTTACTTCAAAAGATATGCAAATTAAAAGCTGATTTCATGTTTCAGTAAATAAAAATCGCTAGCTGCAAATTTATGCTGATATATATCTTGGAGCACTGAGAAACATCCCCCCCCCTGGAATATATATTAATATTGCTTTCTGTGAAATCCAAAGAGTCTTTCTTCTTTCTGAAATGACTTTCAGGGTATTTTCTTAAGTGATGCTAACCATACACTTTAATCTTCAATGTCTTGCTTGCAAAAGTTGTTGAAGACCAAAGGAAAGTAGAACAGAGCCATCTTTAAACTGAATGTACAATCTGATCAGCAGAGCTCTCTCATTTGGCTTACAGATGTGGGAAATCAAAATCTTTAGTGCCACTTAAGAATGGCCCTGCTGGATCAGAACAAAGGGCTATCTAGTCCAGCATCCTTCTGGCCAACCAGATGCCTTGAGGAGAACAGGATATGAAGGCAAGAGCCCTCCCTCTTGGTTGATCCAAGCAACTGAAACTCCATTTGTGGCTCGCAGCTGTTGACAGACATATGTTCCAAGACAGCGTAGGTTTCAGTGGCTCCACTTCTGGAAACATGCAGACAAAATTAATCTACTGAACAAAAGCAGAATTGTTACACCTCATCTTTTAGTCCTATAGTTAATCTTCATTTTCAACTGGTAGTTCCAGAAGATGGCTGGTAATTACACAAAGTTCTCTGGCTTTGCTGGATCAGTTTAGGGATAATCTGGGATGAACACACTTACAAATTAGTGCAAATAAATCAATTAAATTCAATTATGTTAAAAATTCATCTGATGTAGTTTGCACCCCAAAATTTTCCCACCATTTGATGGCAGCTTCTTTTAGGAATGTACAACATGCTCAGAAAAAAAAAGCTATATAAATTCATCATGAACTAGTAATCAGTATATATTATTCACTTGTAGAATACAATTTGCATATCATTTTCTTGAACATTAAAGATGCCAATCTACTGTTGGTAAATACAATAAGCACAATCTAGGGATAGTCAGACATACCTAAATCTGTCAGTAAATAAAGAAATTTGAATATGGATTACAAGTCATTGTGCTTATTATTTCACAATATATGTCTGATAGTCTTTTTTGTCACACATATACACAAAGAACCTGAGTTAATATTAGGAAAACCTTGCAAATGAATTTGTGCATTCTTGTTCCCTCTTTTCTGATCATTTCAGTATTCTTATCATATTTATGGGCATCCATCTATGCAACCATGAGAACTAGAAACTAATATTGAAAATTGGAAAGCGAGGACTATCAATATTCCCATTCTCTTCCAAGGCCACACATAAAAGCTTTGTAGGATACATTTGGCATAATGACTGTATACCCATTCCCCTTTGGTCTATGAAAGATTGTGTAACTGGTGCTACGAGCACCTTCAAATTGCACAATGCCCTGGGAATACCAGAGCTGCTTTTTTTTAAAAACAACATTACACTTATTTATATGCAAGCAAATAGACATGAATAAACAAATCTTATAATTGGCTATGTGACAAGATTATTGATTTGTCAATGAAGCAGCTACCTGTCATTTGCAACTGTTATTCAGCAGTGAGAAAAGAGCAGAGCCATTTCAACTGACATATTCAACAGAGCAAATGCTTCTGTACATTGTACTTAAAACTGTCAACATGTGCATCCAATATAACAGAATCTTAAATTGAGATGTATGGACTGATGACTCATTTCAAATACCCACTAATGCATTTATAAAAAGAATATACAAGCTGAGTCTTTGGGAGCATTTTTGAGCATTTCTGCAAAGCTGGAGGAGAAACAGTAAGGTCATATAGCACATTCCCCTGCTTGATTCAGTGGAAGAACATGAGTAGAGGCAGCTAGTATGGCTAGGAGAGACTTCAAAGAGCTCTGTGGCAGATACTGGAACACCTTGTTCTCCATGAGCAGGATTGCCCCATTGATTTCAATAGAGCTTACTCCTGTGTAAGAGCACTTATTAAAGCTGCAGCTGAAGAAAATAGAAAACCAGCTATTTATAAATATCAGCATGGAGGAGCTGCATTATTTGTGGCAGTTAAAAAGCACAGAAGTCAATTTCTTCTTTAAAAAGATCTTATAATACAATAGACATATTTTTTTTCCAAAAATACACTGTACTAACTAATTTTGAGGACTTTTTGATATATCTATATCTATATATAACCAAGAAGCATCTTTAAAAAATATAATAATACGGTGCTGTCTCTGAACATATTCTACATTTAGAACATGATAGGTTTTTCCAAACAAGAAAGACAGGAAAGATACATATTTACAAGGGCACAATCCAGCCAAATGTAAGCATTTTTCAGGTTCCCCACTGATTAGATGGACAAAATTAAACACATGCTTAATTCTCTCTTTACCCAAAATCATTGGGTTTATGAAGTCTATAGTACATACATACTACATAAAGCTGCTATCTAGCAAAGCATAAAGAGAAAAGTGCTTCGTTTGCCTGGACTGTGCCCACAGGCAGTATTAACTGAGTGCAAACCTTGACTATTCAACATTCTTTTTACCAACAGAATCACATCCAACAGACACTTTCATCTCACCATCACTGAAATTCAGTTGATCTTACATTTTGTTCAACCTCACAGATTAAAGAGAGAGAGAAGCAAAAAGAAAAAGAGATAATTTGTAAATAAAATGTGCCCATTTAAATTACAAATTATCTTCACACCCAGTTTCTCCTTTGTCACTCTTTACTTCCAAAATGCATTCAAAAAGGACAAAAGACTCTTTCTAACATCTGTCCCCTCCTCAAACACTCTCTGACTGTTTACATGCTAAAACGAATGGCTTCATTTTCTCCTTATTGTCTATTTGATGCAAAAGTTTACAGGAGCTTATCCTGTAAATTGCAGGCAAAGCTGTGATAGAAAAATGAAAGTTAGTAAAAGAGACAGAAAATAAGAGAGGTGGTATTTTGAGTTACAATATATCACTTATACTTGAGCATAGTATAACATTGATGGAAAATGCATTAAAGCTGTTCACCTTACAGACAAAGCCTTGGGAGAACTTTTGGTACAATGGCAGGAAGGCACAGTAGTGAAATGTTCAGATAACTAAGGAAAGACAGAATTTCCTAATATGTTACTATGGCTGTCTTCCAGATAAACTGAGAACAAATTACTCACACAAAGCAATTAACTTGTCCTAGGTGAACCTGATTTAACTTTCGACAGACAGAGAAAAAGAGAGAGAGGGAGATGTCCATCAATATTATACAATTAATACTGTAAAATTACTGCAGAACCAAAAGAAATAATTTAGTACATGGAAGGCTGCAGAATTATCTGTGCTGCCTTATTTTATCTACTTGCTTATATGGACAGAAATCTATATAACTGCTTCTTAAAGGGCTCTCTTGTTCCAGAAATAAATATATACCGAGTTAAGGCTTTATTACTAGAAAACACCTTGCTTGTAAAATGTTCAAAAGCAGATATAGTAGGAAAGCTTGCCTTCAGATAGCCATCATATTGTCTTTAACATGTAGTCAATATTACATACATATATGAAACTACATCCAGCAGAGAACATTCGCGAACATGGGACTGCAACTAAGAAACTCCTTTTCATTTCTTTGGAGGCTGCAGACAAACAATGAATATAGCAAGAGGCTGGTTCAATTATAATTCACTGTAATTTTATCCTCAATTGATGTGGGAATGAGAACATACAGCATCATTGCTGTTTTGTCACATTTCTGTACTTTTAAGATAATGTTTGTGAAGACAATCAAGCAGTTACATCAGCAGTTGCTGGAGTTTGGGATCAGCCATGTATTTTGATGTGTTTTATCATCTGGAATGACTTTGATGTAGCTATTATCATAAAGGACATCCTTGATATGGTAGGAATTCAGAGCCATCTTCAGGGTAATGAGAGGCACAACAATCAGAAAGACAAAAGCAGGGGACCAGCAGGTATACAACACTGCATTTAAAAACAGCCCATCCTGTAATTTTAGCTTGCACAAGAACGCATGCTGCCTTGCAGGTTCTTCAATGGAATGTGAATTTAAGGCATTACTGTAAATATATATATATATATGTATATGTATATGAAATAGTGCAAAAATTTATCAGTGTGTATGATCTACCAACCACAGGTAAATATACACTGGTGAAGAATAGCTCACAGCTATACTGGATATCATAGGATTTTGGATGTATTTTTAAGCTGAACTATAATCCTTTGGTGAACTATAATCCTTTGGTGAGTGGGACTTCTCTGTCAGTAAGCAGTTTGGAAATAATTACTTATGAGAGGATGAATCCTAATACTATGGATAGGGCTATTTCTGTCATTGTCCTTTACTGATTGTACAATACTCCCTTTTTTAGGCACTTTAAAAAAAATAATAGTAAATATTGGCTAGGATCCAAAGGAATGTCTATCTAGTTCCGTCTCTCTAAAGGAACTTGGGGCTTGTCTGTCTCAAGCAGCAATGCTCCCTTATCAGCTGCATAATAAGCTGCAATGTTTTTCAAAACTTGCCCCCTAGTCCCGTTTTTCTGTAAGCCTTGTCACAAGATCACCTGCTACTTTCAGCTTATTCAACATGAGTATTCAAAATCAATGTATGTCTGCAAAGCATTTAGTTTCTCCTGCTTTTGGTTTTTTTGGGTGTTTAACCCTATTGCCAAGTTGCATCACATCTTTACATTTTTGCTTTTCAGTGTTATGTTGCATCATTTCTATTGAGCCAAGTTAAACAACAAAAGTCACTTTTCTCTGTAGGAAGAACAGTGAAGAGAGAATATGAGAGAGAGAGAGAGATAAATAGGAGAATATTTAAAAAGTCAAAACAATTGAATGTTTTGTCTGGGACTTAACCTCACATGACTCCAAGATATGCTCTGAAATTCAGAGATTATGAAATCAGTCTAAGAATTTGTTGCTGGAAAACATTCTGAACTGGCTTAAAAAGTTAATTGCAGGTGAAATTGAAAAAGAAAACTGACATTGGAAACCTCTTGACATGTAGAACTGCTGTTGCCCTTTCCTGCTCCTTCCTTTTCATACAAGCTGCCCCTTCCCTTAATACCAAGGCAAGTCACAGAAGTCCTTGACAAAACGACATGGGTGGACCCTAGATGGCAGACTGGGTTTTCTGTCAAGTGACAGGAGACTGAAAAAGTAAAGATAAACTGTTTAAACTGCAATGCTAGCTATCCTATCCTAAAGGCACCAGATCTTGTCTGATCTTGGAGGCTAAGCAGGGTCAGTTCTGGTTAGTACTTGGATGGGAGACTGCCAACAAATAGCAGGAGTCATAGGCTATACTTCAAAGAAAGGAAGTGGCAAAAATCACCTCTGGGTATTCCTTGCCTAAGAAAACCCTATGAAATTCATGGGGTCACCATGAGTCGACAGATGACTTGAAGGCACACTCACACAGAACTTTCCTACATCCAGGTCAGTCATAGTAGGGACATAGGGAATACTCATAAATATTCTCCCCCTTGATGAGAAAGGCTAATGTGGTGTGCTGTGCTCATGTAAATACTGACAACTGATACCGCCAATGATACAGAGAGCAAGAAGCCTATACAGTACGACCCTTGTATCTGCAGGGAACTGGTTCCAGCCCCCCCCCATGGAGAAATCTGTGGGTAGTATGGAACGCCCCGGGCCTGATCGCAGTGGGCCCTGGGCCTGCGGCTGGGGGCAGGAAAAGAGTGGGCAATATGATCCCACGCTGCCCATTGTTTTCCCCCAGGCGCCATGGCAATTGGGCTCTGGGCCTGCAGATGCCACAGCAATCGGTCCCTGGGCCTGTGGCTAGAGGTGGGAAAACAGCAGGCAGCACAATCCTGCACTGCCCACTGTTTTCTACTGCGTAGAACTGAATCCGCAGATTATGAATCCATGGATATGGGGGTCGTACTGTCCAACTACGGATCCACTGTCAGTAAAGAGCTAGAGCAACTGGGCATAATAGATCCTTCTCTTCTTCCTGTGATTTGTTTGGAAATGGCCAGAGGATACAACACTGTGCTTTCTTGCTCTTCTGTTCTATATGGGTTGTGGGAAGAATCAAACCGCTAGCAATTTGACAATAGGTTTACTTATTCTTTATGAGCTCCACTAAATGGAGTATTTGGAGTCAATCTACATGTGATGCTAAATCATGTGGTGTACATTTTCTGGAACTGTAGATTGTGAGACTGCAGACAAGGGATTGGGGAAAAACCAGAAAGCTGGCATGTCAGTAGAAAGCTATTGCAACATCTCTCTGTTATGCTCCTTTTGCATGAGTAGTGAAATACTGTGAAGTTACATTCAAACATGAAATTACCCATATACACCACAATTGCAGTCTAAGGTGCTGCAGTTCCAGAAATTTTGTACCGTGCACGTCATCTAGATGTGTAGACGGATCCTCAGTTACCACTTCCGCACCACACCAGCTGGCCAAAAAAGGAGACTTGGCTAACCTACTTGATACGTTGTGTAAGGCTGCTCAAACAGACTGGGTTTTTTTCTTGCAACAGAACTATTAGAGAATCAAATCTTCAAGCTGAGTACATGTCAGTTACTCTTGCCAGGAAATTTCAACATTTTTCATTGTGGGAAAAAATCACCCTTATTACAACATAATTAACAAAGGTCCCTGAGATTTCTGGACATTTGGCTAGCTGCTGTAATGAGCACCAAAGCAAGATAACATATTTTACCACTTTAACCAGCCAAGTTACCTTTCCTATGAATTAAATCATGGCATCTTTTAGGGTGGTTTGCTCTTATGATTTGTACTATGAATCTTGAGATCTGATTGCTTTTGCAAAAATCCTACTGTTAACCTATGGGAACAATTTCTGGTTCATATTATTTAAAAGCAAACCAGTCTTATATGCAGTGGGAATCTAAGATAAATCTCAGTTTTATTTTCACATTATCCATATAATGCACTCCTGCATGGCAGAGAGCATACTGCATGGCAAGGAGTTGGATTGGATGGCCCTTGTGGTCTCTTCCAACTCTATGATATATACTCCTGCACTGCCTATGAGCAACTCACTAAGAAGAAACTGAAAGCACAAAGTTACTCATTTTAAATTCCAGTTATTTCAGAGGGAGTTTTATGCACTGGCTCATGCAAATCTCTTCCACTGAAATCCATGGGTCCTCAAATGCTCTATTTTTTATTGTACTGTTGATTGCATTTGTATCTCTTTTGATCCAAAACAAAACAAATTTGGCTTCAATATATCCCTAGATGAGAGCAACAATACAGTAAAGCCACAGTTCAGAGACCTGCATTACAGCATGATAAGCAGATACGCCCAGATGGTGTGGCTTTCCCTCTTTTTCCATGACAGTAGCCTTCTTGTGCTAGATTGTGAGTTGCTTCTGAAGCTCCTATAAAACCTTGCAGAATGGCAGTAAAACTTCTACTTGGAAAAGAACAAAGACCATATTGCATTCATAGATCTGTCCCCTTATGTTTTTTCTGGCTCAGTGCCTGTGCATTATCTTGTAAGGGATCTTATCATTTAAAAAAATGGCCAACTTGATTGTACTATAGCAACCACATTATGTTTCTGTTGAACTGGCAACTTTGCAATTCATTTGGTGTTGTTCACAGCACAAATATAATCCCACTTTACTTCAGCACAGGTTTCTGGACTGATGTCTTCTTTTTTTCTGTTGCATATCTCTTTCCATTCTGTGAGTGTATTTGTAATCGTATTACTAAGTTGTGTCAAGCACACGCCTCGTTACATGAGAACAACATGATCTTTGAACAAAAGGAAGAGTGTTCTTTTTGATGTTTACAGTGAGAGGTGCCGGGTTGCTTAGTCAAAGCTGTCAGTTTGATGCCAGTGCATTGTTCCTGGTGTTGAACTGGTGCCTTGAGATGATCAGTTAAGGAAGCAGGAGGCTGATGGGGCAAGAGAAGAATCTAAGAGGTCAGGTACGGAAGCGTTCAATAAAAGTTGACTTGCAAATCTCTTCTATGTCTGACTTCTGGCAGGCAGTCCTGAAAATTCTTTCCTGATAATTTCGTTAACTGTGGAGGAAAAGAGGAAGGAGAAATGTGTTATTCTGCTAGGGATTAAACAAAACTTAATATGAAATCATGAGTGTGGTTTGTTGTTAAAAGAAATTCAGAGAATCAGCGAGGTGTTGTAAGGGGGCTAGAACAGGACTACACAGACTAGGTTCAAATCCCAAGCCACAAAGAACACCTATGAAGCTCACTGGATGATTTTGTCAGTCACTGCATTTCAGTTTAAGCTATCTCACACCAGTGTTTGCAAATAAAAGAACGGGGGGCAAGGGAGTTAAGAACCACCTATACTGTCCTGAACTCCTTTTATTTTTTTTAAGTAATAATGTATCCTCATGCATCTTTTGTGAATATTGACTTAATGGGGATGTATTGCTATTTGAGATTCAGTATAGCTTAGTGAATTGAGCTTTGGACCAGGGTATGAATCCTCACTCAGCCATGGAAACCCACTGAGCGACCCTGGGTAAATCACATTTTCACAGCCTCAGAGGAAGGCAAAGGCAAACCTGTTCTGAACAAATCTTGCCAAGAAAACCCTCTGATGGGTTTGCCTTATGGTCAACTAAGTCAGAAATGACTTGAAGCACACAAGGGCGGCAGCAGCAACAACAACACGACACTGGTTTGATTACTTAATTGGATTTAAATGACAGAAAATATACCACCAATTCACACAGGCTGCCTTGCAAGCCTGACCTGTCTTTGTAATACCACTCTGCTTTCACTTTTTAGGTTTTGGACCAACTGTACTTAGTAGGCTTCAAGCACAAAACATTTACTGACTGAGGGCTCTATCACACTATGCTGTTATAGCACTATCATTCTACTTTAACTGCCATGGCAACGTCCTGTGGAATCCTGGGATTTGCAGTTTAGGGAGGAGCATTTAGAATTCTCAGCCAGATTGCTCTTGAGCCTCACTAAACTAAAAACCCCAGAATTCCACAGAATGTGGCCATGGCAGTTAAAGTGGAATAAAAGTAGTATAACAGTGTAGTGTGACAGGGCCCTGAGACAGAGCAGCAAACCCTGTTTCCCCCATCCAGATCATGATGCACAGCCTCTCTCTTTCCTTGGAAGTAAAAATGTAATAATCACAAATTAAAGAGCTAACATTTAGTGCGTCTTTCAAGACACCCCAAACCTGCTGCCCCACTCTGCCTAGTGAGAATGCTGGCCTTGACCTAATTCTAAAATATTTTCACTAACCATAGTCCGTACCACACTGCAGAGGTTGTGATGGGACAGGGTGCTCTAAGTGCACACAGGCAGGTGCTGCAGATAAGTTTTGGATGTTACAGGGTGTCCAAAATCAGAGACAGGGTGTTACACTACCCCTCCAGTTCATTTTAACAGGGTGTGCACAGGATTGTTCCAATAGATTGTGCACCATGTTGATTTGTGGGAGAAGATGGAAATGTTTCAAGTCAGCATTAGCAAGGATTATCCTTCCATTCTGCCATAAAGCATCAACATCAACTGACAAATGTTGATTGCTACAACCTAGAATCCTAACCTATTCCTGGAAGTCAGCTATGAAAAGAACATCGAGTAGCTTGCTCTGATCCAGCAATAGTTGCAATTATTAGTGGGTAAGTCAGAAGCAGAGCTTAGAAAATTTACTTTTTTGATTATAACTCAACTGGCCAGAATTCTGGGTGTTTGTAGTTCATGAAGTTATTTTTCCAAGCTATACATCTGCGAACTCTTGATCACATCTAAAATAATTTGCTGTGCAATGCTGTGACTCTTATTTCTACTAATAGTAACGTAAATTGGGGCCAAACATGGCTGAAATCGGAAACCTATATTTAATATATTGGAGCTATACAGAAGAAGGAAGTTCATTCTTCCCCACTTAATGAACTGCCAGCTTCCCTTCAGAGGATTCAACAGACACTGTGAAAAAGACTGGCCACTTAAGAATGACCAAAAAGGGAGGACACATACTTGCATAAAATTGTCATTTGTACATAATGCATATGTACAAATATAAACTTAGAAAGAATTACAAAAATGTAAATAGAAATGAACCAGTGTTGTGTAGTGGTTTGAGTGTCGGACTACAACCCTGAAGACCACTGGGTGGTCACATTCTCTCAGTCTGACAAAAGCAAAGGTAACCCCACTCTGAACAAATCTTACTAAGAAAACCATGTGATAGACTTGCCTTAAGATCACTGTAAGTCGGAAATGACTTGAAGGCACACAACCATAAATAGAAATGCAACACATTTCACCCTAATGGGGAGGACTGTGACCAGAGGTTAATGGTTGACAGGCATTTTTAGGTCCCTGTTGTCCTTTCTTGTGGTTCTTTATTTTTAAACTAGTCTCAGACAGACAGTCCTCTACATACTAGTATATGTGCCTTATTGCCCCCAGATTTTACAGCAGTAAGAAATTTGTTAGACCACCCCTGAAAATTGTTACAATACTGGATGTGACATCGTTAACAAATCCTCTCCTTTTTCTAACACACAAAAGTGATGAACGCACACAGACTGGCCCAATGACTGTGCAATTCTTCCTCACATAAAAAGAGGCTAATAGTATATAAATGTCAGAGATCTTTGCAGTTCTGTTATGAATGCAGAATCCATCATAGCCAGCTAGATGTAGGAAGCAACAGAGTTAAGTAGGTCTCTAACTTCAAAAGATTCAAACTCTGCAGATCTTAACCGTATTTCTACAAAGTGACAATACTTGTCTGGTCAAAATATGCAAAGTGTCCAAGTGATGTCAGGGATTATGTATATTGTCAATCAGGTAGCGTGAACCTTTGTTGGTCAATTATGTATTTTGCACTTCTGGGACTATTCTTACTATCTTGTCATTTTGGAAATCATCTCTGCTGAACTCCTAGTCTCTGATATCTGTTGATCAGATTCTCCCATTGTCTGCTGATACCACACAATGTCTAGCCAACATGCACTCCGCTGCCCCTCCAGTTCTGTAAAGTAGTATACGTTCTCCATGACTTCACATGCATGTGCCACAATCACCATTATCTATCCAAATTCTCCACTAAGGTCATAACACTCAAAAAAAAAAAATTGAAGAAGATTTTTTAAAAAAAGAAGAAAGAAAGGAAGAAGAAAAGGAAGAAATTCAGAAATGGAAAAAAGTTATAAAGTTGGGAGTTGGGGAACTTCTCCTATATGTGTGAGCCTGATCCAAATTCTCTCCCTCCCATATACCTGCTGTTACTTTGGGGGGGGGAGAGTTGAGTCAGGAAACCTACTTCAAACACTGGCTTAGCAAAGATTAAAATTAGGATTCCAGGTTCAGGCATTTAGCTAATTCCACAGCTAGTTGAGGAGCATGCTGTTTTTGAGCAACAAGCTACAATTCTCTGCAATTCTAGCTTATTGTTATGTCAAACGTAGCCAATATGCAAGTATTTCTTGACAGGAACTTCTTGCATTACTGTCAAGAGCAGGGTTGCTGTGCCTGTTTCCAGCAACATTCTGAGAAATCCTTGATTTCTGTGAATATGAACTAGGGACTCTGAAAACTTTTTTACAAACTAGCCACCTCAGATATTTTACCAAGTTCAGACTGAAACACTAAGTAACTATCAGATGTTCCTGATTAGTCAGTCATCTTGAACAATGATCCTCAGCTGTTAAGACAGATGCTTGCCTCTGAGTTTTATAGTTGCTGGATTAATCAACAACATTAAAATAGGATTAAACTATTAAAATCGCAGTAAGCTATTACATGATTTTCAATAGTGCTGAATGATTTTAAAATTTACAATTTTAATGGCTTATTATCCTTTTTAACTGTATGCTTTAATTTGTTTTAATATCATTAAGGACAACAGGCAATTAAATCTAGTAAAATTTAAAATTATACAGGACCTTCTTCAAAGCCTTTACTTAAAAATCTTCAGTTCCAAAAGCCTGTTGTCGTCGTCATCATCATTATCATCATCATCGCAGTATTGTTCTGCTGATGGAATGGTTGAAAGGAGAGGCCATTCTAGCCTTCCATGAGACAGCGCCTCAGAGACCAGGAGGAGTCACCGAGAAGGCCTGCCTTGTGTTCCCAGCAACCATTCCTCTGAAGGGCCTCTCCTGGGAGGTCTCTCAGGGTCCAGGCAGACTCATGTGAGGAAATAATGGTTTGAAAGACTGCTTGGACCTAAACAGACCAGCAGCCAGTGGAGCTGGTAGAAAAGAGGAGTTATATGCCCCTTCTCTCTCTGTCTATGACGGAGGGACTGGAAAAATGATCAGCTCCAAAGCACTGTGATGCTTTATCCTATAGCATCTGCGATTAGATAAACTCAAGGCTGTAATCTCTCCACACTTGCTCCGCAATGAACTTCATGGGATGTCTGAATGAAATGTGTGTAAGATTATCAATTAATGCATGGTTTATAACCCATTGATGTACAAACCAACACATTCTTTACAGGAATCCCACTTAGTTCAGGTCTCTGATGTGCATAGAATCAGCTTGATTGCCAAGGAGAGGCTTCCATTTTTTAAAAGAAGGAGCATTTGAGGCATATTTGTTACCAAACCTCTGGTCTTTTGGGTGAGCTGCAGTGCAAGGGAGCAGCCAGTGGGAGGTGAAATTGATCTAGTTTCACCACAAGCCAGCTAAAGGCTGGTTGGTTGTTTTTTTTTTTTTTTTAAGTTTCCTGTTTTCTCTACCCAGGAAATGAGAAGAGCAGATCTTCAATGGAAATTTTTCGGTCTCTTGAGTGCTAAAAATAGCAGTTAGATTAAAAAAAAAAAGGTGGGTACCTACACTAATGAGGGAGTGGAGGGTCATTTCCTTTCTGTAAACAAACAGAGTGAAGCTACAGGCTGGTTTATTTATCAACACATTTGTTCACATACTTAAGTTTACACATGCGCGCACACACGCACGCACGCGCGCGTGCACACACACTGTTTTGTAGGGACATTTCCTTTTATTTAATGAAAGCAACCTGTTTGGAAATGTGACATTTCTCCCGTTACAAAGCACTACTGACTGCCAAAATAGAAATGGCTGGGTGAGTTTAATGTTTTAAAATCTAAGGAAAACCCCTACTGGATTGAAGACCGAATTACATTAATTTTGTTACGAGTACTGATGCAAGGGCCTCTGGGAACAGATAAAGCACAATGCAGAGTTTTGCAGCCTCATAAACAAAGCCACAAATGCTACTAGCCTAAAAAAAACAAAACAAAACCTGAAAGGCTAGTCCCACACATTCTCAAGTCAGCTGCAGAAGAAAAGATGCCCCTGCTTTTGCGGCTGGCATGGAAATACAGGCTACTAACCTTTTAGCAGGCTAGTTCATTTTTGTTAAAAATCCCTTCATCAAATGGGTTGGACGAGGCATTAAATACAGTGTGCTGCATCTACTAGTGTTTGGTTTCTATGCTAGTTGCAGATGAAGAAATGAAGACCACTGCCTTCCTTGAAAGCCCACTCAGTCACCTTCATGGAATTCTGTGCCCTGACATGTGTGAAATTCCTGAGGCTCATTTGCACTGCACAGTTAAAGCACTATGGTTCCATTTTAACTGCCCTGGTTTTCTCCTATGGAATCCTGGGATTTGAAGTTTCATACCCTCCAAATGTCCTGGTTTGGCAGGGACAGTTCTGGTTAATCCTCTGTCATTCCATTTTTTCAGCTGCTTTTAAAATGTCCCAGATTTTCTCTTCTACTCCTTCATATTCCCTTTGTCCTCAGCTTACTTCAGTGATCACAAACTGAGTTCAAAGTACAAAAGTAGTTTACACTCATTTAACTCTTCAAGGGAAGGGGAGAGGAGATGTGTAGGGTTTGAATCCTTCCCTTCCCAATAGGCTCAGGCAAAAGCATATTCCTGCTTGGTCATGCATGCCCCACTTTTCACCTATTAAATGTTGGAGGGTATGCAGATTTGGGGGAGTACTTAATATTCTTTGACAGAGAGCGCTAGTGCCTCTACAACTCCCAAGATTCCATGAATGCAGCTATGGCAGTGAAAATGGAATCATAGTGCTATAATTGTCAGGTATGAAAGGGCACCTGCTGGGCACCACTGGTACCAGGTGAAATGTTTATATCTAAGGATGGAGTAGCACTCCATATTTTAGAGAATTTAATAGGTATCAAATGGTATTTAATAACTTGGAAATCCAGGACTTATTTGTGACAAAATTGTTTTGATAACAAAGCATGGCTTTTTTGCATAGAGATACGTGGGGAGGTTTTGTGCAGAAGACAGTGATTTTGCATAAAAACTTGATTTTTGTGAGAAAACTGCGTTTCACACAAAAATGGGTGTTTTCTGTGGAAAAACATTTTCACAAAAAGTGCTGAACTGTGAAAAATCTTTGAACAATGTGCAAAAATTCTCATAATCTCACTCAAAGGGAAGAAGATGATTCCAATTAATCATTCTTGCATATAAGAATGAAATAAGCAAATATTTTCAGCCCTGTTCTCCATACATAAAGAATTCCTCACAAAGAGATGTGAAAACAGGCATGTGGATCAGAACCACAGTTGTTAGCCACAGTTGTAATAAAATCATTACAACATCTTCTGTCTCATCAATATGAATTACTCCATACTAAGTGACCTGACAATAAAGTGAAGTTGTTTAACAAGGACAGATGTTTTTGAGTGCAATCCATGTTACATTTATTTGGGAGCAAATCACTTCAAAGTCAGTGGGGCTGAAGAATGGTCAGTGGCAGCTGATGGCTTCCAGGTTAGTGAGGTGGTGAGTCCATTCTGGGTTTTAGCTCAAATGTTAAGGAAGACTGTGGGCTATAGGGTTCAGCACTTTGATAGCTCTTCTGAAATTTTAAAGGCATAATGCAATCACTGCCCTATAGACATGGAAGCCACCAACTGCCAGTGAGCATAGGGCCTGGGCATACTTAGAACTTCTTTCCAAAGCTGCTTTTGCCTGCATCATTACATGTCACATATTGAAAGAATCTGCTGAAATGATCACCAAACAGGGTCAGTATAACAGCTTTATGATCAGAACCAAAACAAAACAATAGCTATGCAAGTGTGTGTGTGCCTGCCTTCAAGTTGTTTGTCAACTTGTAGTGACCCCATGAATTTCATAGGGTTTTCCTAGGCAAAGAATACTCAGAGATAATTTTGCTAGTTCCTTTTTCTGAAATACAGCCTATAGTACATGGATGTTTTTGGTGGTCTCCCATCCAAGTACTAACCAGGGCTGACCTGCTTAGGCTCCAAGAGCAAACAGGATCTGGTGTCTTTAGGTATTTTAGGTACTCTCCAAATATTTCCTTTAAATAAATTCCCAACATGTTGGAGACAAAAGAAAAAGCTGTTCTCAATGGAACTCTTCAATAATAATTTGAATGGCAGGTCTCTAATGCCTTCAAAAAGCAGCCTGCTTTCCTCCTTGGTCACCCAAGGGAATTTCCTGAGTAGGTTTGAGTAGGCTACTGAAGGTGTTGGAGATATTCAAACTCTTTTTAAAGAGTTCCTTTGAGACTTTGTGTTCAACAGGATTGGGAATACAAAACAGGAAAACATTAGGCAAAATACACTGGCATATCTCTTCTGCTCTCTTTAACCTATTAATGCATACATGAAGAGTTCAACAACCCTCTTCTGGTTGATATGACTGAAATAAGATATGTCTGCTTGAAAATGTTTTTGCAATTGCTGACCTCTCAGTTAAACATGAATGTGCATGTGTTAATTGGCAGGTTTATAAGTAATTGAGTCTTCAGCAGTCCTTCAGGGCAGGTCTGAGCCCCAAACAGCCCATCCTTAGTGCTGACTCGACATGTGGAAGCACTATTAAAGTGGTAACCTCTATGAGTGCTGTAGTTTTGAGAAGCAGATTTGGAGACTATGGATTATTGGATGCAAATAGCCATAACTGTGTGAGGCAAGAATTCTGTATTTTCTCTAGGCAACATCTGGCAACAACTTAGCTCTCTGAAAGTTCATGGTTCAGGCACATCCTAAATTTCAGCATATGCCTAGCAGCACACTTATCTAAGCCTGTGTGCCTCAATGTATTTGCATGAGTGGTTGAACTTCAATTGTGTACTAGAGTATGATAGACAAATAGGCCAAATCCCAGCGTTCATGCTGCCTGATATTATTGTTAATAAAGTTAGTCATAGGGACAGCATAAATGGCCATGATGCCATATGGATACCTCTTTTTTCTTTTCTTTTCTTTTTTTTAAATATATGGTGAAGCTGAGGCTACAAGGGAAACTAGCCTAATTGGTGGATTAGCCAACCAAAATTTGGGGTCAAATTTTACTTGGAGCTGCAAAGAAAGTATAGATTAATTCTGAGCCTATCTTTCATTTCTTATTATACAAAAGGCAGATGAAAATATAGTGCTTAGTTGTATCAGTTAGTGAACTGGTTGGTTTATTAAACTGAAAGTTATCTTATATTTATTTCACTGTGTGAAATATAGCATCTCTGTTGAACTTTTGGTACTCCGTAGATTTTTTTTGTTATTTTTCCTGTTAATTGGTTGATAGTCTAAAAAGCAATGTTTCTTTTGAGCGTCTGCTATGTTTGAGTCTACTGCTTAGCACATGCTGCATGCATGTCTTAAATGAGTCATCAATGGCCTTATCTTTGTGAGGTCCCTTTTGAACTAATTTTAATGCATCCTGTAAATCAAATATGTGATCTGTGTGTGTTTGTGTGTGGAGAAGCATTGTGTTTTTAAACCTGCTCTATGTTAAACTCATAGCAACCCTCTCCCCAATTCTTTGTATCACAGGAAAGAGTAAACAACTGTTTCATATTCATTTTTTCCAATACTCTCATATTTTATGTACTTTTGATGATTGTGCAGAAGATATCGAGAGCCTATTATGACTCATTCTGTCTTTGCAATGGAAGGGGGAAGGGGGAGATGATGGTGAAGTGTCCAAAAATTCCTGAGGCCTGAATACTGCGCTTTGATTCTTGTAAATATCTAATAAAAATGTGCCCTCATTTAGCCAAATAGCTGGGAAGACATCCAAAAGATTAAGATAATCAGAGGTTTAGAGAAAGGAGAGTGCTGTGTACGTAGGATCATACTGTTGTGGACAACAGATTCTGAATAAGGACGTGCACTCAAGAACAGCCTACAGGCATATGTACACAACCCAACTAGCATGTTGTGCATGTGGAAACAGTTCATTCATGTAAACATTCACCATGTCCTTAAGATTTTGTTTATTTGCTTTACTACGTGCCAATATAACAGGCTAACCAACAACTGGTAAGCACCATCATCAGCCATTTTTTACTGTCCATCCAATGAGTTAGTAAATGCCAGCTGAGGTGCAGTCGTTAAGGATGTTCTGTGAGCTCGTCAGTGTACATCAAATGTTCCACAGATTCATCCATAACACACCAATAGAGTTGTGTGACTTAGGTCTAGAGAGCTCTGCAAAGGTCAGACTGGATGGTTAATTTGCTCCCTTCCTATTTAATTGTCTGGGCTCAAACTAAGCATCTGAATATAACAGATCTGCTAGATCAGACCAAGGATTCGCCCAGTCCATTGAGCTGCAATGACCAAGCAGATACCTCCAGCAAGCTCACAAAGAGCTGTTGCTGCCCCATACCAGTAACTGGAATACACTGAAAAGCATGCCACTATACAAACCAGCTGGCTTCCTTCTCAGAAGTGGGAGCCAACTTTGGAAATAAGCACTTTCTCTCAATTCCAGAGCAGTTTACTTTCTTGCTTTGGAGGTGCTAACCATAGTTTCATATGTCATACTTAGTTAAGCAAACCAAGGTTAACTCAAACCACTAGCCTCCTTCTCCAAAAAAAAAAAAAAAGAAAAGAAAAAAGAAGAAGAAGAAGAAGAAGGAGGAGGAGGAGGAGGAGGAGGAGGAGGAGGAGAGGAAGACTGAAAATAAACTAGATATGGCAATAGCAGCAGAAACACACAGAATAATATTTCTGCCTTATTCATGTGTAAAGCAAGGCTGGAATGTCAATTTTTATATCAAATCTGAATTGCTTGAATTACAATGGGCCTTTTTACCACTTCCATCAGCTCCTCTAAATGCTGTTTTCAGAAGTCTGTGGGAAGTGCCATTTGTCTAAAAGTGGAGTGAATCAGCAAGTGGGGCTAGGGGATTTCATTGAAAGCCACCATGCCTTTTCCTGATTCAAGCACTGCTTACCTGCTTCTGCTTTGTCAGCTTAGACACTTTTGATTCATCCAATGGCAAAATGCCCCCCTTCTCACAGCGGTAGTACCCCAATACAATAACATGTGGCTAGCACTACCACAGTAGTACTCGTAGTACGTTGAGTCATGTTAGAAGCTTGTGTAAAATGGGAGTAGTAATGACAAGGGCATGTGGAGTTGTGTTTCACTTAGAAAAAGTTGGAATAATGCAGGGACACTTAGGTCAACTCTCTTGTCACTGGCTAAAAAAGTTCATAAGTTTTACAAAATACATTCTCCTCTCATAGCTATGCTGCATAATAGCAGACAAAAAGTCCCACATATACAGTGCCTACTCCAAACAAAGGATCCCTACAGAAATCAAGGGCATGTTTGTATAAAAAATGAATGCAGTTCAAGTAGACCCAGTGCAAAGAAGAAGCCAAATACCAGGTTGGGCACTGGGGGTGATAGACAGCAGGTAATATGTGCATTTTTGGAATAGGCACAGACCTTTGGATTCTTAAATCCTAGTGACGTTAATATAAACAAGCTACCGTAGGCAATTTTCAATGATTTCAAACATTGCATGCAACACCCCACAAACACCCACAGTGCTTCCTCCCAACCCCCCAATTATTAGAAATTTCTGCTGTTAGTCTTTCAAACTGAGCAATAACCAAAATGACATTGACAGAAAAACCCAACTAGATCAAACAAATTTTATGAAAAGCTGTAGCTAGACAAAATTCATGAAAATATCAATTACCTTGGACTTTGATTGCTTGGATCAAAAAAGCACAGTCATTCTGTTTCATATAATGTTTTGTATCCAGCTAAGGTGTGTATCTATCAGCTCTGAAAAAGATTTGCAAAACCATTTTTGAGAAAGAAGTGTAACTTTTGACCCTGCTATAAGGTCAAATGTTACAGTGCTTGTTGTTTTTTTTTTAATTTCACATTAAATTCTAAAACATGAATTATTTCCCTATACATCCGTGGGCTAGTCAACCAGTATTCAGACAAACATCTTGGGACAACAGGACTTACACCTGAAGTACCTTTCCTGAATTTCCATGTTCCAGGCATTCTGAGTAATGAAGATGCAGACTTACATAAGCCATGTCTTTTATTCTAATGATAATATTCACAGGAGATTTACCAAAAGACTGGTGGAAAAATGTTTTTTTCAAAAAAAAATATATTTGGCTTATAGATGAAAATTACAAACCAATCGATAGCTATCAATTATGTTTCATGTGGCTATCTGGATACAAATGAATGTCTAAATACCCTAAATACACCAGATCCTGTCTAATGTTGGATGGTACTCAGGGTCACTACCTGGATGGAGGAATCACCAAGGAATATCAAGTGCAGTAGGCTATGTTGAGAGGAAAGCAATGGCAAACCACCTCAGAGTATTCCTTGCTAAGGAAAACCCTATGAAATTCATGGGGTCACCATAAGTCAACAGAAGAATTGAAGGCCATACTTTCCTTCCTTTCTTGATCTACAGACAACTCAGTTTTTACAAATTACACAATGTCTGAAAGATTGCAGTCTCAGTTTATTAGCTGGGTGTTTGGTGTCTGCAACATACCTTCAACACTGGCTTTAGTATTTCTGCACATCTCGTGTAACATCTGTGTATTGCATCCAAAGTGTCCTTCCCTCCCAACTGAGCAATTGCAGCCTCTATCATAGCAATACATTAAGCATTAGAGATCCTTTCAAGGGCAGCCTACACAAGTCTGCAATTTTACACCTCTCTTAAAAATGAAGCATTTTCCCCACCTCTACTAGTAATGTCAAGAGTATTTGCCAGACTTCTCATCCTCAACACATCAAGACACCTTCTCAGAAAAATACTAGCAGCTACTGAGAAATTGTTCTCTTCCTGTGTAAGAGTGAAATAATAAAGCAAAAGGTGTTTTTTTTGAAATCAAAGCATACACATAAAGAAAGCAGAGAAGGACAGAATTATCAATTAAAAATACACTCCACTGAAATGCTCCTGCTTTTCAAAAATGTCTACGTAATAAGCCAATAACAATTGTGTTTTGTGTAAAAATCACGCAGTTTGTGCAAAAGATAATCTCACAAAAATGCACTTTCCTCAAAAATGCACTGAAAACTCACCATCTCACCCAGTAAGAAGCCTTCCAATTAGATTTTTCATTCTAGCCCACAAGAATGAGATCTGTGAGATTTGTATCCCTATCCTCCACTGACAGCATTCTGAGCACAGAAAAGGTTCTAAACTTTTAACACTACAAGATTATTCTTGCAGCAGTCCTACACCACAGTTAAGCCTATACTAATACTCTGCACCTGGATGTACTCATTCTCACTCAGTGTATATCTGGGTGGGCAAATTTCCTGCATGCAGCCTCCAAGACCACCCTTTTTCTGGCAAATAAGGTTGAATTGCCTCTCCTGGAAACCTTCAGGAATGGTGATTCATGTTTTAAGTAGGTCACAGCCCCAACCCCACTGGTTAACATTTAAAAAAAATCAAAACCAGAACTAGACTTCCAGCCACTTCCAGTTTCCCCCTTTTTTCCCTGCTCATTTTTGCACCCGCTGTAGGGTCCCAGAGCAGATAAATGGCCCCTGGACCTGCCAAAAATAGCCAGCCTCTGCTGTGCAAAATCATTCTGCATCAAGATGATTTTACTGTCTAAACCTAGCCATGCTACAATTAGCACAAGTCCAAAAACTACTGGAGGGAGGAACACCCTCATTTTTCTTCCTCTCTCTGTATGTATGTGTGTATGTGCCTTCAAGTCATCTGTTGACTTGTGGCAATCCCATGAATTTCACAGGGTTTTCTTAGGCAAGGAATATTCAGGGGTGGTTTTGCCAGTTCCTTTCATTTTTATGTGTTATCACATGAGAAGGAAAGAAGGGAAGGGAAGGGAAGGGACTGCAGAGGAGTTCTGCAATGCACAAGTGTTTACAAATATTCTCAACACATGGCCTCATGTTCAATTGTATTTTGCTCTTCCAGCCAGACCTCATTAAAATTCTACTGTACTTATTATACCAGAATTTGTTTTGACAGAAATGTTAAATGGAACTATTTATAATAATCCTATTATATTGTTAATATAATAATGCATTGCTGTCCACAAAGGCTTTTTTTTGCTACTGTGGTTAGAATCTTCTTCAGTTTTCCATTTCCAGACATTCTTTAGTTTGTAATATGTGAACATCTTTTAAGCGGGGCTGCCTGGTCATTGCCCAGAACTTGTAAGTGACCCTTTGGGGAAAAAAGCTACAAGTCTTACCAATTGATTCTTTTACTCTGGGGTTCTTTTGGGGGGGGGGTGAGGGGTGGGATACTTTAGACACTATGTTCAGGCTTCTGGCAACTGTGTTTAGAAGTTAAATTCTAAAACTGCCAAAAGCAGCAGAAGGTAACTGCCACCATGTTCTTCTTGTGGGCTTTCAATAGACATTCATTGGCTAGTGCAGCATACACTGTGCTGAACTAGAAGACTTTTGGTCTGATCACTGTGGCTCTTACCTTCTGAAATACTGACATTTTCAATATTGTTTTCATGGAACACCGTTATCTATATTCTTGTTTTTATTGTAGAACCACCATATGATGTACAGATGGCATCTCTCGCCATCTGTACATCATCAAAAATGCGTAACAATGCCAAAAGTTTATGCTCGAAATGTAAGGTGCAGATTGGTACATACTATCATATCTGGTGGGGATGCCTCAAAGCAAAAAAAATTCTGGTTGAAAATTAAATTTTTGACACAGGAAATACTGAAGATTAAGATTGAATGGAAACCAGAATTTTTTATGTTCGGGTTATGGAAACTGGAAAAAAAAAGGAAGAAAAAGACCTACAAAGACTGGCCTGGCACATGGTGACAGACGCAAGAATTGTATTTGCCAGATATTGGAGATTAACTTCGATTCCTACAGTAGGGGAATGGGTGGAGAAGTTGGTAGACACAGCCAAGATGGACAAACTCTTGTATGTGCTGGAGGGCAAACAGGATAATAAGTTCTGTAAGGATTAGACATTGTTCAAAAAATTCTTACAGAATATATTAGGTAACGAGAACGTGCCTGGATTTAACTACTGATGAGGAACAATGTTTAATTTAATTCATATCAGGTTATATCTCACATGATCAGTTACTTTTTATGAAATTTGTGAATTGTTTTTATGTTATGGTTGTAATTCTGATAGCTGCTTTTTTATAGAGCAGAAGTATGATTAGAGTTAAGATGAGATAATGATTTAAAAGACAGTATAGACTGTTAAACTTGTATGTCTTGGGCCTTTACAAGTTTTTTCTTAGCCCAAAAGGGGGGAGGGACTACAAGGGAAGGTAATTTCTATTTGTATAAATAAAATTATAAATTAGGTTTGCACCCTCTTTGTAGATACAAAGAGAGTTGAAATTAATTGTTTTCTTAAATAATACTAGAGGTAACCTTTACAGGTGGGGAAGTCTTCTTTTTTTGTTTTGGTATGTGCATTTTTGTTTTGCACGCATTGTTTTTTGTAGTGTTGTCTGTATTTTGTATTTATGCATATATTTTTGGTAGTATTAATTTCTTGTATCATTGTGGTTTAGTATTGTGATATTGTTTTTATTCTGCTTGGTGATACTGTTTTGTTCTTGCTTGGTAACATCTTAACTATGTGTTGGTATATATTTCTCACATGTTTATATGTGAAAATGAATGTATGTAACAAATTGTAAAAAACTTAATAAATACATTATTTAAAAACAAAAAGAACCACCATGGCAGCTTAAAGTGAAGAACAGTATAGAAAGGCTAAAGCAAATAAAATTGTAAATAACAAACTCAATTTTTCAAACACATGTCTTCCTAACAGAGGTGGTTCTGAAGCAATGTATGTGTGTTTGCATGAGTTCCATTAATTTTTTCTTTCTTTCAGTGGGCATTCCAAAATCTGCAGCACTACTTTTTTTTTAATTTATATTTTTACCAGAACAAAGATTTCTTGTATAATATAGATATCTATATAACTTATACAATACAAACATTGACACCTTATATTGTTCCGTATCAAGGCATACAGCCCCAC
Organism: Ctenosaura bakeri; assembly: GCA_948474755.1. Taxonomy (NCBI): domain Eukaryota; kingdom Metazoa; phylum Chordata; class Lepidosauria; order Squamata; family Iguanidae; genus Ctenosaura; species Ctenosaura bakeri. The sequence goes on along the minus strand of CAOLHI010000927.1, from coordinate 301,672 downwards.
TGATTTTATTTAGATGTACTTCAAGAAATATGCTGAAGGCTGAACTGTCCCAGTGTGAAGTGGAATTGACGCAGAATGACACATTACAAAACTATTAGGTTGCCACCAAAAAAATGGCAGCCACCTTTTTAGTTGCTCCTTCCAGAAAATTTATTCAACTCATCCTACCTTTGGCCACTTCCCTCACAATCAAGTTAGTTTTCCTATTCTGGCATAATATCTGAAATGACAGAAAATAGGCTTACTCTGTCACTCAAGCAGAGTGAACAAAAGTTTCTAAAGACTAACCAATAGCAATTGTATTTTGCAATCTTCTGCTTAGCTTACAAAGCACACTGTGTTTCTATTAGTGCTTTTCTTAAAGCAGAAAGGCAAGACAAATAAGTTTTAACATTTTTTAAAAAATCTGTTCTCGGGTGAAGGATAGGGAGTTGCTTTCTTACAGGCCAGAGGACTGCTGAGCTGAAATATGCAGCCCATTGATTTTTCCCCCAAGTTTCAGGAACAGGACAATATACTCCCAGAGATTGGCTTGTGCGGACACATTAGTAAATGTCATGATTTTTTTTTCCCCAGGAGGTGTGGCCTCACTTCAAACATAAGATGGGCAATGTTTTTCCTTTCTGTCTTTGTTTTCAAAGACAGGCCGGCTTGCAGGTCCTTATTTTTTTAAACGACTAGGGTATTTACCCAGCGTTGCCTGGGGTTTTATTTTCTCATAGGTCATACTTGTTAGAAAGATTTGAGATCCTGTGTCTCTAATTCCCAAAACTGTGTTGTCCAGTACCTGTAACTTTTTCCCATATTCCCCAATCCAATCTGTATTCAAAGTTGTTAACATACAGGGGTTTGGTTTCTGAGGGAATACACTGGTCTCTTCCTTGTTGCTAGGCCTCATCTCCATAGCAACCAGCCAGGCCCAAGACCTCTCTGGCTGAGAATTCTAAAGGCCTCTCCCTAAACTGCTAACCCCAGGATTCCACAGAATCTTCTTAGGCAGCTAATCATATGAGGTCTTTACCTGCCTGACACAGACAAACTCATTAGGTAAGACCACCACCCTCACTTTAAGAAGACCATTACCCTTCCCCACTTTGTTAGAATTTGCCCTCCCTCTAAACTCCACCACTGAATTTTGTGGGGAACAAATGGCCTTCACATGTATAAGTAGTGTATATTCAGCTGAGTTTTAGGCTATGCTATTTGTGTATCTTGCTTTTGTCATCCCTGAGTTTCAGCAGTAGCTCAGTGACAAGCAAAGTGAAATTTTAACCACAACCTGATATCTTCTGATCCTTTTAACTGGAGACGCTAGATGCATAGAAAGCTAGAGGCCCTTATCTGCAGTTCCTATGCAACTTAAGTGGAGAAAGAAAAGCTTGCCTCCAGCAAAATGTCCTCTCCTTAGTCCCACAAAGAAAGAGAGCTGGTACACTTTTTTCTGAGCTGTAATGTCTTACTGACATTTTTGCAGTTTGCTACACAAAATGGCAAGATCCCAGTCAATCATTAATGTCACACCTGAGCCAGTAAGTGATTAAGTCATTATGCTTCAGATGGCCAGAGGACTTTCACACAGTTAATCAGTTAAAGACGGTACTGTATGCATGCAGACAGCTTCATTCTCTGGAGACCAAGTTACAGGTTCCTTACCATAAAAATAAATGCAAAATATTAGATTAAGCAACAAGTGACAGAAGGGAGAAGTGCTATTTAGAAAACCAAGGGTCTTTCCACACTACACTGTCATAGTGCTATTATTCGACTTTCAACATCCTACAGATTCCTAGAGTTTGCAGTTTAGGGTTTGCAGTTTACAGTGTAGTGTGGAAAGGCCCCAAGTTACTGCCAGTTAATACGCATGTTTACTTAGAAGTAAGTCTTACTGAATGGGACATATATCTAGGTAACTGTGTTTCATATTGGAGTTCTGAAATCTGAAGGCTGACAAGTGTATGAATATTGTCCAGTTTAAATTCTAAGAGACTACAGCATGGCACAAGCAAAGCCATTGGACACACATACACAACCAACAGGGGGTACAATCCAACATTCACAGACAAAAATGAGGGTATGCTTGTGGCACCACAATTCTCCTGTCAAAGATTACTACTCAAGTCTATTTCATCTCTACTATTATTACATTGGTCCTATTTCACCTTTTTGTTGGATTCATTTTCTCTTCTGCTACCTGTCTTCCACCAATTTAAGAGCTGGGGGTGTGTTCCTTCTTTTGGATAATGATCTACTAGAAACACACACAAGCACACACACACAATTATCCCACCATAACTTAGTTCAAAATAGAGCTCAGTATATGTAGGCATGTTTATGTGCCTTCAGGTTACCCATCGACTTATGCCAACTCCATGAACTTCATTGGGTTTTCTTAGGCAAGGAATAATCAGAGGTTGCTTTGCCAGTTCCCTCTCCTGAAATATAGCCTACAGCATTTGGTGGCCTCCCATACAATTACTAACCACAGCTGACCTTGCTTAGCTTAATACTAGCCAGTGTAGGCACTGACAGTAGAGATGATGTTGCACTTGCTTTCTATTATGAAACTGGTTTCAGGAGCAAGGTGAAATGCAAAAAATGAGAATCCTAGCTACTTACATTTTAAAATTAGTCAGACCTCAAATGTGTTGATTTCTGAGGGTGGGTTAGATGGCATGTTTAATATAAAGATAGATTACTGAGAAGGATGTAAATAGGGGGAGTTGCTCGATGAGATTATGAGAGATTTTGCACATTTTTCAATGATTCTTCACATTTGGCACAGGGCAGAGTTGAAACTAACAGGATTTTCTTACAGAAGGGTAGATATCACTTGAATAGTAGGAGAAAGTACTAAACAGCAAGAGTAGCTAGCACAACTAAACTAATTATTGAGAGTGTTTAGACTCATTTTTCTTCAAACAGAGGCTGGACATCTTGTGGTTAGGTATATTCTCACTCTGCAGTTTCTCTATCAAGCCCTCTCCAACTCTAGAATGTTATGTTTGTTTGTATCTTTTGATAAGACATAGCTTCAAATTTGGATTGTGAAAGTGATTTACCAAATCTGACAGTGATTATAGCTTGTAAGTAAAAATGTTTGAGTGTATATCATGGTGGCCCCCTTCAGGAAATACTTAATATGGGACATGGGTGCTCTGTCTGGAGAAATGCAAACCTAGAGGCAAATTTCGTATAATTCTCCCCTGCCCCAGTGCAAATTCAGATCCCAAATGGAACACCAATGACACATCTTAAGTCCCAGGTTGGCTAGAGAAGGATGCATGTATACTTCTCCAAAAAAAAAAAAGAATAATCTAGTTGGAGAAGCATGGACTGGCACCATGATCACCAAATTTAAAGGACATTAGGGAAAGCAATGGAAAAGATTCAAAGCTCAAGAAAATGACTGAAACTGTGAATCATAGAATCATAGAAATGTAGAGTTGGAAGAGACCACATGGGCCATCCAGTTCAGCCCCCTGCCATGCAGGAACACCCAAGAGCACTCCCGACAGATAGCCATCTAGCCTCTGCTTAAAAACCTCCAAGGAAGGAGACTCCACTACACTCTGAGGCAGCATATTCCACTGCCGGACAGCCCTGACTGTCAGGAAGTTCTTCCTAAGGTTCAGGTGGAATCTCCTTTCCTGCAGCTTGAATCCATTGCTCCTTGTCCTGGTCTCTGGAGCAGCAGAAAACAAGCCCTCTCCTTCCTCTACATGGCATCCCTTCAAATATTTAAAAATGGCTATCATGTCCCCTCTTAACCTTCTCTTCTGCAGACTGAACATACCCAGCTCTCTAAGTCTATCCTCATAGGGCATGGCTTCCAGGCCTCTCACCATTTTGGTCGCCCTCCTCTGGACTTGCTCCAGCTTGACCATGTTCTTCTTGAATAGGGGTTTATTCAAGATGAGGTCTAACCAAAGCAAAGTAGAGTGGTACCAGTACCTCCCTCGATCTAGACACCATACTCCTATTGATGCAGCCGAGAATTACATTGGCTTTCTTGGCTGCCGCACCACACTGCTGACTCATGTTCAGCTTGTGGTCTATGAAGACTCCTAGATCCCTTTCACACATACTGCTATCCAGCCATGTGTCCCCCATCCTATATTTCTGTATTCCATTTTTTCTACCTAAGTGTAGGACCTTACACTTCTCTCTGTTGAATTTCATTTTGTTCGCCTTGGCCCAGCTCTCCAATCTATCCAGGTCATTTTGAATTTTGATCCTGTCCTCTGGCATATTAGCAACCTCTCCCAATTTGGTGCCCTCCATTCCTTCATCCAAGTCATTGATAAAAATATTGAACAGCACTGGGCCCAGGACAGAACCCTGTGGCACCCTGCTAGTCACTTCTCTCCAGGATGAAAAGCAGCCACTCGTGATCACCCTTTGGGTTCGGTCGGTCAACCAGTTACAAATCCAACTAACAGTAGCCCTGTCCAGCCCACATTTTACTAGCTTCTTTGCAAGAATGTCACGGGGAACTTTGTTGAAGGCCTTACTGAAATCGAGATATGCTACATCCACAGCATTCCCTTCATTTATCAAGCTAGTAACTCTATCATAAAAAAAGATAAGATTAGTCTGGCATGACTTATTTTTGAGAAATCCATGTTGACTTCTCGTGATTACCGCATTGCTTTCTAAGTGATTAGAAACTGACTGCTTAATGATCTGCTCCAGGATCTTTCCGGGCACTGATGTCAGGCTGACTGGGCGATAATTATTTGGGTCCTCTTTTTTTCCCTTCTTGAAGATGGGGACAACATTTGCTCTCTTCCAGTCTGCTGGAACTTCTCCTGTCCTCCAAGATTTCTCAAAGATTATAGCAAGCGGTTCCAAAATGACCGCTGCCAGCTCTTTTAATATCCTAGGATGCAATTCATCTGGCCCTGGAGACTTGAATTCATCCAGTGTGGCCAGGTATTCCTGTACCACCTCTCTACCTATTATGTGCCTCATTTCCTGTGCTTCCTCACCTGCTCCCCAACCGCCAGGTTGAGTGCTTGTATCCTTCTGGGAAAAAACGGAGGCAAAGAAGATGTTAAGTAGTTCTGCCTTTTCTCTTTCCCCTGTGAGCAATTCGCCATCTTCTCTGTGCAGTGACCCTGCCATCTCCTTCTTTTTCCTTTTGCTGCGGACATATTTTAAAAAGCCCTTTTTATTGTTTTTAATGTCTCTGGCCAGCCTAAGTTCGTTCTGTGCTTTAGCCTTCCTGACCTCCTCCCTACATCTCCTGGCTACTTGCTTAAATTCTTCTTTGGTGGTTTCCCCTTCTTCCATTTCCTATACATGTTTCTCTTAACACTTAGCTCAGCTGAGAGTTGTTTAGTCAACCATTCTGGTTTCTTCAGATGCCTTCCATTTTTCCTCCTTATTGGCACAGTTTTAGACTGTGCCTTCAGTATCTCCTTTTTAAGGAACTCCCATGCCCCCTGAACTCCTTTCCCTTTCACTATTCTTGACCACGGAATTCCAGCCAGCAGCTCCCTAAGTTTACAGAAGTCTGCTTTTTTAAAATCTAAGATGAGTGTCTGGCTACACTTATCTTCTCCTTCCCACTGAATGCCAAATTCCAATAGGGCATGGTCACTCCCTCCTAAAGATCCTACCACTTCTACCTCATTAACAAGGTCATCCCTGTTGGTCAGGATCAGATCTAGAATATTTGATCCCCTTGTGGCCTCTTCCACCTTCTGGACCATGAAGTTGTCTGCAAGACAAGCAAGAAACTTGCTGGACCTTGCTGTCTTGGCAGAGTTTGACTGCCAGCATATATCCGAATACCAGTGAATACCAGTCTTTCTTCTTTTTCCTAAAACCAAATTGGGACAAAGTTAAGAACTATCTTGGGATACACTGCTTTTGCATTTTTAGAGTCAGAGCCAGTTAATTCTATTGGTTTACACTGATCAGATCCAAGATGATTCCATCCAAATCTTTTCAAATCTGCACTCAGTGAAGTTGCATGGAAGTGCTTTCTAGTCGGGGAAAAATTTATCTTCAGAACACACAGAAAAGTTCTGAATTGACTTAAAAGCTTAGCACCAATTATAACAATACTGAAAGATCTAGAACAGGTATCATCTGAATCATAATAAATTAATTTAGAATCAAGAAAGGAATCTTCACTGAGGATGGAGAAACAAAAGGGTCCCCAGTGCTTTGGAATTCTACCATGTGGTACATTTTATTTATTTAGCTTTCAGTAATAACATCTTTATAAAGTATAAATTGCTTTCTGAAAATTATATGATATAAAACTTTTTTTGAAAAAATTTGCAAATGCTCACAACCAGATGGTTTTGGTTGATGTTGGGAAAAGGAAGACCATGTGTGTCTGAGTCAAGCATTTGGCTCTCCCAGGTTGATAGCTAGTAAATTACAGAGAAGATATTAAATGTGTGTTTAATATTAGTGTACATATGATTGAAATCAAGTGAAATATTTCCAAGGAAGGCATCTATTCATTCATGTACTGAGTTTCTCATGGAGTGGACACAAACTTTCTAAACTGGAGACTTTGGGCTATCCCTCAATATGCCAAAATTATTACCATTTTAGTTCTTGTTCAGCAAGTTCACCCGAGTTTGGAGGCTATTCTCATGGTCCTAAGCCTCTCAGAAGTGCAGAAGGTGGGTAGAAGGGAGATGGAGTTTTTAATTATGCTGCTCAGATGATGGAATGGCTTATGGGTATATTTGGCACCCTCACTGGCTGCTTTTAAACAGGCACTGAAGACAGAAGTTTTTTTGTTTTCTTTTGTTTTGCTTAGCTGGATGTTTTATTGCTTCTGTCTGCTTTGCATTGTTTTAATATCTGCTCTTTTATTACAGTTTAATTATATTTTACTGTTATATTGTCTCATCTTGGTCAAGGGCCCCTTTTAGAATCTATCCGTCTAATCATTTATTAATACACAGCATGCACAGTGGAGCTTTACAGAGCAACAATAAGCAAAAAGACATGGCCTCTGCCGTGCATAGTCAAAAATAAAATGTCAATAGCTGGGTAGAGAAGAGGGAGAGGAGAGGAGCGGACAGGAAAGGAGAGGAAGAGAGGAGCCACTGTAGTGGATGAATCTGCATAAATATGTATGTAGCCTCAATTCCATGGAAATATAAAAAGAGGTGCCTTTTCAAAGCACATGGTCCATTAACAGCCTGATAACTTAATACAGGAGGGACAAAGCATAAAGCTTCAAAACTCAAAGCTCCAAGTACAACTACAGTAGCTAAAATATGGAATTCACTACTGTATAATGTGGTGTTTGCCATGAACTTAGATTACTTCACAAATTAGTGAAAGATGTGGTTATCCAAAGCAACAAAATAGATGATTTTGAGCTAGGTGAAATGGATGAAAAGTGACTATTATTAGCCCAGTACAGCATTAATGGATGTGCACTTTTTCAAGCACTGCAGTTAACTGTGCCACAATATGCAGTAACGGCCTTGCACAGCTTTAAAAAGCATTTGGAAAAATTCATGTAGGAGTGGGCTGTCAATGGCTACCAGTCATATTGATTACATGCCAGCTAGGTTGCCAGGTGTCCCTTATTATAAGGGATTCCCCCATATTTGACAGATGGAAAGCTTTTCCTGTTACATAGACTAGATGTCACAGAATCCTGTAGTTTAGGGTGTGGGCCCTTTATGAAGCCAGAAATGTATGCATCATGTAATTTACGAGTGTGGAAAATATATTAATTTTATGAAGAAAGACATGACTAGGTTAACTGAAATCAGTACCTTTGTTTGGTATTTAGGTAGAATACAGGCCATTTCCGCACGATGATGCTCTTCCATGTTGTCTCGCTGCAGTCCCGAGTCCAGAAGGGAGTGCATCAGCAACACTCCCCTCTGCACCTGTTTGGTCCATGCGGAAGAGAACATAATGGTGCCACGTCTTCCTTCCGCAGCACAGTTGGGCTTCTTCCATTGCTGCGCTATGCAAAGAAGCATCACCAATTGTGCTTCCGCAGCTTCTGCATGGCCAGAATATTGGACGTGCTGTGCGATCGCAGATGGAAAATGGATTTTTTCTGTTTTGCAAAAACTGTGCAAGCGTGATGCTCCACGACAGGATGGCAGTGGGACGATGACAACGTCATGCGGAAGCACAACCTGCCAACTGCTGCCATCCTGTGGAAGAAACGAGACAGTGACATCATGCGGAAAGGGCCACAGACTTGCTAATAGCTACTTCCTAATTGTCAAACCTGCCTGTTATGAATTTCAGCAGTCCTTTATACTTATTGTGCAAACCTGGCAACATTACTGCTGCTTCTAGGATCAGAGGCAGCATGCCACTCAATATCACTTGCTAGATGTCATAAATCAGAGGGTGCCCTTGTGTTCATGTGCTGCTTGTGGGCAGTACTGTGGACAAAACAGGCCTTTGGCCTGATCTAACACAGTTTTTTTTAATGCTTTTAAAGGAGCTATCTTCTACTGAATCAGACTTATTGGATACTGATTATCATGAAGAGGAGGGTGCAAGACGGAGATATATCTATGCCCTGCTACCAGATATTCTTTATTTACTAAAGAAGACAACAGGCACAAAATTTGTAAAATTGTCTTTACAAATCACAAAATGTGATCCTGAACGCCAACAGCCTCTCCTCATATCTTAAATGTTAAGTGCCCCAGATTCACCTTTTGCCTCTGAATTAGTCTACATGATACTCTTTTCTCTGGTTTAAAACTCTGAAGGTTTTTAAATGGCCCCTTCCTTCTTGGTGAAGAAAGCTGAAGGAGCTTTATGCATTCAATCCCCCTTCCGTTCCCTTCTCCTTTCCTAAAATGAGAGAAAGTCTAGAAGCTGAGTCATCCAGGGCTTTTCCTCCTACCATTCTCACCTGCTTGGTTAATATTCCGCAGTCATAGGCCCTTTCCACACGGGGGTAATAAAACGGTCTAGAGCAACCTCTGACAGAGGTCGTCTACACCGTGGAGTGGATTGGGGCGGACTACTTTAGCGTAGTTCCACACCCAATCCGCGCAGGAGCGACCAGAAGTGGTGGCACCACGTGTTTTTTAAAAACCACTTTTGAGGAGGTTTTTACAAAGCACGGCGCGTGCAGCCCCATCGCAGCGCCCAGTGTAGATGTGCAGGTGCGTGCAAGTGCGTGCCTGCAGATCTGCCGGGGGCGGGCTTCTGGCTGGCGAGCTTCTCCAGTTGGTGGAGAGCCTCTGCCAGCCGTAAGCTGCCATTTTGGACACTGCAGGACGCCAAGGAATGTGGAGCAGCGAACTCACGCTGCTCCACATGGCAACGGACTTATCTGGTTGCTGGTAAGCTCCGTTTCCGCGCATTTTACCCCGTTTCTCCCTCCACGTGTGAAAAGGACCATAGTCAGGGTGCAAAACAGGAGAGATTGGCTCCAGATGCTTAAACTTCTCTAAGTTATTTCACTTGTATGGGAAGTTTCTTAGAGGGTCTACACAGGAAGAACTAGGCTCTGAAGGTTAAATCCAATCACTAGTCCTAAAAATATCATCAACCCTCCATATTTGTGGGTTTCACTTTCATGGATTTGATTATTTGTGAGTTTCTCCCTGCCCCCCTACCTCAAGTGCTTCTTTTTCCAGGGAACCTTCCCTCTTGGTGGCTCCAATGAGGCTGCTCAGTGCTTTAAAAACCTGCCTCTGGCCCTCCTCCTCCTCCTCCTCCTCCTCCTCCACCAGCCACTGCCTGGTCAGCTAAGGACAGATCACAGCCCAATTTCTCAGTACCATAAACCCTCTCCCAATGTTCCATACACACTCAAGGAAAAAGATGGGCAAGAGAGAGGAAGTATAGTGCCACCAGGTTGACACACCCTCTTTCCCTCTCCTTTCCCTGACATGGTTTGGATACTAGGTGCCTGTTTCCCCCACCGTACCTTGGTCCCCTTTCCACAGACACAAACACACACATTTTGATATTTGTGATTTTTCCACTTTTGTGGGGATCCTGTAACCCTAACCCTAGTGAATGTGGCGGAACAACTGTTTAGTAGAGGAGTCTCAAAGAACCAATGGGATTTACCTAAGCATTTAGTTAGCACTCTGCAATCAATTCAATGAGTCTTTTCTAGATGGGAGAAGCCATTGTATTTAGGCCTTGATAGTCAATGACTTGATGATCAATCAATCAATCAATGCAATACAGTCTTTTCTGTCTTGAAAAACTCCAAAGGAGAGTCCATAAGAAGGATAAACAAAAAGAGTAGATAACTGTATACTGTGTGCCTCTGACTTTTAGAATATGTTACAGTTGCCTGTTACATTACCCTGCCACTGTATTGCTGAAGGGCATCATACTCTGCCACCACTCAGGAGACCAAGAGCTACTGGGAGACTGTTCTCCATCTCTAGGAAGAACTCCATTACAAATGGTGAATCAACCTGTCCCCATCCATAAGTCGCCAGAAGGAATAACTGCTAGGAACTAGCATTGTTTCTCCCTGTTAGACCTTTGTAACTAAGAACTAGTGCCTGACTTTGCTTCTTTCTTCCTTCCTTCCTTCCTTCCTTCCTTCCTTCCTTCCTTCCTTCCTTCCAACAGTCCCACCCTCCTTTGTACCAAAGCCACTAGAAAAAAATTTGCTCCTGCTGTTGAAATCAATATAAATGTGGGCAGCCAAAACTAATTTGTTTTATTTTCAGAATCAAAGCTCTAGCCATGCCAAAAGCAGTGAAGTCACTGAATTGCTGTGTACAAATGTTCCCACCATCTTCCAGTAAGCACTAAGCCAGCTATTTACCAGAGGTACCCTTAGAAAAGCAGTGATAGGGGGAGGACAGCCCCACCACCACATTTCTTCACACATAATTTTGTGGTTTCGTTAGAGAATTCAAAATGTCTGCGTAGAGATGACATCACTCATTGGAAGGAAAAGTGTAATGCTTTCTGATGCAAAGAGGCCAATAGCTAATCACCATATGGTCATGATTAATGGTGAAACTCATCTAAGGAGCCTCCACAAAACGCTGCAGGAATGTATCTGACGTCAGTAAGAGACCTTATTAGTAAGGACTAATTACTCAGATTTGCTCTACAATTTTCTTTTTAAAATAGAAAACCAGGCAACATGCAGGTACAGAGAAGTTTTCAGTATACAAGAGGATTGTGTCCACAGCCTAATGATCAGGTCATTTTCTGACACGGAATTTAGCCAAAAATATTTAGCCATTATTTCGGCGCAATAATATTGCTTTAGATGACAATACTGCTTCTGACCTCTTTCTGCAAAGCCTGAAGCTACAAACCTGATGTGTACGGAAGATGTATAGGAGGAACTTTTTATGTAATTAATACACACACATACACACACACACACATATATATATATAAATGTAAATATATTCACAATCTCAATAGCACCAGTTTCTCTTCCTTATCATTTGAATTCTACTTACTTATTTGTAAAAATACTGATGAGTCAACTGTTAACTTTTGGCCAAGAAAAGATCTTCAAGGCAACTAACAGCTGATAAAACATTAAAGCAGTATAATTGCAAACAGTTTAATTGTGCAATCCTAACAAATCGAGATGGCCAAGGACCAGTTGAGCTGACGCTAGGCTAGCTGAAGCTGTGTGGAATCCAAACCCTTCCCCTGCCTAGAGATACTGGAAATTACTTAGTACTATCCTTGGCTTGGTCTAATTTTGGGCTAGATTAGTGGCAGTTTCTCTGGCCTGGAGAAGGTTTGTTTGGATATGGCATAACTCTGTTCCTCCTTTGTCTCACTCCCTTTCTGCCTCCTTTGTCTCTTCTGTAAACAAATATTAGACTACAGAGCCATTCTGTGGGCTGATCTTCTAGACCAGTCAACAGAAGAGAATTCTGCTGGCAAAAGATAACTACTACCCTGATGCATCTTTGAGTTGGGATCACTCTGGAAAGATAAGAGAAAGAACATCATTATAAAACTGAGAGAAACATTAACTATAGTTCTCCCTCTACTTTAATGAAGGTTAGGGGTGCAGGAACTTTGCAAAAGTGGGAAAATCACAAATAAGATTTTCAAAACCCATCTACCTCCTAGGACTAAGCAGCTGTGAGCTACCCCACTTCCTTGCCCCACTTCTCCTCCCCGCTTCTCCCAACCTCCTAACAGCACCAGTCTCTACTTTTCTTAATTTTCCTTTTAAAGTTTTAGCATCTTTTACTGTATCTCAACGTTTGACCTAAATTTTATTGAAAAGATTGATAACAGTATCTCAGCTTTTGATATTTGGTTGGTTTTAGTTTTTGTGACATTGTCTTTAGGTCTCTTTATATAATTAGGTGATTCACTTGTGGTTCACATTTCTTCTATTGACTATGCCAGTTTTATTAGTGTGAAATTTAATTTGATCAGTGTAGGTATCTTTTTAATTTTGGTTTCCATTATTGAGTGTCACCTAGAGAAGTTGTGTTATGAGGTAACTAACATATATGAATGAGACCCCATGCAGGGTAGTGGTTTGAGTGTCAGATTAGGACTCCAGGAGACAAAAGTTCAAATTTCCACTCAGCCATGGAAACCTTGGGCAAGTCACACTCTTGACCACACTCAAGAGAAAGTCCATGGCAAACCTCCTCTGAACAAACTTTGCCAAGAAAACCCAGTGATATGGCTTTAGAGTTTCCAAAAGTTGGAAATGACCACAAAACAAACAAACAAAAACAATAACAACAACAACAAATAAGCAAATAAACATTCTCCAGGTGAGCAAATCACCTGGAGAATTAAAATGATTGATACAAAACCATCAACGTTACACATGTATAGCTATTTTACAATTATTTTTTAACCAAAGAAGCTGTGCATTTTAGCAGAGAAAAAATGCCTCCCATATAACTGCTTTTCAATTGGAATTCATCTCTCTCCCAACCTCTTTTTGCCCTGTGCAGGATGATACGGGTGTGTATACAAAAGTATCCACATCACTTCATTCCTACGGCAAAGACAGAAATGTTTAGGTATGGACTCAAGAAGAAATGCCCATTAAGTAGACCAGAGCTTTCCAAACTTTTCATATTGGTGACACACTTTTTAGACAAGCATCATTTCGTGACACAGTAATTCAGTAAACAGAGGCAGCCCTTCCACCCAAGCCTGGACCGCTGCTGCCCTTTCCGGGGTATTCCTTGGCCCAGGGTGGCAGCAGTGGCAGCGGGAGAGGCAGCCCCTTCAACCGTTACATTCGGGCAACACAATTATACCAATGTCACCTGAATGTAATGGATGAAGGGGCTGCCTCTCCCACTGCCACCACTGCAGCCAACACACTAATGTGTCATGATACACAGTTTGGAAAGCTCTGAAGTAGACCTTCTTCACAACCATACTTGAACCAAAGAAACCAGAGGAGATGAAAGGCATACTTGGCTGGGTGAAATATCCCGTTATTTAGGACACACCTGGATTAGTAGCCCCTCTTTACTGAGATCAGGCTTTAGAAAAGTCACCATGTCATGCCCGTATTCCAGAAGTGAGCGCTAGCACTGAAAAGTGATACTATTTCCAGTGCCAAAGCTCAGTCCTGTCAATTTAAGCTCTTTCTGAAAATTATTTGCAATATTTTTAAACTATGCCCTCAGCAGAATTCTCTGGTGGCCAGAGTTCTCAGGTATAGTTTTGGTGATATAAAAGAATATACTCAGGTACAGAGAGGGTAAGATAACATCAACATTAAAAACTATCAAAACACCTTAGCTTTCCTACAATTGCAAGACAAAGTAAAATTCGTACTGCAAAACCCTTCGCTCCCTCACAAATAAGGTCTGCATCATGCTGCAAAGAATCACTCTGAGATTAAAAGAAGAAGGAAAAGAACAAGAAAGCTTCCAGGCACTTTCAGTATGACTAAGTGACACTAACGGTAACACTTTACATGATTAAGGAAAGCAAATTCACACACTTTTGATTGTGCGGTGAGTACCTTGAAAGGCCCACAATTTTATAAGAATTACAGACTATAATGTAAAATTGAAAAAAACAAAACAAAATCCCACCTGAAACACGTTATACATGCTATAGAAATGAAAGGGCTCTCAGACTCCACAAATTAAGGACATCTAAGAGTGACTGCCAAAGGAAGGGGGTCCTCTAGTACTATATTTAATTTCTTTCTCTCAAATGTCTATATGTTCAGTGTCTTTACTTTAGAAAGAACCATTTGCTCACCATATAGTTATGCATGCTTGCTTGTTTTGTCCCAAAGCTCCAGGAAGTTTTCTAGTTTCACCACAGAGGTCTAATTTCACCACAGAGGTCTTCTTCTGCCCAGAAGATGTGGTTAGTTTTCTTAGGACCACTGTGGTAGTAAGATCATTTTACTCAAGCAGGACTCATAAGCCCAATCCTATGCAAGTTTACTGAGGAACAAGTTTTACTATGCTTAATGAAGCATTCTCCTATTATGTATGTACAGGATTGCAGCCTTAGTTTCTAACTCAATTGTTAATGTATCTCATGTTACAAATGAAGATGTTATCATCTTCCAAGGGATACCTGTATGAGCCTATTGCAACACAGACAAAAGGGTCTGGTGGCCCCTTAAAGACTAAGAAATGAGTTAGCATCTAGTAGGTGGGAATCACACAGCCAAGTCCAAGCAATTCTAGGAAGCACCACCAATGGTAAAGAATTCTGGAAGCTGCAGTGAACACCACTGGGAGACATCCTTGCTTCCCATACCCATATACACACATTTACATTCTAATGTCATTATCACAATCTCTGTTTTTGCATTTTATTGCCCTATAAGGTTTACAAACCCTGCAATCATGTGTATATATGTGTATGCCTACACGTTAACACCTTATAACTTATGATAACAATTCATGGATATAACAACATGTACTCCAGCCCATGAAACTGTATGCTGCAATTAATTTGTCACTGTTTAAAGATTGTTTCTTATACTGAAGTATAACTCTCTTAACTCTAATCACAGGAAGTAGTACAGTGCATTGGAAGGTTATGGCCAATTTAAAACATGACTTACTAGTGTGATGTAGTGGTTTGAGCACTGGACTACTACCCTGAAGACTAGAGTTTGATTCTTCATGTAGCCATGCAAATTCACAGGGTGACCCCGGGTGCATCACACACTCTCAGCCCCAGAAACCTCCATAATAGGTTCACATTAGGGTTGCCATAAATCAGATATGACTTGAAGGCACACACCACCATCACCACCAACAACTACAACAACAACTGAGAAAGGAATGGGGCACCATTTAACTTGATATCTTAGCAAAGATCAAGGGTGACTTGGGATGCTGGGTACTTTTTCAGAGATGAAGAATTTGGGGAGTTTTTCCAGAAAGTTAACAACAGCTTGACAGAGGCATAGCTCTTCATGATGTTTATACCCAACTTTCATGACGCATATTCCCAACCTACTAAACTGTTTTCCTCCTGGGTTTAGGGATTCTCCTACAGGTTTTTGTATTGTTTCAGTGCAACATCTACTCAGCCAGAGGTAAGAGCATGTCAATTTAAAAAAAAAAAAAAAGTGAATGCACTGCAGGAAGCAATGTCTCCAAACACTTTTCAACTCTCTGAAAAAGTATTATCTCTGTTAAGAGATCAGCCACATGAAACACTTGTATTAACTTACATAATTCTTCGAAGATTTATAGCCATTGTCAAAATTTGCACATTTCTGTATTCTGTTACATTCTGCCCCACTCCCACAACTTTCTAACTGTGCTTAAATGTGTATGGCTTTAATATCACATCATTAGTGTACCTGAACAAGTGGATTGATATCCATGAAAGCTTGGGCTAAAACGAACTAGTTTGTCTCAAAGATGCTGCTACACTCCTCTCTCCAACCTTATTTTCCTCTTCCTTGTCCTCTTCTTCTTCCTCTAACTTTCCTTTCCTTTCTGCTTTTCATGCTGAAACAGAATAACATAGTTTTCTCCTTGAAAACTGCTATCTTAGCTGTATTGTAATTTGTTATTATTTCTACTTTTTCTTTCTCTCCTCATTTCCAAGTCTCCTGAAATTATAACATCTAGGACTGAGTGAGGTGTAGAACCGGGTATCAAGAACCAAAATGAGAATGAATCTGCTGGGAGCAGGCATGAAAATGTGCCCATTTTAAAAATGTTGCTACTGAGGTGATCTGTGGAAGGCTGAGAAGGAGAAGTTGAAATTGCATTTAAGTGCAATTTCTGATGGGAAATGCCTCCAAAGAAGCTGCAAATCCAAAATAACACTCTCCTGTTATTCACATTACTGCACAGTTTTGGCTGCAGAATTCTGTACATATTAGGAATCTGTGAACAGCTGGATGCAGGCTAGATGGTACTTCTCACTTGAAATGAGCTCTCCAGTCACCTCTTTGCAGCCAACACCAGTCAACTATCTTCCAGAATTGAAATTACCTTCCCTCATTGCTTGTTAAAATCAAAAGTAAAAAAATTAAAACACAATTGAAAAATGCTTTGTAATCAAACAAGTCGATCTGGATAGATGGACATAAATGTTTATGAGACATAGATGGGGACTTCACATGTTCTATGCTTAAAATCTTCTACAGCATGTATTAAATCAGGCAAAGTAAACAAAAATGCAATTACTGTTAATGTTCATAATTTTTGCTTGTTTCTGCAGTGGGCAGGAAGAGATGCTGGCTCTCCACCCTCTTCTGAAATTCCCTCAAGTAGATCCTTCTCAAGACTCAGCTGCTGACATGCTCAGAAGCAAAAGGAAAGCCTGAAGCTACACAACATATATTATAAAGACATGGAATGTGAGAAGCATGAATCAAGGGAAGCTAGACATAGTAGAACAAGAAATGGAATATATACATACTGGAATACTTGGGGAAAACAAGGCAGAATACAGGGAAATGAAATAGTTTCCAACTGGCACGGGGATCAGGCAAGGCTGCATTTTATGTTTTAACGTGTATGCTAACATATCATGTGTAAAGCAGGAGCAGACTTGGAGAAAGGAGACATGAAAAATGGAGCAAGGAACACCATCAGATGACACCATTTAAGATATGTAGATGAAACCATACTACTAGCAGAAAATAGCAAAGATTTGGAAGGATTATTGAAGAAAGTCAACAAAGAAAGTTCAAAGCCAGGTGAACATTAAGGAGAAAAAAAACAATAACCAAGATGATTTCTATAACTTTAAAGTAGAGAATAAGACACAGAAATAGTTCAAGATTCACACTCTGCCCGACTCATTAATCAGAGTGAAGACTGCAGTCAGGACATCAGAAGAAGAAGAATGTATTCAGTTTATTGTATTGTAACATATATTGCATTTGTTGTTTACTCTTGTTGTTTTCCTGTTTTTTGTCGTGTTTGTTTAGAAGTTTTGTAAAGATAATTCATTCTTTTCTTTTTCTTTTCTTGTTTATCTACTGTATGTTTCAATATTGTTAATAATAAAAAGAATTTTTTAAAAAAGAAAAAAACAAAGAAGAAGACTAGGACTAGGGCAGCTGTGAGGGAACTAGACAAGATCCTGAAGTATAGAGGTATGTTATTAAATACTAAAGTTAGGATTGTCCATGCCATTGTATTTCCAATTTCTATGTATGGTTGTGAAGCTGAACAGTGAGGAAAGCTGATAGGAAGAAAATCAACTCATTTGAAATGTAGTGCTAGAGATAAGTTCTATGGATACTCTGGACTGCTAAAAAGACACATAAATGGGTCCTGGAGGAAAGCAAACTGTAACTCCCCCTAGAAGCTACAATGACTAAACGGAGACTGTCATACTTTGGACACCTTATGGGGAGACATGACCACTAGGAAAGACAATAAAGGTTGGTAAGACAGAAGGCAGTAGCAAAAGAGGAAGACCACATTACAAATGAATAGACTCAGTCAAGGAAGCCATGGCCCAAAGTTTGAGGATCTGAGCAGGGCTGTTGATGAAAGGGTGACTTGGAGTCTCTCATTCATAGAGTTGCCCTAAGTTGAGGTCAACTTAATAGCAGTTAACAACAACAAACACCCAAAGACTTTGCTCTTCTAAGACCCTTCTTTGAATCCCATACCTTCAGAATTACAGTGTCTGGATTTCCATGGTTGGAGCTCTTTATCTACGGAGGTATGACGACATTTGCCTGATCATAACCCGTTTTCTCTTTTTAAAATTTTCAATGAGATTTTGAGGTTGTACACTTTTTCTTCAGCTGGGATTTTTAAAAGTTGGTTTTATACTTCTAACTCCATTTAGCTTTTTTTTTTGGTAAAAAATCTTTCTCTGATTTACTTATTTGTATTGATTATTTATCTAGCATTGTAAGAAAGGTTAATATAGGTTTTATATTATATTATATTTATATTATATTGTCTGAAGAAGAGAAGGTTAAGAAGGTTCCACCTGAACCTCATGAAGAACTTCCTGATGGTCAGGGCTGTCCGGCAGTGGAATATGCTGCCTCGGAGGGTAGTGGAGTCTCCTTCTTTGGAGGTTTTTAAGCAGAGGCTGGATGGTCATCTGTTGGGAATGCTTTGAGGGTGTTCCTGCATGGCAGGGGGTTGGACTGGATGGCCTGTGTGGTCTCTTCCAACTCTACATTTCTATGATTCTATGAGGCTTTATAAAATAAATAAACACTGTATGCCATGCAAATTAATTTTGAAGTTTTCCTCATGATGCTGGCAGGTCTAGATCTGCTGATATTGTGCACAAGGAAGAAGAGATAGATAAGAGTAGAACAAGACAGGCCTGGTCTTCTGGAGCCTCACTGAAGGCCTTGTAGGTCCTGACCCTAATTGGTGATCTAGATTTAATAACCCATGGCCATTCTTATAATCTGCAGAATTTTAAATCACCATGTTCCTGCATATATGCCCTTTGGAACTTCATTACTAACTTTGCTTTCTTACGAGAAATTAAAGCTCAGACTGTCTGATTCACACACACCCCATAGCAGAATTTTGGTTACCATGATGTTTTTGGATTTTTTTTTTCTGAACAAGCCGCTATAGTTCAATATGTTGATATGTAAGTGCAGCATTGAAAACAACCTCCCAGGAAAACAGGGCTAAGGATTATGGTTCCCCCTCTTCCTTTCTTCTTTTTTGTCTTTCTTTTTTTAAAAGTGGCATCTGCAACCAGCTGTTGAGAGCTTGGAGACTGTCCAAGCTTTGTTTGCTTCCTGTGGTTCTGAATTGTGATGGCTGCTTCCATTTCTAGGTAGACCAAATAGCCAGCATAAAAGCAAAAATATCCAGACATTGGCTTTGGTGCTGCTTCATTGTACACATCCAGCTGGGAACATCTGACAAAAGCTGTTTCATAATGTATACAACACAAGCCAATGCCCAAGAATCACAAGCAGGAAAAGCAAATGCTTATAGGCTTGATGTTACTGGAATATGATAAGGATATAAATCTTTACTCAGTTTATTCTTACATACAAGAATTAAAACTATTAAACATTTACTTTGCTGAGTGAGATTATGAGAGCTCTGCATATTCTTTACTGACTTTTTACATTCTGGGAATGTTGGGTGAATATTTCACAAAGTTTTTTTTCCCTTCCAAAATTTGTGTATTGTCCAAAAATAAATGTTTTATGTCTTCAAGTCATTTTTGACTGATGGCACCACCAAGGCAAACCTATCACAGAGTTTTCTTGGCAAGATTTGTTCGGGGGGGGGGTCGGCATTGTCTTTGTGAGAGAATGTGACTTGTCCAAGGTCACCCAGTGGGTTTCCATGGCTGAGCAGGAATTCAAACGCTGCTCTCCAGATTCATAGTCCAGCACTTAAATCACTACACCATTCTAGCTCTCAAGTATGCCTTATAACAGCAGATTATTTGTCAATCTAGATCAGCCACTCATAAAAGGACAGCCTCCTACTATGCCCATAAAGTTGTAGCTCACAACTATCCCATTATCCCCAGAGGTTTGTAGTCTTGAAACACGTCTTTTTAGTTAATGCATATGTGTCATCATCTCGTAGCATACAGTACGGAGGTATAAGATGAATGTTGTTTTGTTGTATGAGCCAGCCCTAGGAAGAGAACTTCAGCTATTGAGTGGTGAAGAAATGAATCATATAAAGTCAGAAGAGACCATAACAGTCATCAAGTCCAACTACCTGCCATGCAGGAATACGCTATCAAAGTATTCCCAACAGATGGCCATCTAGCTTCTGTTTAAAAACCTCCAAAGAAGGAGAATCTACCACATTCCGAGGCAGTGTATTCCACTGTCAAACTGTTCTTACTATGAAAAAGTCTTCCCAACGTTTAGGTGGAATCTCTTTTCCTGTCACTAGAAGCCACTGCTCCATGTCCTAGTCTCTGGAGCAGCAGAAAACAAGCTTGCTCCATCCTCCATATGACATCCATTCAAATATTCAAACATGGCTATCATGTCACCTGTTAACCTTGTCTTCTCCAGGCTAAACATAACCAGCTCCCTAAGCCCCTCCCCATACGGTATGGTTTCCAGGCCTTTTACCATTTCGGAAGCCCTCCTCTGGACTTGTTCTAGTTTGTTAATATCCCTCAGTATAAATTAAATCAATACATACAATCAGCCCTCCATATCCACAGATTCTATATCCATGAATTCTATCAACCACAGCTCGAAAAAATTGCCCCCCTCAAAAAAATCTAAAAATCAAACTTTGATTTTGCCATTTTATATAAGGGATGCCATTTTATTACATCATTGTACTTAATAGGACTTGCGCATCCATTAATTTTGATATCCACAGGGGGCTCTAGAACCAAACTCTAGGGGATACTGTGGGACCACCGTATATAATTATAATGGGTTATGGTTGAAATCCCTATTATATGTTGATGCAGGAGAAAGGGTTAGGAGAAACATCATCATGGTTCAAATGTCAGTTTATACGACTTCAGCAGGTGGCCTGAAACAAATCATTATTTCTCAGCTTGAACCCCTACCTACTCCTGATCTGTAAAACATAGTATGTAATATTGGCCTACCTTCTTGCAGGGATTGTTGAATTAATATATGTGAAACATTTAGGAACTCAGGAAAATATCAACCGTACTATACCTTCTATAGAATTCTTACTGTATTCTGCCTGATAAAAAGATGAGTGTAACAAGAAAAACTCTATACTCTTTTGCTAACAGAAATTTGTGCCCTTTTTTTGTACCTCTGAGAAGCACTCCTCAAAAAGTAGACGTTAAATACCCAGAAATAATTTTTAGAACTGTGCAACGTTATGAATGAGCTTTGAGTGGGTGCAACATTTTAAGGAAATCAGTGAAAGAGAAACTTATTTTAAAAAGGTATGCTGTAAGTGGCTAATGACGAAAGTGGAAACTTTATTTTTCCTTTCATGTAGAAATGTGTGTGTGTGTGTGTAATGAAAAGGCTACTCCTGTCCCTTTTTTTTAAAACCAGAAGCCCCTGTGAAAACAGAACAGGGTAAAACAAAATATATGCCACACTGATTTCATGCTATTTTCCATGTGCAGAAACAGGGCTTTGCAATGTGCCTTTCAGCTCAGCTTGAACTTCAGGCAAGCCTATCAGGGAGGCAGAGGAGTAGGAGGGATCTGAAATGTGTAGCCCAGTCCAAAAGATGAAAACACTACTGCTGTTTATAGAGGGAAACCCAAGCCGTCAGTCCAAATGAATTCCTGCACTAATCCATGCAGACTTCATGTTTTCCATCAGGCCTGGCCACTGTAAAGACTATCTTTAGGAGGTGGCACACACTGTGTTTGGAAAGATGCCCCTGGAAAAGAAGAGGGTGTCAATGCCAGTTTGGCAGGGCTTCACTTTGGGTATGGAAAAAAAGAGGAATTCTCTCTCCTAGGTTTCCCCCCACAGAATTCAAGGATCTTGATCCAGATCAAAACAATGCCAAAACATCAACAACAGAAGGCTTTCCCCAGTCCTCCTGAGCCAGCCTTCACAATGGTTTCCATAGAATTTGTTTTGCCATCATAACAAAGTTAACTCGAGCCAGTGTGTTTCACATTTTCAAGGCAGGAACATTAATTTCCTGAACTGTGGGATGATTTATTATTATTAACAATAACAATAATAATAATTTATTTTCCCTTCTTCTGTATTGGGCTTAATACTTAATCAACTTGTAGGGGAATTAAAACAATGATCTCACATGACAAGACATATAAGAGTATCTTCATAGTACCTTTCCCTACACATATGCAATTTGCCCTGGCATCTGTCCTTTTCGCATGTGTGTGTGTAAACAACAGATTGTAGTCAGACAAATCCAGTGTTAAAGCTGCTTCTACAAAATATCACTTCAATGTGAGACCTTGGGATCTTGCATGTTTAAATGTGTCCTCACTGCTTCACTACAAAGAAATATGGTTTGCTTGGGAGAAAATACGAAGTTAGGGAAATAGCTAGGCTTTGCGATGGTGTGATAGTTTTTCATGTATGTGAAAAAAAATTGTTTGCTAGGGAGCATTATGTGTGAATACACATAAAATTCTGCTCTTAAAACCTGAACTGGTAGAGCCCAAGAAAAACTTAAGCTTATCTCTATGCTTATTTTACATAGACTGGTCATTGAACTGCTGAGATAAATAGCCCATTTGTGTTTCTTCTGGCACACAACAACTGAGATTTGACATATATGTGTAGCTCTGCAAATGCAGTTCTGTATCCTCCCACTGTCCAGCAGCTAGCAAGACACGGGAGGGCCCCTTGCTGCTGTTGCTTAGTAGTGGGAAAAGTAGAGTGCAGGGAGGCAATTCAGACCACAGAAAGGCAGCCTGTCTCAGTTCATTTGGGAAGGGGAGAAAGTACTCTGAGTTGTAGTATGGCTGTCTTTTCCTTACTCATGAGCTCAGGGCACCTGCATCTTCATGGTATGAACTGTTCCCTCTGTCCTCCTCTGACACAGAGGAACAGCAGCATCCCCTCCCAGGGCCTGATGTTGCAAGAGGTTTTTGGATGGAGTGGAAGGGTAAGAGAATAGCATACTGCACCCCATCCAAACAGGGACTTGCATGCAGGTAAGTCACTAACAGTATTATCAGCCAATGAGAGATGTCTTGCTTCCAACATCAGCCCATGCAGTGAAGACAAAAGCAAATTCAACATCCAAAAGAAGAGGTCTTCTTTCCTCTTAAAACATGTCTCTCTCCTCCTTAGGCCTCCCATCATTCCATTTAAACCACTCTGGGTTTATGTGTAGAGTACTTGTGTGTAGCAAGGCAAATTTCCTGCCATAAACTAGACGTGTACTGCATGTACGCTCACTGCATACAAAAGAGGAAGTGAACATTTTGATCTGTTCACCACAATATTGTTGAAATGCTAGTAAATATTATGGTCTAGCTGTGATTAAAGACTTGAGTTATTTGCAGTGCTGGCTTTGGGGGATGTTCTTTGCATACAAGCAAGGAGGTACAGGGTCTGTGTGTTTGTGTGTTTTTTAATGGCTTGTAGAACACAGGGAACATTTTCACTCAGAAGATCAAGCTCTAAAGAAGACTCTCCAGTGGCCATAATGCTTTCCTGATGGGTTAAAAATTGGATGAGGAACATAAGGTGGGGAAAAAAAGATAAGTTCTCTTGCCCCAGTGATTTGAAACTGGCTTGAAACTGAATCTTGGTCTAATTTATGCTTTGCTAAAGAAGATTTGAAGTTTTGGGAGATGGGGCATGGCTTTCAAAACCTGCAAAAATTGTTTGAGCAACAAATATAATGGAACAACAGAAGTGTGTGTATGTGTGTGCTTGTGTGTCTGTGTGCGTGTGTGTGTGTCTATACCAGGCAAAAGGTAGTTTTGCAGAATAGCTTCCCCTCCCCATCGCCTTTTTCTATATTCCATCCTCTTGAAGTTTTAAAGGAGGAAAAATGCATATAGGAAGTCTTGCACAAATGCACCTGGAGCAATATGCTTGGGAATATGCCCATACTTAAAAATGTTGAAACAGAGGTGATGGATGGAACATTAACAGAATAGGGTGGGTGAAAAGAGGGTAGATTTATTGCAGTCCTAAAATGAGGGAGAAGAAAATACAATGGAAGTGGCTATCATGCTTTTCACCCAGCTGTCTTCTTTTTTGTTGTTGTTGTTGGTGGTGGTGGTGGTGAGGCTTGTACAGAGAACACTGCTTCCAATTGTCCACTGTGTTATTTTCTGAGAAGCTGGAATGCCATTTGAAAGAGGAGGAGGAACAGGAGGATTACCTTGGTAATCAAAATGTGTTGGACTGGCCTGACCTTCCAACTGCAGCAAGTGCCATGCCCCTTGCTCACAACTTCTGCCTTCAAGCTACACCCTTATGCAATGTCCCAGGGGACAGGCCGTCACCTGAGCCCAAGAGAGCAACACTGAATATACATGACGAAACTAAAACTGAACCCAATTCAACACCACTGTTCCCTGCAGTTCCCCACCTCTAAGGAACCTCATAAGTAGAGCTTGAAGGTTATTGTCCTCTCTTGTCATCTGTCTCTCAGACAACATATTGCTTCTACACCTGGATGCTGTATTTGGCTATCACACACTTAAGACTTAATCTCCATGAATGTGTAAACACACACATACCACCTTAAAGCCTTCTAAGCCATCCACCACATCTTGTGGCAGTGACCTAGCTACACGGTGTAAATAATCTTTTTCCCTGTCATACACAATCTCAGCTTTATCCTTCCTCTTCATCCACTTTTTCTTTTTTTCCCCTTTGTAGACTCAAAATCACACACGTCATCTTGAGTATTCAATACAGTACATGAGAAAATCACAGCTAAAGATATGTGATTTTGAGTAGAAAAATGTTTGGAGTAGGTAGGGTTAAGCATTCCCTCTCCACAAACTCTTCATCCATCAGCTTAATTCTCAGCCTCCTGGGATGTGTTTGGTCAATTAAAAAAAATCAGAGGAAAGATACACACAACGGCATGTCACAACTAGCCTTAAGTTCTCCTCACTATTTCCATCAAAGTTTAAACCATCCAAATAAACCAGCAACAACTGAGACATTGCAAATGTCAGAGGAGTCATTCATGCTTCTCTCTCTTCTTGGTTCTTGTATTTGACTTGATTCATTCATAGGTGATGAAGTCATTTTATATTAAAAAATACACATACACCAAAACCAACTAAACATTATCCCATACTTTGGGAATATTTCACCAGTCTCTTCTTGACTTGCAGCGAAAACTGAGAAAGTGTGTTTGAACTCGTCCTATGAGATCTGCTTATTTGAGTTCAAGTTTTGTTGCATTTGTTGCATGCAAAGTTAAGCAGTCTGCACATTAATCTAAGGTTACCATGTACCCTTGATTTTAATGAATGCCTCACAAGGGTCATTTCAAAGAGAAGTCTCACATTCTAGAACATCATAATTCCAGAAATGACAAAAAGAAAAGTGTCTTCAGTCAGAACATGATGACAGTAATGAGGTTGGATTGAAAAAAACAAAACAAAACATTGTTCGTGCATTCATTATACCAGAGAGAGAAAGAGGTCCCATTGCATGTGAATTCAAAACAAAAGCTCCTTTGGGATCCTAATACTAGTTATCAAGAGGGTATACAGTTGGCCCTCCACATTTGTAGGTTTCACTTTCATGGATTTGGTTATTTGCAAATTTCTCCAACCCCTGCCCCTCCACCCCAGGTGCTTCTTTTCTAGGACAACCATCCCACTTGGCAGCTCCAATCAAGCTGTACAGCCCTTTAAAAACTTGCCTCTGGTCCTCCTCCTCCACAACCAGCTCCTGATTGGTCAGTGAAGGATGAAAAATTGGGCTCACAGCCCAATTTCTAAGGACCACAAATTCTCTCCCACTGCCACCCCCAACACACCCAAGGAAGGAGATGGATGACAGGGAGGAAGTAGAGGGCCACCATGCCAACCCACTCCTTTTCCCCTCTCCTTTTCCTGACTTGGTTTGGATCCTGGGTGCCCATTCTCCCAACTATGCTTCAACCCCTTCCCATAGACACACACACACACATATATATATACACACAATTTTGATATACATAATTTTTCCAATTTGCAAAGGCCCTGCACTCCTAACCCTAGCAAATGTGGAAGGCTGACTATAAAGCAAACCCTTGATGTCCCCGTACCCTGTTCTGACGCTGAATTAGGAAGTTGAACTCTAATGGATACCAGTTCAGGCCACTGGTGGGAAGAAGGCTCACATTCTTGAATCCTCTCCCACATAGCATTTTCCCTGAAAGTAATAAACACACACAAGATGAAGGTGGCATCTTCCTGCATTGGCTGTTAGCTTACAACATGTTAAGGAGGGAAATTTAAAAGTATGATCTCCCCCCGCCCACCTGCAATGGACCAGTTTAAAATTTGGCTTTGACAATCAATATCAGCTTTGCTTGTACAGAAGACTCTCATGCAAACATACAATAGATTGGAAAAGGAATTGTGCCCCTAAACTTTAGATACGGCACCCAGATTTACGCAATCACCTCCTCATTTCTTGGCAACAAATGGAGGAGCGCCCATGAGGGACCATTTTTCTATCACATGCTATTGAACCTTGAATTGGACTTGGCAGAAGGAGTGGGTGTTACCTGTCAGGGTGCAGACAGTGGTGGAAAAGGGGACCTCTGGAGGCTCCACAATTGCCCATCCCTGCTTTGGATCACAGAAAGCCTACTGCAAACAGTAACTAGCTAACCTAGGAGGTGACAAAAAGTCATGAAGGCACCTTATGTGGGGTTTTTTGCCTACCACTCTAATATTCACATCTTTTCCCCAAGTATTTTCTCCCATTCATTCCTTTTCATGTCCTAACGTATGTTTTTCTATATGCATTTTTGGATGGAGAACTGCACTGCACAATTTGGAGCAGTGAGAAAACCAAAGGATAATTATGTTCCATTTTATATACTGAAAGAAGAATTTTCAGTTCCTATTAAAATTTATTTCCCATTTCTAAGAACAACTAAAAAGTATTGATAGATCTTTTCATTACGTCTAATCCCAAATCAGAAACCTAGTTACTTGTTGCTGGGCTTTCCCCCCGCTGTATGGCTGCCTTCATCAATAGAAACTTGCATTTCAAAGTACAAAATTTGAGAGATGATTGTTAGGAAATCCCAAGCCAGCCAGCTCAATCATAGCAAAGGAGAAGGATTTTCAAAGTTTAAGTCTGATTCCATAGGAAGGCACTGGGAAAAGATGCAGAAGGACAGAATGCCGAATCGAAGTAGAAGAGCAGAAAAAAGAACTGCAGATTTGTGTCCCATTCATACCACCCTACTGGCTATATTTGGCACCACATAAACAGTAATCCCACCCTTATCTGAAGTCTTGCTTTCCATGGTTTCAACTACCCATGGTCCGAAAATATTACATACAAAAAATCAGCATGGGGCAACAGCATCTATGTGTTCTGCTCCAGGTCCTATTATCCACACCTAGCCTGCCTGTCTCCCTGCTTGTCTCCCATTTTAACCACCTCCTGCCAACACTGTGACAAGAAATGGCCCTGGTATCACTGGAAGTCACCAGAAGCAGCTCTCTTCCTTATGTATGAGTACTATAGGGTTTGGTACTATCTGGTTTCAGGTATCTTGGAACATACTTCCCATGGTTAATGGGGAATTACTGAAACTCAAAAATTAGTAGGTAACTTGACAGGCCAGCTGTTAAATCTAACCACCAAGATGATTCCTGCACCACTATTCAGAGGAAGGAATGTTTTATGATCTATGGATTCTCTCTTGTATTTGCAGCTTATGGCAAAAGCAACACCAAGTGAAATTCTGCATTTTTGCAAATATTAAAAGCCTGAGATTCCTTTCAAAGACTGAGCCTGGCATTCTGAGGCGTGTAGGATTTAAAAGCAAACATATATTGGCTGGTACCTGCCACTTTTAGCAATCAACAGATCAAAAACTAAGATTAGGAGTAGGCATATTGAACAAGAGAACTAGGGAAACTGTACAATTTGGAGACCACTGGACTTCAGCTCCCATCAACAATAGCCCTGACCAATGATCAGAGATTATGGAACTGAAGTTCAACATCATCTACATGCAATATATCAGCATGGATCTTACCAAAGGCACAAAGACTTTGCCGCCTAATCTGGACAAATCAGAACCTGGTTTTCTGCACAGTTTCCATTTTCTAGGTTCAAAGGGAATGTAGAAAAAAAGAGAAGAAGATTTAAGCTAACTAGATCTTTCGTATGTATAAGTGCTACAAAAGAACACAACTGTAATTTGAAGTTCATCATCGTTTCTTTAGATGACTCAGACTTCTGGGTAGTTTCTAGACATATGTTAGCTTTGTTTGTTTTCCTCTTCCAACTACAGATGGAAAAAAATTGCTAGATCAATCTAGTCCAGCTGATCAAAATGCTAGTATCCTCACTACAAAATTTCTTTCTAGTCCCTGTCTGGTTTAAACATTTCTCTTGAAATATATAGCACCCAACGTAAGAGTGCCCTAGATTTGGTGAATAGCTTAGTCATGCTTTCATGTAAGCTCCAGCTGTGAATAGCTAGGAGGCTTCTGTTACGTACAAATGTTCTTTACAGAAAAGACTGGCAAAATGGTTGGAAAACTGACATGATTCACCAGCAGGTAATTTTTTTCATCACTGGTGGAAGAGGGGGAACACTTGGTATTTAAGCTAAGTATTGTGGAGAGAGTACACAACAGGACTCTGATCTTTCCATTTGAAAATTTAGAAAAGAGTCCTTCAACAAAGTCTGAACTCTGCTTCAGAAAAATAAATGTTATGACCGCCCCCCCCAGTAGTATGACAACATTATGACACAGAAAACCTACCCACATCACCTGAGCATAGCTTGTCACAAATATGTATTTTGATTAGAGATTTTCGGATGCTATACTTTTCTGTGGAAAAATCTGTAAACCGTCTATCCAAATATATACACACACCTTTTTATGCATAGTTTCTGGGCTGCTGGGCTGCAACTGATCATCTTTCATCAGCAAAACAAAGGATACAACCTTCTAGTTATTCTTCTAAGGAGACAAACATTGACAAACTCTAGTGTTCAGAGGAACAGACTAACTAGAGAATATCCTGCTAAGCTTGTTTCTTTTTCACAAAATTTTGTGCTTCTCAATCAAGTACGAGTAGCCAAGATAAAGTGTGGTAAGTTTCCTGTGCCTCCAGACTCTCATCCATCCTTTAGTGAAACTGAATATTGGCCATGGCTAGAGTCAATGGGAGATGAAGTCCAGCAGTTCCTAGAGAGCTACAGTTATTTCAGTCAGTTGTTCTGAATCAGATTTTTTTCAACTTGAATGATAATTAGTACAAAGAGTGTGTGTATGTGAAGCTGAAGGTACCACAATTATACCTCTACCTCTACAAAAGAAAGTTAAACAGTTGATAGGTACAACTGCCTTTACGTATTTTCAAAAAATAATGTTCTTTCAAACACAGTCATTTTTTGGTTTAATATACGATGTTCTCTTTAGGCCTCTCCATCAAAGTCTGATGAATATTCCGATTAAATATTTAAATATATTCCAATAAAATAATTCCCTCATAAAGCTTTGTATGTTTTTGAAATCAACATTTAAGCCAGACTTGTTAAATCAGGTAACGTTACTCAGAGCACTGGAAAAATGTCCAGTCCTGCTTTTTCAGCAAACTCACATCATTGACCATGATACAATAATGCAAAATGCTTGCAAATTCTTGATGCTGAAGTAGAAATAATGCTTTATTCAAACTTAGATTACATTTCAAGTTTTCACTGTAAGGCTTAAAAATGTCATATTTTGAATCAGATTTTTTTTTTTAAAAAAATGTATCTTAAATCCTATTGATGATCTATCAAGCCTGGCACCATTTCATCTTCAACTGTCTCTATCTACCAGGTGGACAGACACCATTAGTAGTATAGATTCCCCTTCCCAAGTTCCCCATTCTGGATAGCTGGGTGATGAAGAAGGGAGGAGAGGAAGGAAAGTCGCATTAAATCTATAATCTTTACACTCTTTTAAATAGTTCTTAAAACAGTTCCCTAGCTTTTAAAGTCTGCTTGCAAAAATTCAAATTTGCACTTCAATTTTCATACTCACAGAGGGCTAATTCTTACACTGAAATCCTTTCAGTGAATTCAGATATTAATTTTGTCATAACAGAAGTGGCTTTAACTGCAAATGAAAGCCTGTTTGTTAACAATATTGTACCTGACACTGAGAATGATACTTTTTTTCCTGGTGCTGATGGAGATTACTGTAAATTTTAACTTTATACAGATAACATAGTTCAGGTCTTTGCATGCTACTATGTTCTTATTACAAATAGCATACTACTAACATTATACATAGAATTTTCCGACTACTAGCTATGACAGAATGAAAAGCTAAATTTTATATATGGTGTCAATATAATCATAATATTAACAAGAAAACATATCTGAAAATCCTATTTTCTATACTGAATGGGGAAAATAATATTAAAGGGGAGAAGCCAGTTAAATGACACTTGGAAGTTTTGAGGATCAAGAAAAATAAACAGGTATCCCCATTTGAAAATCTTCCACAGTTACTTCATGGAAAAGAAACATGGATATTTTCTAGTCACTTTATTTCAAGGCCTCGCAGAACAAAACTCTCAGACATATGCATACATAAAACAACCCCACCAGTCCACATCAGTATGGCTGAGAACAGAAACTGGCCATTTACCAATACTTCTGAAGGTGCATTTGAACCTTTTCAACTGCTAGTTTAGATTATCATCCATGTCCGATGACAAAACTGCCAAATATTTGTTTGTTGGAGTAGACCCAATTAAGTTCAGTCAATCTAACTTTCAAATGGCACCAGCAATTAGCCTAAATGATTCAGAAACTTGGCCTGTCGTTCAGATATGTTATGGGTCTCCAACCCCCTGCAGCCAAAATGAGAGTACACAGTGTGTTTATCCACTGTGGCTTAGCTTTTTCGGCCATGACTAGGCCATCAAAATGGTACGCTATGCTTAATTTTCAACATCGGTCTGAAAACCATTCAGTTGACATAGACAAATTCTCATTAAGCCACACTTCCACCCATCCTGGATTCCAGCTAGTGCTTTCTGCAGTTATAGAGGGCAGATGAGGTAATCAAAGGCTACAATCCTATATGCATTTAGCTGGGATCAAGTCTCTGTGAATTCAACTGGACTTAATTCTAAGCAGACTTGTACAGAATCGTGCTTGTTATTGAATGAATTGAATGAGGGAAACTGCTGTTTTTCAATGTGGGAACATTTTTACTGTTAATCTTTTATTCTAAATGCTATAATTTCTGTTAAAGTTTGCAGCTGAAATAAATGAACCAAACCATGATATTTATAAGCAATTCCACTGTCTCCCTATACCTCTTTTGCAATAGCCACTGATTGTGAAAAAGAAATTAGTGCAACATTTTTATGATACTGAATGCTTGTCCACACTACAAAATTAAACTGATTTAGTCCTCAACTGCAGAGTACCCAGAGAAATGCCATTCATGGGAGTGGACTACAGTTCTCCAGCAATGAATTCAAAGTACTTCACCAAATTCTAAATACTAGGATTTCATAGGATAAAAGAGCCATGACAGAGAAAGGAGTATCAACCTAATGTAATGATGTAATGCAGATATACAGTAGGTCCCTTGTATCCACATGACCAGTATCCAATTTCACTTCTTCATGCTGAAATGCAGTTCAAAAACATTTTGTCCCATCTGTTTTTGGACCACATTTTGTTGTTAATTTTTATGATTTCATGAGTTGGCATTGGTCATGGATTGCAAATAATGGCTGCAAAGCCTTCTTCCTCTTAGATTCTAAAATTCTGTCTAGTTTCAGGGGTTCCTTTCCAAGCTGCATACTCATCTTGATACCTATGCCATTCACCTCACTGAAAATGATAGCATTTCATTATCTACATTTTCCATTATCCACAGTAAGTCTGGGAATGTATCCTCTGTGGATATGGGGAACCGACCATACTCTTAATCTCTAAAAGGCCTTTGGTTCTATTTTCTTTGACATTTCTTTCAAAAATGCGTATTCCATATGTTTTCCCTCTGCCCAATATCTGTATTAAAGTTTCTAGGGTAAACAAAATAATTCCCAGTTTCGGCTTGGCATTCCTTGTTTCAGAATACAGGTGTCAGCAGCAATTTATCTTGATTCCTTTCAAAAACAAGCTAGGACAGGACAGGACAGAACAGCTACCTCCTAGCTGGGCTCCTGGAGAAAATCAGGAGATGAATTTTTCTCCATCCCTATGTCAGGAAAACCTTCAACTATTAAACAGAGGCCTACCAGAAAATTTACACTGTCACCTCTTGGTCCAGAAGAACAGAGCTGACTTCAGACTCTATGAAACTCAAGGAGTGACATGGGGTGTCACATCACCTCTAACATTTCACAGATGAAAATCAGGAAACATGTGGCCAAGCACATCAGAGTGTGGTCACAACAGCAAATATTATTAATGAAGAAGAACATACAACCTAGGAGAAGTTGTGGGAGTTTGCTTTCACCTGAGCTGATTGTGAAGTGCAAGATTCCACCTCCTCTTCTCATCTTCTTGCTCAGTTAGCAGACTACAAAAAATGTTGTAAACTATCTTCTAGCAATTAAAATAAACTGAAGACAAAGGAGGAAAGTGGGAAGAGAAGAAAGAAACTGGTGCATTAGAAAAGCAGCTGAAAAAGTAGGATGACAGAGAACTAATTAGGACTGTCACTGGCAAATTGGAATAGTGAGTGGCTACGCAGTCACATTTCCAGTCCTATCCTAACTCACAGGGTTCTTATAAGGATAAAAGAGGCCAGGGAATCTGAACCTCCCTGGACAAAGAATGAGATCTTTTAAAAAGAAAAAAATCAAAAAGCACAATGAAGCCTCAATTGCAGATCAAGTGCTATCAATGCAAGGAGAATGTGGAAAGATCCAGTCACGAACTGGAAGCAAGCCACGAAGCAGATAGGAGAATGTCATCCAGGAGCCTTTAATATAGAAACAGATTTTTTTTACCTTCTTCATAAGAATACGTAGGAGAATAAATGCTCCTGAAATAGCTAAAATGTTGTACATGAAAGGGAATGAACCTACATTTCTTGGCAGCAACTAGAATTTTCAGTTTTGTTAGGTGTGTAATTGGGAAAATAATACCTTTCTGATTTGGGGCTTCATGCAGTCTGTTAGGCTGCTGTAAACACTTTTATTTCTTAAAAGTGACACCACAGCTTTCACTACAGATGTGCGACTTTAATAGCTAGCCCGTTTTGTACAGCATAAGTTTTCATGGACTAGTTTTTATGATCCCACAAGACTCTGCTGTTTTCGGTGCAAAAGACTAATAAATCTACTCCCCTGAAATTACTACAGTAATAATTCCTGTATTTTTCTTTTTAATTGATTTTATTGTATTGGTTTGAATTTTACTGTTGCATTTATTTTGTAAGCTGCCCATACTCTCCAACATTTCACAACATTTCACATATGAAAACACGGACACAAATAGTGAAGATGGCAAAAGTTATTAATGAGGAAGAATGCATGAGCTAAAAGAAGCTGTACCAGTTTGCTTCTGCCTGAGCCTACTGGAAAGGGCAAGACTCCACACCCGTCCTATCTTCTTGCCCCACCCATGAACTGAATGCAAACTACTTTTGCAGTTTGAACTCAGTTTGCCTCAATTGAAGTAAGCTGAGGACAAAGGGGGAAAGTGGGAGGAGGAGAGAGAAACAGAGATATTTTAAAAGCAGCTGAAAAAGTGGGAAGACAGAGTTAATCATGATTGTCCCTACCAAATGAGGTATGAGGTGACCTCTACAGCACTGTGAAAGTAGAAAGTATGTAAACATGTAGTATATTTAAATTGGAGAGGGGAGATAAAGTGATATCCTATTTTGTCAAATTACCTATGGTAGTTTTTCTTTAAAGAGAATGAGTAATGTCTGATGATTTAGATGACCTACTACAACATGCAGTGATTGTGAAGCGAGTAAGTACTTGGCACACTTGGGAATAAACTTTATTGTGGTTGAGTTCCCAGCCACATTCCACTTTTGAGTAAGTCTTACTGTATTTTAGAATAATCAGTGAAAGTAGCTGTGTATCATCTAGAAACTGATTTAGAAACTTGCTGCCGGGAACTCTTGGCAGCCGTAGAGCAAATGTGGTCCAACGACAAAAGAGCTAGAATTCACTCTGAGAGAGATGAGTTCACAGGTTCTATCTCTAGCATGGTGCCATTGTGTGGCATCAGAAAAGTCACTTACTGTAAACTGAGAATGAGGGAGTGCATACATCTACAATGTTTTGCATTTTTTAAAAGGTCCTAAATACCCTAAAGCCACCAGATTCCATCTGCTCTTGGAAGCTTAACAGGGTCAGCCTTGGTTAGTACTTGGATGGGAGACAGTCAATGAATACCAGGTATTCTAGGCTACATTTCAGAGGAAAGAACTCACAAAACAACCTTTCAGTATTCCTTGTCCAAGGAAATCCTTTGAAATTCATGGAGTTGCCATAAGTTAACAGATAACTTGCAGACATGTAACACACATACATAAAAGGCAAGTAAGCGGCTACAAGAAGCTAATGCAGGCTTTTCTGGAACAGAATATATGTATGAGAAACCAGATGCAGTTCTGTAACTTCAAGAAGCAAGAATTTAACCTGATGCACCTCTCCCCTACACAGTCTGTTGCCTATATGCACAACTGCAGAAACTTCAGCACATCCAAAACTTCTGTAAGTACCAAGATTTATTAACTACAATCATAAGTTGCTGATCATTAGCTGAACATGAGTCAGCAGTGTGATCCTGCAGCAAAGAAAGCAAATAATATTTAGCATGCATTAATAACTATAGTTTCCAAGATAAGAGAAGTAATGGTCCTACTATATCCTGCACTAGTCAAGCCTCATCTGGACTATTGTGTTCAGTTCTGGGCATCTAATTTTAAGAAAGAAGTAGACAAGCTGGAGCAGGTTCAGAGAAGGGAAACAAGGATAAGAGAGAACAAAACATATGAGGAAAGGTTGAGGGAGTTGGGCATGTTCAGCCTGATGAAGAGAAGACTGACATGATCGCATTCTTTAAATATCTAAAGGGTTGCTATTGAGAGACAGTGCAATTTTGCTCCTTGTTGCCCCAGAGCACCAAGTCTGAATGGTTTTAAGTTACAGGTAGTTACATTTTTACTGAACATTATAAAGAATGTCCTGACAATAAGAGATATTTGGCAATGGAACCAAATACCTAGAGACGTGGTAGTGTGTCTTTTTCTGGATCTCTTCAAAAAGAGGCTGGATGACTACCTGCTAGATGCTTTAGCTGGAGTTCTTGCATTGACAGAGGGATTGTATTCAACAGCCCATGTGGCCCTTTCCAACTCTATGATCCTCTGACATTCTGTCTTGTAGGAGATGTGTGGGGATGATATTTTAGATTTAGTAAGTGGAAACGTGGTGAACACCTGCTCCACTTCATGTGATGGACTGCTTCAGATGAAAAGTATAATCTGATTTGGTTCAATCCAATCAGTCTGCTTGCATCAGGGAGCTCAAAATCAGGTGAAAGAAACTGGGATACTGTGATTTTTATTTAGTTGGTCACTACTTTGATCTCTGGTGGCTCAGATCCAGAGGATGGTAAAGTGTGCCTCAGCTCCAAGACAAGTAAATGGTGCACTGGTATAGCAATGCTTCCATCCTTACTTTCTATGAAGCATGCAAATACATCATAAGAAATTCCTGTATGCAAAGAGTATGCGAAGGGAGCTTGTAGCACCTCATGTTCAGCTTAAAATAGATGAATCTTCCTAAACAAGATACATGCGCACACACTGCAAATCCTACAACCAGCACTGCAGTTTAACAATATTCTTTTTTCCAAATAAATGGGGAATTTTTCATCTTAGTTTTATTGTTGCCTGAGAAACCCTGTACGTGAGGGGTACAAGCACAAATTGTGGATATGTACTCTGAGAGAGGCAGTTGAGTTCCGTTCTGTGGTGATTTTGCTCTCTTAATAGATTTTGTATGTTCTTCTGAACAGGAAACGCTTTATAGAAAAACTTGCCCGTAGGCATTGTACTGTACCAATTAAAGGATTCCTGAATTCAAGAACAAAGAAGTGCCAGTAGAACAACTTCTTTCTTGCTTTTTTTTTTTTTAGTCATTCAATGCATTTTCCTCCTTCCTCCGGTGCTGAGTTTGGATTAATCATTTATATTTGTAGTTTATGAGTTAGATGATGGGGGCAAAGTCACTTGGGAATAATGCTGGCAGATTTGTTTTAAATAAGCATTAGGTAAAGAAGTTAGGCATGCTTTAAAAACAAAAAGCTCTTAACAATGAGCATATTTGACACCCAGTAGAAATAGGGAAGCTGATACAGGTAATCTTAGTTAAAACTCTATCCTAGTTAAAAGGGTGGAGGACTATCATAGCAAACATGAGAGAAGACCTGCACTGTAGATTTTCATTTCTGCACTGGAAATGTGGCAGAAACAACGGCACAACACGTGTGTTTCATTCCTAAGATCCCACACTTGGTCCTTTGCATCTCAACTTATAAATATCTCAGAGCTGGAAAGATCCTCTACAAGAAAGTCAGAGCTGAGAACACTGGGTTGGTAGGAAACAACAAAGAGTGCTACAACAAAAACTAAAAATATATTATGGCATAAGCTTCTATGGACTATAACCCATTGCATCAGATGCAGGAAGTACTACACGGATTTTCAGCTACCTATTCAGCATACAGGCATGTGCAAAATTTTATTCCAGTTTACCTGCCGTTTGAAGAAGTTGTAGAGGGAAACCAAACTTTAAAAAGACAGTTTCTCAGCCATTTTATCCTACAATGTTATCAAGGTGATTTCATTTCAGCTGTACATTAGGGATGAAGTTAAATTCTATTGGGGTGGCTGCCATTTTATTTTAGCCCAAAAGCCATGTTCTTAGGTGCAGCTGCCACCATTAAAAATGGTTGTGTCTTTCACCATTCAATGAGGCTCACCAATATTTGCATGGTAGTTATGTTTCTAAAAACTTTTATATAGCCAACAGATAGTTCCTCTAGCAGGTCATTCTTTTTCAGAGATGTAGTGTTAAATATGTCTCCAAAGAAAAGGAAGTATTAAAACCAGGCTTGTTCAAAATACAAAGTCACAACATACTGTTCTGTGGAAACCTTTTTTAAAACAATGCAAAGTACTAATGTTGATTGTTGTTGTTTTTTAACATTTTGACCTTTTTTAAAAAAAAAAAAAGTCTTGCAACTCTTCCCAATAACTTTTTTGAGATGGAAAATGAGAGTTTAACAATGTGGGTTTTTTCCCCAGAAGCAGGTTATAGAATTCAATGGGACTTACTTGTAAGTCTGAGAAATGAATGAAAGAAGAAAAGGTGGGAAAGGCTTTTCAAGAAACTTTCTCTTCAAATTACTGGATCAGTTGTAGAAATATTTGGTTAGACCATTTCCCCCCCAGCAGTAATTCATGCAAATACACCTAGATGCACGGAGAATTGCAGAAAGCTCAACAAAGAGAATGCATGTACTGATGCTTAATTATGAACAGAACTGGAAATGTTCAGATTAACGCCACCTCTGCACACCAGGGTGATTGCAAAAAAAAAAAAAAGGCCCCGCCTGCTTCAAAAGGCTGTTCTAATTATAACTTATCATTTCTCTAATCAAACCGCAGGCTTTTAAAAACATAAAAACTCACTCACCCTGAAAGTTCAAGGGAAAGCAGAAGGAAAACTTCACATTTCCTGTCCTATCATCAAAGCTCAATGCTTGCCATGCAGAAAAGAAGAAATACAGTAAAATATTGCAGTGAAGTAAGAGTGAATATGTTCTGGGCAGAGGAAAATGAGAAGAGGCAAGAGCCTGTCCCATCTCTTTAGCTACAGGATTTCCTGTCTTAGAGCAGAATCATGTCACAGTTGATGCTGTGGGCTAAAGAAAAATGAAGGATTTGCATCTCCAGAGTGTTGAAGATTGACTGAAACCCCCTCAACCCAATCATCTATGGAGTGTATTTCTCATTCCTCTTTCTGCTGGGTTTCAAGATGTCTTAACTTCAAGGGATATTTTCCACACAGAAACATATCACAGCCTAAGGGCAGGGACAGGTTTGCATAATTGGCTGAGCATGACCTAGAATCATCCCACCCAGAGCCTACCCACACCATCAGCTGACTCAGATTTCAAGCTTTCTTTTTGTAAAACAATAACAACAACATACGTTCCAAGCCCATGGAGGGTATAGGGCAAAACATGCAGTTACTGTTCTGAGATCTAACAGTTTTCTGGGAAACAAGGCTGCTACTCCCTTTCAAGGTATTTCAACAATGAATGAAATCTCATACCTTTGAATAACATTTTTGGAGATTTAGAAAAGTTGAGTGACTTCCCCTTTCCCAGTTCTCTAGAAGAATGTTGCAATCTGGAAGGAAAGCCTAGCTTTTGGGGAAACCCTAGTTGAAGCCTATTTTTCAGTACCATCTATAAAGAGTGCATAGAAAACAAAGAAACCATAGGAAATAGCAATCTAGCAAAGCTAAATAATTCTGCAAAACCGAATAGGATAGAAATAGAATAAAATGTTTTAAAACTAGTACAATTATTATTACTTGTATTGTTTTTGCACAATGGGAATGGCAATCTTATGCATTTTTACCGACTTTTTGGCAGGAGGGGAGCCAAATTCCGTTTTATCACTCCACTCTCTTTTGCTATAGTTAGACCTCACCTAGAATGCCATGCCTATTTCTAGGTACCACAAAGGATATTAACAAACTGGAATGTGCCCAATGTCTTGTGGCACCTTAAAGACTAACAAGTTTTATTTGTCTCAGCCTTTTGTGGACTGCAATCTGCTTCCTCCGAGGCATGAGTATTGCCTTGGCCGGTACACTTGGTTTGGTGGGTGTGTATAATAAATGAGGTGAAAGGAAAGGAAAATTGTCTTAACAACCAGTATTAGGGGACAGTAAAGACACTCTAGCATAGATGAGCTGATTAACACAGGATGATGAAAAGTTATATAGACAGAGAAAGTAAAACTACACCAGTTTCCAGTAATGATTCAATATTTAATCTGTATCTCTGAAGAAAATCACACACTGCTTTTCCCCCCTGCAGCTTGTATCTTTGCTCTTAATTTCTTTTATATTTTCCCTTATGAATCAGATGAAAATGC
Source organism: Ctenosaura bakeri (assembly GCA_948474755.1). NCBI lineage: Eukaryota > Metazoa > Chordata > Lepidosauria > Squamata > Iguanidae > Ctenosaura > Ctenosaura bakeri. Next base: position 262,525 of record CAOLHI010000927.1, on the reverse strand, counting down.
CACCCTTGGGAGCTTTCTGTGGTATTCTTATGGATCTGCAGGGTATTTTTTTCTTTTTGTTTTTCTTTAGTAAAATAAGTAATGAGGAAAAACAGTGATCTAATGAGAATATTACTTGGTCACTTGTATAAGACAAAACAATACTATTATTATTGCTGGGGTGATGATGGTGATGATAACTATTTGTGTCACAACAGCAATATGGCCACTAATCCAGCACTCTAAACTTTACACTTTCTGTACACTGGTATATAAAAATGCTACCATGGCCGAAATATAGTGGTTAAAAAATGCAACAATTAAAGTGTGTCAGTACTCAGATTTGAGGGACTGGAATATGACAGCCATAAATGGAGAACTTATTTTAGTTCAGGGGCTGAATTCAATTTTAGGGAAGCTCTCAGGGGAGCACATTCCAGTGATGGATGGGGCCAAATCCAAAACTGTGATGCCAAAAGCACCAGCATATTTCAGTTTTAGAGCTCTTATTGTGAGTAACTAACTTGTAGGAAAGCTGTTCATTCTTTCTGAAAGAGGAAAAGATCATGGCCCAAATCCTAATTTAAAACTGGCTAGAGGAGATCTGTTGAATCAAATGAATGTACCTACATGTTGATTCACCACTCAACTCAAATACAAATTCCTCCTTTAAAAAATGGAGCTAACTAGTTGAATGACCCTACTTCAGTTGGGACTAACCAACAAGATTCCAGCCTATATAAAAGTTGGGAAGCCACTAAATGATGGTTTGATGGGGAAAAGGTGGGAGCACATGAGGAACTGTAAGATGGATGCACGGGGAACTCAGGAGGTAAGATGTTTTGTGATTATAAATCTTCCATGGGCTCAGGTATCCTTCCTTTCCTGTTTGGACTCCTTCCTCCCTTCTGTGGTTTTCATAAACTGTACAGTGCTCATATAAGAGTTGCTCAGGAGAACACAGAAGCATAACTGTGTTGCCCCCTTATTGGACATATTATTTAGGCACTGTGGCTAGGTTTTTGTGTCCTATGTTGCCAGAAAACTGAATGTAGAGCCATACTGGTAGGAGGAGCAGATAAAGAAAAATCATTGAGTATAAATAGAACTGTTGCCTGGGGGAGCTCATTTTTCATTAGAAAGATGAGTAAGCTATCATTTTTTACTTTCTATCTGATATCACTGGAACGTGCATAGTTCATTGTTGCATTTTTTTTCTTTTAGGAGCAAATCCATGTCACAGCTAACATTATTCAGACACTCCCGGTTTCATCAACAGCTTTTCCCTCATGGCAATTCAGTGTACTCAAACACTGACCAATGAAGATGCTTAAAAGTTATTTTCACTGCACAAATCAAGGTCCAAGCCACACAAATATTTTTGATCTGGTCAACAATCATGACAGGTCAACAAGACCAAAACAACAAGACCAAAACAAGTGACGCAAGTGAAATGGCCACAGGCTTTTATATGGTACCACTGTAACTTATCTCACCCACATCTGAAGCTCACTTAAGAAAGAGAATTAAACAACAGCAACACTTTCATGGCTCCTGCAAAAATGCAAGTTCAGGCCTACAAGGGGTGTGAGTTATTAAAACTGGGAACAGTGAGATTAGGCCCTGAATGGTTCTCTTTGTGACATGTATAGGAACGAACTAAGCAGTTAAAGCTGATAGGAAACAACAAGGGGCAGGCTTATCATCACCTCCTCCCGCATAAATGAATGACTTGACATCCACTCCTATAGAACAAAGTGAAATTCTTCATTTGAGAAAGCTCAAATGTGTAGCAAGGGCAGGACTTGTTCCCATGCTCTCAAATTGGACAATGGTCTGCAGTGAGGTGCTCCCACTATAATCACAGGCATTTGAGCAGTATATGATAGAATCAATAATTTGGTTCTGGTTTAACTATAATTGTCATTCTCAGTAGAGCTGAACTGAGATGGAATCCTCAGTGGTTTCTTTCATCTCAACCACTATTAGAAGAAATGGGGAAATAGCTTGAAATAATTAACTAACCTGCTGATGAAGCAAATAATATGGGATGTGTTCAAACCAAGACTCACTACATTTTTTCTTTTAGTTCTAAAAGTAAAAATATCTGAAGTCACAAAGAAATTGTGCTTTTGTTTATCAACATATTTCAGTATCCCCTCCAAGAAAAGTATCACCCACAGGCCTACCAGTTTCTACAGAATGTTTAGTGTGATGTTTTGACAGTATTCTGGATGCAGTACACTACAAAAGTTATTAACAAAAGCAGCACCTGCAGTGTTTGGATTGCTTACAAAGTTATAAGTGTCGTGTCTGAATTTTGCAATTCACACCTTTGTCTGTGAGAACCACAGAACCTCTTCATAAATTTAAGGGATCTGGTGCAAAAGGCAAGCATTTTCCAAACAATTCAAGAAACTGCTTTTCCCTCCAAGCTCATTAAATATATTGCCATCTTTCAAAATTAAATACACAAAAGATTTTGCACTAAATACACACATGCATACAGGGACCATGTTCTCCATGTTCTGGAGATTCTTTGCTTATTGTGCATGAGGAAGCATACTGATATGTGATATGAGTGACAGCCATGTGGTTGCTCCTACCAATAGGAGGTGCTTCAGTAACTATATACTGTTCTCTGCAGGAGGGAAAAGCTTAGCATCTGAACTCAGGGTTCTGGTCTCTCTCTCCCCTATCAAGCTAGGGTTAGGGTCTGAATTTGGCTTAAGATTCTTGGCTTGTATGGGAGTGAGAAGATATGCTTAGGTTTCAGATGCAAGGCTAATCTGTAAACACACTAAAATCTCCTTTCTTAAGAACCAGTCAGTAACCCAAAGCCCACCAGAACAAACAGATCTTCGCCTGCCATTGGAAAGACCAATTTAGGGCCAATTTAGCCTCTCTTTGAAGGGAGTTCCTCAGCCTTGGCATAGCCTAAATATGTCAGAATGGGAGGCACTGGCTAGCATGCACCAGAATAGTCACTTCTGAATGACTGGTAATCAGGGATTTTGCTTTTTGTTTTGTGTAAATGAGCCATTGCGTTTTACAAAGCATGAATTTGTACCTTATGAATATGGACGCCACACAGGTCTTTTTCAGAGATAAAGCATGCACAGATAGCAATTTTTTAAAAATATTGTTGCTTACCATCATCCAAATAGGCTTGGTCAAGATTCTGTTCCTGTTTAACAGTGACTCCTGTTGGTACTGTTTCTTTCTGCTCACCTACTGGCGGTCCATTTTTGACTGTTCTCTGCTGCTGAATCACGGTAGGGTATGAACTTGGGCTTAACCTTTGTGCCTGGTTGGCCTGAGGCTGGCTGGGTCTCACTCCACTGGATGTAAAATTTTCACTACACATGATGTGCTGAAATTCTTGATGGCTTTCACACCTCAGCTGTTGATTGGACGTTGGAGAGCAGTGAATCACAGGAGAAGACTGTTGATTGGCTGAAGAATGGTGGAGCACTGCCGAGCTTTGGCTAGGGGATCCTGTGTGCACTAGCACTGACCTGTGAACATCTGGAATGGAGACTTGTGCAGCCATCAAGCTGGACTGCTGGTAGCCCAGGTGGCTAGGACTGAGACTCTTGCTTCTTTGATATATTACAGCCCCTGGGTTTTGTTGAGGATACTCAGGAGAAGACAGGCTGGAACGCAATTGCTGGCAGGAAGCCATTGTGGCCACAAGACAGGAAGGAGATTCAGAGGCCATTGGATGGTGTGAATAATAAGGCTGTGTTACTGTTCTCAGACCACTGTGTACTGTATTGCAGATTAAAGCTGGATCATAATCATCAATGGGCTCTGTTTTGATGCACGGCACTGGAACAAAGTATACACAAAGAACATGATTCTAAGCAGCTTTGAAACAGTTAAGAGGAGGAAGCAGAACGGGCACAAACAACCAACACATTGTACATTTCCCCTCACATTCATAGGCAGTAGCAGCTCATGGCTTCCATTGGACAGTGAGCCTCTTTTACATTTTAAGCTGAACTTTAAAAGGAACTATCCAAGGTCCTGAATTCTATCTCCAAAATAGATTTGATAGCTCTTTTAAAGTTCTGATTTAATCCCAAAGTGGATTCCCTGCCCCAATGACAAAGGAGCCACTACTAATTGTATGCACACATGTGTTCATTATTGGTTTAGTGCAACATCGAGCAATGGCTTGAATGTGTGAAAGGGCCGTAATAGGGCAGGAAAAATTATCATGTCTCCTCCTGTCATCTCAAACACAATGCTTGGCACAGATTGGACCTCAAACATGGGGTTACAGTCAACTGGGTCATGCATGAGCACAACTTCCACATATAGATATCACAGAATCATCCCTCAGAGCTGTGGAATCTAGGTTGTATCTAGTCAGTCATAAAATCACTAGGTGGCCGTGCAGATCAATTTTCAGCTTATGAAATTGTATTATTAATGAGCAATATCCTGTTCCAAACCAAAGTAACCTAAATTCCAACCTACAAAAAATGAATTCTGAAACTCAAATGAAGGAAGACTTCATTGTTGATTCTTGTCAGTTAAAAAAAGCAAAGAAATGTACAAATATAAACAGAACTACTACATCCTTGTGTACACATGTATCTATAATTACACTCCTAGGATATTAAAAGAGCTGGCAGAGGTCATTTCGGAACCGCTTGCTATAATCTTTGAGAAATCTTGGAGGACAGGAGAAGTTCCAGCAGACTGGAAGAGAGCAAATGTTGTCCCCATCTTCAAGAAGGGAAAAAAGAGGACCCAAATAATTATCGCCCAATCAGCCTGACATCAGTGCCCGGAAAGATCCTGGAGCAGATCATTAAGCAGTCAGTTTCTAATCACTTAGAAAGCAATGCGGTAATCACGAGAAGTCAACATGGATTTCTCAAAAATAAGTCATGCCAGACTAATCTTATCTCTTTTTATGATAGAGTTACTAGCTTGATAGATGAAGGGAATGCTGTGGATGTAGCATATCTCGATTTCAGTAAGGCCTTCAACAAAGTTCCCCATGACATTCTTGCAATGAAGCTAGTAAAATGTGGGCTGGACAGGGCAACTGTTAGTTGGATTTGTAACTGGTTGACCGACTGAATCCAAAGGGTGATCACGAATGGCTGCTTTTCATCCTGGAGAGAAGTGACTAGTGGGGTGCCACAGGGTTCTGTCCTGGGCCCAGTGCTGTTCAATATTTTTATCAACAACTTGGATGAAGGAATGGAGGGCATGCTCATCAAATTTGCAGATGACACCAAATTGGGAGAGGCTGCTAATATGCCAGAGGACAGGATCAAAATTAAAAATGACCTGGATAGATTGGAGAGCTGGGCCAAGGCGAACAAAATGAAATTCAACAGAGAGAAGTGTAAGGTCCTACACTTAGGTAGAAAAAATGGAATACAGAAATATAGGATGGGGGACACGTGGCTGGATAGCAGTACGTGTGAAAGGGATCTAGGAGTCTTCATAGACCACACGCTGAACATGAGTCAGCAGTGTGATGCGGCAGCCAAGAAAGCCAATGTAATTCTCGGCTGCATCAATAGGAGTATGGTGTCTAGATCGAGGGAGGTACTGGTACCACTCTACTCTGCTTTGGTTAGACCCCATCTTGAATACTGTGTCCAGTTCCGGGCACCCCAATTCAAGAAAGGCATGGTCAAGCTGGAGCAAGTCCAGAGGAGGGCGACCAAAATGGTGAGAGGCCTGGAAGCCATGCCCTATGAGGATAGGCTTAGAGAGCTGGGTATGTTTAGTGTGCAGAAGAGAAGGTTATGAGGGGACATGATAGCCATGTTTAAATACTTGGAGGGATGCCATGTAGAGGAAGGAGAGGGCTTGTTTTCTGCTGCTCCAGAGACCAGGACAAGGAGCAATGGATTCAAGCTGCAGGAAAGGAGATCCCACCTGAACCTCAGGAAGAACTTCCTGACAGTCAGGGCTATCCGGCAGTGGAATATGCTGCCTCAGAGTATAGTGGAGTCTCCTTCTTTGGAGGTGTTCAAGCAGAGGCTTGATGGCCATCTGTTGGGATTGCTTTGAGTGTGTTCCTGCATGGCAGGGGGTTTGATTGGATGGCCTGTGTGGTCTCTTCCAACTCTACATTTCTATGATTCTATGATTCTATTATTCTAACTCTTCTTCTAAGGGAAAATATATCTTTATCTATGTATATGTATATCTATATATAGGCAGGCAAATATATACTGGCCATGAAAAGGTCTCTGTATCATACATCAGAAAATTAAGTCAGGGAGTTATGAACCTTCACTGATGGTGTTAAATTTTACTGTTTTAGAATTTGCTTCATCTGTTTTGATTGCAGTGATGAACAAAGGACCTCAACTGCTTAATTCCAGTTGAACAGAAAATGTATTTTTAATAAAACAGCTACATGGGTATATTCAAGAAAAGAAAAGTAAATTTTCATGATACTTTGCTCCAAACCCCTTTCCATAACAAATTACCTGGATGGTAGGTGAAATGTTGTGGCTGGCTTTTTTTCCTTTTTCCATTGATCACATAGAAATTCACCTTGATTGGAGTACGAATGTGCTTGTTCCGATATTCTGGTATCTCTACAAAAAGCATATTCTGAAAATAATAGGAAGCGGATGTGGGGAAGAGACAACAATATGACGTTAGAGTTTTCCCTGGATCTTGGCTATTATGCCATGGGGTAACTACTAGAGGTAATTTTGTTTTTCTCCACTGCTAGAATGTAGCAGATCTTGGCTGAGGAGGAAACAGATTTTCTTGTTTACTACACCAGCAGCCTTAGATAACCTTTCTGCACAGTATTTAGGCAACAGAAGCTAGAACACAAGGGATATTATCATGATTTAATGTCTTTCATTTATGCAGGTAAGCTAGCCTCATTGCCTTACATCTAGCTATTTTGCATAGCTTTCATCTTTCATTTGCTGGTGGCATATTAATTTTATCCTGGGATTATTCTGTTCTGCAGACTACAGTCATTCTCTGGAAGATTCTCAAATACCTCGCACTGTTTTTCTGTGGTTTCTAAAGTATGACAGAATCACCACAATACAATACTCAAGGATTAAACATGATAGCCAGAGTTCAAGAGCTATGGAAAATATAGGGGCATCAGTGCTAGTAAGTGGCCAGCAAAACTCTGCTAATGTAAGGCACACCTTTCAGTAAACAAAAAAAATTTCAGTATCGATGAGTTTAACAATGCACCCAAATCTGTGCTGGATTGCAGCCTTTGTGTTTAGAAGGCTTTTCTTGCTCCCACTGAATGAAACTTGATGTCTAAAGGGAAGAGGATATGTTGATACAACTTACAGGCTGGCTCTTATCTTTATCCACTGTGGCTTCCATTTCCCATATCTGTTGTCCATCTGGAAAAAGAAAAGTTCTGCATAACAACTGTGTTCCAGAACATATAGAATATGCATGTAGTTAAAAAGTTAAATCATCATGCTCCCTTCAAGGCACATTATACCATTTTCAAGCATTTAAAGTTCTTTCTGCACATTATCTTGCTGTAATTTGTATTAACAACCCTGGAAGTCATCATTTTCCATACTGCAAATAGGAAGCTACGGCTGAAAGTACAGTGGCTTTCTTAGGACCACTGAATGAGTCCAAGGCAAAAATGAGATACAGATTGGAGCCTTCCAAAATCAGGTCATAATCTTTTGCTCATTTACCTGGGAGTGAATCTCACTCAACATTTCACCTTTCCTCAGTGGCAGAGCTTGGAGTGTGTGTGTGTGGGGGGACTATGGAGCGAGAGGCATGGCCAGGGTGCGTGGGGGCATGGCTATGGCCTGGGATGCCCCAGAAACATTGCCACCTGGGTCAAATCGCCCCCCCCATGTTCCTACACGACTGCCTTTCCTCTCAGGAAACATGGAATGTGACTGCTCTGTTAGTTTTGTAACAACTCCGCAGCATACCAAATCACAAACATGGTAAACTCCAGGTCAATTGTAAACATTTGGTTTCTGAGAAACTCTGGCAAAAGGTTTTTTAAAATTATTTTTAGGACATCAACACAATGAAATGGTTTGCCTAAGCACTTCCTTTAATATTAATTATCCAGGATCAATAATACAAAAATTATGCCTGCTGGAATTTTGCTGGGGGTTTTTTCCCCTAACTTTGCAACTTTGCAGCTATTCCCAAAAAGGATCTGATAAACAAGTCACAGCCTTTCCTAGTGCTGTTTAATACCATCATATCTTGATCTCTCTCAGCTGGCACAGAAGAAAAACAATTGATAAACACCCTTCAAGAAATCTTTTAACATATTTTAAAAATGCTATGATGTTCCCACAACTTGAGCCTCTTCCTTGAGCTAAAATTTTCCTAGTCACTTCAATCCTTCCTTGTTGCTCTTAAGACCTTACACGAGTTTCTTTCCTTCCTCTCTACTTTGTCAGCATATTACAGGCAGTGCACAAATGTAGACAGCCATTTCTTTGGCACTTGAAGCATACTTCAGCTTTCTTGGATTGCTCCCAGGTATATTCATGTGAAGCTGGCTTATTGCTGAATGGAATGGAAAATAACTTCTACATTCTGTTATACAAATGCTCCCAAGAAAACCAGTTTTTTAAAAAGTCATCCTCAGATTTAAGTTGTGGATCATCCAAACTCTTTGCTCCCCAGTCCTCCTTCTCCTACATGCTAGCACCTGGTACTTCTGTTTTTGTAATAGTTCTTCTGAGGGACGATGTTAAATAGATGCAACTGGTTCTGTCCCAGCAGAATGCAAGCCACACATGATGTATGTTATAAAGGTATTAGCGGCACCTGAGGTCCCTTTTAAGTCAAACTAGAGATCTTACTTCAGAGTTGGCTCTGAGTAACATGGTAATGAAGAGGATAAAGGATAGTTTTGCAAGCCAGAACAATCAGTTCAGTGCAAGGAACTTGCATGTCAGTATTCTTAGAAGCTTGCAGTAAAATCACCATCCCTTGGGATGGTATGGGGAAGGAGGTGGTAGAAGAGGAGGGATGACTCAGACATGTCTGAGTCAGAAAGACCTCTGGGACTGCCCCTGGGGTGATTGCAGTTTACACCCCAGCCCTTTCTCAAGGGTGTTTCCTACATGCACACAGTACTCCATTGTTTTTGTAGTCAGCTAGTGTGTAAAGTTTCCAGATTTTCAGTGTGTGTTGATGTGTCCTTCCCAAACCATCCCGGGTAAGCACAGCAGCTGCACAACTTAAGTGAATACTCAGTTTTCTAAACAGGTTAATTACAGCACCGTCACAGACAATCAGCCAAGTCAGGGTGACCTAGATTGCAACGCAACAGACTAAACATTGGACAGGCAGCTTAAAGCTCAGGTATACACTGTGCTTTTAACAATAACTGTGGTGATAAATAAATAAATACATACAGACACATAAACATAGCCAAGGTGACCCAATTCTAAGCCAAGAGCTCAATTCAGGAACCTGAATGCTGAGTTCTGCAATTTCTGTGCAAGGTTAGCAAGTTTGCAGAATTTATTCTGCTTCTGTTTATCATGAGAAAGAGCAAGGAGCTAGATAAGACAACAGATTTCTCCCTCTTTCTCGCCCACTTGAAATCTTTCGAAACCAGCATCAGAGGGCTTGAGTTGCAAGCATTATGGATTAGGTCAGTGGTGTCCTACCTTTGGTCCTCTAGGTGTTTTGGACTTCAGCTCCCAGAATTCCTGACTGTTAACCAAATAGCTAGGGTTTCTGGGAGCTGAAGTCCCAAACAACTGGAGGACCAAAGGCTGGACACCACTGGATTAGGTGCTGGCTCTTGGCACAAATAGCACTGCTGGCCAGATGGTTAAGTCACTGACCATTTTAGTTAGGTGTTTCTCACAGCAGCGCTTGATCTTCCTGGCCTGAGCAATCAGCAGATACTGAAGGGCCAATCTGGTGATATGAATGCAGAAGAGTAATTGGGCTACTGCCTTCTCTCTGGCTGATCAAGTTGTTGCAGGATAAAGTTGCTGTAATTCTGTCTGTCTCTCCACTTCCCTGCTTCTATCCTGCCTGTCCTCAAGGACACTAAAAAATTGACCCAACTACAATCTAAAGATTCTACCACATAGGGATTCTATCATATACATCTCACCTTAGTCTACTACATGTAAGAGTACAGTCACAAACACTGAACTAACATAAACTAGGCACAGCCTTAGACTGAGCACTCCAGAGACCAGTGACTCATGCTAAACCCACAGAAATATTTGATTCCGTTTAGTGATCAAACCACTGGGATAGGACTAATAAAAGCCTATGAATCTACAATGCTAAACGTAATCAGATGATATTCTAGAATTTAGATATACCCCAAATCTACAAGAGGTCTTGAGGGGAAAATAAAGATAAGCAAAATTAATGACACTCTCACTCAAATTGATGAGCATTTTTATGTTGCACTTTTTTTCTTCATTTACACATATTTCCATGTGCCCAATAGGCAAATATTTCCCCTGCAAACCTGTCACCTGGGACAGCTTGGGCTTTTGTAACCCAGTATTAAAAAGTAAATATCTCATAGCAATTGTACAGACCTTTTGGCTTATGTATCACACTCCATCTGCTTTGATTTTGTTATCTTCAGTGTCCTAATTTTAGAAAGCATTTCCTTTTCGTTTAACATCTCTCAGTATTAGAATTGCTGTACGTCAGTGTCAGAAATAGGGCTACCGATATAAGAAATCAGTGTTGTGCTTTTGGGGGGCAGGCAGTCACCCCATAACCTGGAACAGCAGCAGCAGCACTTCATAATTTTAAAATTACTTATTACATTTTATCTCATCTTTTTCCTTCAAGAAACTCAGGCTGGTATCCATGATCCTATCTTCTCCACCTCCTTTGCCTCCCAATTTTCTCTTCCCAACAGCTCTTTAAAATAGCTTAGATTGAAAAAGTAGCTCTAAATCAGCCAGTTAGTTTTGAATCTGACTACCGTTAGGTGCCCAAACCGACTCCATACTTCACTGGTTCTAGCCTGCCACTTTAGCTGCCACACCACACCAGCTGGCTTTAAGATTAGAGCTAAAACCTCTACACCAAAAGTCTTCTTTTCTAATCCCAGATGTGTCTACTTTGTAGTTGCAAGCACCATAGAAATGTAACATGGACATGCTCAGTGATACTTTGATTTTGTTTAGTGCTTCACTTGCTATACATACTGGTTTTTTATTAAGTTTTAGGCCCAATTCTTGACTTTTAAAAGCACTTCATGAGTGGCAACCTACAAATTTCAACAATGTGCTCTTCTTACAAATCTTAATCCAGTCTTCCTGTTAAGATATTTGCCATTTTGGGCTGAAAGACAGGATATATTTGAGAGACTCTTTATTAAAAGGGGCACCCCTGAAAAAAACAGTAACAGCAATGGAGTCCAAGAAAGGCATCTCTATGATTGTCCTGAGGTGTGAACCCAGGAGCCTAATTATGGTAAAGTCATCACATCTTATCTGATCTTAGAAGCTAAGCAGGGTCAGTTCTGGTTAGTACTTGGATAAGAGACCATCAATGAATACCAGGTGCTGTAGGCTATACTTCAGAGGAAGGAACTGGTAAAACCACCTCTGAGTATTCCTTGCCTAAGAAAACCCTATGAAATCCATGTGATCACCATAAATTGACAGACACATGAAGCTAGGGTTGGTTCCCAGATCTCATGAGTTGGATTCTCTTCTCCAGTTCTCCAGGCAAGGTGGAGGAATCTCAGGGTACACCATTGTCTTGGAAAGTGTGTGTATATAAATATTTTCCTCATTACTTAGAATTTGTATTTTTTTACCTGAATGGTATACTCTGTATAACTGCAGTTGATCATTAATTTATCATACTTAATGCTGTCACCATGAGCTGCCTCTTGTAAAAACAACCTTATAATAGCATCAAGGCCCACCCTCTGTGACATACCAGGGAGCCTCAGGTTTGGGCCTTGAAATATTCAGGGCCTGACAATCCTATATGGAGCTCCTTCTTTGAGGTGGTGCATACCTTCATAACTATTAATTGGAGGGGGATCAGAAAGTCAAAATGGTTTTGAAAGATGGCAAGTTACTGCTGTTGTTACAGTACAGTGTTGTAATCTATCTTCTGGCTATTACTGAGCTGCTGCTTGGAAGAAAACAGAGGAAATTTTATAACAGTTTTATGGATAGTTTTAAATTTTGGCGCTGCTGACAGCCAGCTGCCTGTTTTAGATTATTCTGATTATTATATTTTGTTGTGAGCCACTTAGCAACCTGTGATGAAGGTGGGACATAAAACTGCTGGAAGGGCAGGGGGAGTACCACTAGACACTAATATGTGTTTGTGATCTAGGTTCCACTGATTTATACTGTCAGACAACAGGTAAATCTACATAGCATTTTACTGCCTCCCTACCTTACTGTTCTTTTTCCTATTAAACGAACAGCACAAGAAACAGTTCCAAGAAATGAAGACAGAATGCTTCTGCCACCACCACCACCACAAATCATCGAGCCTGAACATAAAATGCAACAAACAACTACTACAGTCATCCCTCCACATTCAATAGGATTAGGGGCACAAGACCCCCATGGAAGTGAAAAAATAGTAAATAACTCTAGGTCCCTTCAAACCATATTTAAAACACAAAAAAGTATGGTCACCATTATTCAATCCACCATGGATTCCTTTGAGGCATCAGCGTTCCTTCACAAGGCAGAAGTGGCTGGCTGGTGGGGCTTACTGCCATCTCCACTGCTGCCCCACAACACTTTTAATGGGGACTTACAAGCCTCATTCACAGTTTCTTAGTCTCATGAGGCTTGCAGTCCCTATTAAAAAGGGCATAGGGAGGCAGCAGAGGTGACAGCAAATAATTTGTCAATAATCAAATCCGCAAAAGTGAAACCCGCAAATGTGGAGGGCTGACTGTATCATCATCATCATCATCATCATCATCATCATCTGTTGTCACCATTGCTATTACTAATATTATTATCACTAAAGGTGACTATCAGTAACATTAAATAAGAAAAAATACAATTAAACACAAAATCAACTATTAAAACATATTATATAAAAAATACTTACAGACATAACTTAAAAATACATCACTAAGAAAAGCAAAGCACACATCTGGCAACATACTCCATCCTTAAGGTATCCTCAGGAAGTGGTGAACTGGACAGTCCCCCTGCATCTCCTGTCTTCTTTTGGGGGCATGGACTACATCATCAATTAACTCTCCCCCCACCCCTTGCATTCTACCTTTGGATACGTTTTAACTGTAAGTCATTTTGGGATCCAACTTCAGCTTTTGGGATATAAACAAGAGATATAATGTAGTCATCCCATCAGTAGAAGATGTGTGTGTGTGAGTGAGAGAGACAGAGAGAGAAACCCCTCCACTTGTAGCCCTTCCCATATGCCCCCAAATTATGCTTTAGCAGTTTTATGGACAATCTGAAGCAGATGGGGGATGCCAGAGGAGGGCAACTGTGACGAACTGATGGGAAGGGGTCTTGACAACAGAGCCTCTGTGGCAACTGAGATTGGCTGGTGAAATGGAACCTTGGATAGTCCAGGGGAGGGGCTGGTAAAAGAGGAAAATAATGGATTTTAACTGTCTGGAGTGTGTTTGAAGAGGAGTGTGATTTGCTGTGTGTTTGAGGGAGGTTGGAGATTTGAATAGCTGTGTGGAGGAGCAAACTGAGAAACTGGGTGTGCGAAAGATAGTGAATGAATTGAAAGAGAGAGAGAGAGAGAGAAGAATGGTGTGTTGTTTATAAACATTTAGATACAAGACACATTTAAAGCAACAGTGTTCCAATAAATGTTTGAAGTTCTGTGTTCCTTAAAACAGTGTCAGAGAGTCTCATTCTGAATCCTGGAATATACACACTACCAATAATATCATCTTGACCTTAGCACCAATAGTACCAATGTCTTGGAAAATATAAATCACTGCTAATCTTTACATCTGGGAGAAGGGCAGATTTAGGGAAGGCAGTAAAGGGGGAATCCTGAAAGGAAGAAACCAAGGGGGGACAAGAGTGGGGAAGGGACTGCTTTTTCAGAGAGGAAGAACTGAGGCAGACCCATTTGCCCTCGCTTGATTCAGAGAGCTCCCTGGCTGTTCAGTTCTGATCACAAAGAAGTGTCAGGCTGGACAGGCCTTGAGTGCAAGGCTTGGGTGTGCCTTTCACACTTGGCACTGACAGGTAGTTTTTTTCCACATTTAACAATGACCAAAATGGTGAAGGGTCTAGAAGCTATATCTTATGAGGAACGGCTTAGGGAGCTGGGTATGTTCAGTCTGCAGAAGAGAAGGTTAAGAGGGGACACACGATAGCTATGTTTAAATATTTGAAGGGATGTCATGCTGAGGAGGGAGCGGGCTTGTTTTCTGCTGCTCCAGAGACCGGGACAAGGAGCAATGGATTCAAGCTGCAGGAAAGGAGATTCCACTTGAACCTCAGGAGGAACTTCCTGACGGTCAGAGCTGTCCGGCAATGGAATATGCTGCCTCGGAGTGTGGTTGAGTCTCCTTCTTTGGAGGTTTTTAAGCAGAGGCTGGATGGCCATCTGTTGGGAATGCTTTGATGTGTGTTCTTGCATAGCAGGGGGTTGGACTCGATGGCCCCTGGGGTCTCTTTCAACTCTATGATTCTATGATTCTATGTTGAAGGGGAGCAGAAAGCAAAAGTCATATCAAACAGGCAGACTGGTATTTGCATGGCATTGGATTCTCCTTACAGTAAATGAATAAGAAAACTAATATAGGTCCACAGTAAATGTAAACCCCCGAAAAGCCATAGGTTTTCATATGTGTAGTCCTTGCATATTATTCAGACCTCTTTTGATGGACCATGTACTTGGCACATACAATCAGATTTGGCAGTATGGTGTGCAAATACCACCCATGCCTGTCTCCCCATTACTCACCCCCCCCACACACACCATAGTGGTGACAGCATTAGTAAGCACATAACAACCTGTTCCTTCTTGGGCAATACTTTAACATCATAATACAATGACATATTTTGTCTTATTTTGGCACACAGAAAATTAGTATGGAATTAAGTTCCAGCACCAGATCTGATGGTGTCAGCATTTTTCCACACAAAGAGAGGAGGTTTGAAAGGAAGAGTGTAATTCTATGCTGTCTAGCCTGAACTGTGATCGGACCACAAGTTTTGTGCCAAACTCTAGGGGAAGTCAAGATGTCAGTCTGCATTAGGTAAATCCTGTTTGATCTGCTACAGTACCCTCAGCGTTGTTTGGGTTAATTAGCCAATTAAAGGGTCTGTCAAGCATGTACACATTACTCACGAGCCCTTACTCATTACTATGGGTTTGCAAAATGGCAGTAAAAACGTATTTTCTGCCACAACTTGGTTGAGCTGGCATAAGATATGGACTGAGAGATCTGGGAAATTCTCTTAGCATTTCTCACAAGCTTCCTCTGAGGTTTTCACAGCAGAAACTTGACAGATTGTCAAAGAAAATGTCCAAAGAAAGTAAAATTTACTTAAGTCATTGTGGAGAAAAGAGTACTGGAGCTTCCAACAGGCGATCTGATCCAATCAACACAAACCATGTGCAATTGGAGAGACCGATCTAGTTCCAGCTCCCACCTTTGCTGTGGAGTTAATCTGTGATCCTGAACTATATAAAGTGGGAACTGGCAAGAATTCCAACTGACGCATATTTAAATAAAACCACACCACAGCCTATCACTTACTTTCAATTTCTCATCCGTGACATCTGAATAACAGTGATCTATCTCACAGAGCTATTGTGAAAATAACCATAACAAAGAGTACAAAAGCATTTTTCAAAAAAAAAAAGTCAATTTTATAGTGGAATAAAGATGAGGCAGTTCAATGGAGGACCACTAAGATTTCAGGGTGGTCTTGAGATACTACCTATGTTTCTGTGCATCTATTTATATCCAACTCTCTATTGAGAGACTGATATATAATAAAACTAACATGGCATATTTAGAAAAATGTGAATAATAAACAGGCCTGGAAAAAAACTTATTAAACAAGTTAACAAGATAAAAAGATTATTTTAAAGGGTTAAAACATTGTAAAATGAATTAACACCCATGCACATGCAAGGATTTTTGTAAAACCAATTAGGCCATAAAAGGTTTTATGAACAACCACATTCACATGCCCAGGGCAGTATTGGCACCAATTGGGCCTCCAGAGGACACAACAGAGAAGGCATTCTTCCATGTCCTCCTACAATCTATTGATCTGATTGATGGGACACAGAGGAAGGCCTCCCCAGCAGATCTTAAACTTTGAACAGCCACATATGTGGAGAGGTACTCTAGGAATATATCTCTGTGCATAGCCTATCATCCATCATTTGTAGACAGAGAGTACTTTCCCTTTCCTACACAGTGGTCCCAACCTCTGAGTGTCTCTATGTGCAGGTACATTCATGCATACAAGGAGCTTTGCTACATGTGGTCTATGCTAGTGGTCTTAACCTGGGGTCTGCCAACCCCTCACAGGGGGTCTGTGAATCTCTGTTACTGGACATTACTAGTAGTAACAACAACAGACAATGTGGCAGTTGGAGGCAGGCGCCAAAACTCCTTCCTCATTTGGAAATGAGAGAACAATTTAGGTGCATGCACACATCTTCCACCATTACCCTCCGCACCCACAAACCCACTACCAGTCCCTAACAAAAGGGACATGGCAATAAGCATGTGTGCTTGCCTGAAATGCTCTCTCATTTGCAAATGAGGAAGCTATTTCAGCACCCACATCCACGCATGTGTGCACACACAAGCACACACACACTGCTGCTGCATCCCTGATGAAAGGGACACAGCGGTAGGCACATGTGCATGCACAAACTATGACTCTGGAGGCCAGGGTTTGAATCTCCACTCAGCCACGGAAACCTGACAGGTGACCTCTCACAAGTCACATTCTCTCAGCTCCAGAGAAAGGAAAAGGCAACAAATGTTTCCAAGAAAATCCCAATGAAAGGTTTGCCTTAGGGTCACCATAAGTCAGTTTTCAAAGGGGAAAGATATGATGGCTGGAAAGAACTTCCCCCTCAGTGGCACTTTGTTGTTGTGTGTCTTCAAGACACTTCTGACATATGGCAACCCAAAGGTGAAATCACAGGGTTGTTTGGGGGTTTTATTTGGCAATATTTGTTCTGGGAGTTTGCCTCTGCCTTCCTCTGAGGCTGAGAGAATGTGACCTGTCCAAAGTCATCCAGTGTCTGTGCAGGGTTTTGAATCCTAGTCTCCAAAGCCATAGGTAAATAAATAAATAGGTAAATAAAATATTTGAATATTTAAATCTAAATTTAAATATTTAGATTTCAAGTCTCAGAGGACCAGGCCAACAAATTATATTTACAGGGGGTACCCAGTAAATAAAAGGTTAAGAACCACTGGTCTACACCAACAATTGAAATTAACAGGGAAGCCCTTAATATTTATTCAATTGAAATCTTTGGTCATAGAGTGGGTAGTTCAGTAGTTTTGTGCATACAACTGCCTGTAATGACTGTGTGGGAGTTCTGAATCAAGGCAGTAATGTCATATCAGAAAGTATGAACAAAGTCAATCATCTTTGAAAGAGAAATGGCACTTGCAGATGATGAAATCCCTCTGATTCACATCAAGAAAAATTCTTCTAATTCACAGCATCATAACAAGAACATAATTTGACAAATACCTTGTGATCTGACTCAGCACAAGGCAGATTTCTTAGGAGACTTATGTAGATGTAAGAGCATGTGCACACAGCCAGTTCTGATGGTCCATAACCATTTTCCATGCCCCACTTAAGAGGTTGGATGTATATTTGCAACCCCCCATGCAGAGTCATCAATTCTTATGCACAAAAAACTGTCCAGAAGTAAAGCTAGAGCTGGATCAATCTATGAGAGACGGCAATACCCCAATGTGCTCTATTTCTCAGATTCTCAAGAGCATCTGGGCAGATGTAGTGGGAGGCCTGAGCTCCAAACTGCAAAGAATATCTGAATAAGCAAATCAGTTCATATATTCTTACCCATCATATTTCCTTCCCTGTGAATAAACACAGTGAGGTAATCCTATAATTTTTGAAAAGCTAGTTCTACAGCGTGAGAGGTATCAGAGACTTTTACTCTATCAGTCTCCTTTCTTGTTCCTTCTGCCAAACTGGGGATGCTTCCAGATGATGTGGTGACCAGTGATGCTGACAAATCAGTCTCCTAGTTGCAGCAGGCAGGGGTAGGACAACATAGGTGTAAAAGCTTAAGCAGTAGGTAGGGGAAGAGGAAGTTGTGAAAAGGTGGTGGATTTGTCCCAGCCTTGGAAGACTGTGACTAAGGGAGGCAAGGGCAGAGGAACAAGGCAGTGCCAGTAACCCACACAGGAAGTAAAGGCTTTCTCACGGAGAATGGGAGGAAGTTGGAGAAGATCTCTCCAGCAGGCTCTCCCAAAGGGCTTGACTTCTACCCTGATGAGCCCCAGCTGCTCTTCCTTCTTCAGCCACCAGAGCAGTTCAGAAGAGCTGGGGGAACTCTGCTCTGGACTAGAAGCGGGCTGTCTGGCATACCTGCAGTTCAGAGGCCCCTCTGCAGCATGGTTCTGCACAGATTCACTTCCCACACAGGTTGACTATCTGAGGGCTTAAGAAGGGAGATGAGACTAATTCTGCCCTGACTCGCCCTCCTCTTGGTGGCTAATCCTAGCAAGATCAAAAGACAAATAGTCCTACTGTGATAATGGGGCTTCCCATTAGCTAAAGGTGGGAACTTCCCACTTCAGGTAAACCAAGGGTTAATAAGGTGTTGGGATTAGATTACATCATAGGTCATGTGGGTCAGCATCATAGGTCATGTGGGTCAGCATCATAGGTCATGTGGGTCAGCATCATAGGTCATGTGGGTCAGCATCATAGGTCACAGGGTGAGACTTGACCAATCAAAAAGGAAAGAGGTGAGCATCTTCAGGATGCTTCCAGATGCTTCCAAGGAGAAGTTATAAAACTTCTTGTGTGGCCATGTGGCTGGGAGATAACAAAGGGATAACAACGAGACAACAACGAGACAACAACCTAGGAACCTCCTGGAGGGGGGTTCTGTGCCAGTAGCAGGCTGCAGGCCTAGCCTCGCCTCCTGGCGTCTTCCTCATAGAACATCTAAGCCTAGGAACATCTGTGAGTACTAGAACTAGTTATCTAGTCGCGTTAGGGACTTTTCTGTTATTTTGGAGCTGGCTGATCTAAAGAATGTATCTGTGCTTTTATATCTGTTCTTTTGTAACTACTTGTAACTAAGCGTGCCTGGGAGGAGGGGGCTTCCCATGTGTGGCAATTTGCCTTGTTTATTTGCATATCTTTAATAAATACTTTCTGTAAAAGACCCTGTTCTCTCCTTCCCACGCCAAGCTAGGTAGACTGGGGGAAAAGGAAGATCCTTAAGCTTAGGGATGTACATGGTTGGACAGAGTCCCACTGTACTGTCCAAGTGTCCAGATAATTCATAATTCAGTGGGTGGTGGCAGCGAAGATGAATTAACAGCTAAAATTCATAACAGGCTGGAATATACATCCCAGCAGCACATGGGGACTTTCCAGCTTCACAACTACTAAGCAAGGTTTCATCCCTACCCTGATTTTGTGAATGAATGAAGGGGTGAAAACGACGGAATGTCAGATCTGTGTAAGGGTTTGCGACCAGTAAATGTCTGTGGCATGAAATTCTTGGTTGTGTTGGCAAACCATGGGAACCAGGGCTTTGATGGCCCACTCCTCACAGAAGGGACAGAATGTATGACATGCAGTCCGAAAGATTTTAACACTCACACATCAAGAGCACATATTCTTCAGAAGGACTGAACACTGTGTAGGTCTTCTAAGATTCATGTGAGTCAAGAGACTATCCATTCTAGTTGGTGGGGTGCTGTGGCCAACCTTTTAATTGAGCTGAAAAAAACTTGAGGATGATTCACCAAGGCCAAAGATACATATCAAGGTCTGGCTGGGAAATGGCCAGGAGAATTAGTCATCTGGGTTGTAGGCCAACCCCAAAACTGACATTTCTACAAAGAAAACAAGTTTAAAGGAACTCTCCCCAAGTCAATTGTTTTAAACATTCAACCCAAGTCACAACAAAACATAACAACAGTAGCTGAGTATTGAAACAATAGGGACCCATGTACTTCCAAATCTGTTTCAACAAATGTCTCGTGCCAATTCATGGAAATACACTTACCAAAATATTAAATTAAAAATACACAAACATTTTATGAAACAAAGGCTCCACTCAAAATAAAACCACTGGGAATCTCCGTGTAATAAAATGAGTCACACCAGGATGCGATGACTAAGTGGGAGAATAGGGAATTCCATTCCTCATGCCAGGTTTTTAATGTGATCAATTAGCTTTCGACAGGTGACAGAAGAATTTCTCTCCTTTGCCTTATGTCTTTCCTTCATTCCAAGACAAATGCATTAAAAATCAATCACCATCTTTAAACAAATGCATTGCAAAGCTGGATAATCAGAGGCAGGCTTGTTTCTAGGCACCCCCATTGTAGAAAGCAAGCCAGAGAATCTAGGCAAGTAGTAGTTGCCTTTGTTAATGAGGGCTTACCAGCTGCAAAATTCCAAAACCATGTGTCATGCAGGGAGACTTTCCAAAACACTGGATTCCACCCTGTCTCAGTGATTCTCTCTCAGCTATGGCAACTCAGTTTCCACAGCCACTCTTTCCTCCCCCCCCCGCTCAAGGTCTGTGCTTATGTGTTTGTATTCATACATACCCCACCCCCACATTCCAACATTTCCCTGGGATTCCCCCTTTCCTTCTGACTTTTGCTGGCTGCATTACAAGAATGATCTTGCTTGCTGCCAAGTATACAAGAGTATACATTGTAAAGGTAATGCTTTCACCAAACATCAAAATTGTACGTAGGATAGCATTCTTTACATGAGACCACAAGAGATTCCAGAAGATCCTTGGCTTGCTTTTTCTCCCTCTTCTTTTCCATAGCTCAATAATTTTGCTTAACACAGAATATATCATCTCTAGAAACAGATGCTGAGAGTTGCAAATATAACCATGACAACAAATGCTATTTCAGTACTTCTGGTCACTGCCATGCAAACAAGCAGGGTGTTTAATTGAACCCTCCACTGGGACACACTGGTAATGAGGACAAGTATAGATTACATGTGGCCACGTGGATAATCTTTTAATCATTACTGTAGGAAACATGCCACTACTTTAAGGTTCCAAACAATGCAACCAATGTGTCAGACTACCCATCTGCATGATATACAGCCTAATTGTATTTAACTTGCTACTATGATTGTTGATTAATGTACTAGATGAAGTACATGGCTTTTGTCCACATGCAGTGTGAGATGTCTTGAGGAAAATTAGCTTCTTTTCCTTGGAATTCTACT
This sequence comes from Ctenosaura bakeri, assembly GCA_948474755.1. NCBI lineage: Eukaryota > Metazoa > Chordata > Lepidosauria > Squamata > Iguanidae > Ctenosaura > Ctenosaura bakeri. Next base: position 241,139 of record CAOLHI010000927.1, on the reverse strand, counting down.
GGACAAGACATACAAGCATTGGATGTCACCACAAGTTAGTAGAAATGCTATCCCTTCCATGCACAGTATTTGGATTTGTGGCACATAAAGTAAACAGGACAAATAATTGCTGTCTTTAAACGTTGAGAGGAACACGGGCAGGGACAGAGTGGAGTTTTGTACCTCAGAGAAGAGAACAGGCCATGCATTTAAGGAAATGTGCAGTCTGGTATTTTTTAAAACCATAATGGTTAGCCATAGTTTGGAGGAAGGAGGACAGCGCTACCAAGCTGGTGTATTTATGGCCACCAATTTGAATGGCTTTAAAAGGGGATTAGAGATACAGCTGCTAATGGCTATTAGTCATAATGATAACTATATATTATGGCCAGTATCAGAGGCAGAATGTCTGTCAACAATAGTGGCTCGAGATCACAAGAGGACTATTGCTGCTGTTGCATTCATATCCTGCTCATGGGGTCCCATAAGCATCTGAGTGGTCTCTGTGTGAACAGAAGTAAGTCTAGATACACTTTTGTCTCATCCAGCATGGCTCTTCCTATGTTTTCTGAGTGTACAAGCCTGAGCCTGGTTCATGCAATCCCAAAGGAGTCTATGGGTTTCAGCCTGGACCCAGGCTACAGTCATTAGGAAAATCAAGGAACTACCAACACATACATCTAGAGACAACTACATAGTTGGCATGGGACTAATTAGTGTGGGTGAGAAGCAGGCAGAATACAACATAAATGTTACTTCTACAAATCTGTGTTAACAACATATTGCATGAATAAGTTGATAAAAATCATACATTCTGCTGCTAGAATACAAATCAACAGGTTCAATTCACAAGAAACAAGATTCCACCTAAATATTAGGAAGAGCATTTTTTTATTGTAAGAGCTGTTTGACAGTAGAACAAACAGCCTCAGAAAATAGTGGACTCTCCACCTTTTAAATAGAGATTGAATGGACTTTTTTTTTTCCAGGAATGCTTTAGCTGCATCTTCCTGCATGGCAGACATTGGGACTAGATGGCCCTTGAAGCCCCTTGGCATTTTGTCCAACTTATGATTTGCACAATTTATGATTTTGCAAACCCAGAATCAGAAACCATAATTTCAAGACTGAAAGAGAAGACAAAAGCCAAACACTGGTAGTGCCAATCAACCGTGTGGCATCACAATGAATGAAATTAATCTTTATTAGCATTACCAAGTCAACTCTCAAATTAGTGCTTTAAAAATCTTATCTGTAGGGCTAGGAAGGCTGACTAGTATCTAAGAGTTTTGGTTTGATTCATATTTTATGAGAAGGAAGAAAGGAAAGCATAGGGACTGGAACATGGAGCAGCTTACCAGGCTGCATGTTATGATATGCTCTGTGCTAATGATCTTGCCCTCTGCAAGGATTCTGGAAGGCAAGAGTATGCAGTGCAGAGACACCTTCCAATTCTGCAATGAGAGCCAAGCCACCCAGTGTCATTTGTCCACCACGTTCTCCCTCTTTAGTCCATGACTGATCACCACTGACTTCTGTGGGAGTAACTGAAGGGGTCCACTTTGGACACCCCTGTTATGAAGGCCATGCATGTCCTTGGTGACCCCAGCCAATAAAAATGAAGCCTGCTGCCTAGCCTCTGTTCTCTTTGTTAGTCACCCAGGAGTGTGACGGTATGTGGAAACTGGTTTCTATATAGACACAGCCATTAAATAAAGGATTGTTAGGTCATGAAAATGCTACATGATTTTATGCATCACTCCAAACCACACAACCTTAGAGAGCTTATGTAGTATCTTAGGAATTCAGACATGACCAAAAAGGTTACTTCCCCAGAAAAAAAAAGTTACTCCCCACTGTTCCTATCACTTGGGAGAGCGGGTGTGTGGCTAAATCATTGCAAGGTTCATTTAAGAGTGGGATACGCACACAGATGGTGTAAGTAAACATACTACATGTGCAGTGCACACACTGGTCTCTTAAACACAATTGCTTTATTCAGCTGCTGCAAGAGCACAAATTTGCAAACTCCCAGTCCCCCAGAGTTCACTTCCTTCCACCATTTCCTGTGCCAGGCTTAGACTGACTGCGTCTTTTATAAGCTGCTTGCTGATCTCATTAATATGTAGTGTAGTCAAGTCAACATAGCAAGGGTCAGTTACTTTCATGGTCCAGGCTTGATATATTGCAGCTTTGCACCTATGGTCCTTTTAGTTTTGAGGTCTAGCTAGTGTGGAAGTATGGCCCAGCTTTCCATCTATCTTTCTCTTTCTCTCTGATCCACTAAGCACTGTTCCACATTCAGTTTAGAATTAATCCAGCACACAGATTTCCCTAGGTTAAACTATCCAAGTTCTTTCATGTTTGAGGACATGGGTATGCACTCCTGGGCCTTAAAAGCATGTCAGCATTTGTTCTCCCTTTTCTTTTCAGAGCCCAGATTTGGAAATTCGGAATTTTGAAGTTCACATTTGGCTGGACCTCTAGCTTTGCTTAAAGCTCTGCACAAATTTTGGAGTCCCAAGTGTCACAGGAGATCCTGGGTTGAGATTAGCACATATATATGCACACATATGTGTGTACACAGGCATGTAGATCCACACCACTATCCCCAAATAACTTGGTCCCACTGAAACAGTGAGGCCAATATACCAAGACACTGACTAGCTCTCTTATTGTCCTGTTGCCTATATAATAAGTAGAGTTTTCCTTATGATCCCAATACAGTACGGCTCCCATATCTGCGGATTCATAATCTGTGGATTCAGTTATCTGTGGTTGAAAACAGCAGGCAGTGTTTTCCCTCCTCTAGCCACAGGCCCAGGACCCGATTGCCACGGTGCCAGGTGGGAAAACAGCAGATAGCACGGAATCGTGCTGCCTGCTGTTTCCCCTCCTCCAGCTGCAAGCCCAGAGCCCGACTGGCGCGGTGCCCAGCGACAAAACAGTGGGTACCATGGAGTCGCGCCCTCTGCTGTTTCCCCTCCTCCAGCTGCAGGCCCAGGGCCTGATCCCCACAGTGCCCAGTGGGACAACAGCGGGTAACGTAGAATTGTCCTGCCTGCTGTTTTCTTACCTCCAGCTGCAAGTCCAGAGCCTGATTGCTGCAGCATTTGGTACTATCCGTGGGTTCCTGTATCCATGGGGGGGGGGTCAGGAACCAATCCCCTGTGAATACAGGGGTTGTACTGTACAGACTGCTAGCAATAGTAGGAGAGGAGAAATCAGTGTGATCAACAACATGATAAAGGTGTTGAGCTGTTCCCTCCTGGCCTATGGCTTATATGATGAATTAATTACAGTGAAATGTCTAAGAGAAGTAAGTCTCTTTCACACTGCATAATTATAGCACTTTGATACCACTTTAATTGTCATGCCTGCATCCCAAACAATCCTGGGGTTTGTGGTTTGGGTGAGGCAATGAAAGTCTCTGGCTCAAAATGCACAAAACTACATGATGGAGTCATGGTAGTTAAAGTGGTATCAAAATGCTACAATTCAGTAATGTGAAAGAGACCATGGGGCAGGATGTTTAGAGAAATCTGGAACTATCCACTGCCATCCAACTATTTTTAGCATTATACAGAACCTCTTCAAAACACTGTGCACGCATTATCTCTATCACTCTTACCAGAACTCCCTGACATATGTAGCCCTAACATCCCTACCTACAGAAGAGGAAGAGTAGGGATGAGTGACAGAGATAATGTACTGCCTAAAGGTCACCCAGTTAATTTATGGTTTAGTGCAGATTCTAAGTAGGAATTTTCAAGTCCATAACTCATGATCTCAGATAGGGACATCAGAAGAGGTCTCAATAATTTGGTGGCATGGATTACCAAATGAATTCATTTTGAATGTTCTCTACCAAATGACCCTTTGGGAAGTAACCTACTTTGCAACCCAGGAAGAAAATAAAAAACAAGGATATGATTGGGCAAATAGGAGCAGACTAAGATGCTCCAGGATTAAACCCTATGCCACTGTGATGAATTCTGTGCTTTATCAAGGAACCCTGGCTATCAAGCCAAGACAAATTTCTGTGAAATTCTATGTGGTACCATATCCAGACTAAATCTAAAACATTCTTCACAGCTTCAGAATGGTGCTGGAGATACAGGAATCACAGAGATCCTTTATGGTGATTTTGGCTCTTTAGTCAGAAAATTGGATGAATGTTATCAGAACTATTAACAAGCTGTGAAATACAGTTAGACCTAATAGATACATTGTTTGGGTGCACTAAAACTCAAATTCCTAATTGTATAAGGTCAGTGATATGCTGTATGTAAACCACAGCCCATATTTTATTGGCCAGATGTCGACAGATTTCGCAGACACCATTAGTATAGTACAGGAAACAAATTACAATAATTTGCCAAATTGTCATCTACATTTATACATTCATTCGTACAGATATTCTGCAGATCTATGTCCTCTTCTCTAACTCCACATGCACCCTCTTTGCTTTCTACTACAAAAGTAAACAGTTGCCATTCAGTCCTCTAAAGGGAAATAAAGGACAACACCTGAATACGCAGTTGTAAATGAGGTCAAATGGTACCCTTTGCCTTTGGAAATGGTGTATACAACAAGTGATACAAAGGAACCACTGGGCTGAGCTGACTCTGGAAATGATGTCTGAGTCTCACAGCATAGAGCCATGGCAGTCAAAGTGCTATCAAAGGCCTATAATGGTATAGTATGAAAGAGACAGGTAGAAGGTAGTATGAAAAGTAAAGACTTTTACAGACTCATCAAGGAAGTTGCATCCCTGAGTTTGCAAGACCTGAGCAGAGCTGTTGATAACAGGGTGACTCAGAGGTCTCCCATTCATAGGGAGCTATCAGTCAAAGACAACTTAGTAACAGTTAATATCAAATTACAGAGTCTTGAATCCTGGTGGGGGCATTCCAAAAGTTGGTTGCCACCATGGAGAAGGCCTCCTTCCCAACTGCTGATAGAACTGCATCATGATATATATGATGCAATACAACAAGCAAAGACTTCTGTGAAATGCACTAAACTCCTGAGAACTTTACAATACACCACCCCCATCATAATGACTGGTTCTTTGCTTAGCGTTAATCAAGCAGCAATGCTAATATGATCTTGTGTGATAAGTGAAAGTACGACTAGGGTGTGCATGCGCCCATGAGTCATCAAAGTGAAATAGAGAAATAAGCAAGAGCCTCCAAGTGCTGGTGTGCTCCCCCTTCCTTTCCTTCTTTCATAAAACTGCAGGCTTTTGCTTACCCTCAGACATCTGAAAAAGGAAATGAACAGTGACAGTTCCCCCAAGAAGGATGCATAACCCACCCACAGTGGGTTTACTGAGGCTTTGCTTGCCTCTGAGCTGCTTATCAGCCTCCCAGCAGGAAACATGCACCCTGAGTCTAACAATGATGTGAAGCACAGTTGCTGTGGACAACTCTATATCTGCATGTGCCTTGTGTGCATACTTTGCACAGACCTAAAGACACCACATATCTATTGTAAGTCTTTCAAAAGTGAAGCTCTGCAGTGAGGGACAATCTCCTCCTATGTATGTTTAGTCTTCATCACATCCCACAATATGTGAATGGATTGGGAAAGGGCCATCTTGTGAGTGATGGCTGGGTAGCCATTTTAAAGTACAACCCAGTCTTTATGAAAAACAGAGAAACAGAATTATATAAAGCAGGAGTGGGGGAATATTAAGTCCTCCCGATGTTTTTCCCTACAGCCTTAGTCAACATATTCAACCTAGCCAACCTTGCATTTAGATTCATGCAATGCATTTTATGTGAGGCTACCCTTCTGCATCCTATGGAAAAATATGGCAGGTAGGGAGTACGTGGCTACATGTTACACTGCTGTTGCAGAAACTATAGTGGCTGTGTCATTAGCAAAATGGCCAGGTTCAAGATCTTGTTGTTGATATGTAAAGCCTTAAACCTGCAACAATGTTATCTGGCACATCTCCTTCTGTGGTATAGATCTATGCAATCACCAAGCTCAACACAGAAGGCCTTGCTCATTGTACTGCATCATGTACATTACTTTCAGTTCAGAGCCTGGAAATAGGCCTTCTGTACAGAGGCAACCATCTTTTGGAATGCTCACTATCGGAATTCAGATCTCTTTCATACAACACAGTTATAGAACTTTGATAGCACTTTAACTGACATGGCTCCAATGTAATAAAATCCAGGCATTTGTAATTTCATAAGATATTTAAAGGGTTTCCTGCCATAGAAATGTTATGTCTCATCAAACTACATATCTCAGCTTTCCATAGTGTGCAGCCATGGCAGTTAAAGTGGTATTAAAGTGCTATAATTATGCAATGTGAAAGAGACCTCAGAAGGCAGCGTGTTTCATGCTTCTGGTGCCTGTCAAAGAACTTTCACATCATTCACACTTCACCTGAGCCCCTGGGTTGCCCAGTTTGTGAACTGTTATGCCTTGTGTTTTTATTCCAAATGTTCTCATTAAGATTTGTTTAGTCTTATGTGCTGAACTTTCCATATCTATTTGGGTTTCTTGACTTTTACTGTAAACCACTTCAAGATCTTTTTCTCAGATAGAGTAAGCAGACTATAAAGGAGTTTAATAAGAAACAACTCTCTTATTTTGGGGGCAGGAAGTCAGTCACCTGGTCACCTAAGGTGAGTAAAAACTGCTCAAAGAGACCGAGAAGAAATAAGAGATTGAACATAATTCTCCTCTCCTCCCATCAGTATTGCACAAATGGCCAGGGCATGGACAGATAGCATACTTAACTTTTTGTGAGTTAGTAACATATTCTGGACATTTGCAAAGCTGCCTTAAGTGAACAGTAATAAGGGACTTCTTAATTCATATAAATACAGGAAATCCAGGGCCATCCAGTTCCTATACAGCAGCTTCCAGCAAACACGCACATCTGTGCATGTGTACAAGCCCACACAGGCAGAATAAAATTTTCAATTTTCTCCCTTTTATTTTTCTTTAAAAATAACAATGAGTCTGCTTCTTACAAGTTTCAGATGTGGCATCTTTGTGGAACATGAGGTGGGATGGAGTTAAAAGGCCCAGTGCAAGTAAGAAAAGTGTGGTACCTCTTTGAATAGGAGCCAATCTCTAAGAAATTACAAGCCAGGGTGGCGGCTATTACTAAGTAGCCTCCAAATGAATCAGAGTTTTAGAGGTCAGCCTCAACTGCCTGTGAATGAAATGTACTGCATTCTTTTTAGTCATCACCATTGTTTGAACTTGTGTGCTGCATACCTACTGAAAACAATGAGTCCGTGGTAAAATTTCTCCTCTCTCTCTCTTTTTTTTTTAAGGTCAAGTATGATCCAGGTCAGAAATCAAAGCACTCCTGTGGCTATACATAGCAGGGATGCCAGTATGCCAGAACACAGAATGCCAGGAAAGGAATGGTCAAGATGACTTTAAAGAGCTACATGTATGGTCATTCACAGGAGGGGTCAGCAACTGGCAGCCCATGCCCCAAATTTGGTCAAGTTAGCAGTAGTCAAAAGTAGGGAAAAGGAAAGACAGAGAAAACAGCACTGCAATGGAAGTAGATAGGTTGCCATCTCCAGGGGAAAAGGAAGACCTTTTCAAAAGTAAAATGATTTGCTGAGCAGAATTTCATATGCCCCCCTCTTTTTTTTTGAACAAGCAACAGATGTTTATATGAGGTAGTGATCAATAAATTCTAACAACCCATGTATCCACATGTCATTTGAAGACAGCACATTGCATCTCTAACATGAAAAAACTTAACTTTGCACTCTACTTTTATTCTTTTCAACACAACACAGTGAGATCCACAAGGAGAGTTTCTGCCCTTCTGGTGCTGCAGTAACAGTTAACATTGCACAGGCTGAAAACTGTGTTGCTGAAGATATCATAAAAGGACAGATATTCTGCCCATCTCCTTGTTTTGACTACAGATGCCTTGTACAGTAGGTCTCAGTGAATACCAGTGCTAAATTGTCTGTTCTCAAAGCATGATTTTTAACAGCACGACAGTATATCAACACTGTTACTGGACATCATTCCATGTCTCTGCTTCAGCTTTCTTGTTCCAAGGAACGTGTGTGCTTTCTGACTCAGCTAGCATACATAAATATTCTCTGAGTATTCCCCAAGAGCTTTCAGCTTATTTTCGATGTAATACTTGCTCACTGTTACATCAGAAGATGAAAGAAAAATGTTACATGACACAATTTAGACTATATTTACAGGAATGTCCTTACTGACAAGCATCTCATTTTTTTCAGTTATTTGTCTGAGCCATGTAAATAAGCTGGTTAGATTCCAACACCCACATAAATTTGCATGTGGTGAATTTCCCCCTATTCATATTACATTTTGTTCACCTGCCCTACACAGTCATAAACTCTTTCTGGGCCATGAACAATAAAGGTAGTGCTTAACTTACTGAATAGTGCTCTCGGGCATGAGAGGAAAAAGAAAGTGTTTGTATTCTGGATAAAGGAAGGAGGGGGGAAGGGTTGAGGTGAGGGACAGGAGCTTGGTCAGGATTCACTAATGGTACAATGGAACCCCTTTCCCCATATCTGCAAAGTTCTGTTCCAGTGAAAAATATGAATGCTCATGGATGCACATCCGTGTTCACATAACTGTCATTTTAATACTCTGTGATCACTGGAATCCACATATATGGGCTGCATATATGGAAGGCCCACTGTATTTGCAGAAGTAACTTTGTTCTGAGGGTTTCCACTCCTCACATCTAGCTACCTCTGGTGATAAAAGGAAGCTACCTTTGATGAATACCAGCAATAGCTCTGGTAGTATGCTGGGTTGCCCTAAATATGAACTAGACTGCTGGGGACAGAGAGGGAGAGAGCAGGAGAGTAGGAATGAGATCCATTTATTCTTCTGTACAGGTTCCCTGGATGTTGTGACACAGAATACTAGTTTATCATAGAACCCTTTTTTTCCTGATTGAAGGATTTACATTGGTCTTACATCCTATAAGTGTTTTGTTGATTTCATTTCTGTTCATCCTAGCTCTGTTTGGAGAAAAAATTAAGATCCAATACTACAAGCTATGGCTTTCCTTGATCAGCCAAATTAGAGACATAATGGAAAAAATGGCATACCTGGTGTTTTCTCTGTAAATACAACCTTAGATTCTGCAGTAAAATTCTGGCCAGTTAGGATCATCTGTTGCCCACCATATACAAGGCAGCTGTCAACATCTTGCCTCTCAACCATTGGAAGTTCATGAGCAGAGCGTTGGGCTGCGGACAAAATACAGACAAAAATGAAATTGAATATTTTTTTTTAAGTTGGAAATTTCAGGACTACCCACAGGATCTATTTTGTCACTATTGCCATCCCCTCACCGCCAAAGGAACTTCTCTGTACAGCTAAATTTAGGACTGAAAAAGGAGGAGGAGGAAAAATAAACTTATACTCAAAGCATTTTTATTTGGAACTAGTCAGAGGTTGGCTCCAGTGTTTCAGCTGTGCTGGCCTTACTCCTTGTCCCTGACAAAGGAGAATTCGACTGAATGAGCTGGAGTCAGCCCATGTCTGTTTCCAAGTTAATGGCCAAATATTCAAGTGCAAGTACACTACAGTCCTGGAACCTTAAATATGCCACCTGCAGAGTGAATAACTCTAAACTCCTCTAAACAAACCCAAAGCATAAGTCATTCCAAGCTGTAATATGAAGACTTTTAAAACAGCTGGGGTGGATGCAGACACTTAATCTGCATCAGTTTGCCCTCTATATTGTACATATATTCTGTCATACTAATACACATGGATGCATTATCTGTACTATAATCTAAAAGTATCTGTCTGTCTGTTGTGTTATAAAAATCTACATGCTTAATCACAGAGTCACTTAGCTACCTAATGGGGCTAAAACAAAGACTGCAGTAAGGCTGACAGATTGACAGAACTTGATCTATCAGTTATTTCAGGTACTTCCTAAACAGTTCTGGAACTCTGTATTTTATTTTGAATTTTGCTCTGGAAAAATCCATTTATGAACCAACTTTGACTCAAATTGATATTTGGCTGACATCCTGAACATCTTTCTGCAAGTTTAATGATCAATTCACAAGCTTTGGCTTACTCTGGAAAATTGCTGTTTTGGGTCCATTTTACATAGAACTCTGATGTGAAACAATTTTCAAGGATTACATGTGCTAACACTCAAACCTTTGTTTAATTCAAATCATGAGTGAAATCCACACCATCAGGCCTGGCAAAGCTGGGTAAATTTCCTAGTTCCCTCTAAAGCTGCAGTAGAGCAATCTCTTCCACAATCTTATTGGATGCAAAATAAGCCCACCCACAACAATCCAAAGGATTCATCATTCCTGGAAGAACACTGAAGTAGCCAGAAGAATATGACCATCAAAATTCTCTTCACCAAAGAAGAACAACCTTTCCATCCTCCCCAAATGCTGGTACTTGAGGAAAGTGCATACATGTTACAGACTCAGTATGGCTCTTTAACTGTTATCCTTCCCTCTGGCTTGTTGACGGGCTTCCTCCTCTGCATCTGTCCTCATCTGCTTTAGCTAGTGACTGTCCTCTAGCCCTCAAAATACAGTGTCAGGCTTGCCAGTGAGTAGAAAGGGAAGGAAATGCACTCTTCAGACTATGGTGTGCAAGTGTTCATTTACGCAGTGGCAGAAACAGGGACAACTGTACTTGAAGAGAGAAAAGGATGCTCGTGTATGTGTCTTCAAGTTTTCTGCCAACTTATGGCAACCTCATGCATTTCATAGGGTTTTCTTAGGCAAGAAATACTCAGAGGTGACTTTCCAATTCCTTTCTCTGAAATATAGCCTACAGCATCTGGTATTTGTTGGCAGTCTTCCATTCAAGTACCAACCAGAGCTGACTCTGCTTAGCTTCCAAGATCAGATGGGATCTGGTGCCTTTAAGGGTATTTAGAAAAAGATATTGCTGCTTATTCAGAAGGTGCATCAGGAAGATATGTTGCTGATCAGGAGTTGTCTATATGAATGTTACATTACCAAAAAGGATGGAGGGAAGAAATAACTATATATGTCTGTGCACACATATATACTTTGTCGTGGGTGCCATTTGTCTAACTATACAATCTGACTGCCTTCTATTCCAAAATCTTTGTCAGATACATTACGCTGAAGGGGAAAGGGCCATTTATAGAACGCTGAAAACCAAAGCAGTTTTTTGTTGCTGTTTTCAAAACAAAAGAATAGTTGGGCTGGGAGAACACTTTCACCGAGAACTTAGGGACAAGGTAGGCACAATATGTGTTGTGGGGAAAAGGAATGACAGGGCAGGAGTATGTGAAGGAAAGGTGAATTTGACTTAGGAGCTAAGCTGTGGGCTGTGTGCATCCATGCGCATGCATATGCTGCATGAACCAGACCTCCTTGAGAAAATGGAAAATATACCTTCCTATGGTGAATTTGAAATCACCCTATTACTACACCAAAAAATCAAATATAAAATTTTTATGTTTCTTTCATCTGCCCTTTACAAGAAAATCTAATTCAGAAGGGTAACATGTTTGTGCAAGGAAAGAATTACTGAATTTCATCAATTCATTTGAAATAACTAACCAAATTCTGAGTGGCAAATCCTCAGCTTCACATAGGGATATAACAAATGCTCACAAATTTCTCATCCTTGATAAGAAAGGGTGTTTTGACACCTTGCAACATTTCATAAAGAAAATAATCAATCAACACAAGATTTTTCACACACAGAATATTGTGATAAAAGGTCTGGATGAACAGAAAGATTAAATTACATATCCTGGTGGAAAGATGCAATGAAAACAATGTAGGTGCCGTACTACAATTAAAATACTTGAGAAAAGGAAAATAACAAAAGAAATATAATTTAAAGAGAGAGACCACTCAATGAAAGTGAAAATAGCAGGGAGAAGGTAGACGACCTTGAGAAGCAAACCATAGTATAATAGATTTAAGAAAACTATAAGTAGGTAGAGTTCTATCAAAAGAATTGTATATGATAATTTATTGTTGGTAAATATTAACTATGGAATAATCAATGAGTACAGGAAAAGAGAATAAGGGAAGGAATTTTAGGAGGAAATAATTATGTAATCGAATACCTTGGAATTATTTAAGATAGGATATGAGGAGCCAAGTGATAATAGGAGGAAATGAGAAATTATATAAGAAGGTCTTAGAAATAACAATTTTCTAAGACTATATAGATCTATATGCTTTCTTTATGAACTTTCTAGGTTTAGCTTTTTTAAAAAAAGGTTTGTTATCTGTGGCTTTATATAGATAATTTATGCTGTTATTGCATTGACTGAATTACAAAGATTTGAACATAAGATTTTTCACACTTCAGGATTTCTTCGGTGAAAAATTTGTTTGCTCATAAAATTTATTTACCTTTAGGTACTTTACTAAGTCACCCAGTTTTCGACTCAGTAAAGTACCTAAGGGTATGTTGACACAAGCTTTTTGTAAATGAATTATTTGCTAAAAAATTTTAAAAATGTGATAACGCTCACAATCTCACTGAACAGGAGAAAAAAACTGAAACAATTAATCTTTGCAAAGATGAAAAGCTAAAAAATTCTAGTGCTACTTCCACAGAAGTAAAAGGGCCAATAAAGAAGTCAAGGGGCCATTACCAACCTAAGTTATCTAAACCTAAGACACAGTCCTTTGTGAACAATGACCCCATCCATATTCTATAGATTTATACCCACTCTCATTGCCAAACTGCCCTTGCAGTTAGGAAGTTTTCTAAATGTGTATCTTCAGTGCATTTTCCTGTCATTGGATCTCCACTGCTTTTTTGCCTGACCTTCTGTAAGCATGATGAATAATGGTTGTCTGCCTCCTGATTCAGTCTAGAGAAGAGGTTTCATATCTACATTGGGAAGCTGAAGAAGCAGCAGGAAGCATTCAATGACCTTAACAACCATCCCCCTCTGACAGAGACAAAACTCATACTAGGGGAATGATGGTTCTATCAAAAGGCATAGAGTTTTGTCTCATAAAAGAATGCACAGAGCTCTTCTGAAATGTCTAGCGTCTATCTATATCACCTTGCTCTCTTGTCATCAGAAGCAGTATAAGGCATGGGATTTGAAATTTGAAAAAAATTATGCACCACAATGGAACAGCTGGAAAGTATCAATTCCCTTCCTTTTAGTGTTCCAGATATGTCTCAAGGGCAATTATTTAAGTTAAGAGCTTTGACACTGGGGACCTGAATTCAAACTCCTCCACACTCATCCCATCCTTGCAACAAAGATCTCCAGAGAATTCTCTTCAACAGTTTAAACATTCTTCTCAGCCAACTCTTGTGCTTTTGGGGGTGGAAAGGAGAGATTTATCTTAAAGGGTGATGAACTAATCTGAGCCAATTTGCGCAGATACTCTGCTTGTGACTGGATTCTTCCTTTCACTTCTGCTTAGATTGAAAAATGACCACGATATATGGATTTTGCCATGACAGAACACTTTATGAGCAGTTACATTCAGCCCGTATTTCATAGATTCAGAATGGTATGTTAAAAAGTGTGACTAACAGCTGTATGGCTGTGCATGCAAAAGCTCAATTTGGGGATTTTTTTTTTTTAAGTAGCACCTGCTTGCCAAACCATGAGCAGGAAATGTACAGCAGACTATGAGCACAGTGGTGGTACTAATAGGCATTAATTTGCTGTTAGTGGCTACCAGAATTTTATTTAGTCCACGCATCAATTATTTCATACCTGGGAGGACTGCCGGAACACTCTCTCTGTCTGTTTGCTGTGACACAAAACAATCCATTACATATATTTCACCCAAATCTTTGCTGAGAACAATTATGACAGAAGCTGAAACGTTATCCAATTAAAGTAATTTTGACTTTTTTAGTACTGAGATTTATAATATGTTTATGAATATTATTGTTGTCTTTAATTTTAATGTCTCATTTGATTTGTATGAATTCTATTATAAGATCTGTTGAAAGAATCTATACATTTAAATTCAAAGCCGAGAGATACTTTCCAGATGGATCCATTAACCCATGAATTGCACAGCTCTCTGTGTTTTACAATGCATACAAAACTTCTCATTTCAGAGGTAATGTGTGTGCATATTTCAGGGGAAAATCTGTACAAAAGTACTTACTTCGAAGGAAATGCTAGTAATTTAAATGTAAGCATGAAAAGAAAAATAACAGAAAACAGGTTGGAACAGACAAATAAATGAACACATGTGAAACTGACACAGATAAAAAATAGATGACATTTTTGTGCTCCCAAGGCCCCCCATGGTCAAAAAAATTGTAAAGCTAATTACCTGGAGAGACACTTCAAGCTGTATGATGCCTTTTTCCCCCAAATTTGATTTCAGTAATTTTTATGAATATTCGCTTTGGGGGGGGGAAAGTTCTGAAATGCTCCAAAATGATCTCTAGGGGGCTATGGAGGGCATTTCCCTAAAATCTAGAGACCCCATGGATAACCCAATGGGTAAAAATGAAATTTTGCAATTTTTTTCAAAAACATTCTCATCCTGAAATGCCATCTAGGTGCTCAGGAAGCCCCAGAAACATGCTTCCATGTCCCCTATAGGACATTTGGGGAGAAAAAAATGAATTCTTTTTTGCAGGAACAGGTGCAATGGGGGAGTTCAGCCCCTTAAGGTCTCTTGATAAGCTAATGCGGCCTCCTAGTCTTCCCAACAAAAAATATCCTAACAAAAAGTATATGTTCTACTATGGGTTCTACCACTTAAGTTCTAAATCCCCTACTCTAGCAATATCCTGGCACTACATAGATGTTTTGGACTATATAGCTCTAGCATGACCATTTACTAACATTAGGAAGAACTTCATGTCAGTAAGAGCAGTTCAACAGTGAAACAGGCTGCCTTGCAGTGTGGTAGAATCCCCTTCTTTGGAAGTTTTTAAATAAAGGCTGGATGGTCATCTGTTGGGAATGTTTTGATTGTATATTCCTGCACAACAATGGGTTGGACTTGATAGCCCTTGTGGTCTCTTCCAGTTCAATGATTCTATGAAATGGGAATGTAGCACAACACATCTAGAGGGCACCAGGTTGGGAAATTCAAGTCTTTTACTCCAAGTCTCAAGTCAAGTCTCAAGTCTCTACAGTCAAGTCTCAAGTCCTTAAAGTCACTTTCAAGTCAAGTCTCAAATCTGGAAGCCAACTTTATACCCCAACCAAAATTCCAGAATTATTGGATAGAGTGGAATAAATTCAGTTTTAACAATTTAAGCAGAGTTGGCCTTCTACATTTGCAATTTTGCTATCTGCAGCTTCAGAAGTGGGGAATGGGATCCTAACTTACTCCCCATTACTAAAGATGCAAAAGATTTAGAAGCAAGGATCCTTCCTCCTCAAGCCCGTTGCCTAACACATTTACTGTTCCCCTCTGAGAAATGCACCCTACACTCTGGGGGCAAGTTTTGTCTTTTGCTCTTAGAAAACGCTTTAGAAGGCTTCTCTGATATACAGCGGGGATAGGCTGCTGAACAGATCTCAAGCCTGCCTCAAGCCCACTGCCTAACCTGTTTGCGGCTCCCCTCTGAGAAATGCACCCACACTTTGGGCTTGAAAGAGATTGTCATGTGACTAGTAGGCAAAGAGAGATGGAAGTGTTGTTCAAAGTTGTAAGGTTTCTGGATGAATGTGTTATGTTACTGAAGGGCAGCAAGTCAGTCATTAAAAACATACAAATCTCAAGTCGAGTCAAGTCAGTGCATCATTTATGGCTGAGTTGAGTCCCAGCCAACTCACTAAAGTGACTTATGTCCAACTTGAGTCTGAGTCTATCAACTCAAGTCTACATCTCTGGGAAACATTGCCCTGGTGATTTGCATCTGCCAGAACAATCCCATTGCATTTCTATACAGTCTTACTCAATTTTAAGAAACAATATAAGGGTCCCCCTTATCTGCAGTCTTACTCTCCATGGTTTCAGTTATCCACAGTCTGAAAAGATTACATGGAAAATTCTGGCATCTGGGTGACAATATCCATGCAGCCTGCTCTGGGTCCTGCCACACACACTTTCTTTGCCTGCCTGCCTGCCTGTCCCTGCCCCACTTTAAAAGCCTCCCTGCCAATACCACTACAGAAAACAGCTCTGGCAAAACCAGAAGTAGGAAGTTGCTTCACAGGGTGTTCAGTACTATCCATACTTTCAGGTATCCATAGGGGGTCTTGGAATGTATCCCCCACAGATAAGAGAGGATTACTATAATAACATTCTGTGAATCTAAAAGAGGGTTCCAAAAGTTAGACTTTTTTTAAAAAAATTAAAGCTATTTGAACACCAATTATATATGCTGCAGAAAACTTGCTCACTCTGTATTAACTCTCAGTCGCTGCTTTCCAAGAGCCATTCATTTTGTGATTTTTTTAAAAAAATCCACTTCTAAATAAGTACTTTCCAGAATAAAGTTCAGAGCTTATCACAATTAATCACTCACACAATTTTAATGGTTTTTTTTTAAATAAAAAAATGTAGAGCACTCATACTTTATTATTCTCACAGCTGGACCACAAGGCTGCCAGTAGTATATATTAAGATTACTTTCACAGAAGTTGCTTATTTCTTCCACATGGTTTATATGATTAATCATTCTTTGTAAACAGACAAGGTCCTGATGAGTTCATAATTTACCACTAGCAGGATTTACCACTAGCAGGAGATTTATAGTTCTGAAAACTCTAGAGTAAATGATATGTAGTAAAAATAAATAAATAACCTACTGCATTCAAGAGAAAATAAGCTTAAATGTTGCTGTTGAGATTATTTCTGCTCAGCTAATTGTGAGACTGGACATTTCTGGAGAGAATTTCAGCGCAGCTTGACAAATGCACATAATAATAGATACATTACATTATAAAGAGTTTCGTTTAGCTCAGGGTAGGCAACAGCTCAGGTTTGGAGCACTACTTTGGTCCTTCATGATATCCTGGAGAACTACATACACCCTTCAGGGGCCAGAGCTATTAAAAGGGACAGAATTTTCCTTCCTTTGTTCTCTCTTGTTCCCTCTCTCTCAGATTGGCAAAGGAATATTTAGTTAAGGGAGTCAGGAATCTTTGCTGTGCTCCCTAGCTGGTTGTTCATTCCAAAAGTCTTTTTAGACGAAGCCTGTTTTTATACTTCTGCACTTTCTCAAGCTAATTACCTGGAGAGACACTTCAAGCTGTATGATGCCTTTTTAGATTGATGTAATTCTTTTCATTTTCATCCACATCCTGCCCACTCAATCAGCTTGTGAGAAAGAAGGGGAAGGGTTCTGGGAAAAACCAGATTTCAAAAAGGGGGAAAATAGACCTCTTGGGAACACCCATCCCTCTTGTCAACTTGGGGTGCTCAGAATCAAGGAAAGGTGAAGGTGGCAGTTACTCTAGAGCCACTCAAGATGGGACCCCCTGTTCTCTGCTCAAGGGTGGATTCAGGGAAGATCCTTTACATGGAGTATTCCTAGATCCAGCTTTGCTACTGGAGGCCCAAGGTGTCTTCAGGGATGCCAGAGCAAAGGATTAAAGGCTGTATTGAATGTCACCATTCTGATTCAGCTCCTGCTTCCACATTGCCCTTAAACAAAAAACTATTTATTTTTATAAACTTAGATACACAATGCCAATGTGCAAGATGAAAGTCATGTCTGGTTGGTGCTCAGAGTTACTGAAGCGCTCTTCTTTTTTTTCACTGACACTGGAATACAATGTAATTTAAAGTACAAAAAAAAATGGTCAAGATCTCCTATACAGCATTCGCACTGCATGGTCAAGTGGGCTTTTTTTGTGGGGTGGGGGGAGTAATGTTTGTTTTTCTACTTCACAACCTGCTGATTTCATCAGCAAGGTTTTTTTAAACAAACCCTGCATCTGGGTATAATTAGGTATATTTAACAAAGGGAAGTCTGTCCTAAAATGCATTTTCTTAAAAAATATAACATTAATAAAATCTCAGCCCCACCTCAGCTGGTTCCCAGGTTGCTCACTGCAATTAAATACCATCCGAAACTTAATAGTTTGTTTTTATTTTATTTTATTTTTAAGTGAAAAGGGCTATAGCCCAGTGGGAAACCACACTTTGGAAGGACACTTCTCTGAAACTCTGAAGACCAGCTGCCAAATGATGTAGACCATACTGAGCTGGACAAAGTAATGGACTGACTCAGTGCTATTCTACTTGGACTCCAATGGAACTTTAAAAGAGGGACAATCCATAATGGAGAATGAGCCACTATGTAGTTTTTCTTTGCATCCTTATATGAAGATACCACGCTAATGCTCAGGTGCTCTCAGATGATTTAGAGATTGCTTTAAGACTCAGAGAAGGCAGTTTCCAAAGGCACATCTATGTGAAGGTTTCCAAAGCTGGAGGATGGGTAAGAACTATAGGATGTATAGAAGTATATTGGATGGGAGACACCTAGCTGGACAACAGTACATGTGAAAGGGATCTAGGAGTCTTAGTAGACCACAAGCTGAACATGAATCAGCAGAGTGATCTGGCAGTCATGAAAGCCAACACAATTCTTGGTTGCATCAATAAGAGCATGATGTCTAGATAGAGGAAAGTAATAGAACCACTCTATTCTGCTTTGGTCAGCCCTCATCTGGAACATTGTGTCCAGTTCTGGGCACCTCAATTCAAGAAGGATATTGACGAGCTAGAACATGTCCAGGGGAGGGTGACAAAAATGGTGAAGGGTCTAGAAGCCATGCCCTATGAGGAGTGGCTTAGGGAACTGGGTATGTTTAGTCTGCAGAAGAGAAGGTTAAGGGGGGACATGACAGTCATGTTTAAATATTTGAAAGGATGTCATATCGAAGAGGGAACGGACTTCTTTTCTGCTGCTCCAGAGACTAGGACAAGGAGCAATGGATACAAACTACAAGAAAAGAGATTCCACTTGAACCTCAGGAAGAACTTCCTGATGGTCAGAGCTGCTCAGTAATAGAATATGCTGCCTCAGAGTGTGGTGGCGTCTCCTTCTTTGGAGGTTTTTAAACAAAGGCTAGATGGCCATCTGTTGGGAGTGCTTTGATGTATGTTCCTGCATGGCAGGGGGTTGGACTGGATGGCCCTTGTGGTCTCTTCCAATTGTATTACTCTATGATTCTATGATTCTATGATTCTATGATTCTAAGTCCTCTTTGGCAATTTACACACCTTGTAATAAATGATTCTCATCATCACCACCATCACCGCATGAGCACGAAGGTGATTAGGCTCTGTAGGCTCTACTCAACTCTGTACTCCTGTTATTCTTTCCCTGCCATATATTCCCAGAAAACTTAAGGATCAGAATGTAAATAGAGCAGTTATGCCTTGTTTGCTTGTCCTGAGTATTCAATGGCCTCTGAATTCAGAAGTTTCATTTGTAATTATCATGTCTTCCATCCATGAATCTATCTGTTCATGATTTTTAATGGCAGTGGATATCAGCACACTGATATACACAAGCTAGTTACGCATTATGAAGTAACAATTTCCTTTCCCCCTTTTGTGGTAACATTGCCAGTTTCACTGGGTGATTCCTGCTGTTAAGAAGAACAGAGGGAACTGAAGCTTGAGTGGAAACTATTCACACAACTAATCAAGTCCATAAGTGCCTGTACATAGGTTCTAAGTGTTTCAGGGGATACTCATTCATAGTTGTTTTGTTTTTGTTTTTTAAGAAAACTTCGGGAAGTAGTTTTTTTTTCTCCCCTGTGATCTCCTGTACTGTTCATCATAAAAAAAAAAAAAAAATTCAAATAAACCTTGGCAGTGTTGGCAGAATTCCTGTATGAGATCTCTAACAGAGAATAGGCAATAAAAATTGCTCCTTTCTTATTGGTCAGGATAAATATGATTCACAAAGCAGCTGTATCTCCATTAATGGGACAGAAGTATAGAAGTAAATTTGTTGCACAAAATGTGGTTGGGCATAACAGCCCTAATCCACTACCACCCATGATTTTATTATTGGTTTGTTTTATACATTGTTAACTTTTATAGCTGATTTCATATTTGTGTTTGTACATAGAACATTGTTTGCTGGAATGCAAGCTTCAGATTTGTTAGTACATTTGAAAAAGACCGTTGGGCCCAAAATGCAGGAATGACTAGAATGGTATGAGAGGAAAATCCTTGGTACATTGGCTATTGCATGTGAGACATACAAAAAAGGCTAAAGTATGACCTGCACCTCTTAAACTAAACAAAACGGAACCTTACTAATTCATCTATCATCTGTCTCTTTGTACATAATATTTGCTGGAAAAATTCCTATGCTGGGCTTCAACTGCACCAAAAAAAGGCCAAAAGCTTAGCAAAAATTCCTCCTATGGGGATCCTGGAGGGAAAAAAATCCATTTTTATTTGCAGGGCATGCAGTCCTTGGCGGGGGGGGGAGGGCAAATGTGTCCCCTTAACTCCCAACAGTTGCTACTCTCAGACTACAGGATCTACCTACTTTGGCCCTAGCATACTGCACGGATTGAAAGAAAAAGCTAGACCAATGTTGACAAATACTTTTGTTTCACCACTGAACTCTATAGTATTCTCTAATGAAAATACCACTGCCCAAGCACAAAAATAAAAATAGTAATGCATTTGAAATTTTTCGAAGATCAATTTTAAACTATAGTTCCATTCATGGACATAGGATGCAGGAGTTATTTACCTGTCTCACTTATTATGTTTCTTGTAATGTTTAAGCCAGTGTGGTGCAGTGGTTTGAGAACTGGATTAAAACCAGGTTTTAATTGCCCGCTCAGCCATGGAAACTCAGTGGATGACCTTGGGCACGTCACAAACTCTCAGTCCCAGAAAACCCCATGAAAAGTTCACCTTAGGGTCACCACAGGTCAGAAATGACTTGAAGGCACACACAACAACAGCAGCAGCAGCAACAACAACAACAACATTTGGCACTAGTACCACAAGCAGTGTTTGCAAACTTGCATTGACAAAGCAATTTTTGTGGCATTCCTACATAATCTTATCTGTTAGCTTTCAGGCATGAATACTGATATTTATTTAAATACCTTTTGTTTGGAAATGCCGTCACCCACTCTGAAGCTTTTTTTTTTTAATTGTATTTTCAGGTTCACAGTTTCTAAGAACTGGAAGGATACTAAGAAACGTGAGGGAATTGGGTCTGCTGATATGCTAATCTATTCAGCGTCCTCATATGCAAATAGGAGTCATGTGGAATAGATAATGTTGGTACAATCAGATTAATTTTCTTTTCTTTTGCATGCTGAATTAATCCCCAGAATATTCACTGCCTCTAAAACTCAGGATAGGTGAACTGTAAGCCTATAATTTTGCACTATTCCTTCTCTTTCCCCTCAGGGGCTGGCACTCCATAAAGCAGACCTACAGCTACTGTAGTTTATGAGCTCTATATAAACATAAGACTGTTGACTTATCCAGTCGGGGTGTTTACTTTCAATAGCAACAGCCACTGACATAATGCAGGAAGGCAACTGCTAACGAAACATTCATTTTTGCCTTGAAACAGCATTTTAGCTCTGTTAATGGCAGAGGGGTTGGGGGAGGGATTTTCTTTATGTATTTTATTTGACGGCCTGCAAATCAAGATGTTGTGGACCCTCTCTGCCAAAAATTACATTATAACCAGCAGTGGAAGAGAAACAAAAGGGGGAAAGAGGGAGGCACTGAGGTTATTGAAGCACTACTGTGCTTGCTTCCACACCCTCAGAACTACAAAATAATAGGGAGAGACCAAAGAATTTCACTTACACACAGAACACTAGGAAGCCCACAGCTCAAAAGCTAGAAGACACACTACGTTGGTCTACAGCAAACAGTCCATCGATCTCACCTGTGTTTCACTGTCAATCAAATCCCAAAAGGGAAACTGAAATGGGCGGCATTATGGCAATACACAGATCTGAGTGTTACCAGAGGAAGGAGTTTCAACATTCTGCACTGGAGTAGCCTACATCAAGAAATACTGAGGTGGTGGTTGTCGTCATGTGCCTTCAAGTCATTTCCAACTTATGGCAATCTGAAGGTGAACCTATAATGGAGTTTTCTGGGACTGACAGTGTGTGACATGCCCAAGGACACCCAGTGGGTTTCCATGGCCAAGCAGTGTATCAAACCCTGTGTATCAAACCCATGGCCAAGCAGTGTATCTTCAAGGTTGTAGTCCAGCAGTAAAATCACCACACCACTCTGACTTATGTTCCCTTTATAAATTATGAAAATTAAACATAATTTGTTCTTGCTTTACTTTTAATGCGGAGGGGAAAGGTGCTATGCATGTCACTATACACTTCTGCCTTGAAATATTAGGAATCTTTTTCAACTACCTGTCTGAGATTTTTCTGCTATCTGAGATTTTATCAAGTATTGCTTCCATGTTTAAGTCATATCTTTATGACCCTAAGGAGTAGAAATTTCCTTTAAAGATAAATACATAGAAGTTAAAATGCTACCAAAGTTCTGTTCTATGCCCAATGTTACACATTATTCATTTCTACAACAGCCTACGCAAGCCCTGACAATAACTACCTGCTGTGGCTGATCATTAATGTCAACATCTAATAAATAAGGACAGTAATTCTCTCTAATCGTAGTGGTTACATTTTCTATCCTAGTATATTACCTGGATATATGAACATGCTCAGATGCTTACACACAAAATAGCTGAAAATTCTGCCTATTATTATGGTTAGGTTAAGCATAAATATTTCTTCACTCTCAAGGCCTGAGAACCACTTCAAAACACCAAACTTAATTTCCCAAGATAGATTATTTATGATTTCCAGATCATAGACAGGGTCCACTGAAGCAACTGGTTAACAACTCATACAAAACTTGGAAACATTAACTAATATGTTCAACATATTAATGTTACTAACTACTTTAATGTGTTTACAAAATGTTACAGTTAGTACAGGTTTGGCGGGGGGGCAGACAATTAAGTAATTTATTCATTTTTTCATATTTAAATTCATAAAAGATAGTAAAATGGACAAAAATGGCCTCTTCCCCCCATGACCCCATCCCAAAATGTTTGAAGAAATAAATGTTACCCATAATTCCCCAAAACCATAACATCTTAGTGTTAATGATAAACATTAACGAACAAGCAGGAGTGCTGTAGTTGCTGCCTCAAAGGCAGAAGTGGCTAGCTAACAGCCCCATTACCACTTCTACTGCTGCTGCTACTGACAAAGTTTGCTGCAATTACTAGGTTTTCATATGCAGAAGACTTGGGTAGAAAAGAAACTGATTCAAGCTCTGGTAGTGAGATGTGCTAGTTGTGTAGATGTATATCATTTTTTTTTACTTCTTAACTAATTTTGATCTGAATTTGATTTGGTGGTCTTCCTTCCACATTATACCCTTTGGCTCTTTTCATTTAGGATTTTAGAAGCTGCTAATTCCAATGCACATCAACCTGTTAGTAAGTACCAATGGGATTATCTTCATGAATCAAGATACATATGATTGAGCTGTGCAAAACTGCCTTTTGTTTGCTTTCATCAGCAAACATGGATCAACCCTAAATAAATGTAATGAAGGCCACCAAGCTTCCAAAAGATGCTACTTTCAGATTCCATCTTTCCTGCCAAAACAGAGTTTGGAGACTGAAAGGAAAGGGTTAAGTCACATGCGCTTTGAGAATTTAAGGAGGAAAAAAAGGAGAGAAAGAAAAGAGAACAAGGTTGCCACTTCGCCCCAGTGCTCTTTAATTAGAGTTACCTAGACAGCAAGGGCATTGTGTGTGTACACGTGTGCCTGCGAGTGAACAAGCAAGCGAGCAAGGTCTGCACGCACACCCATTCATGCCCTCGCTCTCTCTCCATTTTAGCCTAGTACGTGTGCACAAAGCCTGGCAACTTATCCTGTTTGCCAAGGCTGGAATGGAATATGCACTTTCAGCCGGTGAGTGGAGGAACTGTTTAGGCAGAGACATATCTAAAGCCATCCTCTTAATGTTGCACCGAAGCTGGACTGCACCCACTGCCCCATCCTCAGTATACCGCTGCCAAGAACAGTTCTGATTTGGCAGGGACAGTCCCAATTAGTCTCCTGTCATCCCACTTTTACAGCTGCTTTTAAAATGCCCCACTTCTCTCTCTTCCTCCCATTTTCCCTCTTCCTTCCTCAACTTATTTCAGTTGTGCACCACTGTGGGCTGCAAATTAAGTTCAAAATGCAAAATTAGTTTAAGCTCAACTCAGTAGGAGGGAGAAGAGAGACAAATGTTGCCTTTCCAGTAGGCTCAGGCAAAAGCAAACTGCTGCAGCCTCTCCTAGCTTGTCTGTTCTTCTTCATTAATAACTTTTGCCATCTTGACTACAATCTGATGATGTTTTGCTACAAGTGTCCTAGTTTACATCTGTGAAATATTGGAGGGGATGTTCTTTCTCCTACCATGCTGACCTTTAGTGTGTTCCCTCCCATGTGCAATAAGCCATTGTGTTCATAAGAAACCATGGAAGGAAAATTCATTTATGCAAAATAAATCCATTTTCATCTGTTCTGTTGATAAGCATAGTTCATTCATTAAGTGCAGGGTCTTGCTGGATACAAATCCATAAAAAGCAAGATAGTGTGCATTTTAACGACATAGATGTGCTTCTCACAGTCTACTGTCTGAATTGCTGAAAATGTAAAAGATTCACATTGCACTGCTTGCAAACAAAGGGGTGATGAATACTATTGGTGTCTGCAGAAAGGAGTCTGCAGAAACGGATGATGGGGTAGGGGGTTGGCTGCTTTTTAACTAGCCTCTCGCCTACTGTTGACAATCGACCAGCTGGCTTTCTTGGTTACAAGAAAACCATAGAGGACCTGCCAAGACGAATGCGTTTTTTTTAAGTGACTGTTTCTTTCCACTGAATTTACAACTGTGCTGCATATCATAAATCCAGAATATCTAATTTTATGGGAAAATTGAGTTGGAGAGTAGAAAAGAAATAAAAAAGGAGGAAACTTCCAAGGAAATTGATTAAAATATTTTGTAAAAAGCTGACCCAAATTCATTGGCATAGAATAAGTTTGTGAATAATAGGGAACTGTCAAACTTAATCAGAGAGATTCTTTTGGGAAGGAATATGTCTTAAGAATATTTATAAGAAAAAAAATCACAGGAGAATGTTACTTGGCACGTGTTACCCCACTAAGAGAAAGAAAGGAGAAATATCCAACATTTTATCCTTGGAAGGTTAACTAAGGGCTGAGACAAGACAAGTACTATTTTCCTAACCATTTTCCTAACAGTGCTAATGTAAAGATAGGAGAACATTTCCTACAAAGCTAGCCAGGAGAACTGCATAATTGTTCCTAGTCCTACAGATATTTCTTTACAAATGCTCCCAGCAGTCATTTTCTTTCTGTTTAGCCTTCAGAAAGATGGAAATCTACTGGCGAGTAAACAGTTAAGCATTCCCTCCTACTTCTTAATCTGCCCCTGAAAATTCTGCCTCAGCATGAATTGGCAGCCAGTTAACCTTCAGCATTAACTTGGCAGTCCTTTATTTAAGAAACGTATTTGCCACATCATATTTAATTACATGAAGATCCACACTCAGAGACCGAGTTTGGTATTAGTATATATGATTATGGAACTTATTTTTCTTTTATTAAATTTAACCATCAGTTTCACATGTATATCTAGGCACAATATGCCTTTGGAGACATAACTGGTTACTCAGTACTTCCTACGCACCCAACGTTTTAAGGATGTTCTTCCAAACCCTTGTAATCACTCTTTGAACTACTGAGGAACCACATCCCACAAAACACATGCAGTGGGATATGACCTCTCGATTCATGTCAGTTCTCACTTCACTGCAGCTGCTGATTTCCTCCCTACCAATGGGAGTTCTCAGGTATACTGTTGCTAGCAACCAGCATCTCAGGGGAGCAGCAACTGGCAAGAGCAATGGATCAGCTAACTAACTCAAACTTTACTGTTTCATGATGGTGTCCCTAAAGGATGTTATAAATTACTCCTGCTTCAGATGGATCCTGCAGGCAGATTTATCCTCAACAAGAGTCACTGCTTGCAAAAGCGAACAAGGAAAGCACCCATAAATACTGGTAGCAGGACTTGACGAGAGGGCCTCCCCCTCCCATTTCCAGAGGTAATACAGGTCTTCAGGCTTTATGATCCTGCTCATATGACTCAAAATGCCTGCCCGCAGCAACAATTCACCCATTACATTGAATTATCCCTCTGAGAACTATTTCAATAGGGAGTTATGGTTTAATAGCTCTTGCTAGTGTGCTTTGTATTAAACCTACAATTTTCTTTTCATGGAAGCAGACAGAGCAGCAAGGCTGGGACAAGGAAGCATCATCAATAAATCTACATGAAGAATGAAAAAAGAGAGAGAGAGAAAACAGTATATAGCAGCAATTAATCTTCAAAAAAAAAAAAAGCTAAACCCTTCCTCCTGTTTGAAGAAGAGTGGAAGACGATCATCTTCCAACAGAAACTGCTGTAATGAGCAGTAAGAAGAGTCAGCTTTTTGATAGGCAGAGATAGCCTGCCATTTCATTGCTTTACAGTGCTGGTGTTCCCTGTGTTTTCAGTAAAAGATATCAAAGAGGTTAGACAACATGATAAACTGTGAGCCTAGCTATTACGAGATTACTAGAAACAATGGACAGACTTTTCCCTCATGTGAACATGTTCCAGAACCCTTACTGACATGTGTATATTCTTCTTGGATACCTCTAAAACTGATCAAAATGCAAAATGAAGATTATTATCCATACCTAGGGAAGCATCTAAAACATATATTGGAATCAGGAGTACTTTGTACAGTGTAAAATGAAACTGATGGAATCAACTACTTAAAATGTAGCAATGGTTACTGGGATAGACAGTTGCTGGTTTCAGAATTAGATCCATTCTCAATTAATTGGAGTACCAGTGACATCCATGGACAAAAGTAGTGCATTTTTGATATCAAATGCAAGGGGCAAACAATAATGCACAGCTATTCTGATGTTCTAATTGTACTTGGCTGAATGCAAAGGAAAACAGAACACTGGAGTAGATTAGACTAGATGGATTTAAAAGAGACACATCCCACCAACTAATCAAATTTCTTCAGAAGTTTGCTTTGCAGCTTATATACTTGTAGTACAGCTACGGTGCAGTCACAAGCCACAGCACTGCTTAGAGGCTTCTGAATAACTTTTCTCAGGCTGTTTATTGTTACAGCAGGGTTTTGTACACTAATATGAGTCATGCAATAAAAGAAGTGAAAATGGTTCGTTATGATTCTGTGAAATCCCCAAACCACTGAGAAAGCTCAGGTTACTAACGAAAAGCATCACAGGATGAGCAAAGAGACTCGTAAGTGCAAACACTCCAAAGATGACTAAGCCTCCCTGCATGTGCCAGACTGGAGGCCCTTCCACAGGTCCAATCCTGTGAAATGCAGAAAGCCCATTTTGAGCTTAATCCTCCTACACCAAAAAGGATCATAGATAGAAATGGGAAACCTAAGAGAGTGAACATATGCTAGTGGGCCCCACTCTGAGAACATTTGCTGAAAGAGAGGTCTAGTAGGTTAGCACAGACCACATTCCGTGATCATTAGATACATTCAGTGGAAATCCCCTCTTCTTCAACATGGGGATTAATTAAATGTACAAAAGGGAAACTCCCACACCCCACTATTTTATTACTTGTTTGATCTGTCCTGCTTTCTCTTGGAGTACTGCCTGAAAGTAGTCTGCATGCGATGCACTCAGAATGACAGCCATGAAAGTATCTAATTTTTAGACTTTTCAACTAATCAAGCAGTCTTAGATAACATCTATACCAAATCTCAGCCTTCTATCTGTTCTGGAAAAACACCAATGATTTCAGTTGAGTCAGTGACATTACAACATCTCACTATTCATTACATGCAGTTTTTTCTGAAAAAGTCTGTTTAGAAGTAAATCTCTTGGACTTCAGTGAAACTTACTCCCATTAAGTATGAATGAGATGGCAGCCTTGGCTATAAATTTAAAGTTTGTACATGGAGGCTTGTGCATGGAGCATAGCCACCTCTGGGCAGGAGACTTGATTGACTATATTGCAAATTTACTTCCATCTCGTAAGGCTTATTGGTTTTATGTTATGAAAACAAAGGAACTGAAGCAAAAATGTGACTTACAGCATTCAATGGGGTTGGATGCCACTTGCAGAGAAACTATCCTGGTACTGGATTCAGGGATATGCACACGGAAAACCAGCCTTACACGAGTGTTCTTCCGACCAATATCTGTCTCACCTTTCCGGAGCTCAATGTCTGCATTCCTCAATTTGAGGATGCCTGCACAGTCAATACTGTAGAACAAAAAAAAGAAAAAAGAGGGGAGGAAAAAAAAAGGAAACCTTAGTTAATCTCACGCAAAGGGATTAATCACTCAATTGCCAAGTCTATCTTGCAATGTAGGAAAGACAAGTGCTAATGCACCTGATGCAGGGATTCAAAGATAACCTGGTGGCGCAGTGGTTAAATGCCAGTACTGCAAGCCACAAGGTTATGAGTTCGATCCTGCCAGGCTCCAAGGTTGACTCAACCTTCCATCCTTCTGTAAGTCGGTAAAATGAGTACCCAGCTTGTTGGGGGCATGTATAGAAAAATGTATCGAAATACATGCTATTTGTAAGTTGTTCGTCGCCTTGATCCATATGGAGAGGCGGGATACAAACAAACAAACAAATAAATAAATAAATAAATAAATAAATAAAAACTTTCACACCATTCATTCTTGAACTGAAGGTCCATAGCTAAGCATATATTTTGAGATTTTATAGTACAGGCCTCCATTTAAAACAGGAGTAGATAATTCTGGCCCTGTAGATTTTATTTTTTTTTAGAGGGAAGGATAGCTACAGCTTCCATAATCCACTACCTTGGGCTATTCTGGCTATGGCTGATGAGATCTGTGGGCCAAAAGGAAAAAAAGAAAAAGAACTGGAAGGTCAGAGTTGCCCCCTCAGTTTTACGCTAAAGAAACAATATGGTATGGTGGCTAAAGCAGGACTAGAGTTCCAATCCAAACACAGCCATAAAGTTCATATGAATGTTTTAAAGTTGCATTAAAATTATTCTGCATTAATTCATCTGTCTTGCCAGTATTGTCTGCTCTTACTGACAGTGACCTTCCCATGTTCTCAGACAGAAAGAGGTCTTGCCTACAGCTTGCTACCTAATCATTTTAACTAGAAATATAAATGACTGACCTGAGGCCTTCTACGCGCAGACTATCTAGTCTATTGCTAAGCTATGACTGCATGGTCAAATTAAATTGTACATTCAAGCCTGGACTTAAATCTTTTGCGTGTGATAGTTTTCTTTTCAAATTAAATACAGGTGCCTTGTGTATGAACATTATGTTTTGTTCTATTAATATCTTATACCAAAACACTTCTCTGATAGCACCCTTACGTTGCTTTCATGTTGTTTTTTGGCTCCAGGGGAATTTCCAGCACTTTGGTGTTGCCAATGATTTTCTCATAGCTCGTTGTGGTGACTGTTTTCCCTGTAATGCGATGGACTTGGTAGAAAGCATGTGGCTTAAGAATCCGCTCGTCTGCTGTTCCAATGAAGATCTGAAGGCCCAGTGGCTTATTATCCATGTAACCATGAAGCTGGCAAGAGACCAGATCAGTTACATCAGCATCATCTCAACAACAAATAGAAGAGACAAATCAGAATATAAATAGTGTTAGACAGAGAACAAGACAGACTATAAATAGTTGCTTGTCTAATCACCTATAGTGACTGGAATCACTTTAGACAACTAGACAGAAAGTTTTTATACCTAAAAGAGCTTTAGTTCTCTTACTTTCCTTCAGTCTACTTGTGTGGCATCAATGACCATGGGTAGGCGATTCAGTGAAAAATACACAAGGTCTATTAACTGTTGTGGTTTTACCTTGCAAGGCTGGAATAAATTCAGGTACAGAATTCTGACCCCGTTTAGTAATTTATAATTACTCCTCAAGAAATCCCTGATTATATTCTAGAAATAACATACTACATGGTACGTGACCCATTTAACATATAAGACATTAGTATAATGCAAGCAAACCTTCTCTGAACAAATCTTGCTAAGAAACCACTGTGATAGATTTACTTTAGGGTTACCACAATTCAGAAATTACTTGAAGGCACACAACAACAATGATGCAGGCACTAGGTAATTTATTTTAGTGATCTAGATCTCTGTTTTTGTTTTTTGTTTTCTCAGACACAAAGTTTAGTGAAAGACACAGACAAGTCATTTGCTCTTATCCTAATCTTATTCATTGTGCTGCAATCTATGTAACTTATAGCAAAGAAATTTAAACACTGGCCTCTCACAAAGAAAATCTGGATATTCATTTGTGAACTGGTGATATTTTACTACCTGAGATAAGGAACAAGATGCTATACAATTGTAGTACTATGATTCCATTTTAACTGCTAGGATTCTATCTTATAGAGCCCTGTGGTTTGCAGTTCAGGGAGGGGCATTTAGAATTCTCGCAGCCAGTGTTTCACCAACAACAAACCCCAAGATTCAATAGTATGTAGCCAGGACAATTAAAGGGGAATCATCATGTTATAACTGTCTAGTGTGAAATGATCCAGTGTTTCACACATAATTTTACATGCATAAGGTGGTCTGGCTAGCAGCTGAGTCACACTTGAATGCTAGTGATTTGTCAGCATCCTCCACTGCACTTCCAGACCGCACAATATCTTAGGGGACACAGGGCTCATATCACACATACCTCACTCCTCCAGCATCTTGCTACCACTCCCTGAACCCCAGCACCTGCTGCCTTGGGTGGATACCTCACTCTACCTAATGGCTGGCTCAGGGTTGTCTTTTGGAGAACTGAAAACTGGGTAAATCTATATCTGAAACCTATGTTTCAGCAACAAGACATTTTGACCAAAATGGCTCCTCTGTCCTCCTCCATGGCAAAACAACAACAAAACACCACCAAGACAGGATGTTCCAGATTCTTCTTATATAAAGTGCAAGGATAAACTTCAAAGCTAAACCTACAGGCTTAATTTCAATAGGTGAGGCATCAATCAAATGTTTAGCCAAAGTCTTTGTCAGTTTACATTGTCAGCTCACAAAGCATTTCCTGCTTCTGAATAGCTGGAAATAATCTAGTAGCAGAAGAAATAATCTGCAGTCATGATAATTCCAAATCTAAGGAAGTATGTATGTGTGTGTGTGTGTGTGTCCACATGTACCACAGAGAAAGAAAGGGAGAACATACGACATCCTTGCCTGAAGGCTAACCTACAGAACTCAACCATATTAAGTCCACTTCCGATACACAGACAGAAGAAGATGAGAAAGCAGCAGAGAAAAATGAAATGGAAAGCAAGGTTGTTCTACCAGCCTGGTTAAAAGACTGTCTCCCTGAAGCCTTGTCTCTCAGTTGGAAGCTTTCCTGCAGGACACACTAGAAGGTACCATATAGGAAGCTGGATCATTCCAACAGCCTCACTGAAAAATTACTTCCTTTCTTTCCCCCTCTTTCCTCCCAATCTCTGTTTTGTTCTATGTTATGACCTTTTAGATCAGGGAAGGGAAAAGCGGGGCCTTCCAGATGTTGTTGAATGCATCACCCAAAACTCCTTATCATTGGCTGCTGGGACTTGTAGTCTAACAATGTCTGGAAAACTTTGTGATTCCCACCCTAATTTTAGACTGTAGGCCTGCAGGTTGTTATTGATAGTACATAAGCCTCTCCAGGAGCCCATTTTTTTGGCTGAGGAGCATGATAAAAATGATATAAATAATTAACAGTGGTGCATCAGCACCTTATAATGCTAGTGTACAGATCCAGTGTGATGTTGTGGTTTGAGCATTGGACCATGACCCTGGAGACCAGGATTCAATTCCCTGATTGGTCATGGAAACCAACTGGATTATCTTGGGCTCATCATACACTCTCAGCCTGAGAAAACCCTGTGATACTTTCACCCTACAGTCACTATAAGTCAGAAACACGACTCATGGTTGTGTTAGCTAGCAAAGGGATTGTAAAGGCCCAATAAAGGATATTTACTAATATTGTAAGATTTTCTGTGCAAATATTAATGGCATATATGTTTTAAATAATGCAAATACATGAAGATACTCCATGCAACAAGCGCTTGTGGGAAACATGCCACAAACTGCAGCCAATTCCAGCAGTGGTTCACAAACAAATTATCATAACGTCTTGCAAACATTGCGGTGAACAACTACTTCATGTCTTGTAGAGCAACAGGATTGATGTCAGCATGCAACACCTTTAGAAAGCCTCCACAGCCCCCAAAACTTGGCAGGATCCACCACTGAGTCCTTTATGTGCCCCACCCCATCATGGGGAAGCTCACTCTAGGAGCTGCCATTTCAGTTTCTCCCTAAGTCCTTAATGTAGTATTGTTCTAAAGTACTGTCGAAAATTAAAATGGCAGTTGTTCAAACCAGTTTCCCCATGTAGGTCAGAGTTGCCCATGCCATAGTTCTCTGCATAGTTCTCTGCATCCAGGAAAAACTGCAGAGATACAGCAGCAGAAGAAAGGACCAAGGCAACCAAAATTAAACTTTTTAGACCAGAATTTAGAATTAAAACGTTACAAGCCACAACATTTGTTACTGTAGTTGCTAGTCCAGGCCTGTGGTCTATTAGATATCATTTAATATAAAGAAATTGATCATCCCAAACCGTTCCTCTCCATGTGCTTGCAAGGCCCCCAGACATGCTTGCACATGGGCATGACCGAAAATAGCTGAACAATACAAAATAAATCCAGGCAGGCCAGTAATTGCCAGAACGCAGCTTCAGGAGACCTCCAGGCAGGTAAACTTTAAAACCATATTATGTATGCACACAGCATACCAAAGATCCCCTGCCCCGAGCAGGCAGCTTGACGAGCCGAATATCCAACTGTCAAGCACTCCTCGTTTGCATACTGCCTGCACTATTGACAACTCTGTCATAATTCAATCATGCTAAATACTAACTTTTCAGAGGCTCTGTCTCCAGCCCAAAACCCATTGTTTTCCCTGGGAACGGACTAGCCTACAGGCACATTTTCCCCTATAAGACCCCCTGATTTTGAGTGCTTCTTCAGATCGCTCCTGGCTTCTATCCCACCTTGCTGCCGCTTTGTTCGCCGAGCCTTCCCCTCAGCTTCCACGTGCTGGGAATCTCCACTCCAACTGACTTCTCTTCTGACTACCCGGGCTTCAGGATCAGGTATAGTATTTCCCCTGAAAAATCCCTCTTAAAATCCCCTATCAAACTCCTACCTTTCTTTCACTAGGTCTGTGTGAGTGGTTGCATCAATATGTTTTGACTGTATTTCACAATAAATTAAAAAAAAAAAATTACTTCTGTTTGCTTATTGACTCTGCCTGACCCTGTAAACATTGGGCCCAAGATCTCGCTAGGTTGCCCTGCCTCTTGCATTGCTATAGCTTGTGCTCTTGCTAATTCCCATTCCCCATTATTTAGAGCACATTGAAGTGTCCCTCACGGGACTCCAGAAATCTGGGTAACACATTATCCATCGCTAGTTTCTCTTTGGGGTAATGAAAGTATAACAAAATTACAATTTACCATGAAAAATGGCTGTGGCAGTTAGAGGATTCTGGGAGTGCAATAGCTTGTTGCAATAGCTTCACCAGCTGCCAGTCCATTTCTGAGCATAATTCAAAGTGCTAGTTTTGACCCATAAAGCTATACATAGCTTAGGTCTAGGTTATTTGAAGGACTATATTCTCCTTTATGAACCTGCCTGTGTTTTGAGATCTGCTAAGGAAGCCCTTCTCTCTCTGTCCACCACCTTGGCATCTGGGAACAAGAGAGGGAGTTCTCAGTGGCTGTCCCTAGGCTCTGGATCTCCTTTCCCAGAGAAGTTAAACTTGGCACCCTCCCTACTCTCATTCTGCAGACAGGTGAAGACCTTTCTGTTTTGACAGGCCTTTAAAGACAGAGCGTACAAGGCTTATACCACCTAAGCAATCTGATGGACTTTGTTATTTTTTTTGTGCTGTTGCTGCTGTTTTATTAAAAATGTTTCATGTTTTAATTGTTTTTTATTTTCTTTTGGCAGCTCAATTATCTTTCAACTTTTATGTTTTGTGAATGTTAACTACTGATATGCATTTTTATCTGCTGTAAGCTGCCTTGAGTCCCAAACTGGGAGAAAAGCAGAATACATACACACACACACACACACACACACACACATATATATATAAAATAAAAATAAAAATAAAAATAAAAATAAATGAAGGAGGAGGGGGAGTTCAAATGTAACATTCCCAATCTATGCATCTGAGGGAAGCCCGCCAAGGTTGACTTCCAACCTGAAGCCTCTTCTGAAAAGCAGCATTTCAAACTGCTGTATTGCTTTTTCACTTGAGGGAATTTCACAGTGGATCAACAGTGTAATGGAGTGACACTTGGTACATTCCACAGAGGCAGTATGAAAGGATGCATGAGGGACTAGTACTTCCTCTTCTTTCCCTCTTCTGCGTCTTGGGAAAAGGCAGGATATCCTCACACCCCTCCTTTGTGTGAGACTCGGGAACAGTGGACAAGAAAACACGAGTCATTCACACAGACATGGTATGCCACAGCAGTCCTGAGTGCTATTCCCCAGCAACTATGTTGAAACATGATCCTAGTTATGGGTTCGCCCTACCAGTTCTCTCATTGTTGGTAATGCTATGTGGGTGGATTAGCAAAGGTTGTGCAATCCCTACCTGGGGGAAGGCAAATGTCTGCAAAGGGTCTTGTATATATGAAGTCACCTTTTTGGTTGAGATGGTTTGCAAAACCCAAAACCTACAAAACCCATTGCTACCGTAGCAAATAAAATCAAATCAAAACAGAAGGTTTCCAGCTAGGAAATAGCTCAATAGTTACATAATCCGAAGTGTAGAACTGGAGCTATGAATACACGAAGCTGCCTTACACTGACCTTTGGGTCACCTAGCTTAGTGTTTTCTACAGCAATAGGCAGCAACTCTCAGGTTTCCTAGTCTTACCTGAAAACCATACCTGCAGCCCTCTTTATAAAAATCATCTGCTCAACCAATGAGCTCCACATTTCTAGACCTTTCCTCACCCTTAATCCAAAATAGACTGGAAGGTAGTTATAGCCATAAAAATAAAGAATCAGATGTAAAATATTCTTAAAATCTGAAAGGCAGTAAAAAAAAAACCTACACAAGCAGGGACATGTTTGTTCACCACACTTCAGTTATCTGTTGTTTTTTAATTCTGCCCTGTCCTTAAAGAACTCAGTTATACATATGGTTTGCCCCATTCCATTATGATTACAGCCTAAAGGCATTTCCATTTTTCAGTCTTCTTTCCATTACTCCTCAAAATTCATCAATTTTTCAACTAAGTCCTGGATACTACAACCAAGTGTGCCAAACCTGGAAAGACTATAATGGGGTTCAGGTCAGAAAAGTCTACCTTTCTCAAGCCTGGGAGCATTGACATTGTGCAAACTCCAAGTTTGACCAAGCACAGAAAAGCTCTCACACTTTGCTGATCTAAACTGATCTACCAGGTTGTCTGGCTGTGGAACTCCAAGGATTGCCTATTCACTTGCTCCCAAACCTTGGGTTCTGACCCAATTTCCCTGGGACCTTAGGAATTTAATGTTGGAGGAGTTTTGCACACAACTATTAAAGTAAATATACCCTTCTGATTTTCATATGTGGTAGGATGTTTGAGCATACATATTTCAAAATAAAAAAAATAAGGAAAATTAAGCACAATGCTATATAAAATATATGCCTATGTTATAAACTGGAGTTAATGTATTTTCCTATAAACAGGTTTTGACAGATATGGTGAAAGGAGTCAGAAACTGTTGTCAGCAACTAAAATATATCTGCCTTGGGTCCAATGCTGGGAGAAAGGCAGCATACAAATTAATTAATTAATTAATTAAATATATAGAAAAGCAGGCCTCAAAATTTTCACAAGAATCTTAGCCTGAACAAATACCTATATATCCTGAATGAAGCACATGTTTTGAGAAAATAAAATGTGCACTTAAAAAAAACCCAAGTAGACAAATTTTCAGTAAAGAGTAACAGCAGGATTTTGAACTGGGATTTGTTACATGAAGCGTAACGGAGCCAGAATTCCTATGTAGGCTCAAAACCAGGGAATTTCTCTTTCATTATTAACATCCACAATTACAAATCAAGCCATTCTATATTTCTCACATCAGTGGAAATTGGAAGCAGAAGAGTCTACCGCATAGCCAGCCATCTAGCTGAAAGAGAACTTGATGGTCTGAGACATGCTAAATTTGTTTTCAATTACGTGGTCCGCATTTTTTTAAAAAAAGAACTTGATTAAGCTGTACAAAGCAAAAAGAACAGGAAGATCAGAGAACAGAAACATTAAGCTAATAGCATCCATGGTCAAAAGAGTCTCTTTTTCTTTGTTCTCCATTTCAACAGTCAGCAGGAGGTATCTTTGCATAGAAGAATTAATCCGTCACCATCATCACCCCCAGAAAAAGTCCACATGCAACATGTATGTATTGTTGGCAGCCTTCCCTTTGCATGAAGAACCACCGCAAGACACACCGTCTTCAGATTCATCTTGCTTTCCACCCATACAGGACTAAATGTATCAGTCATGGGGAAATCTTGACCCTACGGAAGTTTTGGCCTATCTGCTGCACTCAGCATGACAAATGGTTATGGGTCATGGGATTTATAGTCAAAACATCTGGAGGGTCAAAGGTTTTTCACATAGACTGTTTTGAAAGATCAGAGATTGCTCCATATTCTTTAAATGACTAGAACAAAGAAAAAAACCCTATAACATTTACTTATAGGATGAACTTAATACATGATTCTTTTCTTTAATCTGATGAAGCAGACTCTAGTCCAGCAAAAGCTTAAACCACAACGAATCTGATAGTGTTGATGGTGCCAGAAGGCTTTTTGTTGTTTCCAGTTCATAGTTATTTTCTCTTTCTTGGATGAAACAGATTATCTTTATCCATTTCAGCCTGAGTTCAGACTTGCTTGTGGGACAGAGATAAATTTAGTTACGTTGGTGGACAATCTTCATCTGGAACTGGATGGTGGTCTTTTCAGTAGCTTTTAAAAGAGCTAACCATGGTATCCTTCTGGGTTGCCTTGCTGGGATGGGACTTGGACGCACTGTTGCTCCATTCCTTTCTGTAGGTGAACCCAGAAGGTGATATAGGATTCTGATTGATTTCTTGGCCTGTGGAATCCCTCAGGGCTCCATCTTGTCCACCATGCTATTAATAAACATAAACACACACACACACACGAACCCACAGAGAGAGGTTGTCCAGAGATGTGGTACCACAAATAAAGTGATGACACCCAATTCTGTATTTTTCCTTTCCATCAGACTCCAAAGAAGCTGTTTCAGTTCCAAATTGTGCCTGACATCAGTTATGGACTAGATGAGAATGAACTGATTGGAACTTAATCCAAATGAGACAGAAGTGCTACTATTTGAAAAGCAGATCAATGGACTCAGCCTCTGCTGGAGAAGGTTACACACACCCCCTTGAAGACACAGGTTTGTACATTAGAGGTATTCTTGGATTTAGCCTGGAGGCCCAGGTTGCTGTGGTAACCAGGAGTGTTTTGGCACAGTTTAAATGAGTGCACCAACTGCATCTATTGCTGGAGATGTCAGATCTGGTTATGGTGACATACACCTCAGTTACATTCCATTTGGATACAACTCCTTTGTTATACAACTCCAGCAGCACCCAGTCTGTTTCTGGGCACAATTCAAAATGCTGACTATGATCTATAATGCCCTATACAAGCTTAGGTCCAGGGTCTCTGACAAACTGTATCTTCCCATATGAGCCTGCCATGCCTTTCAGAAGCCGTTCTTCCCATCCTACCACCTTCATAGGTTTGGTAGGGATGCAAGATAAGACTTTCTTGGTGGTTGCTCCTAAGCTCTAGACCTCTCTCCTTAGGGAGGAAAGAATGTCCTTCTCTTTTCTGCCTTTCCAGTGGCAGGGAAATATTTTATATTCTGAAAAGATTTTAAGAACTGAATGCTTTTAAAGAAAGAGCTTTCCCAGAAACCTGGACTCACAGAATAGAGTTGGAAGGAATTGTATGTTTAAATTGTCTTTAACATTTTTACAGTGTAACTACATTTTAATGTTAATGTATTGTGTTTGTTTTAATTTGTAGAGCACTTTGACTCCTAGTTTTGGCAAGAACAGTGAGATACAAACAAAAATATCCTTAAAATATCCAACATGGGTTCCTGATTCAGAATGTGCCTCAGTCTACTGCATGGATACACTAGACCCCACCAGAACTGCATGTCATCCACCAAAGTCTTCTCTATGTTCTCAAGACATTTGAGAATATTACTCTTTGGAAAATACTCCTAGACTATCACCATAGACTCCTACTAGACTTGGGGACAATACCATGTCTTAGATAGGTTTTCATGCTGGGATCCATCTAGACATGGCCACTTTGTCAAAGTGTCAAGGTATGTACACACTTAGGAATGAAGATTATTGTCAAAGCTCAAGTCATTGCCTTTAATGTTTCACACCATTGCTTCCAGTGACAGAGAAAATTAAAAAATGAGATTTGGAGAGCTGTAGTGAAAAAAAGAAGAAAAAAGAAATAGAATCTCATTTCCCATGTTATAAGGTAAGCAATTCATCATAAACTTTCCCCCAAAAGTGTATATATAGAGTGAACTGGAGAAAAACCAACTCATTTGAGTCACATTTACCAAAAAGGGAAAGAAAAGCCAGACATGATGTGTACCTTTCCATATTCTATTTTTTTTTCTTTTGGTAGAAATTGACTGGTTTTTTTTCCCTGTTCTTCTTTTCTTGTCATTTTTTTTCTTTTTCATAACAGAATATTAACATGGCTAGACTTGGTCTGTGACCCAAGGAAATGCTAGGCACTCTAGCAAATAAATAACATCATTCAGAAAACAAGGAGACTTTTCTTGGTTGATTTCATTGCAGAGACTGGTTATTCCCCCACAACTACAAAAAATGCACAATTAAATTTACCAATGTGCCTCTTTATAAATAAACATTATTCCCTCATTTGTTCTTAAGGATGGACAAAAATGAGGTGTGTGCTTCCACTTGCAGAATTGTATTATGCAGCTAAAAAATGTCCATAAACACAAATGTTTACTCAGTACACACGGCACAACTACGCATGAAATTAAAGCTGCACAACACATACATACAAATTTTGTTTATACCTTTTTGGAAATCTGAATCACAGTGTTGCCTTAGAACTGACAGCTTCTTATGCCCTGTAGAGAGCTGCTTAAAAATTAAGGTGTGGTCAGACGTAGATTTGCACAAACACACCTTCAAGCCAGAAGTATGTCTACTTGGCACCTTTAAGATTAACATATTCGTTGTGATTTATGCTTCTAGTGGACTAAAGACCACTTCATCAGATAAATTCGTAGACCTAGTCCTATGAGAAGACATTACAGATTTTTTCTTCCTTCCAAATATGCAAAGAATATGGGCACTCTTTTGTCTTTCATATAATTGGCAGGAGACAGAATTCTGGCCAATTTTTGTTCACGTGCATTGCTTTCATACATGAATGTATGTATATAAGCACTGGCAGTTAAACTGTGTTACTGGGGAAGAGGATGTAGCATCTTCTAGGGTGTGAAATCACCTCCACATTTAGCGATTTGATGCCTGCAGCACAAAGAGTGCATCTATCTGGAACCTGCTGTGCAAAGTACTAATTTGAAACAGGAAAATGATTATACCTGCAAACCTGGCAGGGTGCTGTGGCTATGAAGCTGAACTACATTCTCACCAGAAAAGTGGGTTCTCTTTTTCTTTCCTGTACTCATTAAAAAAAACTTCAGGTAAGCCATGCTCATCTTAGTCCTCCATCTATTATACTAGCCTTGACAGATATATATTTCCTCCAATGCTAGAGGCAGCATGCGTTGGCATATCAGACGTTTGGAGCATGAGCACATGGTGCAGGATGCTCTTATGCTCCTGTGCTGCTTGTGGGCTTCCCATGGGTCACTGTGTGAGTACAATGCTGGGCTAGTTAGACCTTTAGTGTGACCTCGCATGAGTCTTCAATCTGCTCTTAATATGGGGATAATGAAATAGAGCAAACATATTTCCTCTTAGGATTACAAAAGAATAAGGTATCAGAAATGTTTTGAACAATAAAGGTCATACAAACTATTACTATTACTGTTAAATTAATTACTTTTCCTGTCACTTGTAGCAAAACCTGTACCAAAGGGATTTGACTGCAACTACACTTTCTGGAAGAAGAAAAAAGTGGGGGTGTACAACAGAGCAGAAACTAGCGAGAAACGATCTCTTTCTAGGGATTTTGCTTCCTGGTATAATTTTCTCCACAAATCAGATCCTTGGAGATGACACCCATTTTTCTGTCTAGACAACAGAAATCACTCTTCCAGAAGGAAAATTTGACATACATGAATGCATTCACAGAATCTAATGATTAAATCTGTCGTCAGCTGATAAATTATAGTGGATCATCAACTAAGTTAATACTACCATGTTTTGGGTCTAATTTTTCAGCATGGCTGGGAATGACCCCTTTCTAGCTCAGATAGCCTCCATCAATCAGAACAGACAGTGCCAGGTTAAATGGTCTTACAGTGTATATGGCAATTTTGTATATTTACAGTTGCCTACAAATCTTGCAAAAAAACACAAAAACACCCAAAACCCTGTGTTAGAATTGCTGTCAGTCTGACACGACTTGAAGGCA
The DNA here is from genome assembly GCA_948474755.1 of Ctenosaura bakeri. Classification (NCBI taxonomy): domain Eukaryota; kingdom Metazoa; phylum Chordata; class Lepidosauria; order Squamata; family Iguanidae; genus Ctenosaura; species Ctenosaura bakeri. The sequence continues at coordinate 200,352 of CAOLHI010000927.1, read as the reverse complement.
CACAACAACAAGGCCTATAAGCGAGGAAGAAAATTTCAGCTCTTGGCACGAGAATAGGCAAAGAGCTTACCAAAGGGTGATCAAAATGGTAGAAAGTCTGGAAACCCTGCACTATAGGGAGCAGCTTAAGGAGCTGGGTATACTTAGCCTGGAAAAGAGAAGGCTAAGAGGCAACATGGCAGCTGTGTTTAAATATTTGGCAGGATATCACATGGAAGATGGAGGAAACTTGTTTTCTGCTGCTCCAGAGACTAGGACACAAAGCAATGACTTCAAACTTCAGGAAAAGAGATTTCATCTAAACATTACAAAGAGCTTCCTGATGGTAAGAGAAATTTGACTGCAGAATATGCAGCCCCAACAGAGTGTGGTAGAGTCTCCTTCTTTGAAGGTTTTTAAACAGAGGCTGGATGGCCATCTGTCGGGAATGCTTTGATTGCATATACCTCCATGGCAGGGGGTTGGACTCGACGACCCTTGTGGTCTCTTCCAGATCTATGATTCTACAATTCTATTTTATGATCCTACCAAGCTTATGGTGGTAAATTACTACTTGGTTAAATGGTCATCTTTAGCCAGGTGCTATGATTTCTTATGTAGCTACTTTTGAGGATCTTTCCCATTCTATCTGACCTACATTAACTTGACTTCTGCCCAACATTCAGAACTCAGTCCATCACTTCTTCACAGAACCTTCTCCATTTTGATGGAAGTTCTTTTTACCATCTCTCCCAATTGTATGTGTTCAGTCAGTTTTTTCAGTACTACAGTCAAGTTTATTGCATTTTACCAGCCAGTACTAGAGTGGTGGTGGTGGTTCAAGGACCCATTTATTAACCTTCACTTAAAAAAAAATAGGAAAACAACCCCTGCTGCCTAGAGTTAATTAAAGGCAAATACAAAGCTAAGTGAGAAATCATTTCCTCCTATCTCTTCCTTTTTCCTGCTGCTCACAAGAAGATAAGGGGAGACTTGAAATATTTTCTCCCTTTGCTGTCAAAGGAATGGCTCAGGATTACAGCTCAAGACAGCCATTTTCTTGCATCAACATTATTATTTTCTCACCAATGTTCTTTTCTCTGTACAAAACTTTTTTTCAATTTTTAATTTTACATATCCTGTGAACTCACAAGATGTGTGGTCTGGCACAGCAGGTTACGTACATGCTTCCACATCCAAAAATTCTACCACTTGTTGCAGCAAATATAACATATCTTCCCAAAAAAGTCTATGATGTACAAAGAATCTAACTTTAAAATTAGTGAGAAAATTGTCCTTTGCAGAAAATGTGCATAAAGAAAATACAGGGTTTTTTTGGGGGGGGGGGTTACTCTAAATAATGTAAATGAAATACATGGATCTACATGTATTGCACAATTTATTCTCTACCCAAGATAATTTAAATTTGAGGGAAGGACAACCTGGAGTAACTGAAGCTATGAGGATGGAGACTAAGTGTCAGAATGCATGAATTCATTTAACAGGTACAGTGGTACCTCAACATTTGCAAGTTTGACTTCCATGAATTTGATTATTTGCAGATTATTTGCTGCAGCCTTTGCTTTCCCTGCACACTCACTCACACATATGGGTGGCAGAGTAGAAGGAGGGAGGGCATGCACATCGGCAGGTGGATGGGGGACAAAGGGATGGGATGAGGAGCAGGAGGAGGGAAGTGTCACATGGGCATTCCCTCTCTCACTCACTCAGATGGGCAGAGGGAAAATATTTGAGTTTTTCCACTTTTGCAAGGGTCTTGCGCCCTTAACTCTGACAAAAGTGGAAGTACAACTGTACTTCCTTTTCAACTTTCAAAATAATCCTATCAGTGTATGTGTAGGTGGATTCCAGCTTGTGGGTAGATGTCTACCTTGTATCTTTTTTGAATAAAGGGCAATTTAGAAACGTTTGAATGAATAACATTAAAAGTCTGGTGCACAAGGATGCTGTTAACACCTTTCACCCATTAGCACCCTGCTTCCTCCTGTGCAAGTGGAAATCACATATAATATATGTACTCAAGCAGCTGCTGTTTCTTCCTTGAACGAAAGTCACCACTGGTATCAAAAGACCACTGTGGGATTGCAATATGAGTCCAAGCAATCCCCCTGCTCCTTTGGCACAGTTCCATTCTTGCCCTGCAGCTTTTATTTTAAAAGCTTTTATTTGGCCCCAAACTATTACTGTTTGTTTGTTTGCTTGTTTGTTTGATTGATTGATTGTTGTTGGTTGCCTTCAAGTTGTTTCCAACTTATGATGACCCTAAAGAGAACCTATTATGGGATTTGTTCAGAGGGGGTTTGCCTTTGCCTTCTTCTGTGGCTGAGAGTCCAACTTGCCCAAGGTCACCCAGTGGGTTTTCATGGTTGAGCAGGGATTTGAATCCTGATCTCCAGAGACATAGTCCAAAGCTGAAACCACTACATCATGATATCAAAGGGAAATTCTGCAGGCCACTGAAGCTGCAGTCTCAAACACAAGGCCTTCTTCCATCAATCTCTACTCTGAACTCTCATACAATAATTCAAGTTTCATTTCTAAGCTTTTCCTCAGAATCATGTGTACTAGAAATTTAATTTATGTATGTATGTATGTACGTACGTATGTATGTATGTATGTATGTGTCTATGTACTTGTAATACACACACATACATACATATATATAAAGAAATCAAACAGGTCAGGATGCTATGTTCCACACTAGGTTTTTCCTGAACACAGGAAACTGACATGTGAAATCTACAAAATCCACAATTTATTGTAACATTTTTGTAAGTCTCTGTCCACAATTTTTTTGCAAGTTACCTCTATTTGCATAAAATGTTGTAATCTACTACAATAACTTACCAAACTGTATGCACTAGTTCTTTTAAGACTCATATAATGTATAAAGCAAAGTCAACAATGGTTTAAAAAAAGTAAATAAAAAATAAACTCATTGACTTGGAAGCAAAGCTGAGCAACCAGTTGCAGCCTCCTTCCTTAACAGACACAAAAGCACAAACATTTGTGCATTTCACTAACAAAACTAGCTAAAAAAATTAGAATGAAAATTATTGAGATCAGTGGGACTCAGGTCTGTATAAACACCATTAGAGCAGCAAGCGAAAAAATGTTACTACTATTAAGCAAGAGTTGAAGAGGAAAGGCAAAGTTTAGTGTGAAAAGAATACTTTTCTAAATGTTGTCACTTCCTTCCTCCTGTTCATTTAATTCACAAACCCTGAAGCTCATCATTCTGCACCCAACTGCTATGGGTTGTGTGGACTGTGATAACAGTCTGTAGCCTCCATATTAAGGAGCTGGCATATTAAGGACCTTGGGTAAGTTACACTTTCTCAGCCTCAGGAGATGGCAAAGGAAAACCTCTTCTGAACAAATCTTGCGAAGAGAGTCACCATTAAGTCAGAAATGGCTTGAAGGAACATAGCAACAACTTTTTACAAACAACATAGTTCCAATCTGTTAAAGGCCTAAAGCTTATAACACAGATATGTCATATAATTACTTTTGTTTACTGGGGGGAAACAGTTCTGGAAGATGTTATTTGCAGAGAACAAATAGCATTTGTGGGGTCGGAGGTTCTTAACCCTTTTCTCACCAGCTATTTTTCCACTGCAGTTCTTGCATCAGCAGTGCTTTCCTCCACCCAGCAGGGTCCCAGGTGCATGCTTGTAAGACACTGTTGCTGTTACATACCCACAAGTCAGCTGTCTCTTTGGCTGACCCTATCCTAAGGTCTTCTGGGCAAGATTTATTCAGAGAAGGTCTCCAATTGCCTTTCTCTAAGGTTGAGAGAGCATCATTTTGAACTGTCCAGCACTTCACAGATGAAAATCGGGACACCTGTGGCTAGGCAACATCACAGTGTGATCAAGATGGCAGAAGGTATTAATGAGGAAGAACACACAAGCTAAAAGAGACTGCAACAATTTGTTTGGCATGAGTCCACTAGGAAGGACAAGATTCTGTGCCTCGGTTTCCTCTCTTCCCTGTTGACTCTGTTGAGTACAAACAACTTTAGCACTTTGAACTCAGTTTGCACCAACTGAAGTAAGCCAAGGACAAAGAGGGAAAGTGGGAGAAGGGTAGAGAAACTGGGATATTTTAAAAGCAGCTGAAAAGAACTGGGATTGTCCCTTCCTGATCAGGACAGGTGGGTTCACATTTTTCTCAGTAAACCCTACAACATCTCCCTACACATAGGAAGAAAACAAGCAGATCATAAAGAGTGCTGTTTTCTTTCCACCTGTTTTTCTCTCACAATGAGAGGCATACTATCTCTCAATATGGAAGTTATACTTTCTGACATCATGACTAATAAATCTATGAAGAGACCTTAAGCCATACCAATATACAGAGTTATTTAATTAGGCCTGCAGTTCTATACTTGCCTATCCAGAAATCTCAAATGAATTTAATGAGTAGAAGCGCCTAGGCTTGTGTTGTTAAACAACTTACTTTGAGTACAGAATTCATAGTAGGCATTCTAAAATTAATGCAGTTCTTTTAAATTCCTTTGCTTCCTTTTAGGCTTTACAATAGGGCTGGACTGACTTAATTTTAACTAGGCTCTGGCCTCAGCACTGTGTGCTAGAAGCCAACCGTAGCACATCTTAATTAATATTATGCAATATTTATATACTATTTTTATATATATATTGCTTATATAATATTATATAATAATTTTATATAATATATTATTTATATAATTATTATATTATAATATTACATAAAAAGTGTCATCCTGGTGTAGTGGTTTGGGTGCTTGATTAGGACACTGGAGACAACGATTCAAATCCCTGCTCAGCCATGCAAACCCACTGGAGGACCTTGGGCAAATCACACTCTCTCAGCCTCAGAGGAAGGCAAAGGCAACCCCCTCCAAACAAATCTTGCAAAGAAAATCCAGTGATAGGTTCACCTTAGGGCTGTCGTAAGTCAGAAATGACTTGAAGGTACACAAGAACAATATAAAAACAGATACCTAAGAGCTTGTGCAGACTATATGTATTGCTGCTGAGTAATCACAGTTCACTTCCCATTTTCTATATTCTGAGCAGTATGGCACATCTCTTTCTAAAAAAAATTTTTTAAAGAAACTCAGCTGGTAGTTTATTGAGAGGCGCAGGATGTTATGTGCCACATCCTCTCCAAACTGGGTGACTGTGCCAACCTGGAGGGGAAAAAAGCTTCATGTCAACACCAGCCTTTGTCCTCAACACAGAGGCAGTTGTTGCTATTCTCAGCCCTTGAACAAGATGTTAAACACACAAAAGCCATGTCCTTGCTGAATGCATCTTGTCCTGCCAGAGGCTCTAACTTTTAACAGATAGACAATTGTTCTGGTGTTCTAGAAGAACCCTGCAAGTGCACGCTCCTCAGTGGAGTGTGCCAAACTCCTGAGTCCAAGCATGCAAAGAGGAGGAAGTAGCATCAGAGAGCAAAACCACAAGATAAAACTGGGGAGGATGTGAGACCCACTGCTGTGCAGCTTCCCTTCCCTCACCAAAGTCAGCTCCCATGCAATTGGCGGGGAGGGTGGTGGTGGCTTTGTTAAAAAATAGTTACAAGCAAAGTCATATTTCAAAAGTTCATTCAATACAGTAGACAGTGCCTTCCTATAACATTTTCTTAAATAATGTCATCCCTAGGAGAGCACAAGCTCCAAAAATGTATGTATGCTGAACTGGAATGTATTAACAGATTTTATTTTGAAGGACTCAGTAGAGATAAAGGTTCTTTCTCCCATTACCGTTGTTAAATAAGCACAGCAAAGCTGTGAGAGTCAAATGCTCCACAATGCTCATCCTGTGCATATTCTAGCTTTACAATAAGTTCACGTCACTTCCTGTATGCCCTTACGCATAGGGCTATTCCATGTAGAAATTGCAACCAGACCATGCTGTTGGCCCTGCCTCCTCCATATCTGTACATACAGTAACAGCATCTACAAGGACTATGTGAATAGCTGAAACTGTACAGGCATTGCAGGCAATCAGAGACCCCAGTTGCAGGGCAGCTCCAATCCCTTGCAAAGTCTATACACATCCACCATACACTATATATACCTGAAGCTGCCCTTTTGCAGATGCGAAGGGGATGGGGTCAGTAAAAGTACAGGCATATCTCAGTTAACAAAGCCCCTGATGGAGAAGCTCCTTTTTACAAAGTCTTTTTTACAGCCCCCAATGGCATTGTGAGGATGGTGAAGGAGTGGTGGAGAAACACAGACTTTCTCCAGAAATGCTACAGCATATCTGCAGTAAACCATGCAATGAAGTTTCAGCTGGCTAAGAATGATATTCTACACTAGCTGACCCTACTGTAGCTGTATGTGCCTGCCTCCACTGAGCAAGGTAAATAGCAGCTGCCCCCGGATTCTCTTACACAGAATGTGTGAACAGCAAAACAGAGAAAACGGCATACCAGATAGGTCTGCCTTACCAGTCCCCACCATCCCTGTTTTTTTAAAAAAAAGAGCATAGATACATAAGTTTGGCACCAAAACGGAAATCATAAAAGGGCAGAGGCCAGTGAAATTAAAAATATATCCTTGAATGCATTATGGAAGAAGACAGTTTAAAATGTTTTTGTTTACTTTTGCAACCCTTACCTGACTCAGTTGTTGTCAGTTTTGAAAAAAAAAGTTTGCTGAAACATGTTAAACCAGTCTTAGTTCAGGGGTGTAGGAACCTATCTCTATTCTTTCCATGTTAATTCTTCCTCTGGTACCAAATTTTCTGTAAAAGAAATCACGCTCAGGAACACACCTGCTTCCTTAATTGAGGTGTACCCGTAGAATCAAAAGTTCTCTACAAGGCTGCAATTGTATTTGCTGCATCAAACTAATATGGCTATTACTCTAGAAGCTGTAACACTGCATGTTAGTATGCCTCAAGAATGTAAGAAGCCAAAAGTCAGAACTTCTGTTACTACACATATAGCACTTTTTAACTCTATTGAGTGGACGACACTGTATTTTATTAACATGCCTGGTCAATCAATTGGCTGTCTGGCCAATTAAAATATCACACAAATTTCTCATACATTTTGTTATCCTGACTTCTAAAGCTATCTCATGGCTTTGAGACTAAGTTTTACAATTCTGAACTCTGAGAATGGTAACAGCAGTTGGTGACCTCAACTTACTAAAAGATTCAGTAAACAAGAACAGACCTTTATCATTTCTCTCAGTATACCAGGAACTATTTCCTGAAAAGTCAGTGCCACACAAGACGCAAAGCATAGTCACAGACTTTTAGAGAAACTACAAGCAGGAGTTGCAAGAATATGAACACATGCATGACAAAGCAAAACAAGCATTAACAAACGCTGTAGATTAATTTTCACTACGGGGCCTGGGATGCCTTTCAGCTATAGTCATGAATGATGATATACTGGCTAGAGAAATATACAAACAGGAGATGTTGGACAAGTTACTTCTTTAGCTATAACTCCCAGAATCCCACAACCAGCATGATCTCTAGCTGGCTTATCAATGAGACTATATAGGCAGAAATTAAGGAAGTATTATCCACACAGAAGGTTGTGTCTTTCTTTATAAAGGAAACAGAATGCATTATTAATAGGAGGAGAACTGCTCATCTAGATGTAACTGTAATAAGATCGAAAACCTCAATCCCATTTCTCCTATTGCTTTTTTTTTTGTGGGGGGGGCAGTGGTTAGTGACCTTAGGATTCTGGGAGTATGGCCTGATTGGCCTGTTTGACGGTCTGCAGCCCCTTCCTCCATATCATCTCAAGAAAACATGTAAACCACATGACTCTGATAGTGTCACTCTCTCATGCCACCATGCATGGTTTTTAGAAAATCATCTTTGCCTAGAGAAGTCATATGTAATCTTGCAAGCTTGTACCTTTTCGCTCAGCCTCAGCATTACCACAGCATGGACTTTGGAATTTATCTTACAGTCAACACAATTACGCTTGCATTTGTTCAAAGAAGAATTACACTTGGCAACCCTGATATTACAAACTAGCTTCTAGATGAATAAAATAATCAACATTATTTTCAAAGAAACCTGTCAACTAGCATGACAAAACTATTACAGAAGCATCACAATATGTTTCCTTCCTCCACCAGAGTTATTACAGTCCTCAAGATTCCCTGAAGAGAGCAAATCACCGACAGCTTGTATTTCTGACATAGATCTGTCTTGTGTCTTGAAAATTTGGGGCTAGATAACATGGAAAACTTAAAGTTGACATCATTCCATAGTCCGACACAAAACTGGATCCTGTGGCTCTGAGAACCATCACTGGATCACACCTGCATCAGCATACAGCAGAATGTAGGGCACACTAGGATGGGAAACATTTGACTGCAACAGACAAGGTCTGTTGTGAGGTCTTTTCTAAGTTTGGTGGATGACTCATGGGGACAAAAGTGGTGTGCCTCTTCCACAGTCATATCTTTTCCTCCAACCTGGGTGGTAACTGTTACAATATAGATCCACTTACCAGTAAGGAGCTGGAAACCCCTGAACCATGACCATAGTTCCACTTTCCCACACTTCAAATAAAAAGTTTGGAACAGAGTACCGATGCTACAGGGTGGAGATGCTTATCCTTCTGCCTACCACCATTTCCCACTCCAAACCACCATCCCCAGGGGCCTCTTCTCTCCACAAATTTAAAGCAGTGTAAATACCACAAGAGAAAGGCATCTTCTTCTCACCCCTAGTTCTTCATTCCCCTCTTCAAATCAGTTTTTGCAAAAAGAAGGGGAGTTGGGGCGGCTATAATATGAACACCTGCACACAGTAATTAGGATCTACGCACAAAAAAACATTTATTTGTCTGCTGTCCAAATACCAGATTGTTCAGCTGAAAGGAACAAGCTCCCTTTCTTGCAATTTACAAAAATGTCCTGACAAGATTACAAGAGGCACACTCATCCATTCAACTTTCACTTGTAGCATCTTATGAGGGCCAGACTAAAATACTAGTATGAATCAACTCTAGTTGGACTGTAGTTAAGAGACAGGAAACTTGAAGGCTCACCCAACAAATCCTATCTCCCCATAGAAAACTAGACTGCTGGGCAGGGGGACTTTCACCTGCATTAAAAATGTATCCAGCATGATCCAAAGAGTCACAAGTGGTTAGGACCAGGACAGAAGAACCACAGAGCATAGCTGGAATATTACTTATCATTTTTGCCTGAGACACTTTCCAATGCAAAAGAGACAGGCCACAGTCTTGTCTTGTGTCTACAGCACTGGAAACTGCTGTGGCAAAAACAGCAATCAAAACTGCACACACAGCATTCTTCCAGTACGCTCAAGCCCCCTTTTTGTGGTATTCCAGCCATAATACATTTTAATTCCGAGGGGTCAAATTTCTGATTCTTCCATAACTAAGATGAGAGGTAAACTGGAATTCTCCCATTAATATTTGTCTGAGTTTGCTGTGAAAAAAATATAGATTCACCTAATCCTTCACTACTTTAGTGCAGGAACAGAAGACCTGCAAGCCTCTAGAATTTGTACAGTGACTACTCCCATGACTGATCATATTGGCTGGGAGCTGACAGAAGATTTTCTACAGAATTTCACTGCCCCTCCTGAAAAGATGCCCCACTGCTTCCATGACCTCATCCCAACTTTAAAAAAAAACAACATCCTTCCTGCTTCAAACTCATTCACCTTTCCCTTGTGGATTCATGAACCCAATTAACCTGTGCCCCTATCTCTTTACAACTTTGTAAATTTTACAACAGACCATATAATGCCTCATTGAAGTAAGTGCCAACTCTGTGAAGTGCTTCATTAACCTCCTGCTCTCCTCTTATCATACTCTAGCCCTTGCCAATGAAAAGACTGCCTGTTGGTGTTTCACACACACAAAGATTTTGCTAAAGGAGGAGTCATTGTAACCAGGTGACAACTTGATTTATAACAATGAGCCCCACAAAAGGCAACGAATATGCAGGTTGCTTCAGGCAAAACCTCTCCAGCGAAATTATTATATACCACAAAAAGTTCTAAAATGAAAAGCAGGGGAACTCTTCCAGGTCTGCTTTCAGAATAATTTACACCAACATAAACACGAAAATAGTATTTTGGAAATTCACAAACAGCTCAAATCTCCTATAGAGAGACAGGATCTACTTCAAGAAGAAGGGGAATTAAAAGGAGGAAGAAGAGAAGTCTGTCAAATCTTATTGAGGCTGTAGCATTAAGTTCCTATTTGCCAAACTCAAATAGTTTTCTGCTGCCAGAAAAAGTACTCTGTTCTTTTCTACACAGTAACTTGTTCTTTTCATTTATTAAAGGATTATAAAAGTACCTTAACCATGCTTGAATCAGGAATTTGAGTGACATAACTACAACATGGCTATTTTAATGTAAGAGCCATGTGCCTCTGGTTCAGAAGATCAAAAATATAACATAAATTTTATAGCGATGTTGCACCTCTCCCATTTTTCCCACTGATTATTTGGGAATTCCTTCTTGCATATAAGCTCTATATAATCTAAAAGAGAAAGGAAGTGGGAATTACCATTACCCTTTCCTCACCTCTTCTCCATGTCCTCTCCACATTTCCAAAGGAGAGCTTCTTCTATCCATAGAGGCTCCTCTTGAGTCTTTTGAATCCTTTTGAATCTTTTCCCAGAGTATGATCCTAAGGACATCCTCCACAGGTAGAGGAAGCTCTCTTTTGCAGACACACACACACACACACACACACACACACCCTGCAAGTGGAGAAAGAAGACTAGGAAAGCACATTAGTCTCCATCTCTTCTCCTAAATATAGAGCTTACCTATACATCTACACCAAGACAGTATTATCTTACCTGGACCACAGGGTGCCCCCCTGTTGGTGCTTTGACTGCCCCTCGGCTCCCCTCTGTCTCATAATGGGCACGATGGTGGGGTTTTGGCTGGACTTCAATCCTCAGTTCATAAGAGCCGGAATGACTGGAGAGTGGCCACTCAAGTGGTGGGAGGGACTGTACAGGAATACTGCGCAGAAGGAGGGAAACATTCATTTGAACATAAACTATGAAATGTACAAGAGCTGAAAAAAAGATAAAAACCAAATCTAGCCACAGTAAGATGTAATGTCTCTTTAAAACAAACAGAGAAGCATTTTCTTCCTTCCTCAGAGTATTAAAAAACAGAATCACCCATGGATTGGCAGGAGATTTGGTGCAAATAAATGGAAGCACTTCTTCATATGCACATAATGAAATTCATTAAATTCACTTCTGCAAGCTGCTGGTGGCTACTTGCTCAGATGCCTTTGAAAGGGGATTCCACAAATTCATAGACTCTAGAGGATCAAGAGCTATTAATCATGATCATGATATAGAGTTCCAGATTTAGAGGCAGTTAAGCCTCGGAATATGATTTGCTTGTGAGCAATGAAGGAGAGGGATTTTGGCTTAGCATCTTGTTTTGGGGGATAATGCAGGCAGAATTCTTCCCAATGTTCTGAGTCCCAGTGCTGGAGGAAAAGACAGGATAAAACACATACATACACATATGTAAGTGAGCACAAAGGGGAGTAGGTATGCTTAACCCTTACCACCCTGCTGATTCCTTACTGCAAATGCTCTCTCTCCCTCACCATTTGTAATTGATTCCTCTGCTCCCATAACTGGGTTCTAAAACGAAAAAAGGAGAATGGCAGGAAACCAGCAGGAAGGGATCTGAGCAACCAAGGTTTAAAACAACTGTGGGAGGTTAGGAGTATTAGTCCACATGAACACCTTGGAATCCCTGCCCATTAAAGTAAAAAAATATTTGTCACCAAATGCCCCCAAATGAGTCTTATAGGGGGTTTGGGCATATTTTTGCAATGTTCTGAAGGAGCCCAGGACCATTTTAGGCCCAAGAGAGGCTGGAAGCAACTTCCTATTCACTTCCTGGTTCAGAAAAAGGCATCTTCTAGGCATAAAATCTGTGTTTCCATTTTGATGACATCTGAAACTGCCTGAGGGGCTTAGATCTCTCCCAGTCCTGCTATGCAAGATCCTTTCAACAGAAGTTGCCAAGGATAGCATTTAGACTTTCTTGCATGCAAACATGTTTTCCAATGGAGCTTGGAAAAGTTGCCTTTTTGGACTACTACTCCTAGAATTCCATGGCCCACATGGCATTGGTTGGGTGATTTTGGGAGCTGTAGTCCAAAAAGGAACATTTTCAAGCTCTGTTTTCTTCTATGAGTTATGACATGCCACTAGTAGGGGGAAACAGTAAGGACAGAATATAATGGTTCTGATAAATCTTTTGATGGTTGTATCTCTCCACACCAAGATTGTCATTATAACTATATATGCTGCAAATGGATGGAGTGCTATCCTTTGTCAGCTGGAAAAGTAACCTGGAAGAGAATAATACAAAGGCTAGAATGGAACAAGGCCATCACAAAGGCTCTTAAGGTAACAGTCCACTGTGGGCCACAGGGGGCTTACCCAAATCTAAATCTTGAGGCTGGTCTCTGTAACTCAAACTCCTTCGAGTCAGTAGCTGAAGTCAGAAATGCAAGCCTAAGGTTTTTTAAACAGAGGCAGGATGGCCAATTATCAGAGAGGTTTCAACAAGCAATTTCCAGCAGAAGCAGGTTCAGTTAGATGGTCTTTAAGTGCCCCACCAATTCTAGGATTTTGAGACTGCCCACATGTGGGTAGTACTGTGTACTAGCCTGCTAATATATCAGCCATGCAACCTCTAGGTATTATACAAAGTGTCACCCTCTTCCCTCAAAGCCCTGCTTGAAAGAAAGCAGCCCAGAGCTTGCTCAAATGCTTCTCTTTTTGGAACAGCAGCTAATTTGTTTATTTGAAAATTGAGATTTATTGTATTTTATCCTGCTTCTCCTTCAAAAAGTTCTCAACAGCACACATGTCTCTTCTTTTATTCCCACAATGACTCTGTGAAGTAGTTTGGTCAGCAATCAGATCAGTTACTTATTGTGACTGATCACTCATGGGCAATAGTGCTGAGAAGAGACTTGAATCCAGGTATGCCCAGTCAAATAACAACATAAGAATTACAGCACTCTACAACAATGCACTCATTACTAACCCCAAAAGTGCAGCCAGCGGTCAGAGGAAAGATGCAACAGAGAGCAGAGGCGAAGTGAGGCCTGGCCAAATCTAGAGATGGGATTATTAATAAAAAAAATAAACAAACCCTATAGCCTTGTTTGGAGGTATTTTCAGGTCCCAGAATATCAAATTATGTTCTTACTTAACGAACCAAAGACTGACTCTTGTGGCAACCCAAGCAGCAGTTCCCACCACAACACAAACAGAAAGCTTTATAATCTTCCCTTGGGTATTGTGACTGCTACTTAGGAAAATGTTAAAAGTACATAATTGCCCACACATGCATAACGGGGCTTCCTGGAACCAGGGCCAAACTCTGCATTGTAAGACACAGTGACCATAGACATTCCACTTACCTGCAGATGGGTATTGCAGGCATCAGTTGCTTTGGCCAAGATGGTGGCACTAACAAGATGGACTCTGGTGGTGGGTTTCTCCGGTCGTCTTGCTCACAAGGCCCGATGTATTCAATAGACTGAAGCACATGGCACGGCATGCTGGCTTTGTGGGAAGACATCGGAGAAGGATCCGGGCTGGTTCTCCATATTTTTGTGGGAACTCCACAGGAGGGATCTGTGCTGAGGTTGCTCATTGCATCCATGAGGCTGGAGGAGGTGGACAACTGTGTGTAAGTGACTGAAGATCCGTCTTCTCTCAAAGGAATCTGAGGAGAAGTCTGTGGAGAGGGGGTCCTTGATTGTCGTGGAGAAGCAGAAGGTTGCTGACTCCCGTAGAGCTCAGTGCAAGAATATCTCCGCTTTGCGCCCGGTGATGACGACCTTGAGTTGGGACGTGGTGATGGTGAGCGTGGCCCCAAGCAGGTTTCCTCCACGATGGTTGCTTGTGGGGACATTATTGGAGAGGTTCTGGGGGAATAATGAGCATGGGTGTTTTGAAACTGTGGACAAAGGTCATCACTAGGGCCATTATTTGGTGAAACACATGGTGAGGTGTAAGGAGAGAAATTTGTCTCTGAAATGAAGCTTGCAGAGGAGCCACTGCTAGGAGGGCTCAGGCACAGCGGTTCTCGATAGCATTCAAAGCCAGGGACAGGCAGGGTAAACCTTGGGCTAGTGGCAGCTGAGTTGGACTGATGCTCTACCAATAGGTCTGTGTCTCTGCTGCTGAAGGGACCCCCCGAGTGAATCAGTTCATAAGATGGTGTTATCTCAATCCTAGGGCTCAGAGTAGGGGGACCGGCAGCCTTGACAGGGTCCAAGTAGCATTTTGACCCTGAGCTATCTGGCTGTCCATATCGGCCCATGTGATCTGCCGAAAGACTAGGCAAAACGAAGGGGTATGGCTTCAGGCCATAATCCGAGACATCATCATGAGGGTAAGTTAATCCAGAGGGTGGGCTGATGATTTTATGTGAAGGTGTCGGTTCTTCTGGAAAAAGAAGGGTCGCTTTTAAGACTAGACATACCACTGCAGAAGCTGAGCAATCACGGGTTAACAAGAAAGCATTAGTGATAGTGCATTAAGGAAAAGGTTGCAGCATCTTTAACATACTGAAGGCATGTGGAAGGCATATATCGATTGTGTCAGAACATGAACATCTCGATCATTCTCAAAATAAAGGCAAGAGAACAAAAACAGCTGAACCAGTACAGTATTGCATAAAACTGCTACACTGGATTCTAAAATATCCAGGATTCTCCCTATCCTATTAGACAAGGATAGGACTCGTATGATCCTCAGATGTCAAGAATTACAAATCTTAGCAGCACAGTTAGTATGGTCAATGGAATGGAATACTGGAAGTTTCAGTTCAGCAACATTTAAAGGGCAACATTATTCCCATCCCTGCTGTAAGTATCAAGGGACTTAAACCATAAACTCAGGCAGGTGAGATTACAGGGGGAGGCATGAATTTCATAGAGTTTTCTTAGGCAAGAAATACTCAGAAGTGGTTTTGCCAGTTTCTTCCTTGTTCTAAATCCAATTACTAGTCCCAGTTAGAGCAAACCAACTGAATCAATGGGAACTTGACAAATCAACACCTTTCGAATATTTAAAGGTCCTAAGCTATGTCATGCTTACATAAGTCCCACTGATTCAGTGGATTTTCTCTGTTTGGTACTAACAACTGGACTCGTATTTTTTCTGTTATACCAGGACAGTTCTCAGACTTCGGTATACCTATCCTCGTTACGTCGCACTGGTTTCATATAGTAGTTAAAACTGCATCGTGTGGACTGAGGGACAAACAGCGTGAACTATATATAATGACTGTTTCAGGCTACTTTCTTAATCAGGAAAAACCTGCATTAAAGAGTAAGCGCACAGAACATCTTGGTCCTCCAACTCATCTTCCAAACCCACCACTCATCATTAGCCCGTCTTCCAACTATGCTTCTGCTTCCTTTGTTCTTATTCACCTAATCCACAATTGATCTTCAACCTGACAATAGCCACATCTTCTACCTTTGGCCCCTTGCACACATGTTTACCTTTCCATTATTGGATCTTACTTGGATCTTATAGCCAGGACGCAGGTTGAGGTACTCACTGATGATGTGTTGTCAGTCTGCCTCTATTCAAAGCTTGAAATTAATCTATTGCTTCATTTCTCAAAGGAGCAGAGTAGAACTATAGGGAAAATCCACATTCCTAACTTACAACCCTTTATATTTGTGTTCAAATATTTTGGTGCCAATTTAAGTTTTAGAAATGTATTGTGGTGTTACATTATAGAGATGGGTGTACAGTTAATTACATATTCTTGCATAATCAGCATCTACTGAATTGCATGTCCACCTTCTATATAATGTAAATACCACAATGCTTTATATAAATAATACTTTTTGTTATAACAGTTTTGGACCTTCAAGCTGCCTAAATGAATAGGCCTGTAAATTTGATTTTGGTTTTTCTTGCTGCCAAGAAGGAAACTTGTTTGCTTTAGCATTTCACAACTCATGTTTTGTTTCACTCTCAAAAATACAACATTGTGTGAATATCTAGCTAACACATAAAGCTTTCTTCCCAGCTCCATATAAATATACAACTTGGCCATAAATACCCAATAGAAAGGGATGTATACTCCCTCCATAAGCAAAAACAGTACAGGTAAATTAGTACTCTTATCCTTGGTACCACAATTTGATATAAGCAGCCTGAATTCTGATATTCAAAACAAGTTGCAAGTAGTACTGGACTCACACACAAGCTATATAAACTACAGTTTAAAGTCTCAGATTATGAGAAGTCACTAGATACAAAAAGAAAAGATGAAATTCAAAGTTTACATAATTGTTAGAAGGAAGCACGTCAGAGGAGTAATCCTATAGTGCCTCTTAAACATGACATAGCTTAGGACCTTTAAATATTTGAAGGGATGTCATGTTGAAGACGGAGCAAGCCTGTCTTCTGCTGCTCTGGAGACTAGGACACAGAGCAATGGAGTCAAGTTACAAGAAGATCTTCATGATGGTAAGAGCTATTTGACATTGGAATATGCTGCCTCAGAGTGTGGTGGAGTTACCTTCTTGGAGGTTTTTAAAGAGAGGCTGGATGGCCATTTCCTTGGGGCATTTTGAGTGTGTGTGTTCCTGCATGGCAGGGGGTTGGACTCGATGACCTTTGTGGTCTCTTCGAACTCTACGATTCTATGACCTCAGTATGTCTTAACTAGGACCTTGCAGAGCTAAGCTTTGTGGATCAACACAAAATGAAGCACTGTATAGACCCCTAACTTTCTGATTCCACTTTTTTGAGACAAGGCATCTGACAGCTATTTAATAACTTTTTGTATATCTGTTACAGGCATGTTTTATACACACACACTCACACCCACAGAAGAGAACTGATATAGCTGCCTGGCCAGAAGTGCTATATGCCACACCAACCAGGCTAAACAATTTGATCCTATTCAATTGCTTCTTATCACTCTCTGTTGACAATAACTATTTTGCGCAGAGATGTTCTATGAGGTGGAATACTGGCAGGTGTATCGCTACCAAATGAATTTTTCCTTTTCTCCCCAAATTTCTAGGATTGCAGAGAGGGAAACACTGAAAGCTGTTCACACCTAGAACTCATTTGCTTGGTTACTTTGCTTGCCTCGTTTCTTTGGAAGCCTGAACTGCATTTCTAAAAGCTCAACCGAAGTTTTAATTTACTGCAATGCTAGAAATTTGGGGACTGAAGAAAATTTCATGGGGGAAGAACTTTTATTTGTGGAGCAGTGCTCTCAATTTGTCCTCCTCTCCACAGCTACATCCCTGGATCTGAGATATGTAAGAAAAAAAATCACAAGAAATTGTACAATCCATTTTTATGTGTTTGATCAAAACTGAAGCCAACACATAGTAGCTTCTGCACATACCTCTGTTTTCTGGGAGCCATTGCTTTGCACTAACCTAGTTATTTATATGAGGCAATTGCAAACATCATATTCCTATAGATTGCACTTACAGATGAGGTATATCTGAATTGTATTATAAAGAAAAGCAAACTCTTTTCTAAGGATTCTTTAAGATTCCTAGGCTGTCATCTGTCTTTGCCAGAGCAAGGATTTCAAAAACTGACTCTAAATTAACCGTGGGTCAGAACACTAAATGTCTTAGTTATGGAAGAGCAAATAGCACCAATTATAGCTCATTTTCTTGTAAATCTTTGCAAAAGTGATGTTCCAGTCCTATCGGCTCCTCTCCTCTTCCTCACATCTCCACCCTTCGCAATTATTGAAATAATATTATCAGGTCTTATTGATTAAATGTTGGACCTTTTCTCTTTCAGCCCCATATCCTCTTTCTTTCCTTTTGATCTTCTCAAATGTTTCTGTTTTTAACAAGTCATTTACAATTCATCGGTTAAAAACATTTCTACATCATTTTTCATTCTATTTAGAGTTTCATGACAGTGTACATCCAGAGAGAGATATTACGGGGGGCAATAATATCACGCACAACATCAAAGATACATTTACTTGTCTTCTTCCAATGTGATATATGCCATTCTATACCAGCAATGCCCCTCTACACTGGACAGATAGGGCAGCCTCTACACAAGAGGACAATTGGACACAAATCTGACATTAAAAATGGCAATACTCCAAGCCCAGTTGCAGAATATTTCAATCTCCTTGGACATACAGTACGAGATTTAAAGGTTGTGGTCCTTGAACAAGGAAATTAGAAAGGAAAACTAGAAAGACAAACAGTTGAATTGAATTATATTTACAAACTAGCATATTTACCCAGCATTGCTTGGGATTTTATTTTCTCATAGGTAACACTAGTTAGAAATACCTTAGGAATTACCTCGCCTTACTTTAGGAATTAGATGGGTTGAAATACACAGATTTGATATCCTGTGTCTCTATTTCCCCAAACTGCATTGTCCAGTACTTGTAACTCTTCCCCATATTCCCTAATCCAATATGTATTCAGAGTTGTTAACATACAGAGGTTTGGTTTGTGAGGGGACTTGCTGCTAAGCCTCGTCTCCATAGCAACTGGTCTATTCAGAGCTCTCTGGCTGAGAATTCTAAAGGCCCCTCCCTGAACTGCTAACCCTAGGACTCCATAGACTCTTCATAGCCAGCCAATTGTATGAGGTCTTTTCTCCTCACAGTCAATCCTATGAGGTCTTTGCCTGCCTGACTCAAACAAACAGACAAATTCACAAGCATTGACTTTCATATAGTAGATTCCAATCCACCAAGAGAGGTAGTGAACAGAAACAATATTTTTACAGCACACTACATATATTAATGCAAAAGTCGTCCCCACTGCAACAAAAGAAATCTTCTCAGATAAGTGACTTTTGGTAAGTAGATTTATCAGTTTCATGCATCATATCTAACTGATCATTGTAAAGATCTGAAAGACCTGTATCATCTTATGCAGTCCTTTGAAAATTCAGGCTAACTGTCATGATCTTCATCTTTTTGGATCCTATTAGTACATTCCACCCCACTGTCACAACTGTGGAAATATGCTTCATACTTGAGCATTTAACAACATTCTAGTCTGTACTGCATCTGAAGAAATGGATTCATATCCACAAATGCTCAAGCAAAAACAAAAACAAGCTAGTCTTAAAAAGTGCTGCTACATTTCTTTCCTTCTCTCCCTGCTGCTTTTCTCCTTTTTGTACAACTAATTGTATCACAACACAGATTACCAAATCAACATCATCGTCATCTTTTAAAACTATGTTCATTACAACAACTTAATACATTCTGGTGAAAAAAATAAATTGTCCAGAGTCAAAATGACTTGCTGCAAAAAGAAGGCATCCTGTAATTGGGATACCACAACTAAGAAAGCCTTTTTATTACATAAGCAATTATATTATATATTTGATGTGTAGTTATGCATTGTGTTTTAGATTTGAGCTATTAAAACTGATCCATTATAATGAATTTTAGGGACATAGCACACCATCTGAAAACTTGAAAAATGCATGATTTTACCTTTAATAAACCAAAAGATCATGTGTAATAGACACCCTATAAGGAAATTAAAAATCCAGAAAAGGGTGTTTTAATTCATACAAAAAAAAAGTGATTTTTTAAAAAGAATTGTGATAAAATATGCCTCATTTTCACAGACTGAGTAATGCTCTAGTTAGCAAAATCTTGGCAGATACCTAGCAGCAAAAAGTGTATGCTAATAAACACAGAATATTGCAAAATCTCATATTTAAGCTTAAACAATGCTTTATTTTATTCTAGTAGTTGATGGGAGAAAGTTTATCTAGGCAGACACTAGCAATGCATCCTTGGAATGTTTACAGTTTTACAGAAAGTTGAAAATCTTGCATAAGGTTTGAATCACAAGGCTCCTTCATTTGATAGAGAAAGACAAATTCCTTACTTGTTTCATGTGGACAAGTCTGACGTATGAAGCCTAAATCATGTCTAAATATCCCCTTCAAATTCTAAGTAACAGAGGCCTGGGTAAACCAAACTAAGAGGCAGACAGAAACCAATTCCCTTGGCAATGGCCATCCAATTTAAAATTAATGTCTTTAACACAAAGTATGGTTGTGTCTACACTAGGTTGTGTGTACTTAAAAATGTAAATTAATTATTTATCAGTGCTTTGCAAAAAAACTTCATATCTAGAACTGGCAAATTTTAGGTATCTTGCTAAAACTGCAAGCATCTGTGGGAGGTTTCTTTATGCCTCAATTAAAAACAATGCAAGATAACCATGCAAATGCTTGCAGGCAACTCTTTTGAGAGTTAGATCCATCAGAAGTATCAGGCAAAATGGAGTGGAAACTATCTTAGGACCTGAAAAGCTATTTCCACATGAGTTTCAGATGTTAACAGTTTCTGCTGCCTAGAATAAGTTCCATAATTTTCCTTAATACATGGCACAAAGTCTACAAGCCTCCATTATAAGTAATCATTATACTGCTATTGGGTAAATCTGATTTCTGGGGCTTGAAAACTATTGTTAGCCCATGCTCTGACCTTAAATTAACCTATAGCCAGCACTTCACATTTGCAGGTTTGATTATTTGTGAGTTTCTCCAACCCCTGCCCCTCCACCTCAGGTACTTCCTTTTCGGGGGAACCTTCCCTCGTAGGCTGTGCAACTCTTTAAAATCCTGCCTCCACTCTTCGTCCTCCTCCATCAACCACTGTCTGGCCAGCCAAGGACAACTCAAAGCCTGATTTCTCAGCACCGCAAGCCCTTTCCTCAAATCTTCCATACATGCAAGGAAGGAGATGGGCAAGAGAGAGTAAGTACAGGACAATCACACCAACCATCTCCTGGCAACCAAATGGTGAAGAGTCTGGAAGCCATGCCCTATGAGGAACGGCTTAAGGAACTGGGTATATTTAGTCTGCAGAAGAGACGGTTAAGAGGGGACATGATAGCCATGTTTAAATATTTGAAGGGATATCATGTTGAGGAGGGAGCGGGCTTATTTTCTTCTGCTCCAGAGACTAGGACAAGGAGCAATGGATTCAAGCTGCAGGAAAGGAGATTCCACCTGAACCTCAGAAAGAACTTCCTGACAGTCAGAGCTGTTTGGCAGTGGAATATGCTGCCTCAGAGTGTGGTGGAGTCTCCTTCTTTGGAGGTTTTTAAACAGAGGCTGGATGGCCATCTGTTGGGAATGCTTTGATGGGTGTTCCTGCATAGCAGGGGGTTGGACTGGATGGCGCCTCGGGTCTCTTCCAACTCTATGATTCTATGATTTCCTGATCTGGTTTAGACCCTCGGTGCCCATTGTCCCCATATATGCCCTACCCCCCTCCCACAGACACACACATTTTGATATTTGCAAATTTTTAATTTTTGTGAGGGTTCTGTGTCCCCAACCCTAGCAAATGTGGAGGGTCAACTGT
This sequence comes from Ctenosaura bakeri, assembly GCA_948474755.1. Lineage (NCBI taxonomy): Eukaryota > Metazoa > Chordata > Lepidosauria > Squamata > Iguanidae > Ctenosaura > Ctenosaura bakeri. The sequence continues at coordinate 178,951 of CAOLHI010000927.1, read as the reverse complement.
ATTTTGGGAGTGGCAACTCAGGATAATATATTTACCCTGGTGGCGGGGTTCTCGTCTGAAACTATACTTATCTTTTCTGTCTCCATTTTTGGCTTGATCTGGTATCAGTTATCTTGCTGCTGCTGTTGTTGTTCACTATAAACAATTCTATACCTTCCAACTATCTATGTTTGGCAAGGATGGTCTCAGTAAATGCTTGCTGTTTTACTTTTCCAGCTGCCTTAAAAATGGCCCAGTTTCTCTTTCCTCATCCCTCCTTTGTCTTCTGCTCATTTCAATTGCTGCAAAATGCAGAAGTTGGGAGAGGAAAGGCAGAGGGAGAGCCTTGGCTTTCCCAGTAGTCTTATTTGTGTGTTTTTTTCCAGGCTTTCCTATAGTTAGTACATAATTTCCAGGTATTTTTCTCTGCTTAAAACAGTTGGAGACAGAAGCCTCTATACAAAGTTCGTTAATGGGAGGGGCGATGCCTTTATGCACACACACACATGCTGATTGCACTCTGAAAACCAGCACTAGAAGGACAGAAGCATCTCTGGAGCACATTTCTAGTGCTGCTAAGGGTTGTAGCAGTAAGTGATGAAAAATAAATTATCATTTGGGAAACTTGTCCTCAAACTACAAGGCTGGGGAGATGCTGTTGCTGATCACCCAAACTTGGTAGACTTTGAAGCTTCCCCGTGTATTTTTAAAGTGGCTAAGTGCTCAGGATCCAAATATCATGGGGGCAAGCAGTGCAAATCCACAACATATGCTCCTCCACACAGATCCCATAATTCTGTCACATGCATAGAATCTTATGATTTGTATTAACAGGGGTACATAGTAGTATGTGGTTGGTGTGTACGTAAATAGACATTTACTCGTACATTCTACTAGTCATACTAGTTACCACGGGTGGTGGGACTGGTGTCCCTGACTACTATGATGCTTTGTACTCCTACCAGATCTCTCTCCCTCCTACCTATGAACAAGAAAATCTAGGAGTGCTAGTTCTGGACATCACATCAAACATGGTAGCACAAGCAGTCACATATGATAGCACAAATCTCTAACTACAAGTCCTAATTTTAACTGCCTAAGCATACACCTGATCTAGAGAAAGGCCTGGGTCAACAGTTCATTGTTCATAATGTTGCTTGTTCTGAACTGATGCAGCAAATACCACCATATCTTGACAAGAAGCACACAGATCCAAGGAAATAAATTTCCACAAATATTCTCTAGCTGCAACCATAACCTTTATTTTAGTCTAATTTTTTTCCCCGCATGGTAATGAAGCTGCAAGATCCAGTATGGCATTTCCTTCCTCTCTTCTACACTTAGGATCTGCATGTGTGTACTACTTTTCAAATTGAAATCTCCTATTTGAAAGCACCCTCTGTTTCAGGAAAGAGGAATGTGTGACTCTCCAGATGCTGGACTGCAACTCTCAGTAGCCCCAGCCAGCAGAACCTATGGTGAGGCATTATGGAACCTGAAGTCCAATAATATATGAAGAGGCATACATACCCCTTCCCTGCTCTCTCTGAAGGACGGTCTGGTAAATCAACTGATTTACTGAACAAGAAAAAGAGAGAGCAGGAATCTTAAACAACAATCAGCACCTGGATAGCAAACCAAGCAGGGACACAAGTCATCTAGTCCCAGTCTTCTCTAATATACATGGCAAGATATATTATACTTCTATATAAGTTACAACACTGGTTTCTAAATTTATAGAGTAGAGCATGCAAGTATTGTGCAAATCTTTGGCTCTCTTCCTCTTTTATGACAATGCAGAAGGGGGCTACCCTCCATATGTTCATCATTTGCAAAATTATTGTGTTCTTAATTAATAAACCACACTACAAACTAACATTACAATGCTAAATCTTCCCCTCTGCTTAGAGACAGGAATCCCATTGATTCAAATAGTTAGGATAGCCTTGTGAAAAAAAAATAACACAAGAAGTTACCAGTCTAGAATTGTTTTTTAAAAAAATCAGCCTACCAGTCTGCATATATTTATGTTGTTTGTGTTATGCTTAGTTGCACAGAATTGGGGGGGGGCGTGGGGGGTATTGGGGGGTGTTGGGAGGGCGATAGGGGTGTTTGCCCCAATGACAATGTTTTTGGGGCATCCCAGCTCATAGCCAAGCCCCTGCACACTGTGGCCATGCCCCCACACGCTGTGACCACGCCCCACACATTATGGTCACGCCCCCGTGCACCATGGCCATGCTCCCTGCACTGTAGTTCTGCCCCCATCCTGTCCCCCCTCCGCCATGCACTTCAAGCTCCACCACTGGTTATGCTGAAGTCTTGAATGGAAAAGAAAAAAAGAAAGAGATCTATTCCAGTTAACAATAAATTTAATTAACGAGTGCTCATTCAGAAGCGACACTTACTTATGATAAACAACCAGATGTAAGCAGCCTGGTTACTAAATCTAATTAGACTACCCAAAACTCAATGGGAACCAGTTGTAGCTCAGTGGTAAGGCATGTTCTTTGCATGCACAAGATCCCAGATTCGATCCCCAGTGACTCCACTTGAACAAAAGTGGAAGGTAACAGTGCTTGGAAATGTCTCTGTCCAAGCCTCAGTGGGAGCCACAGCCAAACTACTGCACTGGGCTAGAGGGACCGCTGGTTTAAACCAGTACAAGGCAATTTTCTTTATTCATTTTTGTATGTTAAATAGCTCAACTTTTTTTTTTTCATATTACAGCCTAAATCATAGGAAAGGTTCTCATTGTCTGCTGTTGTCTCTGGCTCTTTCCAGAGTATCAGTCTACTAGGATGAAATGCTGTGGTCCATTGTTGGTCTGTGCTAGCAAAAAGAGAATGGCACCTTCAGTCTATCCTTTTGTTCAAATTATCACCACAATGGTTATAATCCAAGTGAAAATTTACATGAATGAAAAAATGCCCATTTTGTATGATGTGGCTCCTCTAGATCACTTCTAGTCAAAGTGGTGGTCTGTGAACCAGTGCCAATCTGTGAGCCACTGGCTGCAGATACACAGAGCGTTTCCAGGAAAGAAACAGTTGTAGCCAATGGTAATAAAATAAGGTACCAGTCACTAGCACGTTAGGAAAAAAAACGCCAGTGGCCCACCTCATGTATAGCATGACAAGTACTGCTTTAAATTATCACAAACAAGCAGTGAATGCCTCCTATTGACATGTTGCATGCAGAATGAGGTGGCTGGCAGTGAAATAAAAATGCTGGTCCCACCCATCTATACTGGTCCAGTTTTGACTCAGGAAAGGTGCTATGTGCTGACTCATCAGCATACTTTCTTGCAGTGCTTGGGTTTTTCTTGGAGGCAAATCACCAAATCCTGGTACTGCTTCCGTTTTTTTAAAAAAGTATATACTCCCTGTCCAGGTTGGTATGTCCACAGTACATATGTTTGTGACATCACAGTCTGTAGCCATGGGAACAGTTGTGATGGTACAAATGCAGCATTGTGACTTCACTATGGAGTGAGAAGAGAAGGAAGCTGATGCAAACATAGCAGCCCCTGCTTTTAAGATTAACTCCTCTAATTTGGCTCCACTTTAAATCAAGCAATCCAAATTTCAATGCTACCAAGACTGGGCATGTAATTAGCAAACAGCTGTCAATCAGGCTAGCCTGACTTGGCTCGGTGGGGATGATTGCTGTTTTTTTGGAAAGGATCCCTGGAAAGGAGGTACCAGTCAGCATGTCTACTTATTCAGCACAGAAGGAAGTTTTCTGAAAGGCTGGGTAACTTCTGAAAGGCTGTGAATAACATAGCAACTGCAGATGTGTACTCCTGCCAGTTAGAGCAAAACAAGAGACTGGAGATACCACATTCCCATGATGGATCTTAATAGTCTATAAATGAAACTACTGAGAACAAAGGTAACTAAAACAAAATAATGCTGTTGATCTTACACCTCACTTAGAGCAATCCAGAATTCTTCATTTTAGCTAAACGTCATATTATTTAGGCATTCCTTGCTTCTATTAAAATTAATGGTTTAAACTGCAAGAAACTATCCCAGATTTAAAAGCTTATTTGTATATGTGCAAATAGTTTTAACTCACCTCATTTACCTGTAAGTGCCTGTATTATTGATGTAGTCTCACTGTGCTTAAAACACCTGAATAGCATACTCTAAGACCCCAAAATATACCATTATTCCTCAACATTGACTATGCTGGCTAGGACTGATGAGGGATGTGTGCCAAAACCATTTGGAAGACCACATTTAACTACCCCCCCTTTTATTTTCACTACCTTTCATTATAGAACGTAACGCATAAGGCTCAGTTTTTAGTTACCTAAAAGTAAAACTGACCAAAACCACAGAAGTGTTTGTATACAAAGTAAAGAAGTTTTGGATGGCCAGAACAAAAATGAAAAAATTGTTAGACTGAGCAGATGTTTATTTTTAGCTGTAATAGCAAGACAGGATTTCACCATAAAACAATATAACTACCATTGCCAGTAACACAAGCTAGATCTTAGATTTAACTAATATCCTTGGTGTCTCTTTCTCTCTGAAGTCAAAACATAACAAATTCTAGGCCTCACTCCTCTTTCCATTTGAGCTGGAAGAGTAAGTGTGGGAAGTCTGAAAAGCCCCAGGTGCTATCATTCTTTTTCATTTTCTACTGACAAAGTTGCCTGGTACAATATGTCATCTGCATCTGTTCTGTGGACCACTCTACAAGCCTGAGGTGATAATCAAGAGGACATATCCATGTTGAAGGAATTCTAATTTAAGACACAGGAACCATTTCAGTCATATCCCCAGTCTTCAGTCCTAAAATAAAAGGGAAATTTACAGAACCCATCAGGTGAGTCCACTGGAAATAATAAGAGGGAGAATTATTCAAAAAATATGTTTATGTATGTATGTATATACATACATACACATACATATATCATTGTCAACAGGAAAAAACTTCTTAAAATTAATAAGAAGGTTGCTATCCCAGGCCCTGAGATTTCAGGGTCAAAACTTGAGACCTAGGAACTATCATTTGTGATATCACAGAGGTCGGGCTCTAGCAATTTCACTGAGCTTTATACATCAGGTATTAGTTATAGATGAACAGCATTTAACCTGCAAATTAAAAAAAAGATGTCTAACAAATGAATACACACATACATATGAACATATAAAAACAGTGCTTTTACTTAGAGATTCTTCCTCTTGCCTGAGGACTGGAGAAAAGGGTTCAGGACCCGAAATTCAGAGCTAAGCCTCAAGATTCAGAGGTTCAGAGCCAGGTCTTGAAATCTGACAACTTGACTAATAAGGGAATGAACTGCAGCTATCCACACACATTTCAAGTGTTCACCTCTCTTCGTGTATAAGGCCATTTCCACACGTGGCGATGGAATCGCCCCGGTCCGGTACTTACTGGACTTCTTGGCTCGACGCTCAAGTCCAGGCTGCTCCAGAGCAGTGCATGGCCGCCGCTCTGCACTGCTCCGGGGACGAAAGGTTGGTGGAGGCTCTCCACCAACCGCTGAAGCTCGCCAGACTAAAGCCTGCCCACGGCAGATCTGCACCAGAGTGCAGGAATGGAGTGGCACGGAGTGGTACACTCCATGCTTTTAAAAACCTGAAGAAACAGGTTTTTAAAAAGCACGCTGCACAACCACTTCGGGTCGCTCCGGAGTGGACTGAGGTGCAAAACTATGTAAAGTAGTCCAATCCAGTCCACTCCCAGGTGCAGATGCCCTCTCTGGAGGACGCTCTGCACTGGTTTTTTAAGCCCGTGTGGAAATGGCCTAACATACAAGGTGAGGCATAGTAACATGTCTAAGTGAAAGCAAAGAGTTTGAGGCATTTTAAAAGACCAACAAGCTTTATTTGGCATATGCTTTTGTGGACTACAGCCCACTTCATCAGATGTATGAAAGCTTATGCCAAATAAACCAGTTAAACTTTTATTGGGCACACTGTTCTCACTTCTTGTTGTTGCATGCCTTCAGGTCACTTCCAGCTTACGGCAACTCTAAGACAAACATGTCATGGGATTTTCCTGTCAAGATTTGTTCAGAAAAGATTTGCCATTGCCTTCCTCTGTAACTGAGAGAGTGTGATTTCTCCAGGGTCACCAGGTGGGCTTCCATGGCTGGGATTTGAACTCTGTTCTCCTAGGGTCCTAGCCCAACACTCAAACAATTATACCAATCTGTCTGCCACTGCTCTTGCTGCAAACGACTAATACAACTTGCTCCCCTCACCCTTACCCTGGAAACTGCTTCCGGTAAGATTATTATGTGTAGACTTCCTGGCATAATGATTTTAGCTGTCATATCTTATCAGGTTACAACAGTTGGTTGTATGAGATGGCTAGCACAGATCAGCTACTGAGGACAAGATACTATTACTGTGTTTCTTATAGAGACAAGTTTAGCTGAAGAAAACTTGACTTATATATACCACTTCAGACTGCAAGTGGGATGTTATATTACTCAATGCTGTTGTAGACAGCATCCTCTCCCCATATATAACAAGACTCTGGGGATATGCTTTCACCACCATGTTCTCCTTATCCAGCTACTTTTCTATGAAGAAGGATCTATTTTATTCATTTTGTATGGAAGACTATCCAGTCACCCAACCCTTCCTCTGACGTGGTATTGCTCAGATACAACTTGAGCCCCTTTGTGAGCAGTAGGTTTAGAAAATTTGCAGTCCTGTACTATGGCTTGAATTGATTCCCATTCTTTCAGGCAGCAGGCCTACCCTTTCTAGACCAAGAATCAGAACTTTGCATAAGAGCATTAAAAGAGCCATGCTGAGTCAGACCAAAGGCTTATCTAGCCTCGCATTCTGTTCCCACATTAGCCAAATAGATTCCTACAAGAAGCTCACAAAGAAGACACGAGTGCAATGTCAGCTTCCTGATGTGAAAGGCACACTATTGTCCCTAATATTAGCAGTCACATATAGCTGACTAGTAGCTATGGGTAGTTTTATTCTCTATAAACTGTCATTACACTCTTTCTAAACTGTCCCAGACTTCTAAACTGGCAGACTTCACTACATCTTCTGAGAGTAAACTCCACAGTTCAGCTATGCACAAAAAGTATTCCCTCTTAGCTGTCCTGAATTTGTCACCATTCAGATCCACTGGATGACAGTGACATTTCCTTAATAAAATCATAATATAAGGGACCTAAGATCATAAGAACTGGCCTGTCTGGTCAGATAAAACATTCACTTAGACCAGCATTCTGCTTCTAGCAGTAGCTAGCCAAATGCTCTGGGTACTAACAAATAGGCTATGAAATTTACAGTCTTCCATTGTTTATTCCTAGGATCTGGTATCCCTGAAAATCCAAAGAGCTCATGTAATAGAAAGAACAAAGGCAGTTGCTAGGAAAGAAATGTCACCCTAATTCTTTTTTTGGCATTCTGTCTTAAGTATACGGTGTGAATGATACTGCTTCCTAAACCACTTTGTTTAATACAAGTAGCTCTGATACAAACCCATATGCATATGTAGCTTGGTTTTGATTTGTACAATGGTTTGTATCCAATGCAATGCTTGCTGACTCAAGGGGAATTCTTCATCCCTTCTGAAAACCCTGCTACTGCTGCCCATTGCTTCTCCTATCATTTCCTGAAGATGTAGGGATGCTCCAGAAAGTCGTGGAGTAGGGGCTACAATAGGAGGGGATAATGGATGGAAGCAAGTTTTGTTAGATGTAGACTGCAATGTGAAAGAAGGCCAGCGTCAAAGTAATGTATGAGCCAATTCTTCCTTTTACAAGACACTTCTGCATGTTTTTTTTCCTTTCCCAATGCACCTTTTCAGTCCCATAGCCTAGGAGAGTCTTCTGAGAGTGAGGAGAAGTTTTCGGTGCATCTGAGAGTTAAACTGTAATGCAGAATAAAGGGACTGGGAATTCCCTATGCACGTTTATCCTTGCAGTCTCCCAGTATGCTCAATACAATTCTATATGTCTAGTTACTGCCTTAGCAAAACTGCCAGAATCTTAAGATCTACAGGGAAAGTCTTTCTTTCAGTCCTGGCACCATCACAGATTCACTTAGAGAGGATGTGATCTCAGTCGCTGCTCTCACCTGCTGGAATGCTCTCTGGAGGAAAGCTAGGCTGGCCGCCCCTCTGCTCTCCTTTTGCTGACAGGCTTGAAGCAGGCTCGTTCAAGCAGGCTTTCAAGGTACAAGCAGGGAGCCTCCTTATTGGTGTGTGTGCTTTATTTTTAATTCTGTACACTTTTAAAATGATTTTATACTATTTTAATGGGTTTCTTTATTTTTAGGTTCTCACTTTTATTTATTCTTTTTGTGAAGAGAACTTGGGTCTCATTTGCACAGAAAAACAGCATACAAATGAAACAAAGAAGCAGACAGACAGGAACCTTCATGTTAACACTTTTCCTTTCTACACTCATGAAGTTGAGGGCCATTTCCACACTACATTGTTACAGCGCTATTATTTCACTTTCAACATCCTGTGGAATTCTAGGGTTTGTAGTTTACTGAGGCCAAAGAGCTCTCTGGTTAAAAATTCTAAAGGTCCCTCCTTAAATGGCAAACCCCAGGATTCCACAGGATGTAGATAGTGGAATAGTAGCACTATAATGGTGTAGTGCAGAAATGACCAGTATCTCAGTGCTGCCTGACTGGTTGCTGTACATATGAACTGACTTCCCATGAAAGCAACAACATGGAAATTCTACTCAGAATCCTATTGGTTAGTTCCAACTATGGTAGCCCTATCAAATCAGTTGTTGAATGGTGAGTATGTACATATACAGTCAGCCCTCCACATTTGTGGGTTTGACTTTCACAAATTTGATTATTTGCGTGTTTCTTCAACCTCTGCCTCTCACTACCACCTCAGGGGCATCCGTTCGAGAAGAACTTTCCCTTTTGATCAAGCTACACAGCCCTTTAAAAAGCCACTTCTGGTCCTCCTTCTCCATCACCAGCTGCTGTCTGGCCAGCCATTTCCCAGCACCACAAACCCTCTCCCAGTGCCCTTGCACACCCAAGGAAGAAGATGGGTGAGAAAGGAACTATAGAGAATGGAACACCATGCTGACCCACACTCTTTCCTCTCCTTTGTCTGACCTGGTTTGGACCTCATTCTCCTCACCATGCCTCAGTCCCTTCCCACAGACAAACACATACATTTTGATGTAAAGTTGAAGACTTTCACGGCCGGAATCCATGGGTTGTTGTGGGTTTTCCAGGCTTTGAGGCCATGTTCTATTAGTATTTGCTTCTGATGTTTCACCTACATCTGTGGCCGGCCTCAGAAGATGCCAGGAGCATCAGAAGATGCCAGGAGCATCAGATGTCAGGAGCAAATACTAATAGAACACAGCCTGAAAGCCTGGAAAACCCACAACAACCCACACACTTTGATATTTGTAATTTTTCCACTTTTGCATGGGTCCTGCGTCCCTAACCCTAGTGAATGTGGAGGGCCAACTGTACATATGTAAATCCTGGTTCTAGTCTAGCTGGGACCAACAGTAGGATTCAGGCCTCTGTTTGTATGTATTCGGTCAGAAGTGGCCCATTCACACACGTAAGCAATCTCTTTCAGGCTTCAAGACACATATGCAAAACAGCCGTAAAACTATATGCAAAGAAGCACAAATGGTTCCACACCACCCCTTTCATTTGGGAGATAATCTTTAGGGCAATAGCTGCAAACTTAGAAGAAAGCAAAGAAAGCCTGGGGTCCTAACCTCTCCTGTGGTTAAATTTCTGGTTAGCATCCAAAAACTAGGAAATTTTACCAGCTTTAGCTCAGATGTGACTAACATCATTTAGAAAATAGTCATCTTCTACAACTGCCAAGCACACTTAGACATGTGGACTGAAACTTTTTTTTTTAAAATCCATCTCTTTGTAAACATGCTTTAATCTTAGTACATTAAAGATCACTGATGTACAAAGGATTACTTACAGACTCATAATGGTGTCTTTTGAAAGACAAGGAATGTCCTCCAGATTATATGTTCCATTGTGATCTCTCCTACACTAATTATTTCCATCTTGAAAATGCACAAAATTAATAATTATCATGGTAACCAGGCGTTTAGTACAATGAAAACTGTCTCTGGGCAGTTCTTCCAACTCATATTCTACACAGCATTAGTACTGTGGTATAATGTTTTAACTCGAGTACTGTGTTAAAACATTTCACACAACTGACATACAATCTTTACATTAACTTTATAACAGCTTTATTCCACTCTTCCTCCTCAAAGCGCAAGGTAATGTGCATAACCTTCTCCATTTTGAACTCACAACAACCCTGAAGACTGAGAGATTGAATGGTCCAAAGTCAACTAACAAGCTTTTGTGACTGAAGCAGAGATTTGAATGCAGGTCTCAGTGATCAAAGTCCAATGCCTTGACTTCCATGCCACAACAATTTCTCTTCCCATTTTAAACACACACACACACACGCTCAGACTTTGCACAGCTGCTAACCCAAACAACAGACTACTGCTTGGAAATGTACCATTAGCTTGAATCAATAACTCTGTTTTATAATTACCTTAGTACTACGGTCACTGAAATCCTATCCACTCTTACTCAAAAGTAAACTCTGCTGAAATCAGAGTTTTCTCTTAAGTCCACAAAATGGCAGTCAGAGAGACATATAACCCTGGAAGGGAGGCCGCAAAGTGAACTAGCACAGAGGAGAGAGTTGACCACGGGACTTTTTCAGCTTGTGTCATAGTTTCTTACCCACTAACTTACACTAACTCCTTTTTCAAACTTCATCCAGTTTTTAAAAATAGTATTATTTTAACCAGGTCTGCCTTATTAAAAGGTTTTCTTCCAATCCAACAACCTGTGCTCTTCACACATGATGATTTTCCCACTTGGCTATAATTTCCATGTAGCCCAGAAAACATAAGTGATGCCATATGTACTTTCATTACATTGATGTGGAAATGTCATGTCACATAGAAAAAGATATATATGAGAGAGCTCTCACACCAAAAATCCCTTCCACAGAGCTAACATCTTTCCCACTGAATTCTGTTTTACAAAAGAAATCTGTTCAAAACAAAGGTTGTACACTGACATGTAGGGGAAAACTCAAGAGCCACAGGTCTTTTCTCAGTGTTGAATTAAAGTCTATCACACCTTCAAAAATCTGATTTGATTTTGGTATGAAGCAGTACAAATTGGGGGAGGGAACCTGCCCCCGCAAAAATTGTGGGTGCACAATGAATCTTAATTGTCCCTTTACTGTCTTCTATCTATATATTACATACATACATTTTGATATTGGTTATCATGATTTATTCAATTTCTTAGGTGTTGGGGAACAACGCATATGATCTTTCACTCCTGCATCCTCTGGAACTTCCCAGGTGCTAAATTACTGTAAGCTGAGATGCACTGACTAATTCAACCCAATTCTTTCCAATCCCACTACAATCCAACAACACAAGATAAGTGAACATCTTATTAATCACCCAAAACATACTGAACAAGGCTAGTAAAAGGGGTTTTCCAAAAAGTTATTTGCACATCTACTCCAAAGTAAATTGCACTAAGTTCAATGGGGCTTTCTCCCTGTTGAGTTTAAGATCACAGTCTTGTTTTTGCTTTAAAGGCAGTTACCTCTTTTAATGTTGTTCTTCCACCAAGCAAGAAACACAAGGAGGTACGATGAGAAAATAAACTTTAATATCTCCCCCCTGCCCCCGTACAACAAGGAACCAAGCATAAACAATTTCCCAGACATCACCTATCCCTAAATCAGGTTTACTGTTTTACTGAATCTTTGTATTAAAGATGCAAGAATATTATGTGTGCCAACTTCTCTGGAACCATCACTGAAAATGCAAATTTTATTGTACAGTCCTAGAAAAGATATTCTCAGGCAAGGTTCTGGTGTAACAAATGTATACCATTTTAGATTATTCATAAGTATGCTTATGGCTTTCATTCATCCATCCATCCAGGTATTGGGACTGTATTCTTAGCAATAGTACACTATGCTTGAAAATTATGACATACCATTAAGACTCATGAAAATAAGGAAGATATGGACTGGAGTCTAAGTACAAATATACTTCCGAGTATAATAAATAACCAAGTTACATTTTCTCCTGCCTGCACTCGTAAAAAAACAGTAAACATTCTTTTAACACAGACTGAAATTGAGATGTACAGAATATATCATTTCAAATATTTTTTTATGCATCATATCCTTGGTTGTGTATTTAGCAAAGATCAGTGTACAATATCATCAGTTTCTACTACATTCCAAAAACATTTAAATATTATTATATATCTTCTTCCATCCTATGAGTTGAAATTGAGGCCTTTCCACACTACACTGCTATAGTGCTATTACTCCAATTTCAACATCCTATGGAATCCTGGGGTTTGCAGTTTAGAGAGGGGCATTTAGAATTCTCAGCCAGAGAACTCTTTGGCCTCGGTAAACTATAAACCCCAGAATTCCACAGGATGTTGAAAGCGGAGTAATAGCACTATAATAGTGTAGGGCGGAAAGGCCCTAAGTCAAAATATATTTGCAAATAGATAGTTGCAAATAAGCTATTTAAAATAATGCTATCATTATTTTACCAAACCAAATATTAAAGCCATAAATTGTCTTGGAAGAGTTCAAACTTTAAGGAACAGTTAAGTCACAGGTGAACAACCTGTGACCCTCCAGACACTGTTGGATTGCAACTCCTATCATCCCTCAGCAGTGACAATGCTGGGTAGTGCTAATGGGAGTTGAAGTCAAATAACAAGATTCCCATCTCTGATTTAGGGAAAACAGGGTAACGATGAAGATTATCTTTCTGCATGTCTTCGCATGTCACAGAATCACAGAACTGGAGGGACTGCACAAGCCATCTAGTCCAATGCCTGTCATGCAGAAACAGCACAACTAAAACACTTCCAGGAGACAGACAGCCAAACTTTGCTTTAAAAATTCCAAAGAAGAAAAGTCCACCACACCCTGAGGTAGTGTTTTCCACTTTCAAACTGCTCATATTAATGGGTAATATCAGAATTACATTGGGGGCCATTCTCTTTCAAGCGGAGTAATTGTGACAACACACAATACATGGTTTTAGGGACTGAGTCACTTGGTCTTTGTGGGTCAAAACCAATTTTTCTCAGAAAGCTGTATGATCAGATTGCAGACATGTGTACTACACACAATTACAGAATTCCTTGTTTCCACTTTTTGCTCTTTTGAAGAGTGTTCTATTCTTGCTTTTTGGAATGCCTAGTTTTCCACGTCCCCCTCACTTGAGAGGTACATGTCGTGAAGGTGCCAGTACTAGGTTGCAGCTTGACTCAAGATGGCTTTTGTTAGCTGCACTCCTATCACAATGGTTCATGGTATTTTAAAAAGTTAAGAAGTAGGTCCCCAAAAGATTCAAAATTTCAGATTTAGGGCCCAAGGACCAAAAATTTCTTTGCAATAAGAGGCAATAAAAACAGTAATACCTTTCTGTTCAGGTTTGCTTTTGGCAACTGTGAGGAAGGGACTTTTAATGGGGCAGGAGGATTGTATACTTCTTAAAATCTGCGTTAAATTTTATTGTGTTCTAATATGATAATATAATTAGGTTTCAGTGATATAGCTTATTGTGTTTTTTATCTGTATCACTTTTTTTTTAAAAAAAAAATAATCCTGTTGTAAGTTGCCATAAATCCCTGTTTACATGCATACACATGTACTTGGCAGAAGAAATTGCCCCATTTCAGAAGTGTCATTAAAACCCATTTACTTGGGGGGAAAAACTTAGGGCACTGAACTCAGTGGGACTTAGGCCATTTCCACACTGTAGTGTAGGGAGAGGCATTTAGAATTCTTAGCTGGAGAGCTCTTTGGCTTCAGTAAACTACAAACCCCAGGATCCCACAGGAGTTTGAAAATGGAATAATGGCATTATAACAGTGTAGGGTGGAAATGGCCAGAGTTCTGAATAGATATCTATAGCACTTCTTTGGTCAGGCGTTTAGTGGAAAAGTGGCTACTATAGCCGAGAAAGTGTCATTTTAGCTATTACTTGGGTGTAAAATATAGTGCAGAATTTAGTGCAGGCCAAAAAAGCTTACGTATACCGCAGAATATCAGCATTGCAAACTCATGAGCCTGCCCAAAACCAAACTCCTCTGAAGAGGCCCCCTCTTATATATTCCACCACCCTGTGAAGCTATGCTGTGGTAAAGTAAGGACAAGTTCTATTAATTCAGTATGGTGTCCACTCTTTTGTCAGTTCTTCTTGCCTCTGAAGGCTTCCTTGAAACCACTCACCCATTCTCACAGTCCCAAGTATTGCTTTCAGATCCCCTGGATTAATCTAACATGTCTGTATTGAAAGCATCAAAACAGTGGGTTCTGCCAGTTCTTCTTGCCTACGGAGGCTTGCTTGGGACCACGCATGTGCTGTTTGAAAGGCGAGCTCAGCAAGGGAAGGGTGCCAAGCCAGCTGAGTGACTTTACAAGCAACATGTGGTTGGTCCCAAGTGAGCCTCCGTTAAGTCCTTCACGTTCTCTACAGTAGATGGGTTCTGCTTTTCAACCATTTCCGCTTTCTGACAGCGCTCTGGTCCCTAACCTGTTAGACAAATAGAGGAAGCCTTTTTTTCCCTGTATCCTTTGGTTCTTACAATTAAATGTGACTTCTCTGGTTATTCTGAGTTGTTTTTAACCCTTCAAGTTTCTAAAAATACCAGAGTTTATTTGTTTTTAATTGGACATGAACTTAATGTCTTGCATGTTTTTATTCATTGGACATCATCTCATTGTACTTCTGGAGCCCTGGAGGGCTGAGAGGCAATAAACAGGTGCTATAAATAAAATCACTAGTGATCACTCTGATAATACCAGACTAGTTGCTGTCCATCCCACATTAAATGGACCATTGCTCTATACCAAACCAACTTCAGCCTTCCAGCGCACTTTAAAGCCACCCATAGCACCATTTCATATGCAGAAAACTCAGTAAGGAAATATCTGGGGGTCAGCAATTAGTAGAGGGACCCTAATATGGGAATGTTTTGTCATATCCAAGTTCTCTGATATCTGCAGAACATGTGTGAAGCAACCCCAATCATGCCCACATGACTCAAATCAGACCTGTACAATAGACAGCTGTTGTGATTACAGCAACCTATTATTTCACAGATGGGAACCATGAACAGATAATTATTTCCACACTATTACCATCTCTAGAGATACCAGACTCTACAGATCTGTACTTTGCACAGTACGTCCAACACCTATCATGTAAGTGATGGTTTCTGTCAACTTATAATATAGAAAAAAATAGCTTCAATTATGTTTTAGTTGTTTAATTTTCTTAAGTAAATATTTGCAATACCCAAAATAGCCAAAGAACAGCCACAACAATGTGTTCTATCTCTTATTTTTCTTAGTAGCTTAAATTTCTGTCCTTCCCATTATTAATATGTTCATCCTATCACAACCTCAGTGCTTACAACTTCTAATCCTCTATCGCTCTGTGCGATAGAGACCAATAGACAGACTTTCTCACCTGTGTCCATCTGATGGAAAGGAGCCTTTCATAGCCACAACTGATTCCCAGCTAATACTGTAATGCTTCCCTACCGCCCTCTTTAGGGTTAACAGCAAAAAAACATTTTTTTTTCCCTTGTACAGTCCAGTCCAACCTGCCTCTTACTCAGATACAGTTCATCCTTTGGCCAAGTGTTTAAGACCCATCATTTCATTTCAGGCACCCAGTTTTACAGCAGGCTAAATAAAATACTACTAATACTACTACTTATTATGATTACTATTACTACTAGTACTACTATTATTTCAGGCTACATGGAACCCTGTTCCTACTCCCTGAACCCAACAGTACCACCTCCACTCTAGATACACCACGAAGATCCTTTAAAAAAACAAACAAAACTTCTTCAGAATCCATAAGATGAACAGAGGCGTAAAGTCCACAAACCTGCGACAGGGGTGGCATAGTCATAATCAAATAAAATGGAGAAGTCCAGTTCTTCTTGAGGACTGATATTGGGATTTGGATCCGGGTCCCCCGGCTGGGATCTTGGATCCGAATCGTTTGGACTAGAAGCCATCTCCGAGGACGGTCGGGGACCTCTCGGTTGGGAGGGAGGCACAGAGGGACCCAGGAGCGTGCGAAGAAATTCACACTGGCTCGCTTTCTTTTTTGGAAAGACGCCCCAAACGTCCTGCACGCTGTGGCTCAAATGTAAAAGTCCCTCCTGAACTAAGGAGGGGGAAAGATAGGAAGGGCGAGGTCTCCTTGTGACTTAAGCCTCTTCTCCGAGCAGCACCTTAGCCCCAAGCCCGGGGGTCTCCCTCCCTCCCTCCTGCGGCCGCTCAACCTGCCAGGTGCGCCTGCACGGGGAGGATGCAGGGCGCCCGCCGCGCCTCCCAATCTCGGCTCCCTCGCCCCGGCCGCCGGGCTGCGCTTGGAACACCCAGCGCGTGAAATTCGCAAGAGGCGCAGTAGCGACTTCCTGCTCGCCCTCGCCGCCGCCGCCGCCGCCACCTGCAGCCCGGAGGGCGGGGGCTCTCTTCTCCGGAGCGCGGGGGAGGAGGAGGAGGAGGAAGAGCAGCGGCTGCCCCGAGAGCCACACACACACACAGCCCATTTCCGCGCTACACTCTTATCGCGCGATGATCCCACTTTCAGCATCCTATGGAATCCTGGGGTTTTGCAGTTTAGGGCTGGCCTCTCCCTAAACTGCAAACTCCAGGGCCATTCTGCACGAGTCTGTTATAGCGCGATGATTCCACTTTCAACCTCCTCTGGAATCCTGGGGTTTGCAGCTGAGTGCTGAGTCAACACATAAGTAATTCTAACTGATTAATGGTTCTACATCAATGGCAATACACTTTTTGAGAAAGTGTAGTAAATGCTCCATATCTTTTTTCTGTATCAATATTTGTTTGCCCCTTGCCTCTGCAGCCGGCCCCTCCCGAAACTGCAAACCTCAGGATTCCAGAGGAGGTTGAAAGTGGAATGATCGCGCTATAACAGACTCATGCGGAAATGGCCCGGGATTCCATAGGATGTTGAAAGTGGGATCATCGCCCTATAAGAATGTAGCACGGAAATGGCCACACACACAGCGCTACACCGAGAGGCTAAAGTGCTGGGTGAACCTCTGGCTCGGGCCATTTCCGCACTAGACTGTTCTAGTGCTATTATTCCACTTTCAACATCCTATGGAATCCTGGCGTTTGCAGTTTTGGGAGGGGCTGGCCCTAAACTGCAAACCCCAGGATTCCATAGGATGTTGAAAGTGGGATAATAACACTAGAACAGTCTAGTGCAGAAAATGCATCGGGCTCTTCATAGCCACCTGATATGGGAAGCCCGGGGGTGGTTGGTTTTGCCCTTGTAAGCAGGGAGGCCGCAGAGATCAATAAAGTGCAATCAGGCGGAGTGTGAGAAAAAGAGCTAGAGAGCACCTTGAGGCCAGGGAAGCTTTCGTTGTAAGTTTACATTCACTTCTTAGGGCAGAAAAGTTTGGGATTGGCCTTCTTTCAAATTGCACCGTAGGAAAGCAATCCGTGCAGACAGAGACAGCCCCTAAACTGAGTGACCCTGGAAATCCTAATGTTTTCATCCCACCTTGATGTCTTCAGCTCATAGTAGTCTTGTAAATGTTTGGTTGTGCCTACCAGAAAAGTGTACCCACTGGCATTATTTGTTATCTGGTTAAATGTATCAAGATTTAGGCCATTTCTGCACTATACGGTTATAGTGTTATTATTCCACTTTCAGCCTGTTAATATGTTGCAGGTACCTGTGCATGTAAAAAGAAACTAATCATGCCTACATTTTGTCAAAATCCAATATTAACAATTGTGAAGCAAACCTCAAATTCCACCTGAGGCTTCCGGCTTCTGATGAAAATGTGGAAACTGAGATAATCAGGTACAAAAAAACAAAAGGAAAAATAAAACAAACAAAAATGCAAAAAGACAGAAAAAGAGAACAACATAGGCCATTTCCGCACTGGACTGTTATAGCGCTATTATTCCACTTTCAACATCCTATGGAATCCTGCGGTTTGCAGTTTCGGGAGGGGCAGCTGCAGAGACAAGGGGCAAACAAATATTGATACAGAAAAAAAGATATGGAGCATTTACTACACTTTCTCAAAAAGTGTATTACAAAATATTGCCATTGATGTAGAACCATTAATAAGTTAGAATTACTTATGTGTTGACTCAGCACTCAGCTGTTTATTCAATGGGATTACTCTATTTGGGAGTAACCAACAGGATTCCAGTCACTCTTTCCCCTAAGGTGGCTTGAATATTGTGTTTGAAACAGAGTTTAAAAATAATAGGAGGTTAGAAATATTAACCCAGAGAAGGGGAGGGGACCAGAGGCCACAGTTGACCAGATTTCAATGTATGAGTCTGATTTGTTTTAATCAGGAGATATTCTTAGCTAATTGAGTCTACAGAGAAGGAATACAGGCAACTTCAAGAGAGAGAAATGCTTCAAAAAGGATGGATGTGTAATGTTGAAAAGCTGAAATGACAAACGGCAGCTTTAAGAAGGATGAAAGAATGTATGAAGGTGGTGAAAGGAATGTGCTGATGGAAGCAAATATCCAAATCCCATTTAGCTATCCCACCTTTTCCTTTTTCCTGCCAAGTTCTACCTTTCAAGAACTCCTCTAAGGTTTTGGCTAATTCAGATGTCTCTACTTGTTTTTCAGATCTCTGAAACTTAAGACATCTCCTCTAAGTTAATAGCACTGGAGTCCTTTCAGTTTCACTTACTTTTAGTATCTATCTGCCTGTTGTTGTGTGTCTTCAAGTTGTTTCTGACTCATGGTGACCCTAATGCCAACCTATCATGGGGTTTTCTGGATATAAATGTGTGTGATATGCCCAAGATCACCCAGTGGATGTCCGTGGCCAAGTGGGGATCTGAACCCTTATTTCCAGGATCATAGTCCAATGCTCAAATTACTACACCATGCTGGCTCCCCCTTAAAGTCATATGAAGAATACCACACCACAGTGGTATACAAAATCATTTTCCCCCTTCATCCTCACAACATCCCTATGAGGTAGTTAAGATTGAAAGCAAATGACTAGCATAAGCTCATCTAGTAAGCTTCATGGCTCAGGAAGGATTTGAACTTGGGTATCCTAAGTCTGATTCAAGAATCTAAGGATTACATAACACAACTCAGCACAAACCTTTAGAGCAAGTCATTATCCTGATTGGAAACTTTGCATTGCTGAATCTGAATCTCCCATAATCTCCCTATACTTTATCATTTACTCTAGGGCCGTTTCCACACTGTACTCTTATAGCGCTTTTATTCCACTTTCAACATCCTATGGAATTCTGGGGTTTGTAGTTTACTGAGGCCAAAGAGCTCTCTGGCTGAGAATTCTAAGGGCCTCTCCCTAAACTACAAACCCCAGAATTCCACAGGATGTTGAAAGTGGAATAATAGCACTATAACAGTGTAGTGCGGAAATGGCCTAGATTTGGTGAGTTCTTTCAGTACAATTCCTTATCTGTTTTAAACCTCTTTGGGTCTGACTTTTGTCACTTGCCCAGCCACTTTCAGTCTAACCTTGGTGTCAGGCATTCAACAAGTACATTTATATCAGCATATCCAAATTAACTCAGTTAACAACTTGTTGCATTTTTCCTGTATGATGGGTAATGAAACTTAGGCCATTTCCGCACTAGCCTGTTATAGTGCTATCATTCCACTTTCAACATCCTATGGAATCCTGGGGTTTGCGTTTAGGGAGGAGCATTTAGAATTCTCAGCCAGAGAGCTTTTTGGCCTCAATAAACTATAAACCTCAGAATTCCATAGAATGTTGAAAGTGGAATAATAGCAATACTACAGAAATGTAGATGTATGTATAAAGTAAGTTATACTACACTTGGCAGATGTACATTAAGACCATTTCTTACAGCAATTTCTGTACTGGCCTAATTTCTGTTAGGCCAGTACAGAAATGGCCTTAATGTAGACCTGCCAAGTGTAGTATAACTTACTTTATACATATATCTACATTTCTGTAGTAATACACAGTATGACCAACTGATATCTAATACAAATTACAAGTTATGAGCCATGGATTAAGATTTGTTTGAACATGCTACAAGATGATCTTCACTATATATTTTAAAACTAATGCAGTGATGTGGCCACAGACACAGCAGAAATATGGGGTGGAGGCAGACTAAGGACAGGAATCATGCATTTTTTTGGATGTTGTTGGGCTGAAAGCCTCAGCATTTTTAGCAAGAACAGCTAATGGTAGGAATGTTGGGAGCTGCAACCCAACAACATCTGGAGGCCCATGTGATTTCTGCCCCTAGGTTAAAGCTGGCAATTTCCCTAGAGCACATGAAGAAGATGGGACACTTTAGAAAAAAGTGACTGAAGCCAACTAGATCTATTTTCTTAAGAATACAGATAACTACAACTGGAAGCAGGGCACTAGAACTACATCGGGTGTGGAGGGGAAAATGAACCCTTCCTTCCCTTGCTGCAGTCCACAGAAAATCCTTCCTCCATTGTGGATACTGTATTTGCATTATCAGGAAATCCCCCACTGACACAATGGCTCTGAACCTGCTGCAGTCTTGATCACTATCAGCTTCCCCAAAGTACTACCATATTTCCGTTTCTTAACAACCTGCCTGTTAAATGCAAAGATGTACTTAACATCATGTCTGGTTTGAAAAAGCTAGCTGAAATCTGTAGAAGTTAATCACAGATAATTCAGAACTGAAATACAGAAAGAGCTGCCTTGAACTGTTAAATATTTGGTCCCCCTATCCCAGGCATAGAGAATGCTTAGTCTTCCAGATGATCTACAACACCCATCATCCACCAGCTAAAGCCAAGGGGTAGGGAACATATGCCCCTCCAGTAACCTGAAGCCACAGTCAGTATGGCCGCTAGTCAGCAGTTCTAGTAGCTATAATCCTTTCACATATTTAGAGAATCCGTTTTGGGAGCCACTGTTCCAGGCAATATGAGCTGTTTGACCAGCAGATTTTCAGCATCTCCGTCTGATATAGTAGCTATTTTAAAAAAAATCAGAAGCCCTTCTACTAATATAAATGTGTATCCTTGTCTTTCATGAATGTTCTTTGAGCCAGAGTCTCAATGAGCAATAATCCAGCCCTATTATCTGTATTAGATTTGCAAGTGACTTCTCTTACATCAGTATCATAGAAATAGAACAAAGTACAACTGGTTGAGCCAGTGTTTATGGGGCTATCATGCTTACTGTAAACAGCCATGTTTTGACTGCAGTTATAAAACAGTGCTAGCAATGCCACTTCTGAATTTTATTTTATTATTTTTTACAGGCAGATGCTGTTTAACAGCTGAGACTTAACATGTATGCACATAACACTGGTTAGATGCATATCTTTGGCTACCAAGACAAGCATATGGAAGACCTGTCTATCTGGCCCCTCCCAAAACTGCAAACCCCAGGATTCCATAGGATGTTGAAAGTGGAATCATAGCGCTATTAACAGTCTAGTGTGGAAATGGCCTATGTCACACAGGCTAACATGTCTCATGAGCAAAACAGACATGCCTCTAACCTCACAATCCTTAGTTGTCCGTTGTTTGTTTTATGCTTCACATTCTTCCTCACTCTGCTGTTTGTTATAACCACGTCTCTCTGAACTAATCTCCCTTTCTTGTCTGAGCGCTACTAATATTTAGAATGTAAACTCTTCAATGTAAAGGACCTGCCATTTTTTTCTCTCTGTAAAATCCCTGGTACCTTGGCTGTAAATGACAATTATAAACAAACCCTACTGGCTTTAATGGTACTTTCTTCTGAGTAGGCTTGGATGCACTATACTACATTTGCTGGCTGCTTTCACAAGATGTGCTTAAATTTTCCATGTCTGTATGACGATGAATCATATTGATTTTGATGCATATGCATATTTTAATGTGTTTGCGCTTTACCAAAACCACATCCACTGCTTTCTTCTGTGGGAGAGGCTACCCCTTAGACTAGCTGAGCTCAAAAATTTTCCTGTTGTAATTATATAACTGACAGCTAATAAACATATTTGTAGACTGGATCTGTCCATAGTAGAAGAAAAAAGATGGTCTCCTGGAAAATTCATGTTAAATCAGAGTGCAGTAGCCATTCAAATATTTTTAAAGACTATTCCTACATTAGTTACTAAAATAAACCAAATACACAACTTCAAACACACACACAGTGCTATCCTCAGGACCACATTTATGCACAAATGTCTACGAGAATATCAAAAGGAGCCTGCAAATGAAGATGCAGCCCTGCACCAGTTAAGGGAAAGATAACCGTCTAACAGTATAGTCCATCCATGACAGAGATCATTACATTTCGTATACACCGATAGTGACACTTTCATTGTTTGCTAAATCAGCGAGTCATAATTACTCTTGGATTTTTTCCAGTCTTGTAAACTGAAGATAATTCCTCACTAGCTGCAAAGCACATTTGCTTGGGAAGCAATATGGTATGGTATATAGGGGTGGAAGTCATAAAGCCTTCCAGATGTTATTGGACTGCACGTTCTAGCAGTCATAGCTGGCATAAATAACTAAGGCCATTTCTGCACTACATTGTTATAGTGGTGCTATTCCACTTTCAACATCCTATGGAATACTGGGGTTTGTAGTTTAGGGAGGGGCATTTAGAATTCTCACCCAGAGAGCTCTTTGGCGTCAGTAAAATACAAACCTCAGAATTCCACAGGATGTTGAAAGTAGAATAATAGCACTGTGGAAATGGCCTAAGATTCAAGAATCCTAGGAGCTGCAGTCTAGCAACATCTGAAGAACCATACGATTCCCTTCCTTGGTATGATGCTTAGGCTAGCCTTTCCCAATTTGCCCCTGTAGCTATATTGGACTATATTTCCCATCATCCCCAGACAATGGCATAAAAATACACTAATTTCTATTTAGAGCCCCCTTCTCTGGACACTTAGTCCCAAATCCAAATCCAATTGCTAATCCCGAAGGGAGTACAATTAACAAGATTTACATTAAGTGTTGCCTTGTTTATGTGGATGTGCCTTTGTCTGTCAACTTATGGTGACCCCATGAATTTCATAGGGTTGCAATATCCTATGGACTCTTGGAGTTTGTAATTTGGCAATGTGCAAGAGCTCTTTGGCTAAAAATTATTAAGTGTTGACTTATGGGGACCCTGTGAATTTCATAGGGTTTTCTTAGGCAAGGATGACTCAGAGGTGGTTTTGCCAGTTCCTTCCTCTGAAATATATCCTACCACACCTGGTATTCATTGGCAGTCTCCCATCCAAGTACTGACCAGGAATGACCCTGTTTAGCTTCCAAGATCAGATGGGATCTGGTGCCTTTTGGGTAACGAGGCAATGAATGTTGGCTTACCATTCCATAATCTATTAACTTGATCTACTCTGCTTGGCACTGGTAATTGGATTTAGGCTTTGCACTCTTTAGAAGATTACTTTTCTTTGTGACTGGATAAAGTCAAGGTGATTGATAACTGTGAATATTCTTTTGTTTGAATGTGCCCTCGAGTGGAGAGTGTTGGTATTTACAGAACGTGACTGAACCTGATTTTTCAAGCGTTTTCTTGAAGAGATAAATACTTTATCTCAATGCCTGAGAAAGTCAAATAAAATGTTTACAGCCTATAACCAAGAAGTAGATGTTACCACATCAAATGCAGTCCATTAACTGAGCCTGGCTAGCATATTAAAGGTTACAATAAAGTTTATTAGTATTCAGTAGTGAGCCTGTGAAGCTTTTGACTTCCCTTGTGGTTTGGCTTTTTTGCCCAAGTTGTCCAGAGATCTTCTGCCCTGCAGGAATCTTGCTGTAAAGCATTTTTCATCTGCTATCTGTGAGACATTATGATCTGGGTTTATTATATAAGAAGTTTAAGACATGGAAGATAATACTATAGTGTAGTGGGTAGAACTTAAGATTGGGATCCTATACCAACTTACTGAGACTAAGGCCCTTTTCATACAGCATTTGCCATGCGAAAGGGCCTCTGGAGCGTCATGCAATTGTGAGGAGCCATCCACATGACATCCTCGCAATTGCGTGATGCTGCCAGGGCTGGCAGGAGCCAATAGCGCACTATTTCATTTTTGGCTTCTAGCCAAAAATGGTGCACGATTGCGCATCACTCCAGGGCCCCACGCATACTTACCATATGTGCAGAGTCTCCGGAGCCATGGCACTCATGCTTCCTGCCCCAGCACAGCCTGGGAAGATCCCAGGCTGTGCTGCGGAAGGAAGAGGAGGAGCCCTCACGCTGCCTTCTCACCAGCAGGCAGCGGCTGCAGAGCTGAAGCAGCGGAGCCGCAAGAGCCTCTCGCAAGAGGCTGCTCATGTGATCCCTGCACCCCAGCGCCATGAAAAGGTGAGGTGCGAAAAGGGCCTAAGTCTCACTGAATTCAATGGGACTTATGATGGAGGAGATTCAACTGAATCTTCCCAGTCAATTGTGGCCATTTCTGCACTACACTGTTATAGTACTATTATTCTACTTTCAACATCCTATGGAATCGTGAGATTTGCAGTTTAGGGAGGGCATTTAGAATTCTCAGCCAGGGAGGTCTTTGGCTTCAGTAAACTATAAAGCCCAGAATTCCACAGGATGCTGAAAGTGGAATAATAGCACTAGAACAGTGCAGTGTGGAAATGGCCTCTGCTAGATCCTCTACTGAAGACATGGACCTCAGTGGGTGCCTCACAATGTGGTCACTCCTGAGACAAACCCTTTGCAGAGGTTAGACTATCAGAGGATTCATATCTGAAAATGGAATATGGGGGAAATAAGACTGGTCGGATTGAAACTGCCACAAAACCACAACCCTCATATTCAGTCATCTGGTACCTGTGAAGACTCACAGCTTAGAAACTTTAAAAAATATTCCTTTAACCTGAATAAATAAGGCATAGCATCTAACAAAGCCCCTCACAAATAACTTGTTACCATTAATGCTTGTTGCTGTGCTTGTTACTTTCCCTCTATGTCTCAGTCCCCCCTTTTTTTTTAAGTCAGTCTGAAAAAGTAAGAAAGTGGTGTAAAAATTTTTTTGGGGGAAGAGTCCTCCAGATTTCCCAAGAAATCATGTTAGCCTCTCAGCAGTAATGAGAAAAAATAACAAGCAAGTGTAAAGTTACAGGTAACATTGTTACTTAACAAGCTCTGTAGCAACCAAACACATGAAGGAGCTTTCTAAAATGTATCTTCTAGGATGTACCTTGTCTTCTAGGAGTTGAAGTCTGCACAACTAACACACGATCAACATCAAATGGACAAAAGAACTGTGAGTGTTCTGATGCTACAAACCTCAACCAACCAGGGTTTCCTCTCTTTTGCAGCCCCCTCCCCATAGAATGCTATGTGTGCTGGACCTCTTCAGACTGATACTGCCCATCAACTGGATGTGTATGGCTAACAGATGTGCTATCATATAGGAGCAGCACTAACTCATTCACTCATGCAGGAAGACCCTCTCATACATTTAGACAGAATGCCTCAAAAAGATTCACACAGACAGCTTCCTGGACAGCACAGCACCAGTACCACTCTGTTTTAAAGCTGTGAGCACTCCAGTACAAAAATGGAAGGATTAGACCTTAGTTGGTCTGCTGTTGGAGATACCACGGCATGGAGAGAGACAGACTCTAGGAAAAAGTATTCACATATAATCTGCTGATCTGAATTCAATTTGCATAATTATGAAGTACTGGAAAGGGAAGGAGAACTATCTGTTTGCTGCATATTGTATTTTCCTTCTCAGAGTTAGGCCCATTAAAAATAAGTACTGTTAGAAACAAAACAAGCACATGGAAGACCCACCCACTCATGTCTTGCCAAAGCATGATATTTCGGGTCCATTTTTTAAAAAGTCAGTTTTGGGGTCAGTCTGAGTCAGAGATATTTCTCCCAATTTGAAGTGCAGTGTGGTTTTGGTAAGAAAAGCCAATGGAAAAATTGCTCATAATCTCCATGTTCCCATTAAAAATGCTGAAGGCAGCTTTGAAAACCAATGGAATGTACATATCATAATAAAAAAGTATATATATATATTTAGCCAAATAGTGGAAAAGCCTTCCTAAGATATGATTATCCCAGGCCTGTTCTCTAAAGAGGTGCATGATGAAATTATTTTACTTGAGCAAGAGAGTCTGTTCAATTCAGGGAAGCTCCCACCCATTATCCCTTGAATATGAATCTTAAGACTTGGCAATGAATTGCAGCTAGAGATGTCAAACATCTGGAATTTAGAGTTACAATCCTTCTAAGAATGTCTTCTCAGAAGTAAGTCCCACTGAGATGGTTTCTGACATTTTATTCTTGTGCTTTTCTCTATCATTTTTTTTAAAATGTACACCTCCTCAGGTATTTTGTAATAGTAAAAAACAGCCTTATTTTACCTTAATGGCTAGATGTGGACTAAGTTGGCTGTACTCAGGTCTTATTAACACCAAGCCAAGACATAAGTCCAGTTGAATTCTATGGGAGCTATGGTAAACACAGTGTGGATCCAGCTGCAACAGTTACATGATGGCATAAGCCTTTGTGTGGCTTAGCCTCTTCATCTCACGTACTTCTTTACTGCAATGGACTAACAAGAGTATCTCCTCTGAAAATAAAAATCTGTATATAAATGTTCCCCATTCCCCATTTTGTAGTCATACAATTTCAATTGTTTATCTGAAGGAAATATTAATTAGGGTTTCGTGAAATGTAGGCTTTATGCTTACTTCAGAATAAGTTGATTAACTCTGGAGTAAGCATACATCATACTGCAGAAGATCTGCTTATATCTAACATATTCCTGGAGCTAGGATATCCTATTATGAATGAATTATCTGAAAACATACTTCCACCATTCATTTGATTTCACAGAGTATATTACAGTCTTTTCTCAGAATCAAGAAGATCAGCATTCTGAACTGTGATGCTAAGACCAGAGGCATAAATTTCAAACATTAATGTGGTTTTTCTGTGATTATTTAACTTCAGAATACAACTAAAGCATTTTTTAAAAAAATTGTGTGTGTATGTATATATGTGTATATGTATATGTATATGTATATGTGTGTGTGTGTGTGTGTGTGTGTGTGTGTGTGTATTAAGAAAACCTTTTTGCACACCAAAAGTTATCAGGAAAGCTTTGATGTTGTGGAACTGCCTAATATGCCTTTGACATCCAGTTAGCATTCCTATCCTAAATGTCTGAGCATAGCCATATCATTTTTCAAATGGATAGCCACATCAGTGTATTTCAATACACAAAAGAAGAAGAGGAAATAACCTTGCTGCACCTTTAAGATGAACCAATTTGTTTTAGCATATTTTATATCTTCTGTTCTGGAACAGGGTATAGCTCCAGGCCACCCAAAGTGTTTTCTCCCTAAACTGCAAACCTCAGGATTCCATAGGATGTTGAAAGTGGAATAACAGCATTATAACAGCCTAGTCAGAAATGGCCTTGGTCTCAAACACTGTTTTCATTGCTGCTATTAGTTTTGTTGGTGGTCAGTGATGCACAGATGGTATATAGCAGAGGAGCAGTACTATCACTGAGAGGGTCCAGCATTCATTCATTGCTAATAGTAAAACTGACCCCCTAAACAACTAATTCTGCCCAGACTATTCTGATCTGGTGATCCAGTTCCCCATTGCTAACTAAATGGGGCCCCCGGGTTGGAGTATATCACCTCAGGACAAAACCAATAGATTTTCAGTCATTATATATTATAGATATAAACAAGATTAATATGTGCAAATGTGGCCCATCTCTCCCCTCACCCAAAGCTATGAAAACTGTACAAGCAGGTTAGTAAAGGAGGAAAATTCACTCCCAACTTCCATATCTTTTTTAAAGCCTCAAACTAAGAAAACTAATGAAAAAATATCAAAGGCAATAATACAACTTTTCCCTTCTGGACCGCTGTCAGTGTTTGGCCATTATATTAATAAGGACTCCAAATCTGATCTGCTTGGCAGCAGAGACCCAACTCAATACAGCAATGTATCTGAGAAAGTGGATTCAAATCCAAAAAAGCTCATGCTGAAATAAATCTGTCTTTATAGTGCCAGTAGATTCCATTCTCCTTCCCCTTGCCTTCCTTTTTATACAACCATATCATGTTGTTCGACAGTAATAGCCTTTATGCAGCCAGATTCCAAGTATTAGAATCCTACAGCCATGATTTTAAAACTATTCTACCTTCAGGGTGTGGGACCAAGAGGGCCAGCATCTTGCATGGAGTGTTGACCATATCACATTGTTGGAAAGTTCCAGCATTCTCTCTCACCTCTGTCTCTTGCTGTTAGAGCAATTGGGGTTTAGACAGGACAGAATTTCCTGCATGTGAAACCCTTCTGTTTTTCACATCTAAAGTCTTCCCCCTTTGCTCTTCCTGTCCCTTGAAATGCATGGTCATAAATACCTTTTGTATATCCAAGTAACTAGACCATGTGAGCCAGGAAAGTTCCTAGGGTCATCTGTCATATAAAAACTCCTCACTTCTCAGTCTCTACCATTCCAATTCTCCTTCCAATTCATACTCCTCTTCCTCTCCTCTCACCATGAGTTATGTGATGGTGAGTTAAGAATGAAACTCTTTCCTTTACCTAATCTTTTCATTAGCTAGTTAGGTTGTCCAAGCATATGTAAATGTAAAATTCATCAGCGTTTTTTTTCTAAGTTTGTAACCTGAAACTGCCTCTCTTGTTTATTTTGAGTCAGTTTCAGTTCAAGGAAACAGGGTGATACTGAGGCATGCTCATCTGCTACTCTGCTAAAAGAAGGCTGATTCCTAACCATTTTAGCTTTCATAGTTTTCCCAAGAAGAGCTAAGACCCTGGGAAACTCTACATCCCAACCTCAGATAAATCTTACTGCTTTGTGAGAACTAAGATCCCATCCTAGTGTCGAAGTACATATAGTGGGCCTTCAATAGTCTCCAGGGTTTGGTTCTGGGACCTCCTATGGATACCAAAATTTGTGGATGCTCAAGTCCCATTATGCACAGTAGTGTAGTAAAATAGTGCCCCTTGTATAAAATGGCAAAATGAAAGTTTGGTTTTTGGATTTTTGTGTGTAAGGGGTGTGTGTGTGGATATTTTCGAGCTGTGGTTGGTTGAATCTGTGGATACAGAATCGACAGACATGGAGGGCCAAGTGTATTATGCAAAATGCTCTCAACATTTAAGTGTAGTTTTAGACAGCAGTTATAGTGGTGGTGTAAATCCAGATTGGGATCATGTGTGTGTGGGGGGGAGGTAACGCTCCCTCTTTCCCAGGCCCCTGGAAGAACCACCGAAAGTTGGTCTCAGTAGGAGCTCCCCTTCAAAAGCAAATTGCAGTTGTTTAGAGGGCAGTTTTGGGATTGCAGCAGTTTTTTATTTTTTAAAAAATAATACTCTCCCCTCTGCATGCTATGATATTAATCCAAATTGGAGATGAGGGTGGCAAGTGCAGTCTAAAACTACACTTACCTGGTTTTGACAATTCTTTCATTCCATGCGGGGATTTGAAGGTTCTTTCTAGCCTGCCATGGCAAAAACCAAGAGATGATTGTGTCAAGGTAAATACTAACTCTTCCATTGTGATATGTGTCCCCACCCCAAGATCAGGTTCATAGTGAACCTCACATATCCTCAACCTATATAAGGTTCTAATATATCCTCAATCATGGGAAGCAAGATACGATAAAAATTGTCTACTCCTTGACAATTTCTTACCCCCTTAATGGTTGTGTAACCTCTCCAACTGAAGATAAATCCCATAAACTATTCCAAATTCCGTAAACTACTCCAGTCTTCCATGGTAGTTTATGAAGGAAGACTTGAGCAAACAAAGTACATACATTGTTATGTAAAGAGCATTATTCATAACTGCTTTGTCCTATTTTAAGTTGGGTTGCCCTTGTTTTTAAATTCTATCTAACGTCACTTTTTCCCCAGACCTTCCCAGACTAGTATTTCCATCGCCTCCCATGTATTGCCTTGCTGCTTTGCTAATAGTAATTGATGGATTGTTAATTGGTGTGTATTTTAAGGGGTTGGTTTAGGTGGGTTGGTGGGTGGGGGGTATTGGGTATGTTTTTAATGTCTTTTAATGTATTTTAATGTATAATGTATTTCATGTTGTTCGCTGCCTCGATCCATGTGGAGAAGCAGGATACATATAAATATTATTATTATTATTATCATCATCATCATCATCATCATCATCATCATCATCATCATCATTTTCCTGTACAAAATAAAAAACTGAAAGGAAGAATCTACATAATTCACACTATGGCAGGTTAGAATCTCTTTCATAGAAGAGAAGAGAATCTAGCTAGCGCTGCTGCCTGCCGTCTTAGAGCTCCTTTTCTTTCTAGCAAAGGAGCACTAAAACGACTCCAGAGTGGCTAGACAGGCCCCCCCCAGTCTCCGGCTGATGTTAACATGGAATCCCGCCTCTTCGAGTCACGCCACGGCGGGCGCTTCTGCCAGCCCTTGGCTGCTCTCCCCGGCTCGGTGGAGACTCGCCTGCGGAGAGGCGCAGAGGGAGTGGGCGCATCTGCCCTCCTCCGCCTTAGGGAATGGGAGGCGAGGGATGCTCGCTGGGGCGGGAGGGGGATGCTGCCTTCGCTCTGGACCTTTTCCGCCTTCCTGAGAAGTGGGCTAAAGGGGTCGTGGAACCAAAGGCAAGCGGGCTCGCTGACGGTCTTGTTTTTAAGGCATTCAGACATCTCTTCCCTGTTCTCATTAAAGGAAGGGATCCCCGTCGGTCCCCACTCTCAGGCCATTTCCGCACTAGACTGTTATAGCGCTATTATTCCACCTTCAACATCCTATGGAATCCTGGGGTTTGCAGTTGAGGGAGGGGCCGGCGGGCCCCTCCCGAAACTGCAAACCCCAGGATTCCATACGATGTTGAAAGTGGAATAACAGCGCTGTAACAGTCTAGTGCGGAAATGGCTTCAGGCAGTGGTGTCTTACAATTAGCTAACACCTTTCTGCACTAGACTGTTATAGCGCTATCATTCCGGTTTCAGCGTCCTATGGAATCCTGGGGTTTGCAGTTTAGGGAGGGGCCTCAAGGTCTATTGCGAAGGGGCACCAGTTTATGCGCGGAGCTACTTCTTGGCAGCCTAGAGAGAAAGAGATGTCTGTCCAGCGAGGTGAAAGGAGAGGCAAGAGCCACCGGGACGGAGGATCAGGATGCGGATGATGTTGTTATTTATAGGAGTCCAGGGAGGGACTCTGTTTCTCGGCCAGCTAAGGCAAGGAGCTTTCTAAAGCCCTTTGCAGCTGATGAAACCAAAAGGCATGCGCCTCTCTCGTTGCTCTTTCAGGCCAAGCGGTGACGCGTCAACCGTCCGCCTCGAAGTGCTCCTGGATCCGCTACGGTTTTCCCTTTCCCTGGATCCGCTACGGATCCGCTACGGTTTTCCCATCCCTCTCAGGGATCTGCGAGGCGAACGAGTTGAGACCCACGACGAAAGGGAGGCGGCGAGGGGAAAGCGCATCGAAAGGCACGCCCCTGGATCTCTTCCTGTGCCAAGCGCACGCGAATGCCCAGCAACCCTGGCCATTTCCGCACTCGCCTGTTCTAGCGCGATGATTCCACTCCCGAAACTGCAAACCCCAGGATTCCAGAGGAGGTTGAAAATGGAATCATCGCGCTAGAACAGGCGAGTGCGGAAATGGCCCCTGTCCCTTTGGATTCCGCGTTAGTGAAATCGAGGTTGGCTACTAGCGCTGGCGTTGGCAGGTGAAAAAAAAGTACAAGGCTCCTGTGCCTTTAAGGTCTACGTGGGAGAGGGAATTTCGGCAGGTAAAGCTTGTGCGACAAACAACACCTACTCAGCTTCTGCATAACTATTAGAAATACAGAAGTCCTGCCCCCTTATTTCACTTTGCAGCCCTAATAGTCATTTCTGTAGTCCACATCACCAAAACGTAAAAAGGAGAGGAAGGAAGGGAGAGGCAAGAGAAAGGAAAAGAAACGTGGCAGCACCTTTAAGACTAACTGCTTTTTATTTTTGCATGAGCTTTCATGTGTATAATTCCACTTCTTCAGATGCAGAACTGAGCAGCATTAAGGCCTCAAGCATAAAGGATATTTATACAGCTGTGGCAGTGGGATGGGATGTAATAGCATCCAGATAGATGCAAACCATCTTTCCAGAAAGATGCAAATCACCAAACTGGATTCTGATCCCCACTTCCAAGACCTTGTAATAGAAAGAAAGAAAGAAAGAAAGAAAGAAAGAAAGAAAGAAAGAAAATAAATTGCACCTTCTCACCACCTTAGGACATTGTGATTAGAAGATTAGTTTAAAACTGTTCTGTTTGTGACTCAGAACTGGTACTGGGCAGCTAATGAATATAATGGATAGACTGATAAGGGACAACTACTATAGTAGAATCTGTGGTTCAAAATCCTTGGGCCTTGGGTAGCAGGTACCCTGGAAAAATAATATATTACAAAATAGATGTGGATGTCTCAACAGACTAGAGCATGATTATAATGCCTGTTGCTCAATCTCAGCATGTCAAAGTTCTCTATGAGCACAACATTTTATTAATGTGGTTCAAATATGGCAAAACACGACACACATCTTGAGACCAGAATTACTAGGCCCTAGCAGGAGATCCTAGTTCACATTTGTTCACCAGGCATTTCTTACAGTTATCTTAAAAGAACAGCACACCACTGTCAGCAGATAAGGAGAAAATTCATACCTTATTGGATCTGTGACTGAACATGCTGGAACAAATCTACATGTGCTTTGTTGCTGGTTTAAGGTGACATGGACATTATGGAGGACAAACACCAGTCAAGCACACAGAGGAGGGGAAAAAAGTAAGGAAAATATGAGAGGAAAAAGTCTGCCCAATTTATTTTTGTAAAATAAGTATTTTTAGCTAAATGTTTATTTTAATTTTAACAACTATTTTTTACAAAATGTTAAGCCACCTTGGATTTCATCCCAGGAGAAAGGCAGGGTATAAATTGAATAATAAATAAAATAAACATTCAGCTCAAGGTTTGTTTCAGAGTCATTGTATGGTGATGAAGGAGATAATGAAAGCCATTTGTTAGAAGCTCAAGCATTATTAATGGAAGATAAAGCTCATGAGCGTTCTGCTAAAGTAGGAGATCAAAGACGCACTAACACTTAGGACAGGTTGGTCTGTTTTCTCATTAATAAATACTTCATGGTGAATAAATTTGCCTATACATTTGGTACATGAGAAGAAATTTAACCATTTATTTTATTTTTGTTAACTAAATATGAACACACACACCCGTAATCTTCAAGTTAATAGTAGTGTACAGTGCTACTATATAATAGTTGCTACCTCTGAGGATTCCTTGCCTAAGAAAACCCTATGAAATTCATGAGGTTGCCATTAATTGACAGGTGGCTTGAAGACACATATTTACACACTGTGTCAGAAAAAGAGCAGTTTGGGAGAATCCGGCCATGGATAATGGTCCAGGGAACTGCATATGGTTCTGTCAGGTTGACAGTACAATTCTACGTAGGACTGTTGAGAACTTCAGTTATTTCAGCAGGACTTTATTGCCATGGAAGTGTGTGCAGCCGAAGAGTGTATAAGGCACTGTTCACTCCCATCTGAAAGATGTTATGAAAGTGTTGTACAACTTTTCCTAAACAGGTACACTTCAGATGTGTTGGGACTACATTGGGGCATTGGGATTATTAGTACTCTTCCTCCTCCCAGCTTGCATTATTATTGGTTGGGGATGAAGGGAATTGTAGTCCAACTCCATCTGGCAGGCACAGGGTCTGATGCAGGGCTGAATGTGAGCTACAAGTCTGAAAGACCTCTGTGTGATCTCAACTCAGCCCTGAAAGCAGTGGTCTGCCTTGGGCAAAGTGTATCTTTCCAAACTTTGGTGCCTCACTTGCAATACAGGGATCTTACTGACTAGTAAATTGCTATTGCAGGAATTGCTACAACATGTGTACATGAAGTACCTTTTACACTCAAAAACACAGACTATATACATGCTAGATTTTATACTGTAAATTAATGCCAAGTATTATTTTTGTATTAGTCTCAAATTTGGTGTCCTCATGCAGAATAAATAAGAAATATGAGAAAATGTCTAGCCACTCTTTCAACATTTGCTTCTGGATAAAAGTGAGCATCCTGACTGGCAGTGCAGTTTTTCCAGATTAATTAACAAAGGGTGCACAAATTGTGTGACCAAGCCTTCCTTATTTAAAAATTGTTTCTGTACAAATGACCTTACGCTCTTATCAGCCTCTTTGGAATCCCCAATTCCCCTCACCAGCTAAGTCTTGCCTGCTCATGAGAATAATGCCCACGAATGATCTCGGCTTGGGAAGGAAAACGGGGAGAAACATTTGGAATGGAAGATCCATTTTTGCACTTGGAAACCTGTGTGTGCCTGTGGGGACAATACTGTTGACGATAGAGCCCCTGCCTTGTGTTTTCAGCAGAGTGTGTGAAAGCTTTTTGAACTAAGCTGCTAGAACCCTCCAGCCAGTAAGACAAGTGGTTATGCAGCCTGAGGTCCCAAAAAACAATGTCATCCAAGCTGTAGTTTTCAGCAGCATCAGGATTAGCTTTTCATATCACTATGTATCTCTATTGTGGGGATAAGTTGTTGTTGTTATATACCTTCAAGTGGACTCAATTTCCTATCATATGATTTTTCTTGGCAAGACTTATTCAGAGGACATTTGCCATTGCTTTCTTCTGAGGGTCAGAGAGTGTGACTTGTCCAAAGTTGCACAGTTGGCTTCCATGGCTGAGCCGGAGTCCTTGTCCAACACTCAAATCACTACACCACCTGGTGAAGTTTAACAGGAACTAGAGGAGAAGAAGCTCCTCACACATGTGTTGTTACACCCACCTGCCTACCCCAGCAAGGTGTATCTAGTTCACCTAATGTAACCTACAAGGAAGCCAGTGTAGTGTAATGATTTGCACGTTGGACTAGGACTCTGGAAGACCAGGGTCTGAATCCCTGGTCAGGCATGGAAACCTAGGGGGTGACCTTGGGCAGGTCACACTCTCTCAGCCTCAGCCTCTCTCAGCCAATTTCCTGGTCACAGCTGCTCTCCCTCTTAACTTTGTCCTCAAGAAGGCTTTAGCTACAGATAACTACCAGCAGCAGGATGGGCTGGATAATTCTTGGGATCCATTTCCACTCTGTGATTCTAAGAAAGGTCAGTTTCATGCTACACTATTATAGCTTTAACTGCTAGGGCTCTGTCCTAGTTAATTTTGGGATTTATAGGTTTGTGAAATATTTAGACTTCTTTGCCAAAGAGCTATGGTGCCCCTCCAAACTCCATATCCCAGGATTCCACAGGGTGTAGCCACAGCAATTAGATGATATCAAAGGGCTATAGCTATATAGTGTGTAGGAAACCAGGATCTCAGGGAAGTCAGCTGAGGAGAGAGTGCAGCATTAGAGACAGCCCTGCTATAGTGCTATTATTCCACTTTCAACATCTTGCGGAATTCTGGGGTTTGTAGTTTACTGAGGCCAAAGAGCTCTCTGGCTGAGAATTCTAAGTACCTCTCCCTAAACTGCAAACCTCAGGATTCCAATACGACGTTGAAAGTGGAATAACAGTACTATAACAGTGTAGTGTGGAAGTGCCCCAAGCTTAATCATGCAAACCCAGGTCTACTCAGAAGTAAGCCCTAGTGAGCGCAGTCATTTGGCAAGCCCAAACAAGTGTATACCAGAAAATTGCCGCCTAGGAGTCTGTCTGCTCTCAGCTATTTAAAAATGTGGACAATTTGTTACTTAGAAGAGCCTGAAAAACCGATCAAACCCATCTTTCCGTCTGCAAAGCAAAGAGAAAGCGACTCGATCCAGGCCCTCGACCGATACAGTGGCCTGAGATTCTGCTTGGGCTGTGGCTTATTTCCCTCGAAATGCGAGATCGCGGTCGACGGCCATTTCCGCACTACACTCTTATAGCGCGATGATTCCACTTTCCACATCCTCTGGCATCCTGGGGTTTGCAGTTTCGGGAGGGGCCCGTCGGCCCCTCCCGAAACTGCAAACCCCAGGATGCCAGAGGATGTGGAAAGTGGAATCATCGCGCTATAAGAGTGTAGTGCGGAAATGGCCCACGTCTCCGCGTGTCCCCGGGAGGAAGGAGTCCCAGGGCGCCCGGCGGCAGCGGTGCTTCCCTCCACCCACGCCTCGGACTGCCATCCTAGATCGGGACGGGAGCCGTCCACGTTGAAGCGCACAACCAACCCTGTGTTCCGCCCAGCCTGCGTTGACACGCCGCTCAAACTCCGCCCCGCTCCCCGCGATGCCCTTAACTCTTCCTTCTCTCGGTGGAGCCAACCATTTCCGCACTAGACTGTTATAGCGCTATTATTCCACTTTCAACATTCTATGGAATCTTGGGGTCTGCAGTTTAGGGAGGGGTTCAGGCCCCTCCCTAAACTGCAAACCCCAGGATTCCATAGGATGTCGAAAGTGGAATAATAGCGCTATAACAGTCTAGTGCGGAAATGGCCCCAAGCCACGAAAGCCCTTCGGTTGGCAACCTTTTCCCGGGCCACCTAGCCCATTAACCGCCCTTCTCTGGAGTCCTACGGCGCGGAGAGAGCAAAACAGGGGGATACAACACCCTCTGGACCCCAGATCTCCCCAGATCGACTGTGCCTAGCGGCCTGAGGCTGATCTATGGGGTCTCTCTCTCTCTCTCTATATATATATATACATACATATATCTACACTAGAAATATGAAATCAAGTTCCTTATTACCGCACAGGTATGGAGAGACGGCTTAGCTGTTTAACATCAGGGTGCTGAGACCATCCGCTCCAAAGGCGTCTGTCCGGTCCAAGCGACGGGTGTCAACTTGCAAAAAAAAGGATCGCGATGACGAAGCATCACGTTAAATAGGGAAGCCTGCGGGGGCTGTTTGGAACCAGTTTAAGGATCCTGAACATGTTTACACTTGGGAGTAAGCACCACCGACACCGTGGGGGGTGGGGTCTTATTCCCCTGTCAGGTGGGAAAAGTTGCAATTAATTCAGCGCGTTTCCTCAGGCGTAAAAACATGATGGACGGGCTGGGGCCGTACGCCAAGGCTTTGCCACTTGATGGGGCACCGCCTGGCTGGCAGGAGGCAGCCCTCCAGGCGATCTTAAATCATTCACCCTAAAAATATTCCATCAAGTCTCAGGAGTGGGGGGATCTTTTCCAAGGATCTCCACTCAGTCTACCCCCCCCCACCGCCCCAAGAAGCTGTGGTGGATGATTTCTCAAATTGTTCATCTCGCAATGTGTCTTTTTTTTTCCTTTTGGAGGAACACCGAGAGTTAAACCCAAACCGCACCAACTGCTTAAGCCAACCAGAACTTCCCCAAGAAGTAAGAGGAAAAGTGCTCCAGATGGAGTTGAAAGATTTTTCTTTCCCCAGTTGAGAGAGGGAGAAATCTTCCAAGGTAAGCTCAATAAACAAATCAATCAATAAAAATAATTTTAACAAAATCACTGCATCCCAGCAGCCCCGAGCCATTCATCATCCCCAGCCAGCATCCTCTGCGAGTATATCTTCCCCCTCTCCAAAAAAAATAAAGGTGGCGCTTTACTCCCCCTTTTCCCAGGGAATCCCTTATTTCCGATTTTCTCCAAAGGTCCCTTCGGACATCCATCTGGTGCTCCACGTTGGAGAAAACGGGTCCGTAAGGGATGCCTCTTTGGGGAAAAGCTGGTATGGATTCGGAAGGGAACAAAGTTGACTTAGGAAGTTTCACAGCTCTTTGGTGAAGTTGCGCTGCGCGCACAAGGATTGGAGGCAGCCTTTCAAGCCGCGCGCGCTCCTGCACACGCAAACACTCAGGCCATTTCCGCACTAGCCTGTTATAGCGCGATGATTCCACTTTCAACATCCTCTGGAATCCTGGGGTTTGCAGTTTCGGGAGGGGCCGGGCGGCCCCTCCCGAAACTGCAAACCCCAGGATTCCAGAGGATGTTGAAAGCGGAATCATCGCGCTATAACAGGCTAGTGCGGAAATGGCCTCACACACACACACACACACACACACACACAGACCCTTATCGCAGGGAAGCGGCAGAACAGAGCGAAGAAGCGAGCGAGCGAGAGAGGAGCCGGCAATGTTCAGCCAGAGCGAAGCGTCACCGAGGAGGCACCAGGGCGCAGGGCAGCGTGGACGCCAGGCGAGGGAATAAACTAAGACGTGGGGTGGGGGAGTGGGGAAGTTTATCAATACATAAATAAATAAATAAATAAATAACGAATAAATTTTAAAAAATTACAAGGACTCTACCTTGATCCATAGATCTCATGATGTGATGGTAGTGTACCAGCCGGCACGCAGTTTCTCTCTGCATTTGTTTTTTTTTAATTATTGTTATTATGATGATAAAGAGAGAGTTCTATTGTGGTCGCGAGAAAAAGCAGGAGGGTTTTTTTTCTCTCCTGTCTCTATCCCTAGATCTCTCTTCCTTAGACCATAGTCGCGCACCGAGCCGCTGCCGCGTCCTCCACCCGCTGGCCCTTCTCTCTTTCTTTCTCCCTCTTCCTCGCGTGGACTGCTCTGCGCGTGGGTCCTGCGAGCGGACGGACGGCGCGGCGCTTCTCTCGCTGCCGTGCTCCGAGTGGTGGGTTACTCGAGAGGGAAAGGCCACTTCCTTCCCTGCGCTGAGTGTTTATAGTCGTTGAATGCTGTAAAATAACGGGATTCCCTCACTGTTTCCTCCTGTTTATGCCCAGCGCCATGGAAACCCTTGGATCGGCTCCATCTCTTAAACGGAGGGCTTTCCTGCAAACTTCCACACTCAGGAATCCATGACGTCTCCCTGCGCCGGAGCCAAAAGGCGGCCCTGTGGCTTTCCTCTCCCTCCCTCCCTCCCTCCCGCTCTCTCCCTCCCTCTCTCTCTGCTGCAACACAAGCAGCCGATTGTTGAGCAGCGCAAAGAGGGGAAAGTGAGGGTAGAAAACACCAGGGAAAGAAATGGATGCGAGTTCTTTCTTTCTTTCTTTCTTTTTCTTTCTTTCTTGCCCACCACCACAGGAAAACCCTTCAAAGCTTTGCATGCAACCTCAGGGGGATCCAGTCCAGCACAAGTTGAACACTTGTTTCCCCTTGGCCTGAAACCCACCCAGCTAAAGACAGTGCTCATGACATTTATCCACTGTATTATTGTCATCACTAGTACCTCTGCCCATCTATTTATGGCTTATTTTATCCAAAACAGTATCTTGGAGCATGATCCTTGCAGCCCCTTCCCAAAGAATTCAAGGCTGTGTGAATGTTTGTGCCTCTGTCCTCATTTTAAGAATCCTACGGAATCAGACTATGGGTGCATCTATACTACACAGTTCTACCAGTTTCATGCCTCTTTAGCTGTCACGGCTCCATTCTGTGGAATCCTCAGATCTGTAATTCAGTGTGGCACTTAGAGGCATGGTTCAGGTGGAAGTCTTAGGTACCCTTCATCAAACTACAAATCTCAGGATCCCATAGGATGGGGCCATGGCAGTTAAAATAATGTCAGTGTGTGTGTTCGGTGTGGATGTGCCTTATAAGAGGGCAAGAGTGAGTGGTACAGGGTGGTATTTGTGCCTGAAAGGGGATTGAAGCTGAGTCTCAACCCTAGTCACTACAGCTTTCTGTTTTCTATGAAACTAGAGATCTTCTATGACTGCACCTCAGGCATGTTTAGTTGGCAATAAGCCCCACCGTTTTCAATGGGACTTACTCTCACAGAAGCATAGACTACTGGGCTTCCAGGTTTAAACGCATGGAGCGATTAAGCCCTGCTTAACCTACTCACAAGTAGGACTTAAATATGAGGCATTTCTAGCTCCTTTATGACCCCACCACCAATCAAGCTGCAATTATTCACTTTCTGTTCCAATGTAGCGCTTGTCTCAAGTGAACTACATTTCTGAATGGGAGAAGAATTAATTTTTGGATGACTGTTGAAGAAGAGAGAGAGAGGGAGAAGTGGAAAATTTTTCATTACAGAATAAGCTTTTAAGTGTGTAGGGGCATTATTATTATTATTATTATTATTATTATTATTATTATTGATTTTACTGCACCATCACTATACATGGTGTACATATACAAGTAAAAGAACAACAGAACAGTTCTTTTAAGTAATCAAGTATTTTTAAATATTTACTTTAAGTATTTTGCATCATTAAGATCAGATCATCTCTGCAGTGCATCCATTGAATGTACCAAATGTAGTTCTATAGAGCTCTAATAAAATCTGTGTAGAAATATTATTACAGATTGTTCAGCACCTTTCACCAACAATGTGATATGAAACTCAGAGAGCAAAATGGAACCTCTATGTTCAGAGGCAGTATACTCAAGTACTGCACTAAAAATAGAAACCTTTATGCCACCTGCTTGCAAGTGACTCCAGAAAGTCTGGCTGGCCCTTGCTGAAAACAGAAGCCCAGACTGCTAGGTGGACAGAACCATGGACTGATCCAGCAAGATTTGGATATCAAAGGAGCTTCAATCTGATCTACTGAATGCAATCTTACGGCTTCCTTGCTCCCTTTCAGTGAGGATCCATGCTCAAGATCATTTGGTGGTCTTAGTGGCTTGGGTCACCATGTTCCACTCAAAAGGAGAGTGGGTAACTGGTGGTAAAAAGGTATATTTTGCGGGAAAGAATCACAGGTTAGTGGTAGAGCTTGTGATTTGCATGTGGAATTTTTCGGGGTTAATTCTTGGCATCTCCCAGTAAAAAGGATTGCGTAGGTGGGGATCTCAGGTAGCTGCCCTCGATCCTGGAGAATAATAGCTGCTGGTGGTAGTAGCAGACAACATTGAGCTTGACAGACAAGCAGTTTGGCCTGGTGTGTTCGTCTTTTCATTAATTGCTTTGGGATGAATAGTAGATTCATGTCAGTACCAATGATTGGCAGCACAAAATAAGTTTTTGACATGTTTACCAAAGAGAGCCAGCACAGTGTAGTGGGTTGAACACCTAACTATGACTCTGGAGACTGGGATTCAAATTCCCACTTGGCCATGGTCACTGGGTGAGCTTGGTAAGTCACACACTCTCAGCCTCAGAAGGAGGCAAAGGCAAACCCCCTCTGAACAAATTCTGCCAAGAAAACGTGATGTGGCACACACACACACGGTACTTTGAATTTGAACATTTCTTTAAATGAAATGTATATATTGATGAGTGGTATGTATGTAATTGTGAATATGTATGTAGGGTTTTCTTCATCTTTGAAGGGTCTGCTTCTGGGATCTGATTATTATGACTGTGGAACTAGAGGTCTGTGGCCATTTTAAAACAATTAATTCAAGACTCAGAGGAAGGGTTTGCATTAATCAATAGCTGCCTACGTAAAAACATATAATGAACTTAATATATTGTACAACACAAGCTAAGATGCAAAGCAGTTAAATGTGTGAGACTACGAATGTGGTGGCCCTAGTTCAGAAGTCTAAGTTCTGTTTTAAAGTTCCTTGGATGGCTTTGGATAACCCAATCTTACTTAGCACACAGGGCTGTTGTAAGAATACAAGCCTGCCACCCTCAACTCCTCAAAGGAAGCATAGGATAGAAATGCAATATTGATTAAATACAAACACTTGCCTTATGCAGCCCTCACACTTGTGTCTGACCCCTGGGGCACCCCAAAGCTGCCATTTGGTGTACAAATGGCAGTCAGGGTCAAAGGTGGTCATGGGAAGAAGCAGAGGATGAGTCACGTTCTTTTGCAGATGAACTTGGATTCCAGCTGCACAAACGGCTGGCTGCCTGGCACCAAACAAGACCTTTCCGTCCTTCCTTTGCTCAGTGTCCAAATCACATTTCTGGAGTTTCTGCTTCTGGGTTTTGTTGCGGTGGGGTTTGTGTAGTAGCAACTTGGAGCGAGGCAGGGGAAACACGTTGCCCCTTCCTCGGTGGTGTCATTTTTGGATATGGTTAAGTGGAAATGCTTGGGTGCCCAGGGGGGCCAAGTTATGTAACACAACCTCTGCTGAACTCTAAAAAAGCTGCACAAGGCATGAGCTTAATAGAGGAGGAAAGGGGAAACCTGGAATATAGGGAACAAAGTGTGATGAAATGAGGAAAATAAACATTCCTGTCCAAAACGGGGAGTAGGGGGTTTCTGCCCTCTTCCAAACTGGCAATCATAGTCTCCTGACTTTTTCATCTGCTTCCTAAAGAATGCATAACGTGGATCATTTGGTTATTTCTTTACATGCTATACCATCCCCAAGTATTTCTTCAGCATAGTGAAAAGCAGAGTAGATTCCCAGCCTCATTTATTTAATACATACTTAATGGTGAAATATGGATCTAACCAGAATTGTGATAGCTTACTCTCCACCTTCAGGAGAATAAGGCAGTAGAATTATGTGGAGATAAAGTAGAGTGTAGGGCCTAAATATCCTAAAGGCACCAGATCCTGTTTGATCTTGGAAGCTAAGCAGGGTCAGCTCTGGTTAGTAGTTGGCTGGGAGACTGCCAACAAATACCTGGTGCTGTAAGGCTATATTTCAGAAGAAGGAACTGGCTAACCATCTCTGAGTATTCCTTGGCGAAGAAAATCCTATGAAATTAATGGGGTTGCCATAAGTCAACAGGTGACTTGAAACTACAAGTACATAGAAAGGAGACTGTATCCATTCAGATTGCAGGTGGGAAAGCAATTTTGGGATCGTCCTCTGGTTAAAAAAATAAGTAAAAGTGCATGTTTTATTTTTATTTTAGAAAAGGAGTAAACAAAATCACAGAAATGTAGATTTGGAAATGACTTCAAGGGTCATCTCATCCAGTCCTTGGCAAATGCAGGAAATCTAAAGTATTCCTGGTAGATAGCCAGTCAACCTCTCCTGAAAAATCTCCAACAAAGCAAAGTCTGCCACCTTCCAAGGTATCAGTCTTTTTACTGCAAAGAAGTTCTTCCTGGTGTTTAGTTCAAATCTTCTTTCTCTTAATTTGAATCCAAAAGGTGGCATGATAGCTATGTTTAAGTATTTGAAGGGATGCTATATGGAGGATGGAGCAAGCCTGTTTTCTGCTGCTCCAGAGCCTAGGACATGGAGCAATGGCTTCAAACTTCAGGAAAAGTGATTCCATCTAAACATTAGGAAGAAGTTCCTAATGGTAAGAGTGGTTCAACAATAGAAAACACTGCCTTGGAATGTGATGGTCTCCTTTGGAGGTTTTTAAATAGAGGTTGAGTGACCATCTGTCAGGAATGCTTTGATGGCATCTTCTTGCATGGCAGGAGGTTGGACTCAATGACCCTTGTGATCTCTTCCAATTCTATAATTCTGTGATTCTATGAAAGAGTATGACTTGCCCAAGGTCATCAAGTGGGCTTCTATGGCTAAGAAAGATTCAAATCCTGGTCTCTAGTTGTAGTCCAGTGCTCAAATGAGTACACTATGGTGGCTCTGCTACACCGCCACAGATGTAATATGGTCCCTGATGCCATTGGTACTAAAATTTGTGGGCAGCTTCAACATTCCCTTGTGGTAAAGGAAGCTAGTATGCATATCAGAGAGAGTGCCCTCCCTCTGTGGGTTCTGTAGCAGTGTTGCTGATGATCTTCAGCAGTCTAACCTCGGGAAGGGATTCGGGAAGAGAAGCTGTGATAGCTTGGGAGCTATATGTTGTGTGCTGGTTCTATACTGCTTAGCCTTAGTATAGGTGACTTTTTTCATAAATGTATTAAAATGAACTATAAAGTAACAATGCAAATGTTCATAAAAATATTCTGTGGGATTCATAAATAGGAGATTCTCAATTGGTATCAACCTGAATAGAAAGGCTGATAGGGTAGCCAAAGTTATCTCAAGCTAGAAAAGGGCAAAATCTTTATTTAAGATGAACCCAGTGGTGTCTGAGTTTTAGAATGTCTCTTGTGAGTGGGTACTGAAAACAAGTAATTTCTTAATGACAACAAACAAACGTTATTGTTTTAGCATAAAGCCACATCAAATAGCAAAGGTACTGGACGTCAAAGAAGAATGGTGGCAAAGATTACTGAATAGGATACTGAACTGAAAAGATTTTATTTCTTAGAGAGGTTTTGCATTCCTTCTCCCAATTCTGGAGATAGAAAAAAAGTCTGCTTTGCAAGGCAATTGGCCTTGTACTCTTATTTAAGCACAGTGATCGCCCTAAAAGTAAACTTGCATTTATCTTGCACTGTTTGTGCTATTAGTGAATATTGCTTATGTGGCTGCACACAGTAGAAAAACTGAATGCACATTCTAGAGAAA
Organism: Ctenosaura bakeri; assembly: GCA_948474755.1. Lineage (NCBI taxonomy): Eukaryota > Metazoa > Chordata > Lepidosauria > Squamata > Iguanidae > Ctenosaura > Ctenosaura bakeri. The sequence continues at coordinate 134,637 of CAOLHI010000927.1, read as the reverse complement.
GTTGGTTTATATTCTATAGCCTGATTTACATACTGATTTAAGCCTTACAATTGAAAAGAGCATTGTTTTGAATTTAGCTATGTAGAAATAAATCAGTCAGCAGGTGACTCTAAAAACAATAAGCACAATCTCGCCAAAAGTTAAGCACTTTTAAGTCTCGGTGAGTTCAACCACAAGCTTCAATCTCTGTCATGAAATTGCTAGATTTCTCTTCTTTTCTTTCCAAAATATATTTACTACATCTCTGCTGTTACTCTCGTCCAAGACAGTTATCAAAACATCAACACATCATAAACAGCAGATAAAAACTGCATTAGAGAGAACACAGTAGAATATCTTTTTATAAGGACATTTGCATGAAGCTTCCAGAATACCTGTTAGCATTCCTCCATCCCCATTAAATATATAGTTGTTGTTTCTTATTTTCCCATGAGGCAGTCCAGTTAGTGATAAGGCGGGGGAAGGCGGGGAGGCAATGCAAGGAGACAAAAAGAGCTGTGCTGCAATCTCAATTCCATTGGAATAAAAGGGGCAGACATATTTAAATATCTGCTTACAACCTGTTGATTTCAATAAGATGAAAAGTATTTCACACATGGAGACGCTCTTGTATTTCCACAGATGGAGAAAACATATAGGCCAGTACACTTTGCGGTGTGGAAAACAATCTACTGCAATACATACACTTTGGGAAGCGGCAGCAAGAAATGCCACATGTTTAGCAGCATGAGTTTTGAAGAGTAGGAGATCCTGCTGCATTTGATACTATTATAGGAGAATCTTCCATAAGCATTTAAAAATGCTCCAAAGGCACTTGGGACACATATGAATGAATCCTTGAAAAAGTACTTTCTTAGGAAATCCTGAAATAAACTTCTGTGAAAATACAGGCTATTGTACAGGAGCAAACTGCTGCTTCATAGAACATATCTGTGCAGTTGAAATATAAATGTAACATTATATATGTTTGTCCTGTAGTTTCTTTGGTAAAGTGTGGCTACTTGGAGGACAGAATAGAAATAATAAGGCAGGCCTTTCTCATATCCCTTCCCTTACTTCCTCAGTGGGTCTCTCTTTTTCTCTTTCATGCACACACGTGCAAATACACATCTTTCTGAGTTAGCAATTGAACTAAATTTTATATTGCCACACAGTAGTGGCTGGTAGCTTCCATTTTAGGGGAGCAGTACATCTGCTTTGGGCTTTAGTCCACATTTTCAAGGAGCTATCCAAATTGCTGGACTCTATGCACAAAATTGGTTCCATTCTATTGAACAGCTCCTTTAAAGTTCACATCAACATTTCTGAGGAAGGAACTGGCAAAATCACCTCTGAATATTCCTTACCTAAGAAAACCCTACAAAGTCTACAGGTGACTTGAAGGCACACACACACACACACACACTAAACTATACATCACTTGTTTGAACTCAAGGGATATATTTTAAAAAGAAGTTGTTTATCCTGATATCATCACAGAAAGAAATAGAAAGTTCACTACATTCTGGGGTAATTTTTAAAACTGTCAACAGTGAAATACCTATTCAAACTGAAATATACTCAGGAACAGTATTTCACATAGGAAAAGCATTTACATCCTAAAGGGGGATTTAAAATGTTTTACATTGATAAGAACAACCTGTACATAGAACTGTTGGATAGTGTTTGAGCATTCAGAAAACGGTGAAGGATTTAAAAATATAAATGTCTTTAATCTAAGAAAACCAATTCAAACAGAAAGAGAGGGACAATGCAGATCCTATCTTATTCTTTCTGAGAAGTGTGAGAAATTGCTATTCAGACTGAGATATAAAGCCTTCTATGCCCTCCTTGTGAATTGGCATTTCTGTAAGATCAAGGGGTAATGAACAGGTGGAACAAGTATCCTCTGTGTGTGGGTGGGTGGTGCTGGTAAGTGTGATATTGGCCAGCTGTAGGGTGATAATGACCAGAAAGGAAAGTTTAGGACTAGTATAGTAACTGCTGGCGAGGATCAGGGATGGGGGGGGGGTCTTATAAACCAACATGTTTCCCATAGTGAATGGAGAATTTGGACTGCCCAGGTGGAAAGCTCTGCCCCCGCATTCCTTCATTACAACTGGGAGAATCCCCTTTCTGCGGTTAGGACACTCAGTTTGGCCTCACTCAGCCAGGACAGGTTTAAAAATACATTGTCTTTCTTTAAATAGCTCAAAATCCATCTGCTCCTGCTGGTTCACATGAGAGAGTTTTCCTAAAATATCTCTTTTCCACCAGTATCTTCTCTCTCTCTCTCTCTTTTTTCCAGTTTGAAAAATGCTGAATCCTGCTACTCAAATCCAGCTCCAAAAAGGAAGGCTGGCAAGAAAAATACTGCCTTCGTAAGGCTAGCAGCATTCCCCAACCAACCCAGAATCTGACAGCTTTCCAAGAGCTTCTGGAGGAGACCAGCCAGAGAAATGGCTGTCCTCCACAGGCTCCCGCTCTGCCGCTGAGTTAAACTTTCCTGATGGAACCTTTTTCTGTTGCTGACTTTGCTACAGGAGACCTGAGAGTGACCATGGATTGGGAAGGAACGAGTTCAGATGTTGCATAACCCTCAGGAACTCCAAAGGAGGAGTGGGGAGAGTTTCCCTAGAAACCAGCAGAGTTTTCTATATAGTTATGTATTTCAATTCCTTCTCAATGGAAGGCCAGATGCCTCCCCCGCTTTTTTCCTTTCTTTTTTTAGTAACACAAAAATGGATTTTTTATTTTTGTAGGAGAGAAAAAATAAACCTGGCTATTTATTCCTCCTTTCTTCAAATGTTCCTCTGTCACCTTTTTCTCCCAGATGTTGAATTAGCTGGTTTCCCTCTGCTTTGGGTCTCTGGCCCCTGTGACAGAGGAGGCCTAGGTCAATGTAGGACAGAAGGTTGCCTCTTTTGATAGGGATTCCTTTGTGGGGCCAGGCAGTTGTCCGCTGTGGGCGAGACCCTCTGCATAGAACTTTATGCTGTGATTATAAGACTGGAAGGGGAAAAAAGTCTTCTGAGAAATTCTTCCGTCCAGGCTCCACTGAAGTGAACAGGAGGTGCTCATTTCAAAAACCTAATTCACTTTAATAGGACAAAAATAATTTCCTGGTCTGAGGGTCTTGCTTACTATATATATATATATATATATATACATATACATACACATACATACACATACATACTTTGTTTGGTACCCCCTACTCATGTGGATTTGATTTTTGACCAGCTCTTAGTAGTTTACAAAGGCAGGGTTTAAACCAGGGAATCGTGTAGCCATCCAGGTTTGGTGGGACTGCATCTCCCAGCATTCTTCAGCATATGGCTATGCTGGCTAGGACTGCTGGGATATGCAGTCCAACAAAATCTGTAGAGCCTACCCCTGGTGTAAATTAAGCCAGGTTAGGATGCTGAAGCATCTGTCCTGTTCCATAAACTGTTATTCTCCAACACAGATACACATACATACATAAACACACACACACACACACACACACACACCCAGACTATGCTATTAAAGCTGCAGGAGGCCACAAGCAAGATGTAGATTTCCACTCAGGTATTATGAATAAAGAATAAATAGTGTGAGATTCTGCTTGAAAACATGTCAAGCTACAAAAGGCTGTACAAAGGAAAAAGAAAAATTAGGAAGCCAAGAGGTAACCAGACTCTCCAGTCAAATGCACTTAGGCTATAAATCTCTTCTTACTCCAAAGTGATGATTCTTAGAGAAAAACCAACCTGCTATGGATGCTTCATGACTTTAACTCTTCTGTGATGGTCACTTTAAGCCAGTAATGCAAGATGGAGAAAGACGAAAAATACCTTACAGATTCGGTTGGTCTGGAAGAACATTGTGTCTGAGTATAACCCCTATGAATAATTGGTTTGGCCCAATTGATGGGAAAACCCTAAAGGAGGGCTGTTCTTACTAGCTGAGTTCAGGAACAGGAGAGCTGGAACTGAAGAGGAGCTACAGTTGGTGGGCCCTTGTCATTGTGAATAACACAGAGGTATTTTTAGTGGTGTATTTAGGAGGGAACAAAAGGGTAAATTCTTTGTGGTGGAATGTCTATATTGCACTTGCATTTATTTTTTATTTTTTATTTAGGGCCTCAGGGTTGCATCTCAATGTGGCAATTCTACTGAGCAACACAGGCAGAAGAGTTCTGCACTGGCCCCTCATTGGATTCATGAGACCTTTGGGGCAGTGCATATGTGTGAGAGCCAGTGTGGTGGTTTGAGTGTTGGGCCACTTCCACACTAGACTGTTATAGTGCAATTATTCTACTTTGAGGCATCAAAGCCCCTTCCCTAAACTGCAAACCCCAGGATTCCATAGGATGTTGAAAGTGGAATAATAGCACTATAACAGTCTAGTGCAGAAATGGCCTTGGAATAGATCCCTGGAGACCAGTCATGGAAACCCGATGAATGATCTTGGGTGCATCACATACACATACACTCAGCTCCAAAACCAACCAACCAAACAAACAAAAACCTGTGATAGATTCACCTTAGGGTCTCCATAAGTCAGAAACAACTTGAAGGCACAGAACATATGTGTGATATTAAATATATAATCTGTTGCATTGTTGCTAACACTATATTGGGACTTCAATTGATTGTGTTTGCAATATTCAATTACAGTTGAATCCAGAAAGTTGTCCAGGACTCAGAACACCTTTTTCTTGCTGTTGAGAAATAGCATCTTGCCTTCATATGCTTGAAATGTAATGGCAGGGCTTCATGAAAGACTGAGATCCTTTTGAGACATTAGCACTGCCCTCAGCAATCCTGACAGCATTCTGAGAAGACAGTCATTTTGTGTATGCTCATTTACTTGTTTCTCTTTCTATAAAGGCCATTTCCACACTAGACTGTTATAGCGCCATTATTCCACTTTCAACGTCCTATGGAATCCTGGGCTTTGCAGTTTAGAGAGGGGCCTTTGAGTGCAAACCCTAGGATTTCATAAGATGTTGAAAGTGGAATAATAGCACTGTAACAGTCTAGTGCAGAAATGGCCCTAGTCCAATATTCAAACTACTACACCATGCTGGCTCTTGGGGGAAGCGTACCTTAAGCCAAAAAGATATCAGCTAGGATGAATACTTCAGGCAGTCATTCATTTGTATGAAAGCTGCCTGCAGACAGACGCTGAACCAACATCCACATTCTTTGTGCATAGTTTCAGAAATCCTGCACATCAACCAGGACATAACCAAGTTTTAATTCATAAAAAAGAAGACAGATCCATGCCACCTTTTAACAATCTTGTTAATTCATAATGATACAAATAAAATCAAGATGATCTCAAGGGAAAGCAATTGTATGCATGTTTCTTCTTCACATTTAAAGCTAAGACCTTTTAACGCTTATTTGTAAGATTACAGTAGCCAGTCAGAAAGAAAATGCTGCCTTTCATGATATTTAGTATTGGTAAGTAAGTACAAGCTCCTTTGTTGTCTGTGAACAAGCCCTGTTAAGTCTTCAGAAAAGACTTACTAGGTAAAATGCTGTTTCTTACTGAATGCATTTTCCTCCATCTCTTCTGCCAAGAAGTTTCCCATAGTGGCTTACAAAGATCTGTAATAAGACAGTCCCTGCCCGCAGGCTCACAGTCTAAAAGACACAGTACAAAAGGAAAAGCGTTTGGCAGGATAAAGGAGAGGGAAAAAAGCAAACAAGAGTTTACACTCAAAATGCAGACAGATCCCAGGATAATGCTTTTTAAGATGGTACTGTAATTTCATGGTGCAAAAAATCCTATGCACAGATGATTATTGATCATTATTGCTGTATTTATGCTGTAGATAAGAAAATCAGTAAGCCATTCATTTTCCTTTTGTAACACTGAGTGGTTTCAAAACTTGTTCTGCATTTTATATCATCTGGAAATGAGTGACTTCTGTAAATCTCTTGAGATATTTTAGTCTCCAAGAAAGATTATACATTTTACAGTGCCAACACGATAGTCTTTTCAGCACCAGCCTTTTAAATTCTCCTATAGTGTTTATGCTTTCTGTCTTAAAATGTATTATAGATCCTTGTCGTGCTGCTGTTTGCTGTTAAAATTTTACTGGGCTTCATTCTGTGACTGATGTAATTTGCATTAGATTTTCCATCATGTTCAATATATTTGTGTATTTTATGATCTTAACTTTATTTTGGAACTGTTCAGAGAACTTCAGCTGTTGTGTTCAGAGAGCTTCACCTCTTGTGTGGTATGGAAATACCGTTACTATACAAACAAACAAACAAACAAACAAACAAACAAACTGGTTCTCCCCCTTTCCATGTGGCCAAGCTTCATAATAAAGTTGCTACCATCTAGTAGCAAGAGTTTCACAGTTATAGAGTATGTGCACTTAAGCATAGCTGGAACGTACAAAATCCCCAAATAATGAAACATTAATGTAAGAAAGGCATATACCTCTTACAATTTGAAAGCATTTTTCTATTCCTTTTGAGTAAGACTTTGGGCAAACTATAACCACACTTTGGACTGGGTTTTCAAAGACCTAAGTTCCAGTTCTCACTGAGCAATGAAATTCACAGGGTGACCTAGAAGCAATCATTTCTTCAGCCTGACCTAACTCATAGAGCAGTTATAATGATAAAAATGAAGAGGAACAGAGCATTTTATACCATCTTGAGTTCAGTGGAGGAAACATGGGAAATACATATAACTGACAAACAAATAATACAAATTTGGTATGGCTATCCATGGGTATACAGGATGCTGACTTATACCAAGTCAGACAGTTTCTAGACTTAACTCTGTATTATCCTCTTTGAATGGAAGCACTTCCAGATCTCAGGCAAAAGTCATTTCCTGTTATCTACTACCTGTTCCTTTTGACTGGAGATGCCAGGAATTAAACTGGGGTCCTATTGTGTGCAGTATATGTGCTCTATACGAGATCAAACATGGAGTAGTGGTTTGGGTGTTGAACGAGGACTCTAGCAACCAGGGTTTGAATTGCCACTTAGTCATGGAAGTTCACTGGTGACCTTGTACAAGTCACACACCCTCAGAAGAAGGCTGCAGCAAACCCATTCTGAACAAATCTTACCAAGAAATCCCCATGATAGGTTCACCTTAGTATCACCATAAGTCAGAAATGACTTGAAGGCACAAACAGCAAACCACATAGCTATGGCTTCTTGCTGATGCAGACCTGATTAAATTGCTTCACAAGTTAGATTTAACTTATAGGCATTGGTTAGTCATCCCTGTCTTAATTCATTCAGTGGGAAAGACTCTGCGGAAGGATGCAAAAAGATGTTTAGGAAATCACAGCAAAGACTCTAAATTGCCACCTTTATTTTCCTCAGGCTTTTGAGAAGATCAGGAGTCAAGGTTTCCTGAGGATGTGCTCCCAAACCTTGGTGGCAGCTTTTCTGGGCTTATCATAACACTCAACTGTTTTTCATTTGCAAACGCATTCCAGTTTCACAGCAACAATAAGTCGTTTTGACAAAAGATTCTTGTCCTTCCAAAATAAATAACCCACACAAATTCTGCCTTTGTAAGCTACTGAGAACAGGTTGTAAAAGAAATCCATGTGAACAGAGGATACCAAACAAAGTGTGTGTGTGTGTGTGTATACAATTAGTAAAGGAAAGTTCCAGATCCAACAAATTTGACCCTCCCTTCCCATCTTTTTGTGAAGCCATATCGTTTGGATTTCATTTCATGCACTTACTTTTTTGCAGATGTGGAACTTCTTGCTTGGATTTGGAAAGCCATTCTGAAAAAAAAAGTGAGACAACTTGCTCAATGGGTAACCATAGTGAGCCAGATCATAAACAGATTCAGCCATCATGACATAGGCCCAGATCAGTTTCATGTTTCCAACCACACAAGGCTATGGGAACTGCATCAATATAGCCCAGTCCTACACTGCTCCTGTTGTATACTCATATGTGGTAAGGAATATGTAAAGACTGCTGGGGAATGGAAAATTAAAATTCAGAGGAAAGTCTGTCTGTATTATAATGGCAGGTGGGAAAAAGAGAATAGGAGAGAATTTGTTAAGATGCCAGTGTTGGTAGAGGCTCTGGGCCATTGTAGTGGCTAGACATTTGCAAACAATTGCCTTTCAGCGAAGAGTTCAGTGTCATCATAAAAACCAAGAAGCATATATTAGCATGAGGTTTTTTGGACTGCAACCTATTTCATCAGATGCATTCCACAAAAGCTCATTCTACATAAACCAGTGAGGCCATTTCCACATGACAGGGCTATCCTATGATGGGGATGCAATGGTAGCAGTCCATGGGTTGTTGCAGTCCCAATGCCATTCTGTCCCCAACTGGTGTGATCATGAGATATTTGGTTAACAGAATAAATCTGTTAAGCACCCATGACTGAGCAACATTCCCATCCTTCCTGACTGTGTGGAAGGGCAGGAAGTGCAATGGAAGTGTTTCCTTCCCCAGCGCAGCATGAGAAGGAGCCTGACTGTGCTACGGAAGGCAGGCGCATGTTGGTCGCACTCCCTTCCACAGGGATCCAACTGGGTGTGGAAGGGAGTGTTCCTGTTGCGCTCCCTTCCCAGCAAAGGCACTGCCAGGATCTTGATGGGAGGACAGCGGCATCAGGTAGGGTGTGAAAATGGCCTTTGTCTTCAAGGTACCACTAGACTGTGGATCTGTTGTTTCATAATGGAACTCCATTTTCTGTACCAGTGATCCCATATTGTGAAGAGAGCTAAGGAACTAGGATCCAAACTGCAATAGGATGGAAAAGAGAAAAGAATTGCAGAGCCCTAGACTGTGTCTAGTGACTCCAGGCTCTCATATTTTATGAAAACAGGCAGAGGAAACAAATAGCAAGTTGAAAGAATGGGAGGCATACATCCTCTAGAGCTGATTTAACAGAAGTAGTAAAAAGTAGGAAGAAGCACCTGAACAAATTTGTTGTGTATAATTTACAGTAGTACTGGTCTGCATTAACCAGCTGTGAATTAACACATTCTTCAACACATTGTGTGAGTGGGGCAAAATGGTTTCCAAAGACTGAATCAATCCTTGGGTGTGTGGAGGAGACAAGGTTCTAAGACATGTAAGAAATATAAAACAGCTAGAGATTTTTCTTCTCCTAGTAAAAGAAAGACTTGCCGCATGGAGTGCCATTTAAGAGTTTTTTTTTATGGATGGGGATGGAATGAATTAAAATATCCCCAGTACTGAAGGTGCACCTAAAGTTTGATTATGGATTGATTTTGCATTTTGTGGTTGTTGGTGTGTAGCTTCATGTCTTTTCTGACTTATGGCAACCTTAAGACAAGCCTGTCATGATGTTTTCTTGGCAGAATTTGTTCAGAGGGGCTTGGCCTTGCTTTTCTCTGAGTCTGAGAGTGTATGACTTGCCCAGGATCACCCAGTGAGTTTCCATGGCTGAACAAGTAATGACATGATATGACATGGGACTCTTTCACACTACACAATTATAGGAGTATTATTCCACTTTAATTACCATGATGCATTCTTCTGGAATCCTGGGATTTGCAGTTTAGAGAGTGATATTTTGGTAACCAAGCAGGGTCAGTCCTGGCTAGACCTTATATGGGAAGCCACCAATGACTATGAGGTGCTGTAGGCTATATTTTCAGAGAAAAGAACTGATAAAACCACATTTGAGTATTCTTTGTCCAAGAAAACCCTATGAAACTCATAGAGTCCCCATAAGTCAACTTGAAGGCATGTACACACACATTTAATAATTCTTAGCCAAAGAGCTCTAGTGCATTGCCAAATTACAAACCCCAGGAATCCATAAGACATTGCAATGGCAGTTAAAGTGGAATCATAATGCTCTAACTGTGTAGTGTGAAAGGCCTTATAGTGTCATTCCCATGAGGTGTTCTGCTCAGGAATGCTGCTCCATTGCTTCAGGAGCCAAGGTGTTGCTTAAAGTAGCAGCAAGTCTTCTTCCAAAGAAAAGGGAAGGTGAGAAAATACCATAGCCAACTTCTATCTCTTCATGGTAAGATACTCCCTGCCTCCTGGCTTAGTCCCCCAAGGGACCAAACATTTTTCTTGCCTTTTGCAAGAACAAATGACCTGGCAAAAGTGGGGTGGGGAATATGCACCCCTGACCTGATATACAAGTGCATCTCTATGAAACAAAATAGGAGAGATGGAGTCCAATAATAGATTTAGATACATGAGCATCTTTCAGATCTGGTCCTAGCATATGTAGGCCTCAGGCCTTATCACATAACCTGGTGCTGTGTGAGAGTGGGAGGCAGCAACAACACCCTGTTTCTCAGCTTTTCTTCTCTGAATGCCGAGTGTGCTTGTTTTGTAATTTCTCCAGTCTTTCTTTCCTCTTTCCAGTCTCTACACAGCTGCTGCACACAGGATAACAGCAAATATCTAGTATATGCTAGCCCCTTTTTAACACTCCTATGTTAATTGTTTTTACAACAGTATGAGGGAACATGTGGACATAATCTTGCTCCAGTTTGCTGCTGACAAAGGCTATCTAACCCTTCCTTAATAAAGGTTTGGCACTGGTTTCTTGTTCTTCTCTTCTCTTTTCTCATCATGTGTAAGGATGTTTTCCCTGTAAAGGGGGGACGCTTGCATATCATGAATATTAGACATATGTGGTACATGTATATCTATATGTGTCTTATAAAGCACAGGGCATACAAAGGATGAGAGGGTTCCAGCTGAATATGAGATAATTTTACAAAGCCTGAGATATCTACAGAAAGACCTGTGGCATGTTCCAGGCCCTGGCCATTTCTACCTGACCATTTCAACTCCTCTGGTAGCTGTAGGTGACTAGGGATTCAGTGCTTTAGAAAACTGGGGGAGGGGGGGAATGAACTAACCAGGCAAGAAACTACTGTCTTGCTTTCCCATGCTGGCTGAGGGAGGACAGGACAGCAGGATATCCCATCCTCTACAGCCAGGATGGAAATACAGGTTTCTTTAGCAGGCTTGTTAATAAATACACAAACACTACAACTCATATTTTGGGGGGTTTATTTATAACGCTGATCAAATAGTAGTGAGATTGCAAATTTTACATAGTGATGCCGGTAACAGTAATTTAGAGATAACTCCATCTGCTGGCAAATCACCTGGCTACTTAAGTATGTGTTGAATCAACTAAAGTCAACAGATAGCTGCTTTGTAGTACCTAAACATAGGCAAAGCAGAATTTACTTGATTTTGGGGTTTGCTTGTATTTTTTAACCTGTCTGGCAGTTTTCCCTGGGACACTGAAATCATCAAGACTGGATGCATGTTTCAGTCCAAATCACTATCAACTCTTGATGTTGATGATTCACAAACATATGATTCATGTGCATATGTGCAAGTTGCCCAAATATTTTGAAAGTAAAATTTGCTTAGAAGGGATAAAAAAGTATCTCAAGTCAAGAAGAAAGAAGTGAGTTTTCAATCCAGCTTAATTTTGTTCTGAAAGCTGTAAAAATAAAGGCAATGTAAATGCTACATATTGTAGCTTAGCGCTGCAAGATGGCTAACGCAATGGCCTGGAAAAAGTCATAGCTAATGACACTATAGTTTCATAGAAATCTTCACTTGGAATTTAATCCTTGAAAATTTACAGTAACGATTTGGGGGAAGAGTGAGGAAGTTTAGAACTGAGACAAGCTTCTATAGGCCTTTTCTACCCCTTACCTGAATTCATTGATGTCCCAGCCTCATCCCGGCAATGTCTTTGCTGGGATGGGAGCCTGTCCCAAACATTCCTCTCCACATCTGGCAAGCTGCAGTGCAGCCCACCTCTTTCTGTGCTGCACTGAGGAAGGAAGCACCTAGATAGTGCTTCTGCCCTTTCTGCACAGCCCCCGCCGGCACAATCATTGCACGAAAGGGGCCTATTACTGTTAGTAGTATAACATGTAATCATGAGAGCTGGCAACATGACAGGAGCGGGACTATGACAACGTTGTGCGGTAACACATGTCACAGACTGACTTCAACGCATCCCCATGCTGGGATGGGGCCATAGTGTGGAAATAACTGTAGTAATTTTTGATTTCAGAATTAAAATTTGAACATTTGAACATTTTCAAAACTGTGCAGTACTTTGATTTTATATTTGGTGAATATTTTTAGATGACAAATGTTATTGATAAAGTAGAGTCAATAATGTTACTTATTAGACACCAAATTAAATGCTTGCAGGCTTGTTCTTTCTCTAGAAGCCCGAAATCAAGCTATTATCTTAAATGGGGGGTGAGGGACTGAAGGATGAGAAAATAAACCGAGACATTTCCAGGGAAATGCAAGCCAAAAACTTGCATGAGCAATACATTAGACTGATAGACCATAGAAAATCATCAGTTTTTCATATGCTAAGACATTTGCAATCAGTCCTATATAGTTTTACCCAGTTCAATAACCCCAATTACTTCAGTGGGTCTCACTCTCAGGAAACTGTGTATGAGCTGTTCAATCTTAATTTAAAGATGCACTACATTCCTGGAGATCAGGGCTCAATTCAGTGCTTGGCCATGGAGACCCACTGGTTGGTCTTAGGTACATCATGCAACTTTGAGGCCATTTCCACAGGATGGTGTCCTGTGGAAATGTCCAAGAAGAGCAGGGCTGCAACAACACTTGACATCATCACGTTCCTGCCCTTCTCACATCACCACTTGGCACGATCACGGGGTATATCCTTGACGGCAAAACTCCGTCAGCGCCCCTGATTGTGCGAGCCTTCTGTCACTGTCATGGCCATGCAGAAGGACCGGAAGCATGATCTTCCATAGGAAGAAGGCCAGCTGCAGTGCAGAAGGAAGGAGCGTGTCCCTCATGCTCCCTTCCACAAGCAGCCGGCCAGGTGTGGAGAGAAGTATTGGGGACACAGTCCTATCCTGGCAGAGGTGCTGCCAGGATTGTGATTGGATAATGCAGGGGAGCATTATCATGTGAAAAAGGCCTGAGCCCCAGAAAGATAGTGGCCCTTTCCGCACCTTACCTTTTTCCAGCGCTGGGGTGCGGGGATTGTGCGAGCAGCCTCCGGTGAGAGGCTCTTGCATCCCTGCTGCTTCAGCTCCACACGAGCTGCCTGCTTGCGCGAGAGCCCCACAGTGCAGCCTGGGAATTTTCCAGGCTGCGCTGGGGCAGCAAGTGTGACTGGTGCAGCTCCGGAGGCTCCGCATGCCAGGTAAGTGCACACGGGGCCCAGAAGCAATGCGTGATCACGCACCATTTTTGGCTTCCAGCTGAAAATGAAAAGGTGCGTGATTGGTGCCTACCAGCCCCTGGAGCGTTGCGTGATTGTGAGTGTGTTGTGCAGATCGCTCCTCACAATCATGCGATGCTCCAGGCACCCTTTCGCATGGCAAATGCCGTGCGGAAAGGGCCCAGTGTTTTTGACAATTACTAGGTTTTACAATACATACAGAGAAGCCTTAGAGGCCTTTGTGATGTTGAGAACTAACATTATTGGTCTGCACTAATGCTGAAAATGGTCCATATTTATTCACAACTGAGCCCCACATCGTTCACTAGGACTAACATACTCAGGTAAACAAGCGTAAATGTATACATCCTTAATCAGAAGCAAATTGGATAGGATCATAGATTTCAATTCCACAGTTGTGAACAGCCACCAAGAATGTGCCCTTAACTGTCCTTTTCAGGAGATCTAATGCACTTTTCACATAGCCAAGAAGACAATTTGACTAAATCTTAGAACTGATGAAACATAAAGTAGGGGACTTACCTCTAAATTGTACAACGTACTGAGGACTTTATAGATCAAAACGAGCAACTTAGACTTCGTTTGGAAAAGACTGTAGTGTGGTATAAACTGCTTCATATGATCTGTTCCTGTCATAATGTAATCAAAATTTGGTTCCTTTTGTCTGAATACATTGAAAAGTGTGATAGAAAACAATGATGGTATCATTAATGGATCTCTTTCCTATCATTCAGCCTACCATTTATATTTCCAAGGCATAAAGGAAATTAACTATAAATCAGACCTTGATCCAGATAAATTAAGATTTCATTCCTATTCATATCAATGGGATATTGATACGTCAATTTCCTCTGGAGCAGAGACACCCTGAGACTGAACAGACTGAACCTACAGCAGTTCAATTATTAAGAAAATGGTATTGTAGTAATCCACAGGTTAGAAGAGAAATTAAAAAGTAACTGGATTTTTTCTATCAGATACTTTCAGTCAAAGGATTCCAGGTACTAACAATCAAAGGCCGTTGGGCAGCTGATTGATCTTTTTCTTTTTCCTTAACAGAATTTTTTCTGGTAAGAAGGTGGAAGAAGTGGTGGAAACATACTGGAGGTCTACAAAGTAAACATATTGTCTGGAGCTCCCCCCCCCAAAAAAAAAAGAAACCAGGGAATGAGGCAGCACAACTGTACTGTAAAACCATCTTCTGGAAGTACCCGCAGCAATGTGCCAGCTAGACAAGGACTATGAGTTTAGTGTGTAACTGTCAGAATAACAGCCAATGCTTTATGGAGCATTGATAAGATGTGATTCATCTGTGTTTTTCTGATGTTCTTTCTTTATTTCTTTGAGCTTTAAAAAAGTTGGCTTTTAAAAAAGAATTGAAAATTTTTCCCCTTTAATTTAAGTAAAGGAGCTGTCATTTTTAAAACATGGCAAGAGGAGAAAGACTCCAACCTTAAATCTGAGCACAATTTGCCATTCATTACTGTGCGCTGTGGCCACACCCTCCAGCTAATGTAGAATTTCACACATTTAATGAACTCCTTCTTTGAAAAAAAACACACACACACGTGACCTGTAAAACCTGATTTACACTGTTAAAATATCTGGTATTATGAAAGAAAACATTTGAAAGTATGTATTTACGCAAAGAGTATTAAAAAGAAAGAAATATATACCCAACACCCTTAATTGGGCTGAAAATATCGCCCCTCCCGCTCAATGAAAACATTCTTTCTAGTGCTGTATTTCTTTCAGCACTTCAAATTTAGCTGCTCTCTGCTTCAGTGGCCAAACATGCTAAGTTATTTAAGGACGGGAAAGCCTTCACAATGTAATTGTTGATACTTGGGATGTTAAGTTAACTTGACAAGTCAGTTCATGATGCAGTCCAGGTTCTATAATTAGTATGTTTCTTGCAACTGTAATAAAAACCCTCAGCATTAGGTCAGTTCATGTCTGGACTATTTAAGAGGAACCTTGCAATGTGCTTTGATTCAGGCATGTTCAGCTTTTATTAGATGTTAACACCTGATATTTCCTGCAGGCTTTGGGTTTACTGGACACTTTGTTCTGCAGTATTATTATTATTATTATTATTATTATTATTATTAGCCCTGCCAGGTCATCAACAGGAGCTGCCTTGAAATCAGAAAGATCAATGATGAGAATAAATCACTAAATCAACAGCACAAAGGGTGAACACAGCTATGGCCACCGCACCTCCCTATAGCAACAGCTGTGGTATTGCAAAATTAAAAACCACACAAAGTCATTATTGTTGATCAACCAGAAAAATGTCCATCACTATGAACAACGTTGTTCTGTATGAAGGGAGAAGGCTGATACATTTCAGAGACTCTGCCCAAGCAGCAATGTACTTCTGTTCATTCTGTGTATAGGAACACGCTGCATCCTGCAGTCAGTAATACCAGGTCAACCAAAGTCAGTGATGCGGGGCAGGTTTCGT
This sequence comes from Ctenosaura bakeri, assembly GCA_948474755.1. Taxonomy (NCBI): domain Eukaryota; kingdom Metazoa; phylum Chordata; class Lepidosauria; order Squamata; family Iguanidae; genus Ctenosaura; species Ctenosaura bakeri. The sequence goes on along the minus strand of CAOLHI010000927.1, from coordinate 118,970 downwards.
CCCCCACACTGCTACTGGGCATCAAGGTGCAGCTCTTTTTCGTAGGTAGGAATGGCAAACTTTCTTTCATATGCAATGTGTCTTCTCCTAAATGAGCCTGCTTGAGTAATATGATAGTCAGTGGATGCTCTCCTTTGTGTCCCAGACTCATGTGACTATGATGGAGAATAGCCCTTTGTGTCTAGGGTGCGTCATAAAGAGTCAATCTAATGGTCAGTTTAACTGAGTTGTCCCTGTACAACTCAGCAGCTGTTACTTAGGGCTTAAGACAGAGTTTCCTCTTTAGGGTGGGGTTGCCTTATCCATTAGGCATTTTAGGCACAAAGCCAGAGCCTACGAAAATTTTAGGGCCTACGGAAACATCTCTTGAGGCAAGGTGGGGAGTTGAATGCAAGAGTACCTAGGACTGATGAAAACCTTAATGCACCCATCTTTTCTTGACATAGGAATGTTCGAGGATCCAGCTCAGTTCGCAGGTCTTGCTAATCCCATGGTGCATATGGGAAATCTGCCAGCAGGATATAAGTGCAATTTCACATCTATCATGCCTACTTCAGCATCTGATACACAGAGGCATATTGACTGACTCTGATATTTGAAGTGATACATAACCATCTTGACTGGTAGCCATTCATGGTCCTAACCTCTACAAATATATCTAATCCTCCATAAAGTTCTTGAAGTTGACAGTCATGCATACACCTCCTAATGTAAATCCCAGAGTTTAACTATGTGCTGTCATTCACTGGAGATGTCAGAAACTAAACCCCAGACATCCTACATGCAAAACATGTGCTCTATCACTGAGCCATAATACTTCCTTACTTGCTGCATCTCTTTCTTGTTAACTTCTAGCCAAAATGTAAATACATTTGTTTTTAGGTTGTTACACTCTGCCAGGGAGGTTAATCATTGCAATGGTTCTTTTCTGATGCATACACTGTTTATTTTAATTGTTTTTTAATTGCTTACTGTTTTCCTCTTTGATTTATGTTTTCTTAGTTGATTTTATTGGAATATTTTGCTCATTGGCTGTCTTGTTTGCTTTTATTTTAAAGGATGGGTGTTGTGTTGATGTTACAAAAAAAGAAATAATAAAATAGGTATGCTCTGTGGATGAGTTGCTGTTGTTATTTTCTGTCCAGTTGCTTTTGTGATCCTTATAGTAACCCTATCAATGAGAAAAATGCATGAGCTCGTCACTAATTGTGCTGGTCAGGTCTTCAGTGGCCTACCAAGGGGAGTGGAGCGCCCTGGACGATATGTTTTTGGGGGCAGCACTGGGCCCCTCTCCACATGCTGGCAGATGTCCAGTGACTAGTTGGGCACTGGAGCCTCCCAGAGAGGTCTGTTGGAGGGGTATGCCACCCCAGGAAAGGGGTCTATCCTTTTCTCCCCTCTCCTCCCCTCCCCTCCCTCCCTCCCAATCTGGAGTCAAACCTGTTTCCAATCAAAGCAGCAGCACCAATACCGGCAGACCTCCAGGTTGGGCAGAGAAGGAGGGAGGATGAAAAGGAGGAGAGAAGAGAAGAGGCCCAGAGGAGGTGGGTGGAGGTGCCTGCCTGCCTTCCCCCCACCCCACCTCCAAGACTAGGGATGAGCCCAGCCCAGCCAACACTCCAAGGAGGAAGGGAAGGTGGGGAGAGAGAGAGAGCGCTCATCACCGCAGAAATGCTGCCATGTCTCTGAGCATGTGCAGAGCGCCCCCTCTGGGCACAAACACCCAGAGCCCAATCATCCAATGCAATCGAGTCATTTTTATTTGTTATTTTGGATAGGTCCTCCCTCCTCAGAGAGAGGCAGCAAACTGAGGGATCACTCCTGGGTGGCAAACTAAGGGGCCACCCCCGAGCAGCAAAAGCTCTAGCTACACCACTGCAGGTCTTCAAACTCAGGTCCGTGGCTTCCTTTAGTGAATCGATCTCTCAGTAATGTGATCTGCTTTTCCTGTTGCTTTCCACTTTACCAAGCTTTGCTGTCTTTTCAGTCAAGCATATTGTCCAAGGTGCAACAGCACTCAGTTTATTCATTTTGGTGTCTAGTGAGAGTTTAATGATTTGCTGTTAAGAACCCTTTATTTGTCTTTTTTGCAATCCATGGCATCCACAGTACTCTTCTCCAGCCCCACATTGCAAATAAATTGTCAGTTTTACTGTCAGTTTTCTTCACTGTCCACAACCATACATAGAAATCAGAAATACTCTGGCATGGATGAGTTTGATGCTGGTGTTTTAATGAAGTATTTCTACAGCTGAGGATCTTATCTAGCTGCCTTTCCAAGGCCATTTCCGCACTACATTCTTATAGCATGATTATTCCACTTTCAACATCCTATGGAATCCTGGGGTTTGCAGTTTAGAGAGGGGCTAGGTGGCCCTTCCCGAAACTGCAAACCTCAGGATTCCATAGGATGTTGAAAGTGCAATAATCACACTTTAAGAGTGTAGTGTGGAAATGCAAGTCTTAGTATTTTTCTGATTTCTTGACAATTATCTCCATTTTGATTAATGCCAAGATATAGAAAATGTTTAACTATTTCAGCATCTGCATTTTGTTTAACTATTTCAGTGTCTGTTCTTTAAAGTTATGTCTGTGGTCATTATTTTTGTTTTCTAAATATTCAGCTTTAATCTCTACTTTTGTACTTTCTTCCTTAACTTTCAGCAGTAGCCATTCCAAGTATTTGCTTTTTCGGTATCATCAGCATATCTTGATTTAAATTACTGTTCCTCTTTTCCACATGAAATATTCTGCATGTAAACAGAGTGAAAAGTGCAGCCTTGTCTAACTCCCTTGCTAATTCGAAACCATTCTCTTTTTCCATATTGCATCATGAAAGTGGCCTCTTGTCCAGAGGTTATGTGTTAGGACAATCAGATGTTGTGGCACATCTCTTCCTTTAATAATGAACTATAATTTCAGTTGATCTACACAATCAAAGACTTTTGCATGATCTATAAGCACAGGCTGATTTTCTTATGAAGTTTATGTATATGTTTCATTATCCGACATATGTTTGCAGTATGATCCTTAGTGCCTCTTCATTTTCTGAACCAAGTTTAGAGGTCTGGCATTTCCTCCTCCATATATGATCTAAGTCTTTGCTGTACAATCAGGAACATTACTTTGCTTAGAGGGGAGATCCGTACAATATCCAATGGTTACTACAATTTCTGGGGTCCCCTTCTTGGCGATTAGAATTTATATCAAACATTCCCAGCCTGTAGGCCATTGTTTTGTTTTCTATATTTGTTGAAAGATTTTTTTTTTTTAATTCGGGTAAATTTTGTTTCTATGGCTTAAAACAGCTTTATTGCTAAGCCATCTGTTTTGTTTCATTTTGGTTTTTTCCTGGTGATTTATTTCTTCCAAATTCCTTGAGAACTTCTTCCACTTCACTTTCTAAAATTGTGGTTTCATTGTCAAAACATTCTTCCTTAAAAGAATCTGCTGTCCTTTCACTCTTTTATATAGTTCCTCAGTGTATTACTTCTCTCTATTTATTACATCTTTTTATTTTGTCCAGATCATATAATGTGTCCCCTGTTGGTCATATAGCATCCTTACTCTCAGTTTCCTGTAATTTTTCAGATTTTGTGGAAGAGGTCTCTTCGACTGCCTTTGCTGAACAATCATGTTGAAGATTCTGACCCTGTTTGTTACTTTTTGCTTTTTATCTGTCCTTAATAATTTGAAAACTCATATTAGTGTATGGGGCAAGATATATATTTAACCTCAACTACATCTGTTGATTTTGTTTTCTTTTTTTTCCTTTTGGTATAACTACTAAAGGTGAGAGTGCTGACAAGGGCACCAGCTCTGAATCACTGCTTAGCCATGGAAACCTGCTTTGTGGCTTTAGGCAAGTCAGCCTCAGAGAAACACTATGGCAAAAATTCCCTTTGAAGAAATCTTGCTGAGAAAACCCCATGATAAGGTTCACCTTAGGCCATTTCCACACTACACTGCTACAGTGTTATCATTCCAATTTCAACATCCTATGGAATCCTGGGACCTGCAGTTTAGGTAGGGGCCTTTAGAATTCTCAGCCAGAGAGCTCTTTGGCCCCAATAAACTATGAACCCCAGAAATCCACAGGAGGTTGAAAGTGGAATAATAGCACTATAGCAGTGTAGTGTGGAAATGGTCTAAGAGTTGCCATAAGTCTGAAATGATTTGAAGGCACACAACATTAAATACACAACATTAAAGGTACAGGATTCCTGTTCTCTTTTGCCTTAGATCTAGTCTCTGGCTTAATTTTATGACAGAATCACAGGAAAATCTTAAAAGAGTCTTAGTATTTTTGGTGACCCTTTAAGGTTTTTAAAATCCAAATCAAGCTGAGGCTAGCTGATTCATGTTCGCTGTGTCAAGAATTCCATGGGATATCCCTGTTTGTAGACAGATCCAAGAGTGTTAGTCATATACCAATAGTAGTTACAGAATGCAGCAATTCTTTAGACTCCACTCCATCAGAAAGGAAGCGTTGTTAAAGAGAACAGTGACCCTTATAAATGTGGCCTTTTCATCCAAAAACTTAATTTCAAGTTTGCAGATGATGTAAAGAAATGTGCTGCTCTGTGCACGAAGTACTTTGCTTTGTAATGCACCAAACTCTGGATGACAACATTTCAGTGACATCATTCAGCTTGAGAAAAGGTGGCATGCTTTTGGAATGACATCAATATTCAAAATATCAGTAGCTCATGCACAATTTGCTTCAATGGTTGGAATTTAGAAGATACTTTCCAATATTGTCTATAGAAAGTTGGGTAAAGGTATGCTACCAGTTTATTCAAATCACATTACATTAAATATTTAGCTTGTACATATTTTAGCATTTTATGGCAATTACGTGTATAGTTTGGACATGATCATTGTCCTGACAATGGAGGGAGAAAGTAAATCAAAGACAGGCAAACTTCAGCCTATGGCTTCATTCTTTACCATCTTCCACACTATCAGTGTCAGAGAATAGGAAGAGAGGCAGTCATGGTCATGTTTAACTTGCCCACAAACTTTGATGGTGTCATGTTCCTGCACAGAGTGGACAATCCAAACAGTAGAGCAGGGTTTACTCACAAGGCAAGAGTGGGAAAAATGTCCAAACAGAGTTTAGGTTCAAAAGCAAACAAATCCAAAGGGCAAATCCAGGTCATACTCAAACAAGCAGAGATTCAAGGTAGTCCAGATACAAGAGAACACAGAACTTCTACAACTGTAAACTGACCCTGAAAAGAAAGGGCCAGCTGAAAGCCTTTTATCTACTGATGCTGTTGCCACAGGTGTTCCTTCATTAGGGCTCATTTGTTATTTAAATGTGCTGAGCAGCACAGCCCCTGTCTCTGACATCATCTCTCTTGCACAGTAAGCATCTCTGTTCTCTCATCCTCTGATATTTGTTCCCCTTGCTCAGGCCCCTGCTGTTGCTTGTTATATTCTCCTGAGCAAGCTTCTGGGAAATTCCTGCCTCTGGGGAAACTTCTGCCTCAGATTCAGAATCTTCCTCCTCACTGCCAGGATCTCCAAGGCAGAGTATGACAGACAGAACAACACTTCTGTGGTTATTTTTTGTCATGTCAACTTCAACTTACTACAACTTCAACTTGCAACTTACAACTATGCATGAGAGATCTCCAAGACCCTCAGTCATCAATAGCCTTCCTTAGGACTTGCAAGCTCAGAGCTGAGGCTCCTTGATTGACTCCATCTATCTGCAATGTTGTCTTCCTCTTTTTCTACTTCCTTCCACTTTACCAGGCACTTCTGCCTTTTCCAGTTAGCCATGCTCTATCATGAGGTGTCCAAAGTATGATAGCCTTAGTTTAGACATTTTGGCTTCTAGAGAGATAATTGCCTTCAAAACAACACTCTAGGCTAGCCTTCCCTGACTGGCATCCACCAAGCCAGCATGACCATTAGCAGGGGGACAGAAATTATAATCTAGCCCATGTGGAGGATATCCAGTTGAGAAAGGCAGGTCTTGGTCCTGTGATCTGTAATTTGGTTTCCTTCTACTGGATATATGCCCACTGCTGTAGTCCATTAGGCCCAGAGTGCTCCAAAAACCTCTTCAAAGAGAGCACTGGAGCCATCTGCCGGTTGGTTGACATGTAAGAAGGAGCATGAGAAATAGGACTGATGGATGGATTGATGGGTGAATGGTGGTGCTAGGTATATAAGTGGGTGGTATGAATGGAGAGATAGCAAAGAGGAGAAAAGAAAGGAAGAGAGAGAGAGAGAAGAGTGGATTTGTGAGGGGATTGCTGGCCACTTTGCCCTCTTCCCACTGCTGCCCTCAGCCACTTTCCAACAAGGAAACATGACCCTCAGCTTTTAAAAAGTTGCTCACTCTCAGACTAAATAGTTGAGTGTGGGCAATTTACCAAATTGCCTTATAACATTCAATTGCCTTTACCAATTTATACAGATATTTGTTGTGCATGTGTATTTGTTTAAAAGATAAATTACAAAATACAAAATAAATTAAAGACTTCTAGTAGATCTAGCTCAGTATTGTTGATTCTGACTGGTAGAAGCTTTCTGAAGCCCAAGAAGTCTTTGCCAGCTTTTCTTGCTGAGATCCTTTTAACTAACATTTTGTATGCATGGACTGCTGCTCAGTGTGGAGGACTGTCCTGTTGAGCAACAGGCCCTTACTGCTTACAATTGCTGAATAATTGTATTGATTGTTCTCTTAGCACTCTTAGGCCCTTTCCACATGGGGTTAAAAAAACAGTGTAGATCGACCTCCACGGAGGTTGTCTACACCGTTACGTGAATTGGAGTGGATTACTCTCGAGTAATTCCACACACCAATCTGCAGTCGGGCGCCCGCAAGTGGCGGCGCCGCGTGCTTTTGAAAAACCTGTGCAGCCCCATTGCAGCACCCATATGGATTTACGGACGCGCGAAAGGGCGTCCCTGCAGATCGGGCAGGGGGCGGGATTTCCGACTGGCGGGCTTCTCCGATTGGTGGAGAGGCTCTGCCAGTCAAAACCCACCATTTTAGGCACTGCCGGGCGCCGAGGACGGCGCGGGATGCTGCTGCGTGTAGAGCAGTGAAATGCTATCCTCCGCGCGGTGACAGAACGAGGTAAGCTCACGTTTTAGCGTGGCTTTCCCCGTTTCTCCGCCCGCGTGTGGAAAGGGCCTTAAGGGTGGTTGCCTATCATGAACTTTAGTGGAAGGCCTCCTAGGTTGCCCCTGCTGTCTGAGTTGAGAAAAACAGCTGCTCGAGAAAGGACCTTCTTGGTTGTGGTGCCTAGTTGTCTATGCTCTGCCCAAACAGGTTCATTTGATACTTGTCTCATTGGCCATTTGACAGCAAACAAAAACATTTTTTTAACTTTCCCAAGCTTTTGACATACAGGTTTAATCCTTCTATGTATGTATATGTGTCTTTTACAGAGCAACCTAACAGCAATGTAAAAGGAAAGAGAATTCAAGACTCATGGGCCACTTTTTCCCTGTGATTTGCTGGACTTGCAGCCATTTATTCCACTGGAAAGGAAAACCATGCCAGTTTCAAGGCTGTTTGGGGGCTTGTCAGAGGAACGGGAAGGTTCTAGACCCTGCATATCCAAACATTTTCCTGTTCTACTTCTAGCAAAGTGTTTTGCTTGGTTGGAGCACTGATATTGTGCAGGCAAGGGCTATAGAGATTTCTGTACTTGTGATAGGGTGGGCTGTGAATACCAGTCTCCCTTTCCAGCCTCGAAGAGGGTAGATGCCCCCTCTCTTTTATTCCTTTTAAAGCTACCCCAAGAGCCACAAGGTTATGTCCTTATTTTCTTTTGCAATGTCTTTACATTTTTATATTTGTGTTATTCCTGCTTGGGAATATGAATTGAATAGACTTGTAATGAATCAAAATTATTTTACATATGCAACATTTACATTCAACCAAAAAGAAAATGCAGAGTAAAACAAGGGACCCATTTACATGCTCCGTTATTCTGGGAGTAAAGCCTAGAAATTTTTATTTGTTTACATGTTCAAGGTATAAAATAAGGTACAAGTGAGGTCAGAAGTTGTTGATCATTCCTTACAGAAGCAGGGGACCTTTCTTTCCATCAGCAGCAACTCTCGGGATCATTATCTGTTGTTAGCGGAGATCTGTAAAGGAATGAAGTAACCTGAAACTTAAATTCATTTGCCAGTCTGAGCTGATTCAAGGAGAACTTGACAACTCAGTGTTTTTGTAAGCCCTGTTAATTCAGTGGATGCATCAGAGGTGTAACTATTGCGGGGTGGGGGGGAGATGAGGACATTGCCCCTGCCAAATAAAAGTTCTGATCCCTCTCAAATGCATTTTTTTTGTGTGTGTTCCAAATGTGTAGCATTGCAGAGAGTGGAATACTGAAAAGTGGTCACTCCTAAAACTTATATGTGTAGTGTTCCATTAGTAATTTAGCTTGTTTCTTTTCTCTGGATGCCTAAACTGCTTAGTCAACTAAAGTTTTAAATTACTGCTATGCTAGAGATTTGGAAAGTGAAGAAAAATTTCATTCTGGGGGTGGAATTTTTATTTGAGGCACAATGCTCTCATTTTGTTCCTCCCCCAAATCTACACCCTTGGGTCTACAGGCTTCCTCCACTTATCTGACAGGTTAGGAACTGGAGCACAGTCAGAAAACAAATTTGGTTGAAAAGTGGAACCCATGTACTATACTGTAAGGAGCATGAAGGACTTGCGGAGACTCATTTGAGCATGAGTCCATAAACACTGCTTGCAAAGTCTCTCTTCCAGCTTGCCTTGCAAGCAGCATATGCATGTGAGCAGTTCCAAGAGAGCCTCCACAGGGAAGAAGAACTGATGGAAGAGAGGAAGCCCCATCAAATTAATGGAACTTGTCCTTAATTTGTAAGTGTCAAAAGAGGGAGTTGTCAGATAATGGCATATGAAAAGGTTGGAGGTTTTCTGTATTCTTCTGGACTTAGGCCTAACAATGATCTAAGATTGCAAAACATGGTTGCTTGGCTGGATCATCCAAGAATGTTTTCTTTTTTTATTGTATTATATCCATTTTTTAAAATGCCACCAAGATAAAGCATTTGAGATCATCTCTGAATCTTGAATTGCTCAAAGAACTGTCAAGAGTGACAGCAACTGTCCTGTTTTGATGCATAGAGTGCTTGTAGATAGATGGTGGTTTCTAGTAGTGTCAGACAAAAGATATTGTGTAACTGCTTTTTCATGCTGAACAGTTATTTTATTTGTTTATTTATTTTAAAGAAAATGGTGGAAAAAGCAGGAGGGGGGGTTAGAAGTGCAAAGCGAAGTCCTACCCTGCCCTGTAAAAAAATACATGCATGCATGCATGCATACATACATGAATCATAGAATAATAGAGTTGGAAGAGACCACAGGGGCCACCCAGTTCAACCCCCTGCCATGCAGGAACCCACATCAAAGCCTCTGTTTAAAATCCTCCAAAGAAGGAGACTCCATCACATTCTGAGGCAGCATATTCTACTGCTAAACAGCTCTGACTGAAGTTCTTCCTGAAGTTCAGATGGAATCTCTTTTCCTGCAGCTTGCATCCATTGCTCCTTGTCCTAGTCTCTGGAGCAGCAGAAAACAAGCCCATTTCCTCCTTGACATGACATCCCTTCAAATATTTAAATATGGCTATCATGTCCCCTCTTAATCTTCTCTTCTGCAGACTAAACATCCCCAGCTCCCTAAGCCATTCCTCATAGGGCATGGCTTCCAGACCCTTCACTGTTTTGGTCACCCTCCTCTGGACATGCTCCAGCTTGTTAATATCCTTCTTGAAATGAGGTGCCCAGAACTGGACTAAAGCAGAATAGAATGGCACTATTACTTCTCTTGATCTAGGCACCATATTTCTATTAATGCAACCAAGAATCATGTTGGCTTTCTTGGCTGCCACATCACATTGCTGACTCATGTTCAGCTTGTCATCCACCAAGACTCCTAGATCTCTTTCACATGTAGTGCTATCAAGTCACATGTCCCCCATCCTATATTTGTGCATTTCATTTTTTCTGCCGAAGTGTAGAACCTTACATTACTCTCTGTTGATATTCATTTTGTTAGCTTGGCCCCAGGCTCTCCAATCTGTTAAGGTAATTTTGAATTTTGATCCTGTCCTCTGGTGTATTAGCAACCCTTCCCAATTTGGTGTCATCTACAAACTTAATCAGTATGCCCTCTATTCCTTCATCCAAGTCATTGATGAAGATGTTGAATAGCGCTGGGCCCAGTCTCTGAATCCCTGAATGGGCCAGGATGATTGCACAATAAAAGACTTGTCTGGAAGCAAGCCTCAGATTTTGGAAGTCTTAGAACAATTGAACACAGGATCATTGAGATTTGAACACAAATACCCATAGCATGTATTGTTGTTATTGTGCGCCTTCAAGTTGTTTCCGACTTATGGCTACCCTAAGGCAAACCTATCATGGGTTCTTTGGTGGGGTGGAGAATGTGTGTGGGGTGGAGAATGCATCTGGTCTCCAGAGTCATAGTCCAATGCTCAAATTGCTGTGCCACGCTGGCTTTCACAGTATATATACAGAATCTAAAGTGCTGGGAATGGTTTTCTGTTGGATAAACAGCACATACATAATATAAGTGATACCTTTTTAACAGAAGACAGAGTTCTATGTGTAGATCATCATAGTGATGATCTAACACACATTTCTGGAAGGACTGAGTAGAATTATCTGGGGCAGTCAGCTAATCTGTTAACCTCAGCCTAGTTTATACTGTGGACAATTCTGTTTTTCTCATAGCAAACAATTTTCTGGCTAAAGTTCAGCCTTCTTCACAAACATATGTAAACTAAAAATCTGTTTCGCATAGAAGGACAAATGACAATGGCTATTACCATTGTCTTTAATACATCAAATTCTTTTGCACACATTGTTCTTGTTATTACTGCTATGAAAGGATCTGAATCTTCTTCTTCATGTACATATGTGCCATTAGCAAAGCAACCGAAGAAGAGCGTGTTGGAGAATTTGGGAATATAGGCATGTTTGATTAATATAAGGATTCTTGTTCCTCATCTTCATCTTTGTCTGCAAACATACAGAATTGCCATTTCTACTGATGCTTTGAGGGCATAGGAGCACTTTGTGACCTGGCACAATTTCCCATAAACCCATTGCCCCCAAAACTCATCCTGTTAAGCAGATCACTAGATTTGTCTAGAGATTTCACCTAACTTTTAATTTCTCCAGTTAATACTGAACTTAAAAATGTCTTTTGTTTAAAAAAAGGTACTTATAAGTAAGTCTTCTAAGTCCTAAGTTCAGGTAATTGACACTTCCTCCCAGCAAAGAAGGTTAGGATTGTTCCATTTGCTTCTAATAAACATATTTTTCCTTAGGCCTGTGAGGTATACTCCTTCCATTGCTCCATCACATCATCCACTCCAGTCAGGATTCATTCATTTAAAATGAATGAATGCAATATAACTTCATTTTGTTTGCTCCCCACAAGACATGGGTTAAGAGATTTAAACAAAGAAATACTAAGGTAAGATGGGTGCAGATAATAACAGGTATTATCCTTGTTGTTGGTAAAATGTTGTTCCATCATGTGTCCTCCCAACTGGGGTCTCTTTTATGCATAAAAGAGAAGTCTGAAATAATTAAAATAAGCAGCAATCCAAATGTGGCACTCATAGGACAGGCACAATATAGAGGGGAGACATTGAGAGTAGATGCATTCTTTGGTAAAGCTGAAGTCTGCAAGCATAACTCACCATGCGTGAGATTTTAAACATTGCCAGATCCAGCCAGTGTTTGAAAACTTCTTGTACAACCCACAGCCACATGAAGAATGATACGAAACCCGATCTGTGACATTTTTAGCATTATGCAATGTTTGTGTGAAAAACTATTGCAGCAATTCCCCACGTCTCTGCAAAACTATTTCTAGCTTTTAATTATATTTCACCATTAATTCAGGACAGCTTTTTCTAATGATGGCCCACTACACAGAACTTATGTAACCCATTTAAAAATGGGAAATTAGGAACAGTTGGAACAAAAGTCTCTGTTGTAATCATGTAGTCTGTTCTTCTTTTCTCAAAGATTTCAAACATCCAGTAATCTGCTTAGTCAATATTTGCAAGAATTATAGGTATCATGGTGGGGTGTGGAAAATGGAATGAAAAATTGATGTTGCAAGTGTTCCTGTTTTAGAAAGGCTGCTGAAATTCTAAAGGATTCTGAAATCATTTGTTATAGGTAAAGCACTGTAACTTGGTTATACAAAGGTAGAGTGCTTGAGTTAAAATTTAGTATTTAGTCCACAGCATTTAATGATTTCAGGCAATGGAGTAGAAAAAAAGGCCCGAGACCTCACTGCCCTGGTGTAAAGACAAGCATAGACAAACCTGTGGTCTAATCAGACTGATTTTAAGAACTAGTTGAATGGCATTGCATTCATTTTGGAACAGGGGCTATTTGGTTCATTTCCTGTTTTCTGTTTTCCTATTTTCTGAAAAATGAATGCCATGGGAAATGAACATGGATAAGGGTAGGGGTTTTTGGTCATTCCATTTGCTGCTTGTGTAAGGGTATTATGGCGGCAATGTCTTTTTGGGGCTGTCTCGAGTGGCCATTTTATTTTCCAGAAATTTCTTGTACTTTTCTTATCAAATCTGCAGATGACATCAAATTAGGAGGGGCAGCTAACACCCTAGGGGATGGGGTCAGAATTCAAAATGATCTTCATAGATTAGACAGCGGGGTCAAAACTAACAAAATAATTTCAACTGGGAGAAGTGTAAGGTACTACCCTTGCACAGAAAAAACAAAAATGAAAGGCACAGATATGAGTGATACCTGGCTTGACCACAATACATGAGAAAAGGATCTAGGAGTCTTAGTAGACTGCAAGCTGAAGATGAGTCAGCAGTGTGACATGGCAGCTTAAAAAGCCAATGCAATTCTGGGCTGCATCAATAGGAGTATAGGTCTAGGTCAAGAGAAGACCACACTTGGAATACTGAGTCTAGTTCTGAACTCTACGGTTCAAGAAGGATATTGACGAGCTGGAACATGTTCAGAGGAGGGCAACCAAAATGGTAAAAGGCCTGGAAACCACGCTTTATGAAGAAAGGCTTAGGGAGCTGGGTATGTTTAGCTTGGAGAAGAAAAAGTTAAGAGATGACATGATAGCTATGTTTAAATATTTGAAGGCATGTCATATGGAGGATATAGCAAGTTTGTTTGCTGCTGCTCCAGAGTAAGACACAGAACAATAGCTTCAAACTTCAGAAAAAGAGATTCTGTCTAAACTTTAGGAAGAACTTCCTGACAGTAAGAGCAGTTTGACAGTGAAATATGCTGCCTTGGAGTGTGGTGGAGTCTCCTTCTTTGGAGGTTTTTAATGCTTTGATGATGTATTCCTGCATGGCAGGGAGCTGGACTTGATGGCCCTTGTGGTCCCTTCCAATGCTAGGATTCTATGACTTTTTATCTACAAGTGTGATAGGCACCATTTTAGTGATGATGGTTGCCATTCCTGCCCCTCCAGCCAAACCTGAGATTCATGCAGTATGTGGGGCATCCAGGAAAATAAAATAACAGCTATTAGCAGATAGTCAAATAAGCTCTCTTCTTGCCGTAGGAGGAAAAACATGTTAAAGGAAAATATGGTTCCACCAGTGATTTTTTTAAATACTAATTTTAAAGATTGATTAATAAGATGTATCTTATTTTAATAATAAAAAGCATGAATTCAGTGCTTAAACAACACAAAACAAATGGAGAAACAAAAGCAGTGAATGTTTGGGTGTTGGTACAGTCTTGAGCTTTAAGAGACATGTATCACCAATCTTACATGAACTCCACCCATTATCAATGCAAGGTGCTGGCGCTCAGCTTTAAATGAAGCCTTATCGGGTTTCAGTCAGGGATATCTGAGAGAATGTCTTCTTGCAAGTTTATTTTGCTACTCTGTAAGATCTTCCACAAACAATCTTTTATCAAGTTAGTTGCTGTTGCTGCCATACAGGGAGAAGTGTTTTGATGATGGCCCCTGGATTTTGGAAGCAATTGCCTAGAAAAATATGCCAGATGGAGCCTTGGTTCTTTTGAATGGGTTTCAAAGACTTGCCTCATTATACTGAATTTTATTTGGGCATTACACAGTTGTCCTCCCCTCATCATAACCTCCACGCCCCCCTCTTTATTTTTCCATCATCTCTTTTTATTTAACACAGAAAATCCATTAAAGAGAGGGGGGGAGAAGGCCAGTTGCTAGCATGCGGAGTCCTCCATCTGAAAAGACCCTTAGAATGGCATTTGGTTTTGAATAGTTCATAGTCTGATAAATGACAGCATTAAACTCATTAGGTATCTTTAGGGAAGCTACTCTCGTTCTCTGCCTCTCTTTCACTCAGAGATGACACTGCCAGCTTGCTTTGAAGCATTGTTGTTAGTTATAGCTAAGACAGAGTGCTTTTAATGTTCTAAAATGCTACATAAATACTAAATGTTAATATAATGGGAAAACCAAACAAATAACAAGTATCAAAAAGACATTTATTTATTTTACATTTACACCCCATTTTAATGCAAGGAGCTCAGGACGCTGTGCCCATTTTATGCTCACATGAAACCTGTGAATTAGGTTACCCTGAGAAATAGTGACTGGCCCAATGAGTTTTTGAACTGAGGTGGGGTAGTTCTGAATTTCTATCCTGGTCAACCCTAACCTACTCACTACAACACACTTACACTGGCTCTGATAATTCTTATGCTCTCCCCCAAATGAATTCAGGACTTTGCTTGTCCAGGTATGCATTATTCTTACTGAAATGCAGGTACAGCTTGGGACAAAATCATTTGTCCATAATCAATTGAGGCTGTGAACCCCTGAGCAGCGGTATAACCTGGAGAGTGTGCATGGGTGCTCAGTTTTTATACCTTTCGTTGTGGTTCTTGCATTCTTTGGTGTTCATTAGCAGAAGAAATCTTGTGAATATACTGGGGACTGTTATGTGAACATACTAGAGACTGGGATAAAACTAGTATGGAAATGAAAGCCAGCAACAAGAGAGAATGAGATGGATGTTCAGTGTCTCCAGAAGCAAGAAACTCAGGCCATTTCTGCACTGCACTCTTATAGCGCGATTATTCGATTCCAACATCCTATGGAATCCTGGGGTTTGCAGTTTCGGGAGAGGCCGGCTGGCCCCTCCCGAAACTGCAAACCCCAGGATTCCATAGGATATTGGAAGTCGAATAATCGCGCTATAAGAGTGCAGTGCGGAAATGGCCTCAGACAAGTTCAAGTTCAGGATTTGGCAGCTGAGACTTCCTAAGTGAAACCTTGATATCAGAGTTTTTTGTTTGCTTTTTTTAAAATGAGTGTAGTGTCATTTTGTGCATAAGTTTTATTAATTTCAGATCTCGGTGCAAATGCTTTTAAGATGCATATGTCAGTTTGCCAGTACATTAAGATCTTACAGGCCTTCCTCTAGGTGTCCTACCTTCTGAGGTGGGGTCAGTAACAATAAGGCCTTCTCACTGATGGTGCCCCACTATGGAATGCTTTTCCTGGGAAGACAATTTTGTTATATATTTTATTCTAACTTTGCCTCAAGGTAAAACTTTATTTTCTCAGTCTGTTAATTGTGCGTTCCTAATGAAATTGGTTTTGTTCTGTTGCTATATGCTCGTTCTTAGTTTATTTTTAATAAACAAATACATTCAATAAATAAAGTTTTGATACTGCATCTTTGTTTATTGAAGTTTGCTCGCGTGTTTGTTTCAATTTCATTCTGGAAAAAAATATTTTTGAAGAGCAAGGATATAAATTCACTAAAGAAACAACTCAGACAAGCCCCATGTATGATCACGTTTCAATTTATACCTGAAATACATAGCTCCAGTATCATCTGGCCCAGAATTTTCCTTGCCCTTGGTTTGATCAAAAATGGTTTCTGTTCATCTATATGCTGATAGCACAGTTTTAATTTCACTTACTTGCATAGGTCTGAGAAGGCTCTGTGATTGTTCTAACAAAATGCTAACCAAGGATTATTCTTTTAAAAAGGTGATGGTGCTCAGAAAAAGGCATTCTCATTTCCAGTGGACCATTAGTGGTCACTAGATTGAACAATGTCAGAAATTTAAATAAGTCCTCCCTCCACATTTGTAGGTTTGACCTTCATGAATCTGATTATTCATGAAGCACATGCATGCTTTCCTTCCCGCCCTCCATTCTCCTCTTCCCATTCCCTTGCATTTTGCCAGGCGCAGAGAAAGAAGGCAAGCACCTGGACAAAAGGAAAGGAAATGGGGGGGGAATGGGAAGCACAGACTTTCCTTCTCCCCCCATAGCTCCTCCTCCCATTCCCTTGCCTCTGTCCCCAGTGTTGAGAACTCATGCCAAGGCAAAAGGCAAGGGGATGGGGGGGTGCATGTATGTGCCTTTTCCCCTTCAGAGCCCCCCTCCCATTCCCTTACATCTGGCCTCAGCATGCAAAAGGCAAGGCAGTGGGAGGGGGGAGCCCAGTAGGGAATGAGAGGAGACTGGGAGGGAGAGAGTTATTTGCGGATTTTCATTTTTACAAGGGTACTGTGTTGTGAACCCTTGCAAAAGTGGAGGGGCCACTGTATATTCATTTTACAGAAAACCTCTTCTGGAAGCCTCATATAGGAGCTATTAGAGTAGTGGCCTTGAGGTCTATTGGAGCTATCCTTAGATTTTACAACACTGCAGAGGGTTTCCTGGTTGTTTTAGCCCTGAAAATGTTTCAGGGCAAAGTCATTGCCAAGCTTTTGTATGGTGCTGCTCTCTGGGGATGGGATGATTCTCAGATGATTAAATTGGAAGTGCTTCAGATTACACTTCTTAAGAAACTTTTGACTCTTCCACCTGGCACTTCTGCAACTTTGGTTCTGGCAGAGGTTGGTTTTCCTTCCATTAGCTCCCACATTTGTTTTATTTTATTTAATTGCTGGAGAATTTTAAAAAGATTTATCAGTCAGAGTTTTTCCCAAGTTGTGTTTTGAAAAGTTATTGAACTAAAAAGTTTGGAGTTCGAGGTACCACAAGTTGCTTCAGTCGTATCCTGCTGTTTGACAATTTTTTTCATCCTGAATTCAAAAGACAAGCTCTGTGAGTACATTTTTGGCTATAGTGTTCACCTAGATAGACAGGCTATTAAGAATTCTCAATCCTGAAAATGGTATAAACTTTAAAAATTTGACCATCAAAAGGCTATTTATTTGTCAACACCTGCATTTCCAAAACTTCGGCAAGCTTTTACAGCCCTTCACTGTCAAACCATGCTACAGTTATGATTGATGTCAGATATAATAATATATCTTCATTAGTTTATTGGTGTGGCTCCAGAAACTGAGCTTTTCCTCATTATTTTATTTCTATTTTTTTATTCTTTATATGCAGAATCAAAAACTAAATGTTTGGTATCTATTCTGCCTTGCCTGCATTCTAATAGTATTCTAGAAAAGATTTTCTAACTCTTTGGTAACTTACAAGATTTCTCTTTTTTGCCCTGGCAGCAATAAAAATTTGGGCAAGATTTATCACTGATAGTTGATTGTTCTGGGGATGTTCATATATAATTATAGCATTTTTTATTTATCTTCAAGTGTGTAAATCTTATGATTTTTAGAAAGTATTCTACATTTATATGCTATTTATTCCATGTTGTACTTCCTAGGTGTACTCACTTGTTTTGTACATGAATGGTCTATGGTCCAAGCATTAACAATGAACTATTAATAAAACAAATCCCACGCACCACAGAAAATACCTCATACCCAAGTGAAAATGTGTTTTTGCACAGCAGCTGAAGATGAGCCAGAAATATTACAACCAAAGAAATAGGGCAGAACCAAGGCAGTCAATTCCTGGGGGAAAAAGGGGGCAGTGGCATGTAAATACAGCCCAGATCCTAATGATCTGAAGCTGTCTTAATCTGTTGAATCAGATCAATGGTCCATTCAGCCCAGAACTGGTTCCTTCCCTAGTAACAGCTCTTCTCTTTCTCAAGCTGGGTATTTTCTAGCTCTGGTACCCAAGACCCTTTTCAGTGGCTGGCACTGAACCTGAGACCCTGTGCAGGGAAAATATGTGTTCTATCAGATGGTCTACAGCAGCTCTTGAAGCAAATGTAGCTGCCTTTTTAATTTCTACCAACGATATGTAACTTTGGGACAGTTGGGTACTCTGGGACTAACTGGTTCTAGAAAACACATGTGGAGAGAGATTATGGTGATACTCAGGTTCCACCTAGCGGGCAAAATGTGCAGGATCCATTTGTGCTGCACACAAAAGCAATGGACGAAGGACGTGAACTGCTCATATTAATATAAAGGGCAAACACACACACAGCACTGTAGCAAAATACATATTCGTCAGAGAATTAGCTCTTAACTCAACAATGCATACGTACATGCATGCATACATAAACACACACCTAGAACAGAGATAGCTGTGATCTTGCCAGGCAGCTGTCAGTGGGTGGCATACTAAGACTCAGTGTACACTTAATGAGCAATAGCTGCTAGGAAACTGGGGCCATTCAGATTGTATGTAGCACAAAAACTTAGATTTGACACCAATTGTAGTCAGTCAGTAGCTAAACCAGTGGCTGTAAACATTAGCTGGAACATGTGTGTGTGTTTAGTTCAAGCATGTGTGGGAAATACTGTCAAGCTTTGTCCAAGAAAGCAAATTACATTGCTCAAATTCTAAGTCACAGCTTTAAAAATAGCTGGTTCACATTGCTAGCTTCTGCATGAACCACAGACATTGAGACAGCCGATGACAGGGTGGGACTGCTTGCATGTATACTAAGTGTCAGGTGAAGTAAAGGCTTTCATATGTCAACCTCTTCCATCTGTTCTTGCTCCTTCTGACAAAAGATCATCTGTTACTTTTATTCCGATTGTCTCATTCCTGTCTCTTTTGTGTCCTGCTGTGCTGCTCTCTATGGCAGGAAAAGTATTTCCTCCATTGCAATCAAGCCATTTCCTGTACCTCTTAAGGGCAATTCCACACTAGGTGTGCTTTCAGACAGTTTTTATTGTATAATTACTCTGTTGCATTCTCAGAATTTTTGGAGGAAGAAGGGAAGAATTCAGAAAATGGTTTCTTGCTTTTTCCCACACTCCTTCTATCATTTTTTTCTGATCATATAAAACCAGTCCTTGGTTGCTGATGAATGAATGAGACAAAACACAAACAAACAAACAAAATGAAACAGTGCAATTTCCATTGGTACAGACAGGCCTAGCACTGTTATTCTTCTTCTAATGTAGGCTTACAACCTTTGGCAAAGGACTCTTGTTCATAAATACGACAGCACTCAACTGCTTGTTCATGTTTAACCCATATCAAATAGAGAGAGGTTAAAAAGTATAACATTTGACCAACTTGAAACCACTCACACCTGCTAAGTCAAGAATTAGCTATGAAGTTGCATAAAATTTATTTATTTTACCTGTTATTATATCATTCTCCTTGGTTCTTACACATCTGCAACACACAACTGCACGTGACAATCCATTAATTTGTATTACATTTCTCTTGCATCAAGAATATGCACATATGAATTAACAGGAGGACAAGTATAAAACATCAGCATCACAAATAGTTTGACAAGAGGATCTATTTCCCCTAACACAAGAGGGGAAAAAAAGTTTGTCCTTCTGTTCCACATCTGAAGGCATAGAAATACATATGTTATTCAGTGACAGTAACCCGTTTGATCACAGTTGACAAAAGATTTTCAATATTAGAATGCCAGTTCAAATAGTAAAGGCAAATGTAGTACAGTATTCCTAGGATTGTTCCATTAAGAGTGCCCATGAGTGGGAATTTCCCTTAGTGAAAAGCTAGCACCGCTGGAAAAAGATTTAGCTCCAACCCTTTTACTCAGTACCTTATCTGCGTAAAGGTTAGGAGACGTTTTACTTTGGGAAGATGCATGACATCCTTGATGGCATGATGCGATACAGGCTAAGGAAGATTATCCCAGCTCATTTCTAATTAGTTCTATCAGTGTGAAATTAAAACTGCTGGACAGCCCATCCTACCCTCTGACCTGTAGCACTTGGCTCTCACTGCTGGAGCTACAGGCCTGGCTGTGATTCTCCCTCATTGCACTATTCATGTATTACAGATGTGTTACTCCTAAGGAAACCTGGTGACTGAGATGATGTTAGCATGAATTACCATTAGGGAGTGAGGACATCAGGAAGTGTAATGAGGAAAAGAAGCTGAAACAATGTTAGATTGTACATACAAATGAGAATTTCAAGACCTGAATTAAACGATTCTCCACTAATTAAAAGCCTCATTGAAATTTTTAAACAAAAGATTCTGCACTTGGCATTACGTCTCAAAAAGATCTGTACAGTCTTGAATAGGTACAGAAGAAGGATTTAAATAGGCATTTCTACCTTCATGTCATACAACCGTCTTCCAGGCACAGTGTAAGAACTGTGATGTGAAATAATTTGTCCTACCATAAGGGCAATTAGACAGTGGGCCAATGATTGATGTTTTTGTACATGAAAAAAAATCTGAATTGTTCCAAGGGCTGTGTGAGTATAACAGTTACATAGCACTCAAACCTCACGAACTTGTTGCTGAGAAAATATAGTTGCCTCATATCCAGTGTGACTGTAACGGCAGTGTGCAGTGCAGCTTAACAAGTGACTTGGCATGTAAAGAATTGTGCCTGTCATCACTGGGGATTAACCTTAAAGCAGCTTCTCTACACATTACCTGAAGCAATTATTCCTAAGGAGAAAAAAAATGGAAACACTGGCCATTAAGGAATGGGAATGGTCAGTTTGTTCATTAAAACATTAGCTAATTGGAAGGATGAGTATTCCCCCTCTCTACTGCAGAGTGTGGGGGTGGGTGGGGGAGAGAAAGAGAGAGTGATTTTGTACCAAAGCAATCAGTTCTTCCATTCCAACATCTATTATTATTTGGAAAAGGGATATGCTACTTCTGCCTTTGAATTGTTCATTGTTATGAGCACAGCACCAACAGAAATATAGCTTTACAAGACTAAAGTTATGCATGCTCATTTTGGCATAAGCTCCTTTAACTTTAATAGCACTTGTGCATATGATTGCAAACCTATTCTGTTGTCTGTAGAAAAGTATAGGAAAGAATGTACAAACTTATGATTCAGAAATGGGAGGGGACAGAGAATAGCCAACAATGTATCAGGAACTTAAGATACTGCATCTATTTTAATGAAATAGCAACATGGAAAGAGGATCATTCTATCAGTGCAAAAATAAACAGTGTTTTCAGCAACCAACCACAAAGAGAAATAGCATTTATCAGCAATCTCTGTAAAGCAATATATAACCACAAGTATTTCTCTCTTTTAAGTTGAACTGCCAAGCTCTTTCATATCACACAAGATCTAAAGCACATTCCATAGGGAAGTTTGCCAAAGCAATCCTGGTTAAAACAAACACAGTTCATCCTGAGTTGCACCTTCACGCAACTTCCAGTTTAGATGAGTGGGGTTGTGAGATGTCTCCACATATATGGATTGCCAGACTTCACAGAATTAAAGTCATTTATGAAAGGGCACTTTCACCATCTGTTTTCTTCTTCAGTAGAATCCACCTGTATGTACAGTTTTCTCGCAAAACAAGATAATTTTGCAGCCATCCAAACATGCTATGACAATAGTATGAGTAATCATATTTTAAAAATCAATTCGTGCCACCAGCTTGTTGTACTACTGGCTATTTTGAACAATTTTTTTTTTAAAAAAAACCACCTACAAATACCTATGAAATTAAATAACAGCCTATTCTCAGAGAGAAGATACTTCACAGATTACAACCATGTGCAAGACGTTAGGTACAAAAGAGCAACAGATCAAAGAGGTTCCATAGCATGTCTTACACAAAGAATAATATTTAACAGTTAATTGTCACTAAATAAGAGTTCCATAACCATTAGTCCAATAAATATTACTGAACCTAATTACAATTAATTCCCTTTGTTGTTGGATTTGATAAGATGGTGACTCATGGCACTGTAATCATCTGATGTAAACAGCATTGATTTGAAAACAACTGGTGAGATCCATCATTTATACTAACATGATCTTGTTTGGGTTCCAATTATATTAATAGTACTTGTGCAGGAAAAGGACAACTTTATACACACTCTAGGAGATATTATACAAAGATAAGATAAAGACAAACCAGTAAAAGAAAGGAAAGATACTGTGGGTCAGTATCAATTTCCTGGCCAATTTCCTGTTGCATTTTCTGGAATTTTCTGTCTCAAATAAAGACAAAAATAGTGGTTATAGTCCCAAGTTAGGTGTGCTTAAGTATCACATTAATGGATCTCAGATAGACTTCAGTGCTTTCACTCCCATTAATTTCACTGGATTTATCTTAAATGACCATTTCCGTTCAAAGTAATTGCCAAAGATCCTTTGGCAAAACAGAGTTACCACACATTTCTTAATTCATCCCAGATCAAAACTGCATTGAAATTTCTTATTCCTACATCCTCTCCCACAGTGTTTTCTTTTGATAAAGTAGACACATTCACCTTTTAAAAGAACTCTCCCACAGTGTAGACAGCAGGGCCAAATATGTGGGTCAGTTCTTAATGTAAGGTTCTGCAAAGCGTAGTGGCTGATGGGAGTGATTTCCATTGGAATAGCACTAATCCACTGTTAAGTAGACTTCATTCTTTGTATTCTAGAGCCATGCTTACACATTTCTGCACAGAGCAATGTAAATCCAGGATAAACTAGGAGTTGTTTACAGGACTGGAAAATAAGTTTGTCTAATTTTATTTTAAATTCCTTTATTTTAAATTCCTTCATTTGCACAGCGTAGGTGCTCAATTTTATTAAAAAATTATCACATGGTGCAGTCTTTCCTTTACTACTGGAGAAACAGGGTAGCATTTCTAAAATTTGACATTTATAAGCCTTGTTCACAGGAAGCTAGTATGTTGGGAAAAAGGATTCTCCTATAGCCTTCTTCCTTTCCCCCCTTTTATTTCAAATATGGGAGGAAAATTCAACAGTGGTCTTCCAATTGCAATTCAAAGTGGTATGGACCAGCGATTTATATGCAGCTTGGTTTTAACAGGAAACATGGAGTAAAAAGTTTTATAGTAAATAACAGCAATCCCATTTTCCCTTTCACATCCAATGATTCATAATACATCTGTTCTGTTTCTGTGGAATAACATTTCAGACACTTTTTTTAAAAAAAAGGACAATTAGCAGCAGATTTCCTTCCAAAATGCTGAAGAAGGTTGAAGTCTTTTTGTTGTTATTACTGTTGCAATATGGCAGTGCTATTCATATTGTCAGCCAGCTAAGTTCTGACCTTAGCCTAGGACAGGGATGTATCTGCATATATGTTACTCTCTGATGTCACATCTTCTCAGCCCTCATTCTCAAGTCACCTGGTTGTGTATAGCCAACAACCTGTAAAACTAGTCAAGGTGGAGGACAATAGGAAGCTGCAGAAACCTGGTACGTTGGCTAGAGTTATTGAATGAGCCCTCAACAACCTTCATATTATATTGAATGGACCTAATCAACCTACAGCAGCCTGCATATTAAAATGGAATAAACATTAGCAAAGCAAACATTTATTTGTCTGTGAATGGTAATGTGGGCTGGATTTGCAGGAAAGAAGCAGCAGACCAGAGAAGGGGATGCTTAATTTTTCTTCATTTTCCCATTTATTCTTTCATATATGTAGCCAGACTTATTTTTAATCTCAGTCAGTGAATAAACCAAGAAAATGTACCAGGAGCTATGAGGTGGGGTGGATGGGAACTCAGGCCTAAATTCAACTGCTAGTTTCATATAGAGTAGACACTGCAATAATGCGAAATTGGCAAGTCAATGCTTATGTAAATTCTATCGATTCAACAGGTCTACTCCAGGTGGAACTAACAACTGGCTTAGGTCTAAAAGTTAAACACATCATTCTCTGCTTCTTCCCTGAAAATGGCCTCCTGCACTCACATTTATTGGTCACACATGGAGTGGGAACCCCATGCTTGCCTTTTAAAGGGTCATTCTGACCTTCGGGAACCTGGTCACATTGTGCAGCTGGCCTGAATGCCACAACATTCTCCCAAGAAAATACTTCCATTGAATAAAATGGATTTTCCCTTCTTTGCCAACAACATCAACTCCCTTTTAAAAATAATTGGGCAATATCACAGCAGGGAAGACTCACTGTGGGTTTTTGTTTTCTTTACAGGGATTAAAGAAAACCTTAACTAGCTGATATGTGCAATTCTGGTTTGTGTTGGAACCCATCAAAAGAGATCTGCATGGCACTGTCCATTAACAGCTGCCTGCTATGTCACCCATTTGGAAGTATTTCCCAAGATACACAAAATAACTAGGACTTGAACAACAACAACAAAATAAACTGTAAAATAAAACAACATGAGGGTATTTTAAAAAGGGAAAGAGGAAGAAGGAAAAGTTCATTTGAATTTTTTTTTGTCACATCAACAGCTTAACTCAACAGTTTCCAGGGAAGCTGACTGCTCACCAGAAGATAGCTTCTCTCTCCAGATACATGCATTTGTCCCCAGTTTAATAAATATAAAGTGACAAATCCTGATCATCTATGTTATATTCTACCAGCTTACTTGACTGCTATCTTTCTGCTTAATCGCATGTTACTCGTTTTTCAGAAGCATTCCCCAGTCAATGTATGATCCTTATGGAACCACTGGATGAAGCTGATATCATGATGAATTCACACTGATTTTGTCTATGCGTGTTGTGCAAAAACAAAGAAAAGAGTCTCTGTTCCATCAGTAGAAGCCACCTATGATGTGAGCTTTGAGTAGCTTGGAGGAGAAAACCTTCGCCTCAGATACTTTAAGACGTAGAGAGGAAGGCAGCTGACCAGAGTGATTACTGTTACTTTCCACAAGAATGACAAAGTTGCAATGAAGTAAACATCTGCAAGAGAAGAGAAAATGGCTCAAAGAGCAGGCAAACTTGAAGGAGTGGGGGAAAGAAAAGTACATAGAGGAGAACAAAGCAGTAAGTAAATACAATCATTTAAAATGGCTATTACACTAGTATAGTCATGTTACTTTCCAGTTTACAAAAAAAATGAAAGACGAGCCGCATTGCACCTTTAAAGCTAACTAATATGCTTTATTGAGGAAACAAAGGGCTTTTGTAGGTGGTTACCTTCTTTGGCAGTGATTAGCATAGGACTCTGAGCTATGATTCAGAAATTTTAAGGGAAAACCATTTAAAAATGACTCAGTATATGAAGATTCCTAACCAGCTCATAAAGAATAGTGAAGCAATGCTATGTCTGTGGTAGGATAACATACAATTCCCAAAATTGGCAAGCTAGGTACAGCTAGAGGGAGAGGGGGCAAATTTGAGTGGGGGTGTTGTTGGAGAAGAGTGTGCTTTGGAATCTCTGAATCCATGATTTCCTCTGCTATCCGTCTGGAATACCTGGGTTTTGCTCCACCACTGGTGGAAAACCACTGTAAGCAATGATCAATGATGGGAGTTTTCTGCTGTGCGCTGGAGTGTTTTTCACAGGTGGAAAAACAGCACTTCCTCCACAACCATCAGCTCCACAGCCCCCACTCCAGGAAAAATAAGTTTGCTCTCTTAATTTAACTAATCAGGTCAGATATGGTGGTGGTGGGGAGGATCTCATGGGTGTAATCTGATCAAAGAATTGTTTCTGAGATAAAAGGACATTAACAAGGGCACAATAACAGGTTCAAAGTGATGGAATAATAATTTAGTATACTGTAAAGGATGCATTTAGTAAGGGATACAAGCTACCCCTAGTCCTCCTCCTCCTCATCAGCCACTGCCTGGGTGGGTAAGGATGGCTCACAGCCCAATTTCTCAGCACCAGGAACCCTCTTCCCACTGTCTCTCCATAAACCAAGGAAACAGATGGGCAATAGTGAGGAAGTATAGGGCCACCATGGTGACATTGCCTCAGCCCCCTTCTCACAGACACCCACACATTTTGATATTTTGCAGGAGTACTGTGCCCCTAATGAATGTAGAGTGCTGACTATAACTCAAACTGAGCTGGCAAAAATTTCACATCAAGATCTGTATGGGGAAAAACTGAATTTCAAAAGTAGGAAGGTTCCACCCTTACAGGTTGGCAACAATAATATAGATACAGATATATAAGTAAAATAAAGAACATGTTTGAAAACTCAGTTTTTAAACTGAGCAACGGCATCTGCAGATGTTGGAACAGAGCAATTTTACTGCAATTTTAGACAGCTTTGCAAAAGAGCAGTTGGGTTCCTTATGTTTTCCTCTGCTCTTTCAACCATTCCATTACTTCAGTTGTTCCATTTCCCCAGCAAGAATAAACTAATAATGGATGCAAAAGGAATCTTTAGTAGAGATCTTCTCTATATTTGCTACCCTGCAAGTTGCTCAGAACTACAGGTTATTTCTTCTTCACTTGACAGAATAGATTTCTCAATTTATTTTGAACACTTGAGAGAGCCATCCTAGACAAAAGGATGGAAGACTTCAATATCAGTGCTTTTGTCTAGAGCCTTGCCATGCTCTTTCCAGAAGGGTGGAAGTAATGAGGGTACTTGGGGGGGGGCGTGTCCATGAATTGTTTTCCCATGCCATGATTTCTTCTCTCTTGAAAGATTAAAAAAATCTCCTCTCATTGCAAGCAAAGGAACAGAATTCATTTTGTTCCATCTGTTTCTCAGTATTCAGCTCACTGTTAGGGACTGGGACAACTGTGGTTCCAGGGGATCTTTCTTGTATTCCCACCCATGGACACACCTCCAACATTACTTATTTCCTCCCTCCCTAAGGTTAAAGTTTGACCTCATAGGATGGGGTAAGCAGATCATGGCCTGTAGGCCACATGTATCCCCATTTTTTTTATATTGATTTTAGCTGTATTCTGCATTGCATCTATGTTTTAAACTGCTTTGATCCCATACTGGAAGAAAAGTAGGATATAAAACAAAGCAATCAATCGATTTTGTGGCCCCCCAGTACTTCCTTGGACTTTTTAAAATTTTACATTCTGATTTGCCACTAGAATTCAACAGAAATCCACTAAATGGAGTATAGTCAACAGGAAAATGAACTAAATTCTATATAGTTAATGGAATAATCTGTTTCACAGGCAATATTATAGTCAATTTAGCTCTTTTTTAGTTCAAAATCAATAGTCAGTATCATATTAAATAAAATAAATTTATGTACATTTAGTTCATTTATATGTGATTGATTTTAGCTATTTTTTTAAATCTGTGTTGTCAGCTGCCTTGACCCATAAAGGATCATAAATTAAATCAGTCAGTCAGTTAATCAATCAGTTTTGTAGGCCTCCAGTGATCCCTGAATTTCTCTTTAATTGACATTGTGGTTTGCCAGTGAAATTCAGCAGTCAGCCACAAAATGCAATAAACGGGAAGATGAACTAAATGCTTTAAAGTTAATGGAATGAGTTTCACAAGCAATATCATCATCAATTTAGTTCCCTTTCAGTTCAAATCAATACCTTAAATTTATATTCATTTAAATTGATTAATTAAAATCAGTTTAAATGAATATAAATTTAAGACCTGAATATGAGTGCAGAAATTTTATTTTTGTTGAAAATGAGTGAGGAGGATTTTAAGGAATTTGTGAATATTTAATAAAGATTTTTTAAAAATTAATTCCAGTAATTTTTATTCTATTTTACATATATGTTGCTAATTTTGTATATTTTTAACAAAACAAAAAGTAAAGGGAAACCCTTGACCAACCTAAAAAATGGTCCATAGCAGTTGACCACACCAGTCATAGAAGTCACCATGGAAACATTTAATGGCAACTGCTGAGGAGCAAAAGGGAAAGTGCTGGCTGGGAGAGAGGATGTGAGATTGGTCCTCCATCCTCAGTTAGAGCTCTCTTTCCAAAACTGGAGGGTGGATTCTACTAATGCCTATGGTCCCTCGGGTGCCACTGATAGAATACAACTTGATGACCTAGTACTAGTGCCCATGAGATGCCTTACTAAATTTCAAAATAGAGCTGGCCCTGATTTTGCAAACCCTGTAAATGGTAAAGTTTTGAAAAAGCCAAAAACAATGCTTCTTACCAATAAACTCATGTAAGAAGACCAGCGAGGCAATGTAGCAGGAAAGGCTGAGTAATTCTGCCACTATCATGAGCCAGTGCCAGGTTTGAATTGTCAGTGCCACCATCAACAGCTCTGTGAGGATCAGGGATGTGAAGGAAATTGCCACGATGTGGACAAACTCTGATTCAAATAGCAGGAGTGCACCATACATGATGATGCTCCCTATTAAATGGAAGAAAAAGACAACAGTGCTTACTGGCCTCAACAGCAAAGCAAGGCAAAGCAAAGCAAAGCAAAACTACAAAACACATAAAACAACTGGAAACAGCACTATTCAAAAATCATTATCCTGGCTGTTTTGAATTCAGAGATCTTATCATTTTTAATAGCATGGCAGCTTCTACTCAGTTCAAGCACACAGACGTGGGAAGCCTCATTTAGACTTTCTTGCTTTAACAGCAAGTGAACACCTGCATATGTGGAAAAGCCATCCAGATTATTTATTTTGTAAAGGGCATGTGCATGCTCCTATTAGCCTTAAGAGTGGCCTTCGAAATGGCTCAAGATAAATAAACCCATTTTAAAATGCAATCCAATCAATAACAAACAAACAAATAAATAAATAAATAAAACAGTCACCATATGTGGTATTATCAACATAAGAACAGTTCTTTTAAATGGAAACTGTTCATATATTCAGCTGAAAGCAATGGAGAATTCTGTGCAAGTATCTCCTCTTATTCAACAGGTTAGGGACCAGAGTACTGTCAAAAAGCAGAAATCATCAAAATGTGGAACCAGTCTTTTTCATGTTCAAGAGATGCATCGTAAAATGAACCAAAGCTTTCTTTTAAATATACAAAAGTACTGTACAGCAAAATGAAAAAAACTGAAAGATGAATATATATTGTACAAGAGACACACTGTGCACAATTTCTGAGGGATGCACTGTGAATCAACTCGCCAAGTGAACTGAGAAAAAAAAGCAGTGCAGGGTCATTTTTTGACAATCCACTCTTTTGTCCCTTTTCAATTACAACCAGAACCCATATATTCAACACATGGTCAAAAGGGCGGACTGCCCATCAAATATATGAGTTCTGGTTGTTATTGAAAGAGTTGAAAGAGCAGACCATCAAAAAGCAGACCACCAAAAAGCAGAGGATGCCTGCAATCAAATTATTGGCAGTATGATGGGTAAACCAGCCTTTAATCAAAGTGAAAACTATTTCAAAATTCCCCTAGAGGTGATTAAAAACACACATACCCAGCAGATTTATAGGGGGAGGGAGAGATGCATTCAGTGCATATTTAGCATACCTGCCTGAGTCAACATGTGACAGTAGTCTCATTCCACATTAGGGTCTTGTTTGTGACTGTGTGTTCACATGGTAGATACCAGTAAACTCTAGCAGAGAGTATCACTGCAAGAGTCATCCTATGACTACACTGAAAGAGCTGGCTTTCCCCCCCTCAGGTACCTGATCCCTGCCCTTCCTCAATTAAAAGTAGGAGAATCTGACTTCTGCACATGCAGTAAGTGCTGAGTGAATGTCTCATCTTTATAAAGGAAGAAGTAACTTCTGTTCTTCTCTGTTTATATGTATCTATTTGAAGTGTACAAAGTGTCTCATGTATATAATCTCCATAAGCTTTACAGCTTTGGCAGAAAAACAATGTTGCTTCAAACAAAAGGCTGAGCTAGTCCATCATTCTGTTCCCGCAGTGGCTAAACAGATATGTCAGTGCATAGGCCCATAACATGGTGCTATAGCCTTTCATGCATGTTCCTCAATTATTATTACTGAAAGGCACACCATATCTGGTATAGAAGTTATAAATTTTTCCTCCATTAATTTTTCTAATCCTTTATTAAAGCCATCTAGGCTGGTGGCTATCATGCTTCCCATGGAGGTAAATTCTACAGATTAATTGTCTACTTCCTTTAATCTTCACTGGATGCCTGCAGGCTCTGGAATTATAACATGCATAATTCTCTGCATAATTCATAATGTTCTATACCTTTGTAAGTTAGATCATTGTTCTAACTCATGTCATGCAGATAGGGTCAGGTTTGGATTTAAACAATGGGAAAAATACTTTTTTGGACAACTGCCAGTGGTCATGCTTGCTGGGAGATTCCGGGAGTTGTAGTCCAGAAATAAACTTTTCAAGCTCTGGTTAGACTAAGATGATGACATGCCCAAGACCTCCCCCTAGTGAGTTCTTGACTGGAGTGAGACAGGAACCTTTTCACAGCTATAAACTGAAGCATACTTACTTAACTCATCAGGACTTACATTCCAGTAAACATATTGAAAATTGGTGTTAAAAGACAGACAGAGAAGGAGTGAGACTGAAAATCATTTTGCATCCTGCATCTGGATGATCTGAGAATAGCTATACAACGTCCCAGATACTCAGCTGCAGACATAACTCATGTCATCAGGATGAGTAATCTGCACTGATGAGTAATGCACAGCCTGTTTGAAGAACAATTCTACCAATGACTCAGGATCAAGCCATAAAACACAGACCCAGGGAGTAACCTTTCCACCATCTGGGTGCTGCTTGGTTTCGAGCTATCCCTGATCTTGGACCATAGTTCCTAGCCAAATTGCATGGTGTGATCCATCAAGTGGTGAAGTCATCTAACCCACAGAATGTAATAGGAGAAGGCACTTGGCTTTAACATCTTTCCCACGATGTCTCACTCTTTCTGACTGTCCAGAAGCTGTATTCCCTCTAGGAAGGCCTTCATACTGTTCTAGTAAATGATTCAGCCCTCTAAAAAAATGCAGTTGCTGTTGCAACATTTTATGCTGTGTCTCTTTTACCCTCCTAAAATCTTGTACATTCTCAGTCTTGTTTTTATATTAAAAAAAGAGAATTATTTAAGTGAGAGGACCTAGCTCTTATGAATTTAAAGGTAAACTTGGAAATAGATTCACAAGGATTGCAATACTTCTGGACGAATGCATAGAGTGCACAACTCCACCAGAGGGCATTTTAGTCCTAATATTCTCTAGCATGCCCCCTCCTCCGCTTGAATGGGCCACCACTGCTGTTCATAAACATCTAGTGCATTCACTTCAAAGCCATCTAGGATCTTAAACTGAACTCACGTTTTCTAGAGTTCTATACCACCAAACTCTTCTCCGTTATACAAAGTAGTAATAGCCTGGTGGTGTTCAAGGGGGAGATGGGAAGAAGAGCTTTAATGATCTCCAATGGATCTACTATAATAACACCACACTCTTGAATTTTAAGACAGTAGAAGCAGAAACAAATCCCTTAATTTGCTACCATGACAGCTTACTGGAGCCCTCTTCCCTGCTGTGTTCCAATGTCATCACAAGTGGCCAGATGGTGGCATTACAGCTATCCATTAAACAAGAGTCAGGTGACATAAAGACCAACAAGATTCCATCCAGTCCTAAATAGCTGCCAATCCTGGCTTGATTCCTTGGCCTGAACAACCAGTGCTCAAGAAGATGCTAAACACTGTGCTGCTCTTAAGCCATTATTTCTGGCTGGCTTCCAGCTAGCTTGTTGGTTTCCCAACAGCCTTCTACATGCTGCTTCTTGCAAATGGAGGAACAAGACTGCAGCAACTGACGGTGTAAATCAGAGAAGACGAAGGAAAGTGAGCTGGACGTTCAGCGGCCAGAGGAAAGAGAAAGCAAGGAGAGAGAATGAATGTATGCTCAAGAGTTTTGCAGACTAGCAAAATCATGTATTAAATATATAGTCAGAAATAAGCAGATTAGTATAAATCTTTGATGCTAAATTTGGGTTAACTTGCTGCAGACGTGGGATATTTTCAGTAGCATATATACATCAAATTTGCAAAAACCAGATGTTTGAGCAGTTAGTTTCAAATTAATCGTGCCAGAAGTATCCAGGCAAACAAATGAAGTCACTTACCTTGGTAGATACTTATCAAAACCCATATCAAAAATGTCTTGTACGATAATGGCCTTCCCTAAAAAAATATGTGGACAGAAAAATATAAAAATTGTCTGATTCATAAAATGCTAAAAATCATGTGTGGAAATGTGAAGAAGAAAAGTAGAAGATATGCTGAACCTTTAGAAGATCTTTGTAAAGCTCTGGGTACAGCATGGCAACTTCTGATTTGACATCTTTGTCCAGTACGAGAGAGAACACAGGAAACATGGTATAAAGAGTAGAGTACCTAAAAGAAACAACAGAAGAGATCCTCACTGATTCTTGCAATATCCAACAAAATATTTCTTGTGCAGGGTGACACTTTCATACTTTTCAATGGGGTACTCTAACTGAAGGGTTAAATGTAGTAGTAAATTCAGACCACTTTCTGAGAATCAATGTGTGTACATTGTTTGAACTTCATTGTTTGAACTTTTTTCTTTGCTTGTTTTAAAGCAAATTTTGCTTACTTTCTTGTTTAATTTATATCACAGTTTCTCCCCCAATATGGGGCCCTAAGCAACTTTCAAATTGTAATCACTGTTTTGGTATTCTATATGTCTGGGGTGTATTTAGAATTTTACTGCTGATGCAAGCCAGGAACCTGGATCTCAAATGCTAGGGAATCCACAGTTCCACATGTAAGGTGGAGTTGGATGACACATCTGTGGAAACCCTAGCTTGTTGTGTACAAGCAGCATCCTCATGTGTGCTGATCACTTAGCCCCATACCTGTGGCAGAAGCTGCTAAACAAACAACCTTTGGCACTTCATTTATCACATCATGCAAATATGGACACTTTTCCCTCTCTGATTTGTATTTCTTCAGCTACAGAGACATACTAAAATACAGACTGTGGATTCTTCCTCTGGTTTGTAGGAGGATGGAGTGAAGCTGTAAGATTAGTTTAGCTGCTTCTGCTGCAAACAGGAGAGACAGAGCAACATGCATCAGCACACTGCTCATAATCTATAACCCAGGCTTCTCATGGCTCCTTGGTTTATCCTGTGACAGCATCCCTGTATTTTTTTTCTATATACTGCATAAAAAGTATTGGAAATTATAAAAATTGGTTGGTAGAAATTGGATTGTATATTTTTATTACTGCTACTACTGCTATTACTGTTCCACAACCCTAAACAATCAAATTTTAGGGTATGGAAGAATGCACTTCAGGAAATTTTATTTACTTTTTTCAAAATTTATATCCTGCTTTTGTCTTCTACAATAAGAATCTAGATTATATTAAATCACTACTGCATAGCTCTCAAATAAAAGCTGCTTTAATAGCTGAAACTAGCCCTAATCAAATCCATGCACTTATTACGGTGGTTGGATTAAAGTTGCTTAGGAAATGCGAGACTTCAAACTCTCATTCTATACTCTGGTAACAGTGGCTATTAGCAGGAAGAAAAACAGTGTCACTCGTTGCTCTAAATGCTTCCAAAAATACGAGGGCTTCAAACACATCTCTTCATTTTCAAGTTTCTGTTCACATCTTTTGGAGGAAGTATTTGGCTCTTACCCAATAATGAGAAAGCCCTGGTAGAGGGGGACTGAAGCAAAGTAGAACACTGAAGAGAAGACAGCCTAAAGAACAAAAGAGAAAGTCTTTTTAGAGTTCAAAGCAAAGAATGTTCAGTGATCAGGGTTCATCTGGATGGTTCTTAAAAAAACGGTGGCCCATTATTTAGAATGCTTGCACAAGGCTGCAAATTAACTCACAGGCAACTACAGACAGGTGTTTCCACCACTTCCAGAGAGATGTAGGAGGTAGAAACATAGGCTTTCTAGTCATGTATATACATCCCACTTCAGCTTCTGAGAAAACTAATGTTTGTACACATTTTGAGAACTATTTTAATGTCCTTAAGATCTAATGTATGTTTCTATACATGGAAGCATACATGGAAAATTCAAAATGTGAGTTCAGGTGGTATTTGACTGGAAAAACTATGCACCATTCCACTTATTTCCCTCCTCTTCATGAACAACTACAGACACACTTAACTTTCTTGCTGAGCAACAGGTGTAAAGGTACTCCACCATGCAAAAAGTCCACAGATATATTCGGATCCCAAGATCCAAACTCTTTCTCCAGTATAAAATAAATTCTTCCAAGAATTTATTAGTGAAACTTCAGTTAACAAAAAAGGTTGATAAAGAAGCTTCCGCCCCCTGCTTCCCCCTCCCATTCTCTGTCTAGCTAGATTTTCTTGGTAGCATCAGCATTGGAAGAACAGCAAAGGAGAACTGGAGAAACAGAGATTTTCAGTGCTGGACTGCAACAGCATAACATCAGTAAATAATGCAATAAAATTTGATGTGAGAAAGAACAGGATAGTGCTATAGCTGATTATACTGCAGCTGTGTCTGCCTGCCTACAAGAGTCAAGGCAAACAGCAGCTCCCTCCAGAATTCTTTACTGAGCATGCATGAACAGCAAAACAGAGAGGAAAGGGAAAAGCAGATGAGCATGCCTCAACAGGTATACCCCTAGCATGTTAAAAATAGAGCACAGATTTAGATAGCAAAATGGAAATTCTAAGAAATTTGGAAGCTGACAAAAGAGAAAAATCATCCCTGGGTGAATTTAGAAAGAAGCCTTCAAGTAGTCTCTAGAAGATTCCAAGTATTTACTTACGCAAGCCTTACCTGACCTGATTGTTTCATTTCACATGTGCATATTTTTGATCTTGAAAAAAATTGCTGAAACATGTTGAATTACTCTTTTTTTGTGTGATGCAGAAACCTGTCCCTATTTTTTCCAAGTTTTTTCTGTCTCTGGTACCAAACTTTCAGTTAAAGGAGCAATGTCCAGGAACACTGTGCTTCATTAACTGAAGTACAACTGTATTGATAGTTCTGAGAGGTTTTGCTGATTGCAAATCAATCAATTAACTAGTGAGGGATTTTTAATTCATAATAACAGCCTAAATAAAATTGCTGATCCCAACTAGAATGGATCTATTAAATCAGTTGGAGAGAAACTCTATATCAGGTTCAAAACTTTAAAGAGTTTACTCTAGTTGGAATTAGTAATTGATTTTATCTCTGAGATTTAAATGAATTAAAGAAATGGATGTATCAAGAAAACTGATACAGACTTTCCATTTTGACAGAAGCAAAATGCTACTTCAATTATTGTTTATAGACAGATAGCTTGTTTTCACTACCTATTTCATTAATACTGATTTTTCACTTTTGCACTTTGATCCTCCTTGCCTTACATGCAACACACAAGGACATAAACAAAGGTACAGTAAAACTTCTTACCTGCATTGTACTGATGCACAAACTTCTGTGAATCACAAACTGACTGAGAGCTGCAGATCTTTTATAGCTGTTCCTCCCATGCACCATCAATAACCGGCCCAAATGTTTAAACTGAGTGATAGAGAAGTCTGCTGCAAGGGAAGCTTGCTTTCCTTCCTAGGGAGAACATGAAATGGTTTAAAAACTCGCAGTTTAAGAAGCAACAATTCTGCTGTCAGAGGAGAATAAATAATGAAGTTCTGTACCATCCATTGACTTTATACAAGCCTCCATGCCAATCGGGACTGCGTAATTCAAGTCCTGCTCCATATGTCCCCATTGGAAGGGATTAGCACTGTGATAGGAAGTAGAAGAAGGATCCAATCCAGATCAGAATCTTAAGTGTGTATTTCCATGCAAAAAATGAAAGCAGGCTTTTTCTCAAGGATGGACAACTGCCGTCCAATTTCCTGCCTTCTGGAGACTCCAAAAGCAAACAAACTTGCAAAAAATATGGGAAAAAAGACCAAAACTCTGGAAGTGCCTGGAGGTCCATTTCTGGCTTGGAAAAAAAATGTCTGTGTGTGCAGAAAAATGATGCTTTAAGACAGAACAACTAATTCTTTCTTTTTGGTTAGAAAAATGGCAGTCTGGGGAAACTGGAAACCAGAAAAACAACCCTGGGGCATCATGTATAACCCCAAATTTTGGTGCACTTTGCCCACCCAGGCATAGCTACCTGCTAAGCATTCAGTGTTGCACACCAACCCTCAGCTCATTAATTTAAGTAAGACATCTGAGTTAATTGTTGGATTAAAAGTCATAATAACACTCTAGGGCAGAGATGGACAACCTGTGGCCTGAAGGCCATATGCAGCCCCTGGACTCTTCTTTTGTGACTCTGAATTCCACTTGCCAGTCCTCAAAAGTCTTCCAACATAAGCATTTTTTAAAATATTTTAAATGTTTCCACCCCACCCTCACAAGCATCCCAGGACCTCATATTACCCTCAAGTACTTCTGTTTTCCTCTTGCTGTCCTTCTCAAAATGGCAGCTATGCGATGTCACTTCTGATCACCATTTTGAGAGGCACTGAAGAAGAAAACAGGTATTTGGGTTTGGTGTGGAGGAGTGTGGGCTGAGAGGTGTGGGAAATTGACCTGTGGTTCCCACATAGTTGCCTAACCTTATTGTAGAGAGACTCACCCTTCCTTCAACCCCAACTCCACAATCAGCCTCCTGAATCATACTGACATCATTACCACCATCACCTGCAAGAGATAACATATACATTGCCATGGAGAATCTTAGTGTTCAATCAGTGTAGAAATATACAGTGGCCAGGATCCCATTTGTTAAAACCATTCATGCAACAGCTCATAGGATAAATGATTTTGCCTTTTTGGGTCTTGCACACCAAGGAATCCAGGGCCTCACCCCATAAGCAGAAATGCCATGTTCTAGAGTTTAATTTTAATGTAGTGAAAATGAAAAAACAGTTGGCCATACATACATACATACATATATATACATATAGCTCATATATTCCAAAGACCACTTGCATATAAATAATTCTCTGGTGAATGCTTAAGGCCACTTAATACAAATTTAATTACTCTAAAGTCCCTTTCTGGTTGGAGACAGAAAGTCACTGTTTTGGACTATTGTTCCAAGGACTTCCCTTCAGCACGGCTACTCTCAACTAAAGGAGACCCACTGAATTAATGAGATTTACACATCTATTGACTTAACTTTCAATGAATGTAGTCTTCTTGAGACTAACAATTGGATTTAGACCACTTTTCTCCCATTTGATATCCACTGAAATTGGAATTAATAAATAAAAATCCACTTAACGACTGTGCTTTAAAAGTATAGGTGAGACCAAGTTCAGGACTTTTGATTTTCTTTCATTAGGTGCAAGCAAACTGTAAATATGAAGCGTACTGGCTTCTAAATTATCTGTGGCATATGCTGAATCTAGATATATGTGAAAGTGAAGCACTGAGTGATATATGACTATTAAAGAGATCCACAGATTTAACTGGCCTTGGTGCTCAAGGGCTATTTTCAAAGATAAAGACATCTCTTTTTTCTATATCCCGAGACTTAGGGCCTTTCCACCGTACTCTGTTAAAGTGTTAATATTCCACTTTCAACATCCTGTGGAATTCTGGGGTTTGTAGTTTACTGAGGCCAAAGAGCTCTCTGGCTGAGAATTCTAAATGCTCCTCCCTAAACTGCAAATCCCTGGATTCCATAGGATGTTGAAAGTGGAATAACAGCACTGTAGGGTGGAAAGACCCCTAGTTCATTTTCTATAGTTCACCAACGTGCTCATAACCCGTGAAGGGAACAGGCATTTTTCAGTCACTGACACCATTCTGGGCTTTAGAGACCCAGCATTGATGTGCCAGGCTCTAAAGAAAGTACAAAGTATGGTCAGCTGGAGAATAGTGCTGGAGGTGCCTTACCTACTGCACAGGTCAACTTCCCAGTTCTCTCCTGGAGCAATCGTACAATCTGAGCCTTCTGTGTTGGGGCACATCTGCAGCAGACCACTGCTGGACACTGGCATGCCAGTTCCATAAATTCATACTCATAGTATTTTAAGCACACCTATTCAATGAAAGAGACAAGCATGAGCTATGTGACACACACATTCTTTCCATCAACAACCCATCCTTTGTTTAAGACGGCTACTAGAATATATTTTTTTATTTTATTTATTTATTTGTATCCCGCCTCTTCATATGGATCGAGGCGGCGAACAACTTACAAATAGCATGTATTTCGATACATTTTCTATACATGCCCCCAACAAGCTACAAATCGTACCTCCAAGGAATCACCAGAAATCACTAGGGCACAGTCATGTTTGCGTCGGAAAGCATTAAGCTCTAAGTGAGCTTCTCCACGGTTGGTCACCTGCAAAAGCCAAAAGAGGTAAAGCCTCAATACACAAAATACTATGGGAGAGAATCAAGGGTGTTTTGTTAACACAAAGTGGCAATAAAAACTGGGTGACTAGGAAGTGAATAGGATGATGAACCCTGCCTCAAACACGCACAAAACCAGGTGCTTAAAAATGGATTAGTCTGAACAAGATTGAGCTACAAAGCAGGATAATAAAAACTATAGCAACATGGGGAACCAGGTTGTTGTCAAGGTCTTCATTCCCCCCTCTTAAAACTTGTCATTTCCAAATCCTAGAGGGAGCATGGTCACAAACAATAATGACCAGAATTATGGATATGATTCTGTCATTGTCCAGTATACAACAACAATGAAATGACGTTTTCATCCAGACATTTTCTTCTCCCAACTTGTACAAGGTTCCTTTCATCTACTTTGTAGCTGAGAAACAGAACAAGGAGGAATAAATAATATCTAGAATCAGAGCTGGGGATGAGACTGGTGTGTGTGTGTGTGTGTGTGTGAAAGATAGAGAGAGAGAGAGAGATATGTGGAGTCTAGAACCTGGAGCTCATGGTGCTGCATGTCTGCTTTGGTCTATAGGCCAGAAGTTCCCCAACCTTACAATACGAAGTTTTAGGTTTTAGGTTGTCTCATAGATTTCCTTCAAATTATCCTGGAAATAGTAGTTTGGTGAAGTGAGGATAATTCTGTTTGAGATTCCTAATGGTCCCTCTCAGAAATACAATTCCAAAAACTCAGTTAAATTAAAATAAATAAATAAAAGGAATGCAGGGAAAAAAACTATTAAAGTGGCTAATGATTGTACTGCAGATATGTCTATTGTTCTGGAACATTTAATATGGCTCAAGAATGGGAAGGACAACAGCCAGTCAGCAGAGCATACACTTTGCCTGCAGAAGGTTCTAGAAGCCTGGGCCCTGTTATCTTCATTTAAAAGGATCAAGTAGCAAATGATGCAAAAGTCATCGGACTGAGGCAATGTCTGGAACTACTGTGTTCCCCAGTTACAGTATAACCATACAGTGAAAATACAGTAATATTTGGTTTTTCCAAAGAGAACTATGACAACTAGCTTTAAAGTCTGAGTTAGAAAGTTTAGAAAGTTAAGTCAGAGCCTTTCATATAGTAGCTGTAACAGAGCAAAAGCTGTCACAACATGATTTTTAACAGATAGATAGATAGCTGTTGTGTACCTTCAAGTCATTTCCAACTTACGGTAACCCTAAGGTGAACCTATCATGGGTTTTTCCGGGGCTGAGAGTCTGTGATGCACCCAAGGTCACCTAGTGGGTTTCCATAGTTGAGTAGGGAATTGAACCCTGGTCTCCAAAGTCATAGTACAATGTTCAAGCCAATACACCATGCCTGCTCTCTCTTTGTTTCTCTCTCCATCCATCCATACACACACACACACACACACACACAAACATATATATACATGATTATACACAGACACACTCTATATATTTATATATATAGAGAGAGATTGTGTTACTAGAATAAAAGTTGCTCTGTATTTTGCCTCCTTTATACATTGTCATAGGAGCTATTTAAATTCACCAGGTCAATTGCTTCCTACAAGAATTACTTTATTCTGAGAAACATGGACTACTTTCTTCAGAACATTATTTTTCCACTATGAGCATCCAACTTCATCAGATGCCTCTAGGTGTTGTGTAAATGCAACGATGGTCAGAAAAAGATTAGCTTTGCACAATATACTCAGATTGTATCCTAACTGCACATTGGGGCTGGTGTAAGTTATTCCACTCAGTTCATAATGTAGTTCTCTGGACAAGTGCTAAGTAAGCTAGTTTTACTCATATTACTCACCAGTCTAAATATATGAATGTCCTGGGTCCTGGTTACCAGATGTGCATTCTTAGCTGTACACGTGGCTGTTTCCAGTTTATCCCCTGTGAGCATCCATACCTACAATGAAGTATATTCAGTATTCTGAGATCAGTAATAAATTTTGAAAAAAAACCCTCAAATGACAATGTTTCCCTTATAGGAAGCTTTTAATAAATGCAATGTTTAAGATGACTTACACAAGAATCCTGGAGAACAGAAGAAATTCTAACCACCATGGTTTTAAAATAGCTAATCAATATAAGCACACAGTCCCATAAAAATCAGTAGAGCTTTACTAATCAGAACCAGTAGCTGAGCTACACATTATACTCAATCGAGTGACAGAACCAGGGAGCTGTACCACTTTAGAACACGAGTATTTTAGTGTCGTATGTTAAAATGCTGTTTCATACGAAAGGTATCGTCTATAAACAGAAATAAAAAAGATTCCAACAGAGTGCACTTACGTTCAACCTCTCTTTCCTCACGTGTTTTGTACACACAAGTCCCCCCTCCTACCCATACATAATAAACATGCCAAAACACCATTTCATTCATCCCTAGTCTAAAGAGCCACAGTCTAGGTTCTTCACCTTTGGTCCTCCAGATGTGTTGGACTTGAAGCCCCCAGAATCACTTTTAAAAATGACCACAGTGATAGGACCTTCTAGAAAGTAAAGTCTGAAACATCTGGAGAACAAAAAGTGGAGAACCATTGAACTAATATCCTTCTGTGATACACAGATAAATGCTTAAAGCCACTTCACCTGTAATTGCAAAGATGCTGAGGCTTGTCCATGTTTGTTGTGTTATGACTAAACTGCCTTCACATCTCTGAAAACAGCTCACATACATGCAGGTTTTAATTTGGCACCCATACAGATGTATTTTGTATGTATTTTCAAACACATAGATGCCTTTCTGACATGACAGAAAAATCCAGATGATGTGTCAGGGAAAGAGAGGAACCTATATTTGCAAATAGCCCATTTGCAACGTCCTGTGCATCAGCTCTGTGAATCCTTGAAAACTTTGGACCTTTCCGCACTACTCTGTTGCAGTGCTATTATTCGATTGTCAACATCCCGTGGAATTCTGGAGTTTGTAGTTTAATGAGGCCAAAGAGCTCTCGGGCTGAGAATTCTAAATGCCCCTCCCTAAACTGCAAACTTCAGGATTCCAAAGGATATTGAAAGTAGAATAACAACAGTGTAGTGTAGAAACGCCCTTTGACTTATGTTCCACATAAACCAATCTCTTAACCTCCTTAAAGCCCAAGTAGCATTTATCATGTTGAGAAACAAAGGGAGATACTCCAGAGCAATTTGGGAAGAAGGAGGTTGATTTGCTGTTCATTTTACCAACTGCTGGATATATAGACATTTCAAAACCTCCCAAGAGAGATCTGCATCTTTACTAATGAAACTGACAAAAGTGGATTCCGGT
The DNA here is from genome assembly GCA_948474755.1 of Ctenosaura bakeri. Lineage (NCBI taxonomy): Eukaryota > Metazoa > Chordata > Lepidosauria > Squamata > Iguanidae > Ctenosaura > Ctenosaura bakeri. The sequence goes on along the minus strand of CAOLHI010000927.1, from coordinate 77,397 downwards.
GAGCATAATTCTGATAAACTGGATGAAACTTCCTTTTAAAAGTTTCTGACAAACCAGGGACCAATTCTATATAATACTGGAATCTGAGAGAAACAGATTTTTTTTTTTTTTGGTAAAATCAAGAGACAATCCAATGGCATTTTTAGAGATTGGTAGTTAACTGCAGTTGGCGCCAGTGATGTGATACTGGCCATTCTATAAAAGCAATTTTTAAATTGGTCCATGTGGCAATTGTCTCCATATAGAAGGATGTCTGTGTGTAGAAGCCCCAACAAGAAAAGTTTGTGGGACCATGGTGACAATTCTCATATCCGCAAAGTGAGTCACAGCACATCATGAGGAAACAGCTCCCATGTGGAGTAGTTTAAAGAGGCCTTCACAGGGTAGCTAGAATATGTGCACAAGACCTCTAGTTAAGCACAGTTAATTCCCAGCAAAAACAAAGAGACTTGGTTGGCTTTATAAATTGAATAAAGTGCCACATTTTCTCCTACCCCTTGGTAGCACACCCAATATAAAGGGAATCAGTATGTTATGAAACCATGCTCTAAATTTTGATGAATATGCTCAGAATGTATTACCCGCGCTTACTTCTGAATAATTGTCTTTGCTTTACTTGTGAGTAGACATGTATAAGTTGGATTTGTGTACTGTGCTACTTCTCACTTCTGAGTATGGAAAGGGAAAGGGTGCATTGCCTGGGGACATGTTTGGATGCTCTTAGAACTTGCTGCCCATTTTACCATACATTCTGATGCACATTTCACTGTGGATGATGAATGTAACACTTGATGAATTCTTAGGTCCAAATCACAGTCAAATCCATTTGGAGTTCAGAAACTTCATACCACAGCACTTTGACTACTGCTGTGGGCTCCATATGAGCCATACATGCAGACACTCCAAGTGGAAATACCTAGAAAAGCACAATTGCCATCCTGCTGTAACACAAAAGAGGATTCCAGTGACAACTTTGAACTGGGCCTTAACATTTGTAGCCTACCTTTTCCTCCCTTGAGTTCAGGGCCAGTTATCAAGATGTTAATTATATGTATGCATACATCAGATATATAATTTATTGCCAATTAAAAAGATGCTAAAACCAGAAAACATATTGCTAAGTTACACCTTCTTATCCACCATGGGTATCAAAACCCATTTGAATTCTTAATTGCTACATGGTTCAAGGTCTGCTGGCTATTCCAAGACTAAGACAGGCATCCGAAATCTCATGGTTACAGATGCAATTTCATTACACAAACTGCACTCCTTGTATTTCACAGATGTATGGCAGGTCAGGTTAGGTGGTCAGGTTCGTTTGGGAATGTGAAAGTGTATTTCATCATGCGATCACATAGAGTCAATCTATATGTTATTCAGAAGGAGGATTCTCATTTTTAAACTTTCCAAATGGCAGGGGAGGGAAACAACCCTCAAAACCTCCACTGCATATAGCAAACTAGCATATAAGAAACATTTAGTATGATCCTTTTCCAGCTGTGCTAATTTTCTACATGCAAGTAGCTTAAAAAACCCCAGATCATTCAAAAACATTGTATGCATAACTCCATCAGCACCTAAAGTTGTACCTAAAGTTGCACCTTGTTCTGTATAATGATCAGGCCAGCTTTTAGGTACTAATTTATGCCAAGAAAATTGGCCCCTAATTTGAAAGGGTCTGAAGGATAACCTGTTCTCCACTGGTGTGGGAGAACATCATTATGAGACCCTTTTAATGGTCCCTTCAGTGTTTTTTGGGGCATGAAGGCAGTGAACGCCCCCACACTGAGACCTCCAAAGGCCAGATGAAATCACAGTGAGTGGTAATGTGTCTCACACCATTGTCCACTGGGGATTTGTCCACCCTGCATCCTCTCCAAAATCATGCATGTGCCAGTCCCATTCCCATGTATTCAATTCTCCAACTTTGCTTAGCCCTGTACTGTCTGATTAGGAAAATGCCAGCAAACTTGCGCTTTTAGCTTGATTAAAGAACTAGTGCTTAACGCATCTAGTTTGATGATACCTTAATGCCAGCATTTCTCAGAGTTTCCAGAGTTGGCCTGACATCTGCCTGCAACTGATCCTCCACTCCAGTTAGACACAGCAGCTCCATCTCCATCTCCAGGCTTTCTATCACAGTGGCTACTTTCAACGAACGGTCATGGACACTCAGCTTTGCTTGGACATAGCGAGCCTAGCAGGGCCAGAAGAAACACAACCAATTACAACCCATTTGGCTGTTATGCATTTATACTGGCAATGTGTGGCTGCATGTACTCCCAAGGCTGTTTCTTCATCCACTCCAACTGTGGCCAAAGATTGCTCAACCACACCCACAGCCAGAAGGCACAACCATTTGAAAACATTTTTAGAGGAACAACCTGTTTTAGGCTGGGGGAGGACTTTTCCAATGCAGAACTGACTAGAGGCTTCTTGGGGTCCATCTGTTCTGTCTCCAAGGTCTCAGGGGTAGAGAGGGCCCCAAACCAGATGTTGGCCACCCTTGACTTATACTGATGCAAAATACACAAAGAGGAAATCTGAACTGTCTTAAAGATACTAGCCAACCACAGGATGGATGAGGCAACCCAGAACAGAATGAGAGACCAAATTAATAACCTCTTCTCCATTTACGTACTTGCTTTTGCAAACATAGGTGGCTGAAACTTCTAGCTGGAATGCTAACAGGCCCAAAATCAAATGGAACACTGCAGAAAACATATGGAGGGGTAGTCCATGTGTTTTTAGCTCCTTCCCCTCCCTCCTGAAGCCAGATGTGATGAGACTAGCTGGGTCTGTGTTGCAAGATTCTTTATCTACTGGAAGAACATGGGGTAATGATGAGCCAATTGGCTATCTTCCATAGGCTTGATGTGGGCCATGAGCTGCCAGCTGGCTGCCACCACTGGACACTAAGAGCACATTCAGACCAGCATGGCGGTCATAACTCATTTTTATTTCAGCTTTGTCCTTCAGTGCCCTGGGATAGGTTATATAGCATCATCAACACAAGTCCAGCCTGTAACATTTTGCTGTCTGATGCAAAGAAAAAAATGTGACTCCCTTCTTCTTCCATATAGAGAAGCCAGCTGGACTGTCAGTTGAAACTTGCTTCAGCAATGGTTATGGGGTAGCATCTTCTCTGGTACATGAGGCAATACAGTACTTCTGGGCATCCAGGACAGGCCATGGGACAGTTCTCTTCCCAATAGAGCAAAATGGCTGAGGGAATCAGGAGGAAGAGCCAAAAGATGGTTCCACCACCTGCTAACATCTGTGGCCTGAGATGACCACTTCAATAAGCCTTGTTAAAGGGCTGGTTCCGCTTCAGCAGCAGAGGTGTAAAAGGTAATGTACACTTGCCGCCCACCCCCCATTTCTTTTAGGATGTATCTAAAAGATAATGTAGGAAATGTAAGCTATGAAAAAGTAGACTGGAAGAGATCACAGTAAAAAAAAAATACATATGTGCAAGCGTTAGGATTTACCCTTAAATTTGCATTTTTATTCAAAATCTTCACATTTTCCATATATATTTATTGCATTCACTATGCACATTACAAAAATGCCTGCTGCATAAGACATCTCCTTTCCATATACTCCATGTCCTCATATTTCAATTGCCACATTGATGAATTATAATCTCTAATCATCCACCATTACTAACTATGCTTGCTAGGGATGATTGGAGTTCTGCTGAACAATATCTGGATGGCCACAAATTGTCGATGCTTGCCATAATTTTTTTTTATTTATTTTTTTTTTGTGCTGGAGCTTCCAGCCAGCAGCATATACCAAATAGTTCAGAAAGACTTGTGTATCAAGGATCACTTTCAATGAAACTAATTTCTTGCTGAGATCATCTGCTGAGGCTGCACTGAGTAACTGCAGAGACAGAATATTTTCCTCCATGGCACTCACAGTAGGGCATTTGTTTATTGTTGTTGCTGTTATGCGTCTTCAAGTTCACTTCAATTTATGACAACCCAATCATTAGATTTCATTCAGAGGAGGTTTGCCACTGCTATCCTATAACAATGAGACAGTGTGACTTGCCCAAGGTTGGGCAATGGGTTTCCATGGCTGAGTAGGGAATCGGGTCTCCCAGAGTCCCAGCTCAACAGTCATACCACTACACCACACCAGCTCTCACATTAGGGCACACCCTCTCTGAAATATATTTGTTTAGCACCTGCATTACTCCACCCCTTGCTGCTAGCTAAAAGTTACTTTGTTTTTTCATACACAAACTGTGAGAAAATTATTTTAACTAATGTTTATTGTCATTCTGTAGACTACTTCTTAAACCAGTGTGATGTAGTGGATGGACTGTTGGACAGGTAGGATTGTTGTAAGGATAAAGTTGATGGGGAGGTGGGAGAGACTATGTTCACTGTTCTGAGTCCACTGAAATAAAGGTACTATAGAAATGTAACTAAGAAAGACATAAATATTAAGAAGTCATTATTCTGCTGCTATTTTTAGTAGTTCTTCATTGTGTTGTATTTTTGTATTGTATGTAATTTCTGTTTGAAATCCTCAGATCATGAGATGGAAATTAGAGCTATAAATCTTTGGGCTGAGCAATGCTAAAAACCTGACAGGAGATTTGAGGTGGAGGAATGTCTACTTCAAGGCCTTGTTTCTGTTGGACAAGACAGAAGATGTGGGATAGAGATTAGGTACTATGCAGGTAAATGGAAGGAAGATATATATAAAATAAACCCAGTTTGTTTCCTGAAGTAGGACTTTCTCTTATATGTTAGTTCCCCTTTACCCTGTCATACTTAGTTAGCAGAAACAGTTCTAATGTTCAGTGCAAATGATCTCAGGAGGGGCTTACTATCTTAAGTACCTCTCTCTCTGTGTGTGTATGCGCATGTAGCAGTTAATAGTTTGGAACTCTGGAACTTGCCTTGACTGAACTATGAAATACACATGTGTCACGTTGTCATTCTCTTAGCCTAGTCTACTTTACTGAGTTGTTGTAAGAATAAAGTAGGGGCAGGAAAGCCATGTATGCCATCCTGAACTAATGCGAAAGAAAGTAGGGATATAAAATAAGAAATAAATAATAAACATGTGTGCATTTATATGTAACTAAATGTGTTTTTGACTCTGAGTGAGACAGAGAATGTGTTTTTGTGTCTGAGTGAGAAAGCGTACAGGAGGAGGGACTACAGGAAAGAGTAACAGTAAAGGAAGAGGTCAGGTAGCAAATTAGATGTGGTCAGTTCCACCTCTAGTGACTTGAATTCCACTCTTATCAGCTGCAGTGGGAATAATTCCACATCATCAGCTCCAATGGTTGGGCCTCAAAATGAAAAGGCACCCAGGGAAAGTAGAACAGTCCCAGAGATACACATCCCATCCTGTCAGCCTCACTCATACACAGAATTTATTCTTCCAGACACTATCAGGAGCAGCTCCTGATTATAGTAACCGAGTGCATCACAGTAATCCAAAGTGGAAGTTACTAACATATGACTATAGCTGTTCTCCAAGAAAGTGAGGGCTAAATGAAACAATCTGTTTGATCCCTACATAATCTATATTGCTTACCTCAAAATCTTGATATTGTTCCTCAGTCAGAGATTTCTTTGCTACAACAAGGACCCTTAATCCTTCCCTTGCCATATTACCACACTGCAAAGGAGAAAGAGGTTACAAATGTGGGCAGTCACAATTTACTAAGTTAGAGTGAAGACAGGGACTGTGTAATCAAAGATAAAATAAAATAGAAATTTAGTTGCCCTCTTTTCATTCTATCAGTTAGGAAGAAGAGATTTACATTTTATAAACTGTTCTACTTAACAGTGTTACAATATTGTCAGTACAAGTCATGCAGATGTAACTGGTTGTACAAGAAGCAGATCTTATAACCAAATTATAGCCACAGCTGTCACCTACTATGGAAATGATTACAAGGTTCTATGTCATTGGTGGGAACTGTGTGGCCTGCAGAACATGTGTGGCCCAGGGCTGCTCTTAGGACCCCTCAAGCTCCCAACCCCTATACTCCCCCAAAAAATTAGCCACAGAAAAAACAGATTTTTCAGGCTGACCCCCACCAACATGGTGGAATGCCTCAAAATATTTCCTCTCTACCAGCCCCCCCCCAAAAAAAAAGGCTCCCAAAGGTGACTGGGAGTGAGATACCATCACGTCCAGTGACCAAAGCTGGTGCCCACACATGTATACTGTGGCCCTCTGGACCAGCCAAAAATTGGATGGTATGGCCCTCCAAACTCTGAAGTAAGCACACAGCAGTAAACAGTGTTTTCACATTGCATTTCCAATTTTGCTATACCATAAAAAAATACAGTCAGCCCTCCACGTCCACAGATTCTGGATCCATAGATTCAACCAACCATGGCTTGAAAATATTTTAAAAATCCCAAAAAGCAAACTTTGATAATTTTGATTTTGCCATTTTGTATAAGGGGTGTCATTTTAATACACCAGTGTACATACATAATGGGACTGGACCATCCACAAATTTTGGTACCCAGTGGATATCAAGGGTACTTTGTTTCCTCTTCTGGATGTGGCAACCTCTAGGCTGCAGGCTTTCTAACACAGCAGAAGAATTGTCAGTGTTCAGAAGAACTGCCAGGGCCTCCCACATGGAGTCCACAACAACATGTTTCAGTTCTTAACTCAAACAAAGCAATCGTATTCAATTAATGGGAATTTAGTAAATTGACATTTACATAAATTCAGCTGATTCAGTAGTGCTCTAGGTGGAATTAACCATCAGATTTAGGTCAAAGTTAGGACTGGTCCTAAGTAACTATCCCTAAAAAGCAAGTTTTGATAAGTTAGAACAATAAACGGTTTAGAGTTTAGGGTTTAGGCTGAGGTGTTGCCTACACTCTCTCATTTACTCAGTAGCAGAGGGTGACTTCTATGTCAGTAGAATGATGAATCTGCTATAAATTTTAGTCTGGACTTTAAAGAAATGATCCAAAGTTTAAACCCTACCCCCACATTCAAAGAAAGTTCAGCACCTTGCTCCATTAAAGTTCAGACTGAAAAATAAAACAGATTCATCAATCAATTGACATCAGGGCCATCCTCTGGCTAGTAAGTTAATTTTAGATCTCAGTTTGGAGCATGCATACATTTATTTTAAATCATTGGTAACAGGCATCTTCCTGTCTCTTTTAACTTGGGGCTCAGAGTGATATTTAATACTAAAAATCAGTTTAAATATTTAATCCAGGCCAAAGAGATGATAACACTAATTTAGCACTAGAACATTTGAATATATAGAGGATGCAAAGTCAGACAAATAAGAATTAAGCACTCAAAGCCCAGGCTTAGACAAATGAGCCTCTCAATTTTGATTTCTCCAATATTCATGTTTTTTCCAAATAATTATTTCTATCTTGAATATTTTAAAAAAGGATATATTTGAGTAAATTCTTGTCAAAAATTAACTCAAACTAAGTTATCATCCATCCTACAGCATTTCCTGGACAAAGACAACTTGACAGTCAACCTCTGACAGCACCAATGGGAAGTGGACATTTAAAATATAAAATCAGAGATGGTGGGAGACAGGTTGCTTGCTCCTTTACCTCTTCCTCAAGCCAGTCATTGTACTGAACAATACCAGCCATCACAACATCAGCTCCTTTCATGTAGAATGTTATTTCTCCTGTAGATTCATCCTAAAAGACAGTAGAGGAGGGGGAGAATAAACAAATTATTTAGTTGTATATTCAGGAGTGCTTTAGTTGTGTACAGGTATACTTCAGTTAATGAAACAGTTGTGCTCTTGAGTACGACTTCTTTAACAGAAAATTTGGTACTAGAAGCAGAAATAACATGAAATGAATAGGGATAGTTTCTTATGCCACAACAAAGATGAATGGTTCAACATGTTGAAGCAAACTTTTTATCCAAGACTTAACTATATGCACATTTGAGATAAAACAATCAGGTCAGGTAGGCCTTGCATAAATAAACAAAAACATTTAAAACCTTGCAGAGACCACTTGAAAGCTTCTTTCAAAATGAATCCAGGAATTACGAGCCTTCACTTTTCTTATGATTTCCATTTTGGTGGCAAAACTTATAGATCTCTGCTAATTTAACATACTGGAGTGCAGCTCATGAGGCAAGCTTATCTGCTTTCCCATTTGTTCTCTGCCTTGCCATCTATGCAGGCTCAGTAAGGGATTCTGGAGACAGCTGCTGCTTACCCTTTTATGTTGTAAGCGGACAGACATGGCTACAGCAGGATGGGCTAAAGCAGAACCTTCCTGCCTCCCAACTCAACCTTTAATTGCATTGTTTACTGCAGACACATCACTGCAATCCAACACCAAAAGCCTGTGTTTCTTCAGCTGTCCTTCACCATCTTCCCAATGCTGATGCTGTTAAAAAACTTCTGCCTAGACAGAAGACTAAGGGGATGGGCGGGGGGTTATAAAACTTTGTTATAAAAAGAATGAAACAGCTTCTTAGTAAGGCGCTCTGTCAACGGAGGCATGCTTGTATCCATGGAAGGAGGTGGAATTAAATGGCCCCTGCAGTCCCTTCCAACTGTTATGACTCCATGGGAAGATAGTTTCTTATACTAACACTGTGAGCCTAATATTTATTTCTATAATTTATATCCCACACTTGCCATTCTTAGGGCAGAATTCAATTGGGGGGAATCAACAACCAAGGTGAAAAACAGCCAATCTAGAAAATAATAATAATAATAATAAAAACAACAACGATGATGATGCAGTAGTAGTAGTAGTAGTGCATCACAGAATAACCATCATGTTTCAAAATGTAGCTAGCTTAAAAGGGTTACAAAACCTGGAAATAAAGCAAAAATGCCGTGGAAACAATAGCAAAATGGTACAAGGTAGGTAGAATGACCCTTAGGCCTCCAGAAGAACCCAATACCTCCTCCACTCTTCCAAAAGAAAGGCAAAAACATACTTTCTCCTGCTCTTGAAGGCTTCCAGGAGTGGCAGTCTTAAATGAGGAAGCACACCTGCATGCACAGTGGCATCACGTGTGCAATTATGTTTCTGCAAACTTTTTTTTAAAATGCTTACATGGGACACAAGCTTTTTCATACAAAGTCTTGAAAGAAAAGGAGAAAGTACAAAAATTTGAATATATCTGTATTTTCATACACTACTATCAATTTGTAGCAGTGAAGCATTCAAGAGTGCAGACATCTTCTGCTATATTGACTCATCTTAAGTGTATTTTTAAAATTGTAAATAAAACTATATTGACAAGCTGGAGCATGTCCAGAGGAGGGCAACCAAAATGGTAAAGGGTCTGGAAGCCCATGCCTTATGAGGAGCAGCTTAGGGAGCTGGGTATGTTTAGTCTGCAGAAGAGAAGGTTAAGAGGGGACATAATGGGCATGTTTAAATAGTTGAAGGGATGTCATGTCAAGGAGGGAGCAGGCTTGTTTTCCACTGCTTCAGAGGCTAGGACAAGGAGCAATGGATTCAAACTGCAGGAAAAGAGATTCCACTTAAACCTCAAGAAGAACTTCCTGACAGTCAGAGCTATTTGGCAGTGGAATATGCTGCCTCACAGTGTGGTGGAGTCTCCTTCTTCAGAGGTTTTTAAGCAGAGGCTGAGTGGCCATCTGTTGGGAATGCTTTGATGTGTGTTCCTGCAAAGCAGGGGGTTGGACTGGATGGCCCCTTTCAGGATGGTCTCTTCCAACTCTACAATTCTGTGATTGTATGATTCTATTTCCTTATAATATTGAAAGCATAACACCATGGTCCATTGATACATTTAGGAGTCCCATGTTACTGTTACTTACTATCAAGTTGGATTTGACTTATGGTGTGCCAATGAGAGACTTCCAAGACCCCACGCTATTAAGAGCATAGCTATAATTCAGGGCTGTGGCTTCTTTGACTGAGTCTATTTATCTACAATAGAGTCTTCTTTTTTCCTACTGCCTTCTACCTTATAAAATGTTATCGTATTTTCTCAGGAGTCATTTTGTCACATATATCCAACATACAATAGCCTCAGTTTAATGCTCAATCAGTTTAGATACTCGTGCTATTTTCCTTCCATTTATGAAAATAAGAGTTTCTGCCATGTCAGAATCATAGGATCTGGAATATTAGTTGGTATGACCTGGAATTAATTGAACCTGGCAGTAATTACGTTTCAAAGACAGCAATCTTACTAAGCTAAAAAAAACCTTGCATTTTAGACCAGGAGATCATTTTGTCTTTCATTTCCTTAATGAGAGGATCAAAGTTAAATGGAACAATTTGGTTTAACTTGTTTGGTATTTGTACTCCTAAGTACTTAACTGATGTTTTAGAGATGGCTATTTCTGTGAGTTCTGAGAGTATTTTTTTTCCCTTTAAGTTGGCATGATATTCAAATAAATTTTTAACTTAGTTTCGTTTATCTTCTTTCCTGAAATCCTTCCAAAAGTCTGCAATGCATTCATTACTTTTGGGATCCCCTTCAAAGGTTCAGCAGAAGTGATTGCTAAATCGTCAGTGAAAAGGTTCAGCAAAGACTTGTCTTTCTTAATTTGAATCCCCAGAATCTCACCATCCTGCCTGAACATACAACCTTAAATTGAATGCACACATGCTGCACTGGACAAAAATATCCAACAGTTTCTATAGGAGAACTCACACATGAGTAAGACACCAAAAGTATGCCAGCTCGTAAGTGGATGGACACTGAGCTTCACACTTGGTGTGGCCCACATTGGGTTCTGGTGTTGGAAATTCAGCTCCTGAACTTGCCAGAGTTGTTCACAAAGTACTTCACAGTGTGGTCTGAATGTCAGACTGGCATTCTGAGAAAATGGCAAGAATCCCTGCTTAGCCATGGAAACCCACTGATGGATCTAATGTATACTGATTTGTATCTATTGTGCTGATTTGTAATGATGGCTGAACTTAACAAACAAACAACCAAACAAACATATATATATATATATATATATATATATATATATATAAACCCACTGAGTGACCTTGGACAAATCACACTCTCTCAGCCTTAGAGGAAGGCAATGGCAAACTTACTCTGAATAATACATTTTGCAAAAAAAATCCTATGCTAGGTCTTCATTAAACTGGAGCAAGCCTCAAGGCACGTAAGAACTTCTCATCTAGATTTTATGTAATTAATAGTTTCCCCTGCACCCTACTGTGCATACTATATAGGAATCAGCTCTTATTTCTCACCATATACCAGAGAATCTATTTTATTCAGCCATTTTCAGTTTCTATGGGAGTCCAGCCTTTTAAGTTTAAATGATTAAGTTTAAATGATTAAGACAAAATCTCCAAAACTCTGAAGGGGATATCACCCTGAAGATTAGGAAATTTCCCCCTCAAATATTCTAGACTCCTCACTCCCAAGCAGCTGCCCATCCCTGCTCTAGAAGGCAGAGCCTGAACCAACAGCTTCAAATTAAAAGAAAAAGGAATTTTAAATAAACATTAGGGTACACTTCCCCATGACGTAAGCTGTTCAGCAGTGGAACAGAATGTCTTGGAAGGTAATGTAATTGTTTTTATTAAATATTTTGAAGCAGAGGTGGGATGACCAACTATCAGAGATGCCATGGTAGCTTGGGTTAATTCACCTTTGTATGGTTTCCACTGTTAGTACTAACAAGCCTCTGGTGGTAAACCTGCATGAGTGCTGTATCACAAATGATGGAAATGTGCCTCCAAACAATAAAACAAATTGCATGCATACTGAAAACTAGTATGAAAGGGCCTATAGATCAGGAATTCATTTTGTATGAAAGAATGTAAGTCTTTCTACCTTACAGTGTGAAACAGACCTGGGAAAAAGTTACTTTTTGCCTGTAGCTCCCAAAATCCCCTATGCTGGATGTTGTAACACAGACCAATTTTTCACAAACAGAAGTTAAGATTGGCACAACAGCACAGAGTATGGAAAAGAAACTTTTGAAATGAGTTGCCCATCTTCTTTTTAAAAAGTAGGTTTATGTTACAACAGGTGATACTGGCTGAAGTCCCAGGCTTATGTCAGATTCCCACCATTCTGCACAGAAAAGAGACACTCCTTTTTCCTCATTCCAATCATTTTCTTGCCTAACAGGAAACATTACACCAACTCATTTTTTGCTTTTTAAACATACACACATACCATTTGTACTTTCCTCACCCCAGCTTAGCTGGGAGTAAGCTTCATGGAACTCACTGAAACTTATATTTGAACAGACACATGGAGAATTTTGCTGTAAAAGAAGAGTATGGTTTTATATTCAGATCAAATATGATTAGGCCCACATTTTGGGTCTGTATGGAAAATCTGAGGTAATACTGTTTCTTTCTTACCAAATTAATCCTCTCTAAAATATCTGAGATTTCTGATAAGTCTTTCTGCATATTCTCTCTCTCTCTCTCTAGATATAGATACACACACATACATACACACACACACTGATCTGCAGTTTGACAGCATAGTAATACTCACAGGCTAATGCAATATAACATATTCAATCCAAAACCAGTTCTGTCATTAGGCAGAGAGAAACAAGTGCCTTAGGCAGCAGGTCCTGGAGGGGCAGCAGTAACTCCTGCCAGCCCCAGCCAACACAAACAACATTAAAATACAATGGGAGCCCTCATCCCACACCACCTGGAGGGCACAGATTCTCTGCTGTTATTGTGCATCAGCATCCTGTAATCTATATTTCACCTACCATGTTGTAGAGTATGGTGTATGGAGAAAACACCTTTTGTGCAGGCCAGCAGTGTCTACACTCCAGTAAGAAAGAAACAGAATTAGCCCCATAAGCTTGGAAATGTTACTTTGAGGGACTAAAGCCATCCTGGTTTTTGGTCATGCTGAAAGGAAGATTCTGGGAATTATAGCCCCAAAACTTCCATGAGCAAGCACTGCTATCTCTTCAATAGATATTATTGAATATGGACTTATGCCCAATCTTCACTTGAGCTAAGACAGTTTTCCTCCTTGGATTAAGAAGGAACACACTAGAGACATTTTTTTACAAAAAGGTTCTCCTTCTGCAGCTTGAAATGCCTCTCCTTCTGACCAGCAGGTTGCAACGGATGCTACAGCTTGTGGGGGAGGATGGGCAGATTTTGTTAAGAAACATGGCTTCACAACCCATCAGCCTGATGTTCTGCACCATAGTGGCAAGATGTAGCCTGTGAGACTTCCCAGTCTGACTCATTGCCCTGTCATGAGGTGCCTTTTCTCTCACTGCTCAGCTCTGATTTCTAGTAGATACAAATTTCCTTACAGGTATCAGCCTGAAATCAAGCACTAAGAGCATCTTAATCCAAGTGAACAGAAAACAAGCTGAACAGGACACATTCTTAGTCAGAGTCTGCCAACCTTAGACCCATCCAAAAGTAATTTGGTCTTGAACTTCTCCACTTCTTTGCAAGAAGATAGGTTTTGTTCTGTTTTGTTTTATGCTGTACATTTATAAACTTTTGTATGACTACAAGGGTCTTCAGTCCACAAGCCAACATCCAATTAAACATGCTTAATTCTCAGTGAATTCATATATGCTTAACATCTTACTAAGGCTTTCAGGGACCTGCTGGATGATATATTACTGGTCATTTGTAGATATTGTTCTATTTTGCTATCGCTAACATGAACTTCAAATTTCAAATGAGAGACTAGTAACAGAGGCCAGGAAGAAAAAAAAACCTAAAAAAAAAAAAAGATACCTGGCATCAGTAAAGATAAAATGTTTGTGCACTAAATGGTTTAAACTGTTAAGAAATGTTTTAACAACCTTTTGGTAGGAAACTGAACACAGACTCCACTTCCTGTGGTATAGAACTAGCTTAAAGATAGTTTAGATCTTTTGTCCAATATAAATACTATATCAACTATCTTCTTGCATTAGTCATTTCCTCTCACCAAGTTCAGTAGGAGGTTAGCACGTTCCCATGTTATGGCACGATTACAACTATAAATCTGCAGAAAGATTTGCCAGTTGTATTGTTCTCAACCACATCTTTTTCCATCATGGTCTGATTTTGGCCAAAGTTCAAAGGCCTCCTTCTTCCTACTTGATGCACAACAATAGCACTCTCTGCATTGCAGAGAAAACATACCTCACTCCAATTGCTCAGAAAGAGAAAGAGAGAGTGGAAAGTTTTTTGTACTTCAACAAAGAACTACCTCCTCACCAACAAGAAACAGTACTGACAGCAATGCCTGACTGCTTCATTATAACGATGACCAATGGAACAGATACTTTGAGAACTGACAAACCTATATTTTAATTTCTTAAATAGTAAGGCACTGTACAAAACCAAAAGGGAGACAATGACTGCTAATTTTTCTGATATCAAGAAGCAAATCTACAGAGGCAGTCAGAAGAAAAGGACAGAATTTTCAACCTGGCCTCCAAGAAACATTTGCAAAATGTGTAACCAGGAATCTGTAAAAGTGATTTTGGAAGTTATAGGGAGAAGACCCAGTGCATTCCACTCTACTATTACCCGCCCCCCCTGAAACCGTACAAAGTAGATTTTGTCTTTGCCCCAAGAGCTAGGAGCTTGAATATCTTCATTCAGGAAACAGGCTAAAATGATATTTTGGACAACAGAGACACAGAAGTGCAAGATAGAGGATGTTCCATGTACCTCACCTCGCTGGACCCTTACAAACCATGTTGAATTTTGCAACACTAGGGTCTTTAGAGCTGAGAAGATTTCAATGGATAATGCAGTTTCTCTCACCACTGCAGGGCTATGAGAGGAGTCTTATGAATTATTCTGTCTCTGTCTCATACACACACGCTCTATCTCACACACATACACACTCTGCTACTACTACAGCCTTGTTCAGGTGCTTAGCCTCAATAGAATAGATAAATTCAAAAGTAAGAGACACTGAACCATGTATCCTGGCTTCATCCCTTATATCCCTGATCTTGTTATGTTGAGCAGAGAGTTCTGAAGAGAGTTTCTACTCATATTTGCTTGAATGCAAGTAGAACTATCCCTATGACTGGGGACTTGCCTTTGTCAGTCTTCCCAGTCATGCTGAGGACTCTTATTTCCATTCAAGAAGCTGTGAGTGGAGATCCTCTTCAATTCCCCCCAATCAACAAAGAGAGTGAAGGGACAAAGTCTAATGTGGCCACAGGGGACAGGCATGGGTGCAATACACCGTCCTTCTTGGTCATGTTTGACTAGCCTGCTCTGTTTTGTCTAGCTTGAAGAGGACTGTAAATGACTAAAAGGTAGAGAAGCACTACTGCCCATGAAATCTAGCAGTTCCAGGGACTGGGAAGCTTACTTTTGGACAATAACTCTAGCCAACATGGCAATTTGAGAATTCTGGGAATTATAGTCCAAAAATGGAACTTTCCCAAACTCTGTTACAATCTGTTCAGAGTTTCTACAACACGTCATTAGCCATGCACTAATTATCTCTCCTACCTGAACATATATGCAGTCAGATGCAGAACCTAGTAGTACAGAGTTGTTATGTACATTAACAAGAATGACAATTTGGAAGAGAATATGAGAACTAGAGAGAGATGCAGTCTTCCATGTGTTAGGCCCCCAGCTCTTGAAGATGTATTTGTATTCAGTAACAAACTGTGGCCACCACACAGTCACTTGGGGTTTGCAACAGTTCACTTCTTCATGAAATCACTGAAAGCAAATGAAGTGATGAGCCAATGTATGATAGAGTTTATGTATGGGTTCTTCCCAGCCAGTCTAAAGAAGTTTGCGTTCTTGTGATATAAACCCTTAGAAGTTTTGCCAGTTGTTGTCTCTTCCATGTTTATTTGTTCTGTTCTTCTTTTTGTTGAGAAGGGGGATGTTTCTTGTATTTATGCCAGGAGTCTTCCATTTTTTTAAAAAAAACTAGGGTGTGCTTTGTTGAGGTGGTCCAGTAGTTTGAACAGGAATTTTTCCTCTCTCTTGATTTTTTTTTTCCTTAAGAAGACAACTTTTTGTTTTAGTGTGGCTCAGAATTAAAAATAAATCCATCTAAGGTGGACTAAAATGTTACAGCTGGTGCTGTCTGGGATGTGCCAGAAAACAGTCTGGAACAACAGAAATGTCATTTGGATATTTTAAAGAAGTATGTTAGAACTATAGCATCAAATAATGCAACCTGGAGCAACATTTTCCCTCTCTGGAATAGCCCTATGATAGAATTTAAAGAGGCTACCACGTACCAGATGGATTGCTGGCAGAGATTCTGACATTCTGCTAACTCAAAACATATATCCATTGGACAGTGGAATTGATAATTATTACTATTTTTTTTAAACAATAGTCTATTTCTATCTTACTCTTACACCAGCTCTTTGAAGTCTATCATCTAAGAGACGAACAAGGTCCATACCATGTTAGTTTCAACAATGGTGGTCACAGCCCATTTCCTGCTTCCTGGAGAATATATTTACAACAGCTATTTTCTGGTTCAAACCTTTGCACTAAATCTCTTGAGCTCTCTCCTTCTATGCGCAATATAAAGATAATTCTACCCACTCTCCCAGATTATTGCAGTGATCATGAAGCACTCTGAGCAATCTAAATCATCATTCAAAATGAATGTACAGTGGTCCCTTTGTATAGATGACCTCAGGATCTGTGGTTTTGAGTGACTGCAGAGCACTGCATCCTATAACTAAAATGGTGGCAACGTGAACACAAATGCACTGAAGCATCCATGTGCACATCCCCACCATTGAATATAATGGAAATATGAGTGTTCATGATTTCCACTATTCGTGGGGGTTCCTGAAATGGAACCACCGAACATATGGAGGTCACACTGTATTACTGTTGTTTCCCACCATTCCCCCAAGGAAATCAAGGCAGCACTGGTGATCCTCTCTCCACTTTTTTAATTCTTACAACAATCCTCTAAGGTAGATGAGACTGCAAAAGAATATGATCGGCTTAAAGTCAACTAAGGAACTTCATTTTTAACTGAGGATTTGAATCTGAGTCTTCCTCCAAATCTTTAGCAACTATACATTCAATTCTCTCAGAAACTATAATCATATAATGCAATATGACAAATTACACAAGGGAATTTATTCATCATTTCTAAAATTAAATGAAGCACCGTGCACATGCACAAAGAGACACAGACCTAAGCACGTGCTTAATTTCATTCACTAAGTCCAGAATTACCAGTTAATTCCACATCATTACATAACACTCATCAAGTTATCAACAGTCCACATAAGAAAAAACAAAATAAGAATCAGCACAACCAAGACTTCCTGAACTCAGTGCCCTCCAAATATGCTTGACAGTAACTCCCACCACTGCCAGTCTGTACATCTAACTGTATCATTATTGACTGGCTACAAACAATTAGCAGAATCCACGGAAACAACAGTGTAGTGCAGATTCCCTGGATGATTGGCAGCTGACCTTGTGCTGTGCTGTAATGCAAAGTGCTTGACCTTTCCAAAACCCTGAATTAAAAGGGAAATGTAAGTGCCAATTTGATCTTGTAGCTAGGTGGATAACAAATTAGCAGCTTTTAAAAAATCCTCCCACTTGTTTAAGAATAAACACAAAAATCCCTCCCCTTTCCATCTAAATTATACTTGAATGAAGAAAGATTTGAGGTGGGGAGGAAAGTAAACAGGAATGAATTTATGTGTAGAAGGACTGTGAGCTATACTCAGTTCTCATACTCAGAACCAATTCCTGTCGCAGAATTAACTCCAAGAATATGTCTTTTGCACAAAGCTCCAGTTGGTGGGTCTCAATTATATTTAATGATATCATTTCTTTTTTAGATAGAATCAATTAATTACATTGTGCAAGAATGAAGTTTGTCCCAGGATAAAACAGGAATCTTCATGTGCTCTCCTATGGTGTTTGTTTTTGTTCATGTTGCTTTTGTTGTATTTTAACAAACACTTGCAATTTATTTTAATTTATTATTCAGGTATTTTTAGTTTGCGATTTATAATGTATGGTTGTAATCTCTCATTTTCTGGAGACAGCTGCCCTGCTCTCCTGTGAGAAAGAGCAGGGCATAGAGCAAACAAAGAAGTGCAGAAAATGATATCATTGATTCTTATTGTGCAGTTTATTTAGTACAACTTACCCGAACAATGATTCCCATTCGTTTACTTTCATAGGTGAATGGAAAGATCTGGAGGATGGTGTAGTTTAAGATGTGGCCACCAGGGGTCCTCAGCTGCACAGAAGACTGGTCCCGGCCAACCAACGTTAAGCCTACACTTTCAGTCCACTGTACCAGGGCCACCTAAACACAAGAAAGGTCATAGGTCAGATAGACTGCTGAGATCAGCAGTTCAGAGGTCATGCAAATGGAACAGCACTGGGGAGGGGGAAGGGAAGTGGAGGAAGCAAAGAACAAAATTACTTAGTTGTTAACAGTACATTTCCTCCACTGGATTCATTTGCTGTTGGTAAAAGTGTTATTATACCATGATAGTGCCTGTGTTTCTTCAGTGGCACACTGGGGCTGACTCAGGATGTGTTCCTGGGAAACTAGGAACAAAAGTGCAAATGAATCCAATGTGCAAAATGTTTTCCTCCTAGAAGCCAAGACATCAAAAAAATTGTGAAGGAGCAAAGCATTTAGTGGGCTATGAGTGGAGGAAACCCTCCACACACAAAAACTGGGTTTAATTTTCCTGCAAGTTTGAAGAGGGTCATGGGTTTCTTTTCCTCCTTTTCTTCTTTCACCTTTTTTTAAAAAGTCTCACTTCTACTTTTGCTATGTCCCTAGGATGGACTGTGCAATGAACAATTCTTTCCCATCCCCAATTTAAAAAGAGTGCATTAATTTTGAAACTTAAAACAGTTACTTTTTGGGGTTTATGATTCGCCCTCCCTCCCCCCAAAAAACAACAAGCAGCAGTTATAGTCCAAAAGATCATGTTATAGTTCAAAAGACCATGTTTTCCAGATTCTAATGCTGTTTTTTTACTAATGTAAAATAATGAATTCAACGTGGGTAATTTCTAGCTTTTCTCAGAAAGTCCTAGGACATATTTGGAAAGATAACAAGCCCATCCCTGTGCTCTGCATCTCTGTCCCATGTTATCTCTAATATAAGCATGCAGCATGAACTAAGTTACACTGTTGCTCTAATTCCTGTTGTTTTCATTTTCCTATCCTCTAGGAAGCAAAGAGATCCCAGTATTAAAGCTATGTAGCCTCATTCATATCCTAAGCCAGATATTTTTCTTTGAGCTTTTGGTCTCCTTCTGAGCTTTCACCACAACATCATTTTTTAATCATTAAATTACAAATGAGACCAATAATAAAATGTTGCTTTTTTAAAGCTGTGTTAAAGCTTTATTATTTTTAAAATAAATCTTTATAAAAGCTAATGGTTTCACCCAAATCTGTATATAGTTTTAAAGTGTTTTAATTTGTTTAAAATATTAAATTGTTTCATATGCTGTTAGTCTGTTTAAACTACTTTTCAATGTACTAAATTTTAAATTGTTTAAATTGATTTTCTTTGTGTACCATCCCAAGATCCTCTATTGTAAGGCAAGATTTTATTTTGATAACAAGTAATAAATTAAAACTCACTTGAAGAGTGAGTTTTCTATTCATATATGACCCTGAGCATGGCTGAGCGATTCAGAGCATACTTTACTGCAGTTTTTATTTATTCAAGGAAGGCGGAAACTTGCTTCCTATGTATTTGCCTTTACATACAGGAGCTGTTTTTTGTTGTAGATAGTAACCATTCTCTGGGAACTTTATGAAAACAAAGTATTAATTTCTTCCTGTCAGAGGCAATGAGAGCTTAAATAATGATTATGAGAATTAGATGTGTGACAAAAATGCCTTCTTCAAATCCTTATGTTTGAACGACCTTTGGCAGGCTCACTCTCTCCAAGTGTCCCAATTTGGCAGGGACAGTGCCAATTCATCCTCCCTCATTCCACTTTTTCAGCTGCTTTTAAAATATCCTATTTTCTTTCCTGTTTCCCACCTTCTCCCCCGCTTACCCCAATTCCTGCAAACTGAGTTCAAAGTGCAAAAGTAGTTTGCACTCAGTTAACTCAGCAAGGGGAAGGGAAGAGTAAGGAATCTTATTCTTCCCAGCAGGTTCAGGCAAAAACAAACTGCTGCAGTCTATTCTAGCCTTGTGTGCTCTTCCTCATTAATGACTTTGGACATTTTGACCACACTCTGAGGTTCATTGGTCACACATGCTTTGGTATTTATTTGTGAAATGTTGGAGGGTGTTCAGGCTAGCTACTCTAAGCTTCTGCCCCCAAACAGAAATATGGATACAATACTGGCTATGATTATAGGGTTGTTGAAGGATTTTTGAGTCAATATATGCAAAATACAAAATGCTTCAACCCCACCAAAGTGGTATATTACTATCATCAGCTAGGTGTGTTACACTCAACTATTGACACGGGAGCCAAAAGTGAGGTTTTGAAATCTGATCAATGAAAAAACAGATGTGTTGATCTAGATTAAATATTGGTGCCGAATGGTGCTGATTCTGGTTTAGGATCTAATATTACCTGTCGGTGGTTCATACAACCTATTTGTAAACAAGCTTTCATTTTTTAAAAATCAAACTAAGTGTTATTATTGGAAACTTTTCTCAAATAAAAATAGATTAAAAAATCAACATATCTCAAACGGCTTCTCTTGAAAAGAACCACACCCCTGCTAAATTGTGCCAAAACATCTACTTGGGGAAGCAAAGTGCACAGAATAAAATTGTTGCTACATTCCACACATTTTCAACAAATGCTTCAGTAACTTCCTACCTCATTTGCTTTAACATTTACTCTTTCTGCTCATTAAACAGCATCAACCTAGGTGGCGAGGTAGGAGAAGGCTGCTGATTAACACCACTGGGGCTGGGAGGGAGAGGGAGAGAGATGATCTGTGCTTGTTATCAACCTGACCTGCGAACAGCTCATTCAGGTCACATGCCCAATGTGCATACTGCTAGCAACACATTTGATCAGTACATCCTTTCACATCCTGGAGAGCCATGAAGTGTCATCAGGGTTAAAGGCCAGTTTGCCAAGAATCCTCCGGGGCAAGTTATCTCTGATCAGATTCTACCTATTACATTTCCCCTCTGTTACTGTATGGCCTCAACCTGAAGGGCTCACAGAGCCCCAGAGGCTGTAATTGATCTCTCAATAAAGATGCTTTCAGGAGTCCGTGCCCAGGAATGCACACAGGAAACAAATCTAGGAAATCCTGCTTTGTGTTTCAGGAAATGAATCCTGTGCCAACTGGTAGAAATTACCATTGCTGTTCAGGAGTGAAGAATTAAGGGGAAGGGGAGGGGGAGAGGAATACCTCCATGGTTTCAGGGCTGATTTCTGCATAAACTGACCTTCCTGCCTTAATAATATTTTATTGCTATAGAATTTCAAAGGCCGAGTATGGATGTTTAAGAAGGAGGTTTTTCAGAGGCCCTGAAGGGAACTGCTGCTTAACAGTTTCTCTCTCATCTGAAGGGGTCAGTGAGCATCCAGCTCCTTAATGCAGGGATTACACAATGTGATATACTTCACTTGTTTGAAGATTGGGATGTGCCAAATATATCTCCTTATTCAAGCAGACTTACCACTTGGGACACAAGTTTTGAAAGGTGGTTGTAATTTTATCTATTTTCTAACTGACATTGGTAGATTTTTTTTTAACTGTAAGGTAATTTGACCCTTCCAAAACGTGCAAGCTAAAAGTTTTATCTCAACATACAGAAAAAAAAATGGTATTTCTGAAACATAATTTTATTTTTATGAACAAATCTCCTAACACTGGTGCAAGGTAAAATCTAACAGGTGTGCACAGATCCTTCAATTAGTATTAACAGTACTGGGGGAAAAAATAAGCAGAGCAAGCCTGGTTTTTCAAGGTACTTTTTACCTCATCAGGACTAGCAGCTTGATAAACCCTGCAAGAATCTTCATAGTGCCTCTCAGCTTCAGCCTGATCTGTCACACCATTTGATTCATAGACAGGAGTTACATTGTGGCACAGGGCAATTGCTTTCACGGCTTCATGGACACGGCTGCTCAAGGTTTTACGGACTTTGGTAGCCAGAGTGGGGCCTTTTAGCGCAGGTGGCTCATGGGACTGCTAAGAAAAGATGGAGAAAATAGAATAGTGTTAATTAGGAAAGCCCTTGCTTCCATTCATGTCCTCCATTTGCAAGAGGGGAAGGCTATGATTAAAATTCTTACAAGTTTTGGTAATCAACAAAGCAAATTTAGTGGTAAAAAGTATGCTACAGAAATTAAAAATCAACCCAATGTTCACCATAGTTTCCTGGAAGCATCAACTTACCTGCTCTGCCTACCACAAGCTTCTGGAAGTCCTTTTCATTATCAAACATGGTCTTAGGAGAAATCAGAACTTAAGGCACAATTCATCAAACTATTGTTGTTGCTATGCACTTTCAAATCATTTCTGACTTACGGCAACTCTAAAGTGAATCTATCACAGAGTTTTCTGGGGCTGAGAGTCTGTGATGCATTCAAGGTCACCCAGTGGGTTTCCATGGCAGAACAGGGAACTGAACACTGGTCTCCAGGATTGCAGCCCAATGCTCAAACCACTACACCATCTGTCTCATGTCCAAAGCAGCTTACAATAATGTTAAAATTAAAACTAAAAATCTGATGATACAAAAATGAAAAAGCAATTAAATTCTCTTTTATGTTAAAACCTCCATAATTTAATACATCATAAAATAATTCTATGTTCTGTCTGCCTTAGTTTAGAACTTGTAGCCCTTCTGATGTTGCAGGATGGCAATTTCCAAAATTCCTCACCACTTAAGGGCCGATGGGACTTGCAATTCAACATCATCTGGAAGACCACAGGTTGCCCATCCTGGGTCAGAACAATAAAGAGATTTCCTAAGGCCACGCAAATGCATTATAAAATTTCTAGTTGGTTAGGAAGTCTATGTTTCTTAATGATTCACTATCAGTTTGGGCTCAACCATTCCACTTTCTAAAGTGCTCTAACATGTTTTATACTGAAATCATTTAACTCCAGAAGAGGCTTATAATTTGGAATGAACTGTGTTTTATATTCATAAACACACGATCAGTGAAAAAGAAGAAACAGATGGGCTGACATGGAGGTAGAAAGCTGATCGTTTAATTTTTAATACTATTTTTAGAATCTGCATCTAGCCTTCCAGGTAATTTTACAATTACTAAATTATGGTGGTCACAGGGGGAACATATAGCCAACCAGTTTCCTGTTCTGTTAACCTCTTGAGTCAAGAGGACAAAAGTTTCACTTCCAGGTCAAAGGGCATAGCATGGTAACAGTAATTAGAGCAATGAATCAGAACTACAGTTTAAGTGAATCATGGCCAGCAAATGCTTCCAATTACCAAAGAATCTAACCTTTTAATTATATTTAAACCTATACGTACTGGGGAGCTCTGTTTACCAATGCTAAACATGACTTTTCTGTTATTGAATAAAACCTGGGTTTTCATAGAGGCTTGTATCCTGCTTCACTCAAAACTCCAGAATTATTGACAAGTAATGAGAAAGTGACTTACAGGTCTACTTTCCATGCTCCCAGGCAATGAGTGTCAGGTTGGTATATGTGTTCGGTATTAGACTGAAAACTGGCAAATCAGGGTTCTAGGCCTCACTAAGCCCTGAAACTCAATGGGTGGCCTTGAATCAGTCACTTTCTTTCAGCCTGAACTACATCACAGGGGTGTTGGAGGACACCGTAGGAAGAGGGAGAGGCATGCATGCTGCTTTGAGCTTCTTGGGGAAAGATGGAATCTACCCGGAATAAGTCAATCAATAAATAAAGATAATGAAAGTGAACCTCTGTACTCATGATTGCAGATCCTAGCTATTCAAGAATCCCTGATCATGTGTCACAGAGTTTGTGTACATATAATATGCACAGGCATGGGTTCCTTCATTGATTAGGCTGAATGCATGTGGCATTCAACAGAATCAGGCAAGACAAGAAGATGTGATCCAGCTCCCCTTCCAGGCACATTTACTGTTAATGCATAAAGACTGGTATAATCTCATTCACAGTTAAAAATCCTGCACATTTGCATGCTCCTCATTTTACTCTAAGGTACAGAGTAGACATGGAAATACCAAACTGGTGTCTTTCTTTTGATTCCCCAATATTCTTTTATGACTTTATACAGCCCTGTGGAGGAGGTCTTATGTGTCATTTTTTTATGATTTTCTAAAACTCCCTGAAGAAGGCTTCAAAGCAGCCATAAACTGAAACATGCCAAGTATTTCTACTAAAATAAATTGGATCATCTTTTGTGAGCCTTGAGATGTCTCTTGTTTCTTCTGTGAGCCCCAAGTTTTGCTTCCTTTAATTTATTGTTACCAGCTAAAATTTTCTATTGCTAGTAAATGAAAATGGCCTCTTCCATCTTGGAGCAGCAGGTGAAGAAACTGGGACACATTATGATTATTCAAAAGCTTAGCCAAGGAGAGCAACAGTCAGTTCCTTCTCTGTTACTTATTTTTGCTTCTACCAAGTCTCATTTTGAACACATAGGACTGCTGTTAGATCAAGCCCTGTATTGTGAAGTCATCAATTTTAGGAAAGAATCTGTCTCAGCTCTATTACACAAGATCCTATTATAGTAGGAGATGCTGTGGATTAAAGCTGGAAACAGAGTATGAATTAGAATATAGTTCTTCCAGCCTAGAAAACTGCTGTGTTTGTATTTGGAGGCAAAACATGATGATCACTCCTGCTAAACTTGAATTTGCCTGCTGTTTCTCAGGCTGCTGTAAACTCACTTGGACACTAAGAAGGGACAAGCACCTTTATTTCAAAACACAGAGCTGTGTTAGTTATACAGTTTCTCAGTTTTGATACATTTTTACTTTTACTTTTCATTTTGTCAGCCTGCACTGCATTCTCATCAAAAAATACCCCAATAAGTTCTTAGATTTATTACTATGATACTAATTATGACTATTATCATAAAGGTGATCACCATTCACAGTTGTCTTTATGAATATCCCAACTTTTCCCCAGAACAAGGAAGGTAGCTTAAAGAGCAAAGAGCAGTTTCACTGGGCAATGGCATAGATAGAGAAGTTAATCCCTTCCTTTCTGATTGCCCTGATTCAGTTGAATCCATCATGTAACCTATGGCTACTTATGTGGAGAATGAGAAAGGGGCTTGACATATACTAAGCAAAATACTGGCAAAGCAAGCAGCCCAAAACCAAACTGAAAGAAAATGTGATTAATGTACTGTGCTTCTTGGGAATCAAAATGCAACTTGGATGTTTTCTACCTTAGTTGAATATCTGATTTTTACTTCTTTGAATAAATGAGCCCCCTCATCCTGTCATCTCCCTGTCCCCATAATATCGCCATAATAGCCCAAACTGCTTCAGAAACTAAAAGGTTTAAAAAAGAGTGTATTACGTGGCATAAAACGCCACATCAGAGTTCTTCGGATTCTGATCATAACTCACAAAAATGCTACTGAACTTACCTGAGTATAAATACTAAATATATGGCTCTGAACTTCATCCATGGAGTCTACTCCATAAGACACTGTCCCAAGATGAAGGCGTTTGAAAACCATTTCATTCTGTGTTAAGGTTCCTAGAACAGAAGCAGATGTACAACTCATGGTCAAAGGAGAGGAAAACATAAGGAAGCAAAATATGTTTTAAAAAATATTTTGACTCATGATAAAGGAAAGAGGCACATAAAACTTAAAGGGTGTTTTTCTTCATTATAAAGGTACTTTGTTATTTTATTTCTAATGATAAGTTAGAGGGGAGAGAGAGAGAGAAAGCCCCAATGAACTCCATGGGACTTGCTCCCCCCAAAAATGAGCATAGGATCCTAGACTAAATAAATGCAACAGAAAGATGCTAACCATGAACAATTAATACTTTGACATCAGTTTGTGAAAAATCTGTTATCTGTATGAGTACCAAATATGAATTTCCTGGGTGAGGTGGAAGCATTTTCAATGTATTTACGTTCACTTTTATTTTCCCCATTTAGAGGGAGAGATACAAAAATGGCACGCTTAACAGAGTTTTCTAGTTAACTAGAATGTCTTGGACTGTCCATATATGAAATTTCAACTCCTTAAGTCAACAGAAGAATAATAATTTTGATACCCATACAGCACAATCCTATAAATAGAATCCTAGAATCATAGAGTTGGAAGAGACCCCAGGGGCCATCGAGTCCAACCCCCTGCTATGCAGGAACACACATCAAGGAAGCATTCCCAACAGATGGTCACGGGGAGAGAATTGCCCAATCAAGGGGAAAAAGGGGAGAATCTTTGAGATGCTCTGATGGAGACGTTACAAAAATCCTTGAGAGACAATGTGGGAAAGAGACAACAAAGAAGCATCCTGGAGATGAGATCTGTCCCAGTAGAGGCTGCAGGCCCTAGGTCTCACCTTCTGGCCTCACTCTTCTCTTAGACCATCTAAGCCTATGAACCCCAATGTGAGTAGCTAGAATATTAGGTAGTTAGTTGTGTTAGGTTGTAGTTAGTTGTTATTTTGGAGGTTGACTGATCTTAAGAATGTATCTGTTTTTTTATAACTACTTGTAACCTAAGCATACCTGAGAGGGGGAGCCTCTCATGAGTATTATTGTCTTGTTTACTTGCATGCCTTAAAATAAATATTTGTCTGTAGAACCTCTGTTTCCTCTCCATTTCCATGCCATTCTTTGGTACACACTTAGATAGGACTTCTCTCACTCAGAAGGGGAAGGTGAGGGAAGGGAAAGGTCCTTAGGCATAGAGATTGGCAATCCACTGAGCAGGGTCCCACTGTACTGTTCAGTTAATTCAGAATTCAGTGGGTGGTGGCAGTATGAGGAATTAATAAATGCTGGGGAACTTCCTGCTCTTATTCAAGGGCAGAAGTCAGTCTTGGGGAGCTAGGGAGTTAAACCACTATGACACGGTCTTTATGTTTATCTTTAACCTTTATCTTTAAGCTGAATTCCTATACTGTTTTCAGTGAGGCTTCCTCCTACAGAAGTGGGTATAGGACTGCATATTTAGCATGGACTACCTTCAAGAAGTGTGTCACAGCGGTTTGACTGATGGACCAGGACTCTAGAAGACAAGAGTTTTAATCTCCACTCAGCCATGGAAACCCACTACGTGACCTTGCAAAAAGCCTGTCTCTCTGCCTTAACAGAAGGCAATGGGAAACCTATGAACAATACGTTTTGCCCAGAAAACTCTCTGACAAGGGCCATTTCTGCACGACACTGTTACAGTGCTATTATTCCACTTTCAACATCCTATGGAATCCTAGGGTTTGCAGTTTAGGGAGGGGCATCTGGAATTCTCAGCCAGAGAGCTCTTTGGCCTCAGTAAACTACAAACCTCAAAATTCCACAGGATGTTGAAAGTGGAAGAATAACCCTATAATAGTGTAGTGTGGAAATGGCCAGAGTTGCCATAAGGAAGAGTTGACTTGAAGGCAGATAACTGTGAACAAATTGGGTATAGGACTGCATATGTAGTATGGACTAAGTGCCTTTAACAGTTTGGCTGAAAGGACAGATACACACAAACAGCGATTGCAGGTAGTGGGGTAATTTGTTACCATTACATATAATGTAGTACATATGCAGTCTTCTTTTTAGACAATGGAGTAATTAAAAGTGAGGCTATAATTCCAGAAAATACAAGGTCTGCAATATTTAGTTGATAAATCAATTAATTAATCCAAAGCACTTCAATTACCTTAAAAGGTACCTGGATAAACTAGACAGTGAGATTATACACTATTTTTTATGTAAGCATTTATTTAAAAAGATCAAGAGTCATAAAAGATTAAGTTTTTAGAGATTTTTTTTCTACAATGACTCCTGTTAGGCTGGATCTAGACATATAGCTGACTAACAGTTCAACTGTAAATACCACTTCAGAGGCTACAAGTAAGCTCCTATTTTTAAAGCTCCTTTGTGTTGAAAGCTTCCTGGAAAAAGAAATCAACATAGCAGGAAACAGAATGGCACAGAAATGTTCTCCCTGACGAGCCAGGTTTTTCATTACTTTCTGAGGCTCTTTAAAAATATAGCAGGCAGCTTCAGATAGGGCATCTCTAATGTTCACTCTGAAATGGTCCAAATCCATTCTAATGCATGGCTTGCAGGCTTTCATAAAGCAGGAGTGGTTTCAGATGGATGGCTTCTGACACCCCCAATAAAAAGACACCATGCAGTTATTCCTTATTTTCCTCTCCATTTTCTATGGAAAGAAAGATAGAAAATGTAGGAGGAAACACAGGAGGATTACAGATAGAAAGCAATAGCATTTGGATACCTTATCACATCACGAGACAGTCTTGTCTAACAGTAATTTTTAACTATGACACACATTACCCTAGAACTTCATTCCTGTCCCTTCAAAGGTTTTTAAATATATTTTTTAGATTTGTATATTTCCCTTCAAAAAATGTCTTGGGTAACTAACCTCATCACCACCATCATACCTGTTTTATCTGTGAGCAAATAGGATATTCTTCCTAGTTGTTCCGGGATTGTACTGGATCGAACTACAGTGCCAGGAATTTTAGAATCCCTCCGAATCATCCAGCTGTATACTATTTTCCCCATGTCAAGATTTACACGTAAACTGTGTGGAGACATTAGAGGAAACAATTCAGAAACAATACCTAGATATCATTAATTTACACAAACACTCCTTTAAAGGAACTGCATCATGAATCTGTAGGAAAATATTACAAGATGCACAGTGTTTTAACATTGCAATTGTAATGATCAAAGGTCTGGTTGAAACAAAAGATTCTGCCACTTTTTTTCCCCTAGATGTGGAACACCTACATGAGTAGTCTACCAACCCTTGTGTGGGTGAGAGGCCCTACCTCCATTCCAAGGCTTATTGCTCTACTCTCTGAGGAAGAGAAGAGTAACTCCACTGTTCAGCTGGTAAGAAGCCCTCCCTCCAGATTCCATCTGCCATTGCTCTGGCCTTCTGAGGGACAGGACTGATAGACTGAAAACTGGAGTCAAGTCCTGTACCTTTACTTGTTGTGCAAACGACTTAATTTCATCAGGTGTTGCTTGTTACCTGGTTGAGCGGCAAGCAACACCTGATGAAATTCCCTCAGTTTTCAGTTTGATGAACCTGCTGAAGGAGAAAGCACAGTAGCACAGCTCCATTGGGCTTTGACCAAGTGGCTAGAGAGAATCCCTCCCTTCATATTCCAATTGTCATTATTCTGGCCTCCAAGGGAAAGAAGAGCACCTAGCATCTGCTGGACTTAATCCCCTTCCTCACTACTATTCCATTTTCCTTATGTGTCATGTCTTATTTAAATTTGTAAGCCCAAGGACAGGGAACTGCAAATTAATGATTTGTAAACTGTCCTGGGAGCCTTTTTTGGCTGAAGGGTGGGATATACATACTTTAAAAAGAAATACATGCATCATTGTACTATTTACATCAGAAAGAAAAGAAAAATAAAAAGGAGGAAGAGGACAAGGAGTCCAGAATCCAATCAGTTCAGGACTGTAGGATTTACATTGGTGCAAAGCAACTTTTCATTTGTCTTTGTCAAATAGCAGCCCAATCACATAATTGCTACAGCTTTTGCAACGGACAGAGGAAGGTTCTGGAAGATGTTCGTGATACAGTACTGGGACCTGTACAGTTATGCAGCTGAGAATTAAGCATCGAGAATAAAGGTGTGGTTTCAGTGTTGGACTAGGACTCTGGGGACCAGGGTTTGGATCTCTACTCGGCCATGGAAACCCAGTGGGTGAACTTGGTCAAGTCAGATTCTCTCAGCCTCAGAGAAAGGCAAAGGCAAATGCCTTCTGAACAAATCTTGTCCTCCTCCACTGCCAAAACACTGTGATAAATTTGCCTTAGCAGCTCCATAAGTCAGAAACAACTTGATGGCACACACCAACAGCAAAGCTGGTGCACTTGCATAATGACTAAACAAACCAAAGCTACAACAGAATCTTCCAAAATGAGCATGGTGCAACTTTCAAGAAGTGATGCTGGGGGAGGGAAGAGGTTTCCTACCTTATTGGAATTATATTCGAGAAAAGAAGAAGAAATCTGATGATCTGAAGGTACCAGCGGCCAGCAAAGTGTTGGAGAGCAACCATGACAAGAGAGACTACTACTAAGGCTCCAAAGAGAATCTTGGTGAGGCAATTCACTTCTAAGTCAAAGAGGCCAATCTGAGAAGGAGAAGAAAAAGCAAAGATTGTTTGCATCATACAACAATTATGTGATAACTCCCACTCTCATAGCCCTATACATTAAGTTATTTAAGGGTACATAAGAAGCTGCCTTATACTGACTAGGCCCAATGGGTCTCACTCAGTGGGTCACTCTACACTGACTAGCACACTAAACAAGGCAACAGAGAGTAAGCCTCTCTGAAGCTATACTACAGCTAGGATGCCATCACTGAGAAGACCTTTCCCCTGCTAGCCAACTAGTTTACTTCATTTAGCAAAAGCACTTGGAACACATCTTCTGAAGAGTACCTGAAAGCAGAGATGGGCATAGTGTGGACTGTGTGCTCCATGCAGGCCATGACTTCCACTTTTGTGGCCCCTGAAGCCCCTTACCAGTCCATCAAAACCCCCAAAGTTTTTTTTTTAATAGCACAATTTTCAGGCAGTTTTGCTCCAAAACCACACAGAAAGTCCCTCAAACACGTAAAAGCATACAACACTGCCTTCACTCACACAAATACCTCAGAACTCTATACTGTCTCCAAATACCTTTGTTTTCCTCTGCAGTCTCACTCAAAATGGCAACAATAAGTGACCAGCCAGAGCTGGTGTGGTATAGATAGTCTTATATATAGTGTTTGTCATTTCTATAAATATTTTCCCCTAAAACTGGGTTATGACCACCACATGAGGGTATATAAACCTTGCTGGTTTTCATATATCCAATATTTTGTACGATTTCCATTGTTTTTTCCTTGACAAATGCACCGGCGTAATATACTATCAGCGTAATTTTAAGAATTTAAAGGATTATTGAGTCACTCAATTTGTTCCATATCATATTTTGGTTCTGCTGTTATCCCAATACAATATTCTCATATTATTCAATCTATCTGATATACTCATATCTATTACAACTAAATGTGACTAAATTTTGGATAATAGTAATTTGTGTTACTCATATGTTGTAACAGAATGCATTCAAATTTTGTCATATTTATGTTCACGCTGTAGATTCATAACATGGTCATGTATGATCAAAAGGTCCCTGGAGCTTTACATTTTGCTATAGTCAGAAATCTTGACTGTTGCCATGAAATCTTTATACCATGAAATATTTCACATTTTATAAAATCACATTTTCCTCAGTTAACGAACTGTTCTTCTTTATCTTTATAGGGAAATCTGGATACAGTTTGAATGGAAGAAACAGAGATCTTTCTGAATTTTTAAAAATTTCTTCCTAGTATTTAACAGTGTATAAAAAGGAGTATTTATCTATTTTAATTTTCTTATTTTCCTTTCTGAATACATTTTTTCACTTAATTGTTGATGTTTCCCTCTTGTTTCTATGCCTTCTTGTAGCTCCTCTGAGATGATACCATGCATCTTAAATGATTTGCCTCATAATGTCTGTGTATATTTGGCTCTCTCCCTGTTCCCCTTGATCTAATCTCTTTTGCCTCAGGTTCTTTGCAAGTTGTGGTCTTTTATCTTATTGACATGTTTTATTCATTAAGATTTTTGCCATTGCGCCAAACTTTTAGGTCAATCATCATGAAAATAATTCAACAAAACTAATTTTGGCAGTACTACCATTCTTGCAGTACCAGTACCATCCAGAATTGTTAAATGCACCTTGGACTGTTTTTTTAATATATATTAATTGCTGGATGCAAATTTATCTTCCAAATTTCAAAGTTTTGAAATAGTCACTTCCAGGTATTTTAACTAATTTATGAAATCTTAGGATACCTACAAATTTTAGAATTTTGCACTGCACTTCAAGTTTAATGTTTATACATATTATTCCAAATCTTATTTTGGTTTCTACAGCTCTTTTAAAAAAACTTTTGTTCTTATTATTGTATACATATCTAAGTGCTCATGTGACAAACACACATACATGCAAACAGACAGCCACAACTATAATTGGAGTCTTTCCAGCTAGCTATTAAGAAACAAACCTGGGTTTATGCACTCATAATATGATTTAAAAAAAAAAAGTCCAAGTTATCTATTGTGCTACCTTACTCCGTGGATTTGATGTGTTCATGACACTGCGCAGTTCCCGACCTGTGTACAAAACAACTCCTACAACCGTTCCTGTGGAAACAAGAGCTCTCAGATTCAGGACAGAAAGAAACTGTAATGAAAAAAAAAAGTGTTTTTACAAGGAAAAAAAAAAGCAAACATGTGGACATTGATCCTAATTGTCTATCTGATAGCCTCAGGAAGAAACATGACTCAATAGAGGTAATTGTTATGCATATAAATGTGAGTCACTTTAAGAAACAGGAGTAGATACTTATCTCCACTTCCTAGAATTAAGTCCTTTTCCTATGGATACAATCTATGTCTATATTACTTAATATAGTTTAATATGAGTTATTTGTATGCCACCTTTTCCCCAAAAGATGTCTAGTAGTGATATTTTATTTTATTGCCTGTATTGACATTTTATTTATTTTAAGCTTGTTTTCTGTGGATACAATCTATGTCTATATTACTTAACATAGTTTAATTTGAGTTATTTGTATGCCACCTTTCTGCCAACAGAATATCTAGTAATGACATTTTATTTTAAAAAATCAGCATTACTACTCCCAAGGTAGTTTTTAATAGTATTAAAACATATAGCATAAAATCACCACATAAAAATGTCAACAACACACTAGGAAATAGAGTAGAGGAAGAATTAAGAACCAATCCTATTCTATTCATTTTCCAAAACTGGGATAATTCATGCAAGTTATTTTTTTTAAAGCCTGGATAAAAGCACATGGACATCTAAAGTGATTTGTGAAAGGAAGCCAAGCAAAACTCCACAGGGGAAAAATTCTACAAACAAGGTGTGTACGTGTGTGTGTGTGTGTGTGCACCTTCAAGTCACACGTCCACTTAGGGCAATCCCATTAAGATGTGGTTTTAAGAGATCCTTCCTCTGAAATATAGCCTATAGCACCTGGAATTCATGGGCAGTCTCCCACTCAAGTACTAACCAGTACTGATCCAGCTTAGTTTCCAGGATCTTCCAGGATCTGGTAACTGTGCTACAATTCAGGACCCTTTCTCTAGTTAACAAACAGCTGACCTTCAAGATAAAACCATTTGAAGTGCTAACAGCATGTCTTCGATCAACATACAGACCAAGAGAGAGCCAAAGTTTTTCTCCCCTACTGTTTTTCCCCCAACAATCTATTTATTTTACCACTAGCACCATCTCAGGAAAGCACTTCAGTTTCATGACAACTATTCATAACAGACTACCAGGGAAAGAAGATTCACTAAAAATGCTGCCCCTCTTATATAGACAAAGAGGAAATAGCAAACCTAAGCGCTTAAGCATTTCCCCACTTTTAGGATGATGCTCAAATGAGCAGTGAGTCCATTTCCCTATATAATAAGAGAGTGCGTATGCTGTATTTGGAACAGGCAAATTATTTCTGGAAGTAATTTCTTATTAAATATATGTGTTATGATACCACCTAGAGGTTCTCCTGAGGTATGACTTTGTTATGGCATATAGTACTATAAATTTGCTCTCCTGGAACATTCTGAAATAAACCTTAAGTATTGGTAAAATGTGGCCAAATCAGACTTCCACTTAAACAGATACATAAAGAAAACCTAGAAACTGATTTTCCAACACACAACATTCATTCAACAACACAAAAGATTGTTTGGCGCATGCGTGTTGCCCGTGCTTCTCCCCTGTTGACACACATGCTGTCTAAGCTACACAGTGATTGTGCAGTCAGTGTTTTTGAGGCAGGTATATCTAGGAGGTTCCAGTCAGTTGGGTACCTCAACATGTAGTTTTAACCCTGCTCTTATACTGCTTGGCTACAGCTAATTCAAAGTGTCCTGAGAAGTGAGGATTTATGCATCAGATGCTTGTACATGATCAAGGGACAGGAGGGCTTGTATGCCTATGGCTAGAAGAACTGGCCACCGTTTCTTCACAGCCAGGTAAGCCAGACAGGAAGATCCCAGAAGCAAGCGGCTTAAGTTAAATTTGGCTCAGAATGCCAAGCAAGGTAAACTCTACCATGAGAAAGAAAGACAGAGGAAAGGATAAACAGAGATGGCTCAAAGAAAAGAGGGAAGAAAGCAAGGGGTTAAGTGAGTAGGGCCAGAGAAAAATGAGATGGAGATGAACTTGTTCCCCACATGCTACCCACCCTTCTGAACCACAAACACTTAAAAAAAGAGTAAATAAAACTTTAAACCCTCCTCCTCCTCCTCCTCCTCCTCCTCCTCCTTCTTCTTCTGTGTTTTAATGCATTTCCTGACTCACCAGGAATGCCAATTTGCATAATGCTGCTGGGAGCAAAGGGAGGATGGGCACCACATTCCAGGCACCAGGGCTGTTTCTCTTTCTCAGAAACCCAAATTGTTTTCCTAGGCCTTGGTGTAGAATGGGAAAGCAGGCAATCAGAGGCCGCCTGGTTGGCTGGTAGTGGGTGGGGTTTGGGAACAAATGGAGACTTCACTCAGGTCCACTCCCAGCCCATATAAATTCCATCATGCCAACAGTTTGCTACGGGCTAACTCCTCAAGCTGAATGTTTAGAGAAATGTATTTGGAAAGAGTCCATTTATCACGGCTTTCCAAATGGTGTGCCACGACACATTAGTGTGTTGCCTGAAGTGTGTAGGTATATTGTCTACAATCTTGGAAATGTATGTTAATATTTATAAATTATATATTTTTAAAAATATATGAAAGCTTTTCATGAGATATGTTGTGTCCCCACACATTTTGTTATTACAATTCACGTATGTGTCTGTAGCTGTTACAAAGTATTAGCTTAAGCTCCAGTTTGCTTAGTAAAACTGAAATTACTGTGTCATGAAATGATGCATGTCTAAAAAGTGTCACCAACATGAAGTTTGGAAAGCTCTGCTGCATATACATTTTTCTATTAAAATGGAGTAAGCCTCTTTAATCATATACCAGTGCAAAATGATGACTCAGAGGTGATTTTGACAAAGCCCCTACCCCCACCCCCGATATTCATGCAGTTAAGTTTCAAGATGATCTGCAGATGGTCTGGAAACCAAACCTTATGAGGAATGAATAAGGGAGCTGGGTATGATTAGCTTGAAAAGATGACTGAGAAGTGACATAGTAGCCATCTTTAGGGATGTCATATAGAAAGTGGAGCTTGTTTTCTGTTGCTCCAGAGACTAGAACATAAACCAGTGGGTTCAAGTTACCAGAAAAGATAATCCACCTAAAAATTAGGGAGAACTTCTTTACTGTAAGAACTGTTCAACAGAGCACCACAGAGGACTTTCTTTGGACGCCTCTAAACAAAGGCTGGATGGGCATTTTTCAGAAGGGCTGCAGTTGTGTATTACTGCATGGTAGGGAATTGAACTAGATGGTCCTTGTGGTCCCTTCCAGCTCTAAGATTCCATTGCCTCTAGGTGAGGGCTCTCTATCAACAAGGATTCTTCCAATGAGTGCCATCAACAACAACAACCTGATGAACAGCAGCAGAAGGCTGTCTGTTAAAGTCACTGGTTCAACATCATACTTTGGTGAAACTGTGTAATACTTTCTCCAGCTTGCAGTTACTCCCCACCAAAATGCATGTTGTTTTGAAGATTTACTTAATCCCTTTTCTGATGAGCAGTGCTAGACCACAACAGAAAGAACTGAGTGAAGATCACATGAAACATCTATGTGGTTCACCCTTTAAATCTAGGATGGGCTACCAGCAGGCTTCAGCTAGTCTCATGTAGCCCGCATCTTAATTTGAAAAGCCCTATGCAAGACATCAGTTTAGTTCTCCACAAAAGCTATCTATCTGTTCTCCAGCAGCCCATTAGGTGGGGATAAACAGAGGGGAAAAGGATGAGAGAGAGAAAAGGGTGGCAGAGAGAAAACAGGGAAGAAATGAAGGGGAGAGAGACATATAAAGAGAGATGCTTACACAGAAAGAGGGAAATGCATCAACTGCCCAGCTGTGAAAAAAGAAAAACAGTACTCTCTGTCTTTTAAAAAGAAAAAAAAAGGGTGGGCTTATCAGAGAGTTCTTTGATTGCTTGCTACTTCTGGATGACACATCTGGTCTTGCTTTCATAAGATGCTCCCCTACGGAGCCACAAACAAGGGGTGGGAATGGGTATGTTTACATGGAGATCTTTTATCCTCACTTCCATTTATAATGTCTCTGACACCCTTTCTGTTACAGATTTAAAATGTCAATACTGAGTGCAATTAAGTGCTATTCTAGCAGTGGATGCTTTGCCCAAAGGTTATTAGAATTCCAACAGCCTTCTCATCTATAAATGTCCAAGGGGTAATTAGATGTCAGCTCAAACTCACTAGTGGTGTTGGGACAAGTGGAAAACTTCACCCTAAAGACTAATTTCCAATGACAAGAGATGATTATTTCAGTTACAAAGCATTTTTTTTAAAAAAAAATTGTTAACATACCCCTTTAGAAAGTCATATGTTGCATTGTCCTTACCTGAAGCAATGACTGTGCTGGCCCACAGGGTATTTTCGATGCTTAAACTCTCATTCACAGGTGGGTCACTATCCTCCTGAAAGAGTTACCCCCCCCCCAAAAAAAGACCTCTTAAGAGCTACTTTGCACATTTTTTTCTAAGAAAAAGGCCTGAATTATTTTTGGTCCCCTCACAAATGATCATGGATGTGTTGATGCACTTTTACTTCTCCCCAATACTTAAAAATATGGAAAGGCTTCACTAGCTCAAAAATGGGAATGGGAATCACATGCAACCTTTGGGTTGCAGTTTCCCCACTCCTTGTATAGAGCATCCTGAAAAGAATTATTTTTTGTCTTTCAGGAGTACATAGGAATATTCTATGCCACAACATTT
This sequence comes from Ctenosaura bakeri, assembly GCA_948474755.1. Classification (NCBI taxonomy): domain Eukaryota; kingdom Metazoa; phylum Chordata; class Lepidosauria; order Squamata; family Iguanidae; genus Ctenosaura; species Ctenosaura bakeri. The sequence continues at coordinate 40,331 of CAOLHI010000927.1, read as the reverse complement.
TGTGGCAGATTCCTCTCACAACGGAAAATAGAAAACTACAAAGAAATTCCAGACCTCCCAGAGAATACAGACATTCACTGGCATGTCTGCCTCTCTCACTTTATGAGACACACGTTACAGTGAACATACCCACCATCTTAAAGAATGTCAAAATTGCCTCCAAGCCTGAGAGCTTCCTGGAGATCACGACACAGTTTTAAATGTCTTTGCCTTAACAACAAAACAAACACTTACTCTAGTGAATGTCCCAACAAAATTGTGAATGTCAATGTTCGGCTCCTCTGCGTACACATACGACCGGATCTGAAGAAGGTCCTGTAGAGAGGGTGAAAGAGGTATTAAAATTGTCACAGCTTTTGTTTTACCAGAATTCAACCTCATAAAGAAGACCTAAGGGAAGGATTGGTCAACCTGCAACCCAAAGATCATGCCTTAAGGTTGCATAAGTCAGCAACAACTTGAAGACACACAACAACATCAAGAACAAGAGGAAGAGCAGGACAGCCACCGTGGTGTAGTGGTTTGAGAACTGGACTATGATGCTGGAGACCAGGGTTCAATTTCCCACTCAATCACAAAAAGCCACTGAGTGACCTTCGGTATGTTATACACACTCAGGCCCAGAAAACCCCAGGATAAATTCACCTTAGGATTGCCATAAATCACAAATGACTTGAAGGCACACAACAACAACAATAACAACAACAACTACTACAGAGGAAGAACAGATGGAAGGAAGGAGAGTACATAGGAAGGAAAGAAGAGGGGGGAAACCCCTTTGAAAAAGACAGTAGTGATTGAAGGAGTAGTGGGCTGGTCAGCCCTATGCCAAACAAACCATTGGGACTTTTAGCAAGACTGATTTATACCCCAACTAGGGACGGAAACAATATTTGCCACTCTTTGTTTTTTGGCTAAAAAATGACACTCAGGAAGCCATTTTCTTGACACTCAGGAAACCCAGTCATGAAGAATAATACAGCAATGAGAATTTTACAGTTTTTGCCCAGTATTCACACTTTCTGAAATGTTTAGAAAATTATTCTGAAGAAATAATAATAATTTGCATAAGAATAGTGAGAGTTTGAGCAAAAGAGAGAGAGAGAGAGAGAGAGAAATGGAAAAAAACCCTTTCACGGTGCCATGATGTTTGCTTGTGCAAGACTGCCAATTTCTATGCAAAACCCAGCACTCCTGAACAACAAAAATCTTGCACAACAAATATCTTGCACAAAACCAGCGATGTTACACAACATAGAAATCTCACACAAAAATAAATCTTGGCCAAAAAACAACAACCATGAACACAAATAGGCACACATTTTTATTGTGCAAGACTGCTGTTTTCTGTACAAGGTTTTTGTTGTGCAAAATTGCTGCCTTTTCACAAAAAACAGCAATCTTGCCTCCAAATCCTCCATAGGTGGCTGCCCCCAAACCTCACAAATCTCATGTAAAAACCACACGTGTAATTCTCTGCAGAATTATTTCCTGAGATATTTCAGGGATGATTACTATTTATTATCTTTTATTCATTTCTATCTCACTTTTCTCTCAGTAACTCAAGGCAGATAACAGCATATTTTAAAACAATACGAATTAAAACCATCAAAAATTATAAATATAAATATATTATAAATTATAAATATAAATTGTAAATGTAAAAGTTATTTAAAAAGCAAACGATTTATCAGTCAGAAACATTAAATATTTAAAACATTAAAATTCATTAAAAGACTACATACATTCCTTAAAAACAGCACCACACAGCAAGAAAAAACCCACCCCAGTTAGTTTCTAAAAGCCTGATGCACAAAAATGTTTTGATTTCTGTGCAGAAGGAGACCAAGGAGGGAGCCAACCTGGTCTCTATAAGGAGGGAGTTCTAAAGTCTTGGAGCAACCACCAATAAGGCCCTACCCCTTGCTCCCATTAAACAATCCTCAGCAGGTGGCCAGAGAGAGAGAGAGAAGGGTCTCTTCACAAGATCTTAAAACTCTGATGAGCTTATGAAAACAGATACAGTCATTCAAGTACCTGGACCCAAGCATGTATAGGATGTGTGAATACTGGGTGAGAACTGCGCAGGAATATTTTCTCTGCAGCAGAGAGAAAATTGTGATAATTACTTATCCTTCCTTCTGAGAATGAAACAGTTAAATATTAACATCCCTACCTTACTCAGTACAGGGAGGAAGAGGGGAAGAAGAAAAATGGAAGTGTGTGGAGGGGGAGAAAATACCCGCACATAGCCAACCCATTGTTGGTTCCATCTCTGCTCACTGCTAAGAAGAGCCCTTGACAGATTATCCTTGATAGAACATGGCTTTCTCCAGAAAAAAAAAGGAGTTCCTGCTATTGGTGTTGTACAGATGAAAAGAAAACACCTTATTTTTTAATTTTAAAAATTAAAAAATATTAATATTAAATATTAATATTAATATTATTTTTTATGTTTATTTCTTATTTTATTAATCTTATCCTGACATCTAAGCGTCTAAGCCAAGGTACAAATCCTGTGACAGTCCTGATGTTGTTCACTGCAAGTCCCACCAGCCCTAGCCACCATAGCTAGTGGTGAAGAATGCTGGGAGTTACAGTCCAGCAATATCTGAAGTGCCTGACTGTTTACCACTCCTGATCTAAACACTGATTGAAACAATGACAAATTACTGAAAAACTCTTGCCCAACTTCCATTCATTTCAAGACAGCTGGTGCAGAAGAGATTCCCAAGAGAAGTCTAACCTTGGTTTTTAGTTATGGTTCAGTTTTTAAAGATTTAAAACATCCACCAGCTGGAAGTTAAAAAACTGTACATACTGAAGCCGTGGGTAACCTCTGAGTACAGCTGACTGGCAGGCGTAACTTCCAGTCTGTTTCACCATCCAGCTGATCCGTACGGAGAAAGCAGGAACCTGTGAATTTTTAATCTGTGTTATTTAGGTTTTACGCTGTGGTTTTTCATGCAGCATCTTAAAAATTACTTCCATACAATAAACGTGACAGAACTGATTAGCTTATAGGATCTGTCTGCATCCTCTCCCAACCCAGTCCCTTCCAGATGTTCTATACTACAGCTTCCATCAATCCTAATTGCTGACCCTGCTGGTTGGGATTTATGAGAACTGTAGTACAAAATATCTGGGAGGCACCATGTTGGGGAAATCTGGTCCACAGGAATACAACAGGAGGAAGCATAGCTCAAGGATCTTGACTAGCAACAAGTTTCAGTTGCAATCCCTGGCATCTGCAGCTGTAAGGACGATCAAGCAGCAAGTGACAAGAGAGACTGAAACAGCTCCTGCCAGTGTAGACAGTACCACACTTGATGGACCAACAACTAGATCTAGTGTAAAGCAGCTCTACGTATTACTGCTGTTCTGAAAAGTCTGACCTCATGCGAGGTAACTTACTGGGTTCCTGCTGCTGGTCTGGGGGAACAGATTGGCTATTAATAAAGAAAATTTTATCTAATCTTTATATCCAACCTTATCTATATCTATATTTACATCTATCTACCATTTATATCTGTCAGAACCAATACGGCATTGTGGTTTGAGCGTTGAACTAGGACACTGAGAGACAGGGTTGAAATCTCTGTGGAGCCACAGAAACTCACTGAGTGACCTTGGGCAGCTCATATGCACTTTTGAGGAAGGCAAGGCTAACCACCTCTCAACAAATCTTGTCAAGAAAACCACATGATAGGTCCATCTTAGGGGCAACATAAGCCGGAAATGATTTGAAGGCACACAGTAACATATATCTATTTATACACTACCTCTTTCCCAAAACCAGGACTAATAAAATATACTCTGTCTTTCCTCCCTCTCTATCCCTAACCCTCTTTCTATACAAATATTATTCAAATATTATTTGTTATTGTGTGCCTTCAAGTTATTTGCAACTCATGGCAACCCCCGAGTTGCAAATAACTTGAATCATGGGGTTTTCTTGGCAAGATTCCTCTGAGGCTGAGAGTGTGTGATTTGCCCAAGGTCACCTGGTTAGTTTCCATGGCTGAGCAGGGATTTGAAACCTGGTCTTCAGAGTCATCCAACATTTAAACCACTATACCATGCTGGCTTGCAAAATGGTACTGTTTCTATTAAAAACTAACTTAACAACATCATGTTAGAAGGAAATCTCCAGGTATGGCATGAATGATAGTCTCAGTGAGCCAACTGAAGAAACTGTATTTACCCAGTGCACTTACAAATCCAGTGCTTAGAGAAGTTACTTTTTGGACTATAGCTCCAACAATCTTCATTTACCATAGCTAATAGCCATGCCATATGGGTTTTGGGAACTTCAGCCCAAAAAGATAACTTTCCCAAGCTCTGTTAAAACATTAAGGCCACATATCATGCTGCATTTTTCTACCTCCATTTATAAAAAATACAACCCACACAGGAAAAAATAAGGCAGAAATAGCTAACACCCATAAATTTTTATGTAATATCAGAGACCCAAATTTTTGGAAAACAGGATTTCCTCTCACATTTCTGGCCATTTTCTAACTTTATTCATATATAAAGTCCTGACCAGGATAAAGAAACACCAGATCTCAACGTTTAGGTCTCAGACTCACATAGCAAATGCAAATACCCTTTCAGTGTCTTGGATCAATTTATATTCAGGAAATGGTACAAAACTGTCATGAGAAAGAGTGCTATGTGTATTCTGCAATGATGCCACACAAGCCTGACATTTGGTATGAGAAGCTTGTTTAAAGCAAACAAGAACAACACAGAACCTGTTGTAAGAACTACCATGTTTTCCAGAAGCAGAGAAAATTATGTAGAAGAAGCAGAAGTGTAGATGCTCACTTGATTTGCATTATCTACACACAGTGAAGAATTGGCACAACAGCCTAGAAAGGGATTATCTGATGGCATCAACTAGGAGTGAGGAACATGTCGTCCTTTCAGGTACTTCTGCACTACAACTCCCATCAGTCTTAGTCAGCATAAACAATGTTCAGGGATGATGGGAACTGAAGAACAACCACATCTTGAGCCACATATTTTCCATGCTGTAATTAACCTTAGAAGGGAAAGATACAGTTTATATCTGTTACTCTTTGGAGCAGGGCTGACCCAAGATATTTTTTGTGTGAGGCAAAGAATAAGATGGCACCCTGTCCACACTCCACAGAAAGGGACAAAAAGCTGAATCTTCAGCATTGGTGATGGGACAGCATCCTTCACCACAAGTAAGGCTTGTTTAGGGGTCTATAGATAGATCTGACTTGCAAGAAAGAAGAACAGATGAAGAACTCATGAGGAACAGCCAGGAGGTCACCACTGCTGTCCCCATTGTTTGCATCCTAAGGCAACTGACTTGCTCTAGCTTATTCAGAAAGTTGGCTCTGGTTAGATAAATCCATTAGTTAGTTCCTACCAGCTACAGAACAGCAAGAGAAGCAAAGTAACTGTGCATTCATTCAAACCCATATTCCCAAAAGAGTGCAGCAAGCAGAGGCTTTACTGTTCACTCTTATCATTCATTCATGTGTGTGTATTTTTCGGTGTTTTAAATGTCACAACCCAATAACTTCAGTGTTGAGGACAGATCCATGCCTGCCTCCTTGGTGTACTTTTGATCTGGGTCATTGTTTTTATATGACCCACAAACAATTTGACTATGGCCACCAGGTCAGTAATATGACTGCACTTGAGTAAACAGTGCCACTGGCAGCTGTTCACTTGATAAATATTATCACACACAGGCAGGGTCCCACAGAATTTAAACCATGTCATTTGCAAACCATGTTTTCCTTTCCTTAAAGTTCTGTTTGAACTAAGTCAATAAATACACAGAGAACCTCAGAATCACTAATTCCATACATGTAAACTTTTTATAAGGTAGACTTGTCATGCTTTCCAAATAACTAACGATGTATGTTAGACGTCAAGCTCAGCAAAGCCAAAGTGAATGACAGTAGTCAGCATTAATCTCCCTTTTCCTCACATTGGTTGACCTTACACAACAGGACACCCTCCAGGACAAACAATTTTGATGTTTTAAATGAGCAGGAACTATAAAACAAGAAAGATACCTGAACTATCAAAAAAGGGCTTGTTTGACTCAGGGAGACATGTTGAGTCTAAAATTATATATACTCAGGTTACATTTTCAAAATGATTATTTTGTCCCAAATAACTGGCAAAAGGTTAGTGGCTATTTTCACAATTGGTTCCAGATGTTTACCATTCTTCTCTGATGTCCTTAGGAAGATCATGTCAGCAGGGACGCGTTGATTCTGTGTTACAATAAAAGAAAGTTACCAAATATTCAGTACAAAATTTAAGTAAAAGACAAGCTCTAAAACTAAATGGGTTTTAAAAAAAGAATATTCTTTCAAATAGAAAATTGTTGTTGTTTTGTAGATTATCACTTTGATCCAGCTAAAATTAGGGTCAAGCTATGCATCATCCCAGATCATGACTTCAAATTACAATAGATATGTTTCCTATTAAAAACAATATAGGAGAGACATATTAGATCTCATATGTAGGTGTTAAAACATGAATAGACCCAGGCCAGACAGAACCATATGTCAAGTTTAAGAGGACCCATAGTATCGCACATAAAACAGGGGTTTTTTTCCTGCCTCTGTATGTATGTGTATCCATGGACGGCATGTTCTGAAGCTGTCACGATATGCCAGGGACAGCAGCAATTAGTGATCTATAGTCCTACCTTCCCTACTGCTTTTAAAATGTCCTGATTTCCTTCTCCTCCTCTCCCCTCCCCTCTTTGTCCTCTGCAAACTTCAATGGCTGAAAACTGAGTTCAAAATTCAAATACAGTTTTCAGTTAGTTAACTCAGCAGCCGGGAGAGGAGGGGAGGGGATGGAATTTTGCCCTTCTCAGTAGTCTCAGACAAAAGCTAACTGATGTCCCCTCTCCTAGCTTGTGTTGTCTTCTTCACTTTTGCTATCTTGACCACACTCTGATCTTGATTGGCCATATGCATCCCAGTTTGCATCTGTGAAATGTTGGAGGGTATGGGATGGTTGTTAAATAGACAGTATTTTGAAGCTACTCCTAACCTAAGGAACTAAACCTCAGGTGGGTCCAGAGGCCAATTTTTGGCACCTGGAGCTGCTCCTATTGCCAGAAAAGCTAAAAAATAGTTATAGGGAAACAATACAAGGTACTTGATCATGGAAACTCACTAGGTGACCTTGGGCATGTCACACACTCCCAGCCCCAGAAAACTCTTTGATAGGTTTGCCTTAGGGTCGCCATAGGTCAGAAACAACTTGAAAGCACACAATAGAAACAACAACAACAAAGCTAAACTTGGGCTTAGCTTGAGTGAAGCACTTAGACTTAGCTTGTGCATAAATCTGGCACTGAATAGAAATCAAATGGGGAGGGGACATCGGCAAGCATATATGCTCTGACGTTCTGTATCACAGCATAACCAACTTCTGTTAAGTTCTTCATGTATTTAATGCAACAATCTGAAGTGCATTTTGTAAGACCTCAGAGGGACTCCTTCTGGCTTCAAAACCCTTTTCAAAACCCTTGGCAACAGTTGGTTCATAATTCTGGTATTATAAAGGCATTTGGGAAATGTATAAAATCTTGGCAGATCCACTCATACCTTTTCCACAATGATAAGGTCACCCACTTGAATATTGGAACTTTTCACCTTTACTGTCCCTGTCAAGGGAAAAAAAATCATATGCATTAATACCATAGTCATTCTTCTCCTGCACAGCTTCCCTTGGAAACACTGTTCAGAATTATGTGGAGTTAATATCCTGACTTAGGCTGAAACAATAAATCGGTTCAACTGGAAAAACATTAAGAAGAATATACAAGAACATAAAATAACTCTTTTGACTGAAAGAAACATAGTCAAATTAATGTGGATATAGGTTATTTTTAAAACTATATATTGTAACATAAGGACACAGAAAAAGTAGAGAAGACATTTTCCCTTCTCTTTCACACAAGGGGGATGGTATTTAACCAAGGAAGGCAAAATGTGGGCCCTGGACTGCATGAATCTCCCTGCCCAAGCCACTACAGCCTGCAAGCCACTGAAACCAGAGATCTCTAATGCCCCCATCCAGCAGGAAAAAAAAAAAGATTAAAAACATTTTAATTTTTTTTATGTTCCATGAGCATCAGTTTTGTGCTAAAATGGGATACAGGGACCAACTCCTTCAGCTCACTCCCCAGAAAAGGTGGTGGCGGAGGTGGAGCTGGAGGAGGAGAATGAAGAAGAGGAGGAAAACAAACAGGATGAATAAGACAAAGATTAAGACCATGATCATAACCACCACCAAAGTGGACCTATGGGTACCTCACTTGATTTTTTTTTTAAATCAAGCATTTTTCATCCAAGTGTGGCCCATAAGAGGAGTTGGAGACCAAAAAGTGGCTCTGGACTGTTGAGAGTTGTCTATCCCTGCTTTCACCAATGTCTACAATGTCCCTACGTGTTCCCTCAGAACAAATAAAGGATTCTTTTTGTTTCAAAATTATTAGTTGTTTGTACTTGTATGCAAATCTCACTAGTAAATTGAACCAATCAAAAACTAAGAATCAAAAGAAAGCCTTTCTGGATTGGATGCTCTACTTTGAGACCTTCCTTTGGGGCATTTGGTTAGTCGCTCTGGGAAATGTAATGCAGAAATAAGCCAGGCGTTTGGTTTGACCCTGAAGCACTCTCCATATATTCCAAGGCACCAGTACCTATATTGGCACCCTGCAGATGTCTTGGAATATATTCCACAACCCACTCCCAGCTAGCATAACCAAAAACCTGCTTACTGGGGACAAAGAGTGTTGGAAGATGCTAGGTCAAGGAAGACTGTCCTAAAGGACAGAGCAGATAACAACTTTAGGCCATGGGGATAATGATGTCAATTTTAATATGCTTTCTGCATACAACAGGCTTTTGTGTCCCTTCTTCAAAAGGAATAATAGAAATTCTAAGATCCCAGATGGCTTCCTGTTCTTGTAACAAATGCTGCATTTTATCAAAGCACTTCATCACTCCTGTCAACAGATGTTGCAGATTTCTTCTGATGGTGTAATTATTGCTACAAATGATACATTTTCATTACACAGGGGAAAAAAATACAACAGCACCAGTTCATTCATACAAGGCAGAAACAAGTGTTTCTGCACGTGCATGAGGCTGTTACACACACACAAACAAACAAACACAGAGCAGTGGCTTCCTAGTGTTGCACCAAACCCTGAATTTCGGAAGCAGCTACTTTGCATCTCCAGATACTTGGGTTTTGGACAGCTTTTGAAAGCCCATTTGTACTGTGCAACACAGCTCTTTGGATTGTGACCCATAAATCCAATTTTCCTAGGTGTATTAAACTGAAGTTAAGCATATCACCCAAGGACTCCACAATCAGGAGTACTACAAATCCAACATAGGTACCTCACAACCAAAGCAAGACTCCACTATCAAATGGAGAAAAATACCCCAAAGAGTGGTCAAATGACAACCCACCTTTTAATCAACAACAAGCTGGTGGGGGGAAGGGGAAGAGAAGGACCAGGAAACCTCAAATAAACTTTCAAATCTTATTGTTACTCCTAACTTTAACACATAATGGCCTTTTTGAATTCTACTGGTTAGGCCCAAGTAAAGTAAACCCTCAATACTATTTACCTATATGTTCACTCACCAGGCAACAACTGATTCAATGGTTCTATGCTATTTGGGCCTATCCAATAAATTTCAAGAAATCCAGTATTTTGAAGATAAACCCAAACCCTAGATTTACAAAACGTTAAGTAATAAAACAACCTCTTCAGAACCACATGGGTATGCAGTCAATGGTGTTTTAAGACACCTTAAATCCACCAGTGGCCCAGTCCTCAAGCATGGGGTTGCCTGGTCTTGTCCTTCCAGAGCAAGGTGCCGTCTGTTACCTTGAGCCATGGGTCACCAGCACCCCAAAACTAGATTTTCCATACATTAAATAATACAAGTACCTCTTTCACAGCTACAGATATACTCAGTTGTTGGGATCTGTTACCCTATGATGCAATCATAAGCTGGAGAAGAAGTGTTACTAACAGTATGCAGGTAGGATACAAAAGATCCCAAGATTTGTTTTATTAAAGCTTTGGTTTTTAAAAAGTGGCCTTACATTCCATAACTGGTGAAACTGAGCACAAAAACACTTTTTTTAAAATATACAGCTGCTCAATGGTAATGATCTGTATCAAAGGAGCAGTTCCTCAGCAGGAGGTCTCTTTGCATTTCATAGGGTTTTTTTGAAATGGAGGTCTTACTCATTCTTCTCAATAATCTTGAAAGGTGGGAGTGGGGGGAACAAGAAAAGAAAAACAATCCTAGAATTTTAAAGCAACAGCCTCAAAAAGGCATCAAAACAGAAATTCACCCTGCAAATTTAACAGCTAAGTTGGGCTAAAAGATGGATGAGGTAGTAGGTTACATCTGATATATACAGCTGATTTTACATCTCTTTCAGGAATTCCTTTTTGGTGCTGTAGGAAGCCAGCACCAAAGGTGAGTCCAAAAGACAGCCAGCTTTGATGCTTTGATGAAGTAGTATTTGCTGTGCCTTTAAAGCCCAGGCAAATGGCTTATCTGAACTATGGTTTGATGAAATGAACCAACTTCCAATCATCATTTGTAAAGTTGGCTTGCTTGGAAAAAAAACATAGTTAAGATTAACTACAATTAGGTTTCTAACATAACAGTCAATCTGCTTAACTTAACACAGAAACAGAAGCTTCTGTTTTCTTCCTTGAAGCCATGCTAGAGAAAAAGAGGAGAGGAGTGTGCCAGTCCAAGGGTCACTGCAGCTCATAATGCTAAACCTTGGTTTATTGTTACATGAAGATTAGGCACTATTTCTTCCAACTTATTTGCTTCCCTGAATATATAGTATGAGAGAATTATTTAAAACAATGTGGTAGGTGCTGTATGTTTCTTTTGTGAGAAAGATTAGCATTCATGTTTACATTTTTGCTACAATCACCCAAGAAATTATCCTGCAAGAGATTCTGAAGCTCCACTTGGAACACAAACAACAGACAGGGCTGTTAAACCACGTGCCTCTCAGCTTGACAACACCATCCCCAGCCAGTCCTTCACTCCCTCCCCACAAGAACTCCTGCTTTCCTAATTGTCAGCAACATTTGATTGAGTTGCAACTCCTGCTGTTCTGGCAGTCTGCTAAGGGATGCAGTGAGCAGATGTGAAAAGCTGGAGCCAAATAGCTGACCTCTTGCTGTGAGTTTGCTGTAGATTTGGGAGTTCACTTCCTTGTCACGCATGTAGCATCGGATCTCTTCCACAGCTTCACGGATGATAGTAACAGTGAGCACAAAACCCTAAAGAGACCAAAAGTGAGAGGGGTCATTGGGATACGGCAGATGAAGTCCAGATTATCCCACTCAGTACATGAAAAGCCACTGGTTACAGGAAATACTTGGTGCTTTGTGGTTGGGTCTACCAGATAAAATGTTAAACTGCTGCCATTTATTAATTTCTGTTTAAAATAAATATTTATATCCCAACTTAGAACACAACATCTCAGGGCACCATAAAGATAAAAAGTCAATTTAAAATAACTAAGAAGAGTTTGAATTTTATAGCAGTAATGAATAATTCATACAACCTAAAAGCATATTAAACAATTAATCTTGTTGAAAACCATACAGATTTGGGCAAAATTGTTAGACCACAGAGATTTTAATAAAAAGCTGTGTTTTAACTTTATGATGGAATAAACCCAGTATCAACCTGCACTGAGGGACAGAACAGCATTCCACAACCCAGATAGATGCCAGAGAAGAGAAGACTCTTTCTCATTTCCTCACACTGCATAGCTCCTACCAGGGGGACACAGAAAAATAATGCACTTATCATTAAAACTGTCACACCCTCCACAGAATAGAACTTTGGAACTGATTATAATAATCAACAATGAGCATTAAAAGGAGAATTTCAAGCATTCAGAGAGCTCATGCATGCTGCAACTCTGTGGGGTATAGAAAAAGTTTAGGTTTCAAGCTTTCATTCATTAAAAAAGGAAAGTTTTTAGCTTTCATGAATGTAAAGAAATGTGTTTGTCAATTAAATGGCATACATGGTGTTCTTCACTTTTCTCTTTACAACAACCCTTGTGAGATAGTTTAGACTGAATGGGTGATGGTTCTAAGAATATATACCTGATCGGCATTTTGAAACCCAATGCCTCTGTTCAAAGTTCAATGCTGCATTCCATGGATCAGAAACCTTTTTCAGCTGGCATACTGTATGTGGTATGCCAATGGTGAGAAAGTCAAAAATAAAGAAAGGGTGGGGCCTTTGTACATCCCAACACATACCAACTCAAACCCATCTGTTTTACTATGCTCCTTTACTTCAATAAGCACAGGCAGCCTGGGGCTTTCCATATGTTTTGAACTATTGCAGAGACAGCTCATGGATGAAGCAGGAACAATTCACAAGCCACTCAAGGACTATAGATCCCACTGAGTCTAAGGGGATATGATCAATGACTGGGGAATACGGAAGCAGTAGTCCAAAACACTGGAAGGTGCTAGAAAGCTTACCAGTGATTTACCGTATTAATAATTACGACCATTCCAATTCTCTTTCTGATGGGGGCAAGACATTTCTATTGTGTGATTTCTTTTATTTTAGCAATTTACTTCAGCTTACTGAAGCACATTAAAAACCACTTTTCTGTATTCTATTTTTTAAGATGTGTCCATACTTTTAGTTCAAATAGCATCAATTCCTTTAACTTTAAATTTAAAATAAAGCCAGCTATGATGCACCACACTCAAATGCCCAAAATCTGTGTTGTGATACTGCCTACTTTATTTTGCTTCAGGCCCATTCTTATTATGGACAAAGTTTCATAAAAGATGGCACATTTTCAAGTTTTCCCCTGTTAGCATTGATAGTCATGGGTAGCCTAAATACCCTACAGGAACCAAGATAATCTGATCTTGGAAGCGAAGCAGCATCAGCCCTGGTTAGCACTTGATGGGTGACCACAATGAATACCTGGTGTGATAGGCTGAATTTCACAGGAAGGAATTTGCAAAACCACATCTGAGTATTCCTTACCTAAGAAAACTCTATAAAATTCATGGGGTCACTATGAGCCAACAGATAACTTGAAGTCACATTCACACACACACACTAATAGTCACGCCATTCTCATATAGTGGTTACACATTATCAAAATCTTGTTGCTTTATTAGTATTGTGGGCACAGCTTTCAACATTTGGTTACTTTCTAGCTGCTTTTAGTTGATTTAATCCTTTCAGAAAACAAGCACAGTTGATTTGTGAAACTTTTCACAAAAAATCAAGGTCATGAAGATATAGATATGGATAACTTAAGGCACCATGCATGTAACCAAGTATAATCTCATGTCTACTCAAAAATAAGTTTGGTTGAATTCAGTGGGGTTTATTTGCACACGAGTGGGCTTAGGACTGTAGCCCTACTCAAGCTGTATTTTTATGTCATTTTAAAAAATAATAAACAATTGCCACCAAGGAAAATTCTCAGTACAGATACAAGTTATTGTTTCTTAATTCTGATTCTTCCTACATGTAGCACAAAGGGTAAACAGTTACCCTCTTAAATTCAATTAAGCACTCAGAAGGAAATCAGTCTGTCATACTAATTTCAAGGCATCTCCCACCCCCTTGAGTATTGTGTATGAACATTAATTCCACATTACTACATGCCCTCAAGGCTTGGAATAGCTTTACAAAGAGATGCAAATACTTTAGAGGGATAAGTTCCAACTACACAAGTTTGGAAGTCATTAATATACATTATGAAGCAAGTCCAGAAGGATGTGGGGCCATTATTCTCATTTGGGGACCCCAATAAATGGCTGGTTAAATGAAAAGCACCTTTCACCTTGCTCAGATGCAAATCTCCTCTGGCGTTTTCAGTGTTACAGTTTTACACATCCCTTTGTTATGTACCTTCAGCTGAACTCTGACTTATGCTGATCCGATCAGGGGGTTTTCTTGGCAAGATTTAGTCTGAAGACATTTGCTATTACCTTTTTCTTAGACTTCCCCAAGGTCACCAAGAGAGAGTCTAGCTCTCACACCACTATAGCAAATTGACTCTATATACATCTCCACCTTGACGCAAACCCCAAAGAACTCAACAAAATCCAAAATCCACAAAATAGTGTCCCTAATCCTGACACAGCCAAGAGCAGAAAGGGTTTTTGCCAGCATTGAGATCCCTCCAGATCATTTTAGCATCTGACAAGAGAAGTAACATCTGTGACAAAATGTAGATCTTGACAGAAAGTAAGCCAGTGAACCTTTGAAAGCTTGAATTTTGTGCATTTTGGTTGGCCAATAAAAGTAGTGCTGTTTTGTATAGTTTGGATTTTATTGTATTTTGCTGCATGGCCAACATGGCTACCCCGAATATGTTTCCCAAAGAATTCAGTGGAATTTACTTCTGAATAATGTGTAGAAGACTGTACAGTTAAGATTGCCTATGTGATGGCATTTTCAATTGCTGCTTAAAATACTGTTTTTATTTACTATTTTTATTTACTACTTTTATTTATTGTTATTCTGAAAGAGTATTCCTGTATTCATGCAATCACAAATAGAAATCCTGATGCATTTGAGTAGCATTTCAATAGCATCATTTCAAAAACATTCCCTAGTATTCCGCTTCACTGACCTATCTCAACTCAAGTTGTCATTCTACGTCAAAATGGTTGTATTTGCAGCCTACAATGAACAAAAGCCTTTTATATAGAACTCTGGCAGCTCACATGCTGAATTCTAATGGTTCACATGATGTGGGCAATCACAATGGTGTTATAGGTTTAGAAAAAGTCCTGCAAAAATTACAAATAGTCTCCATATTCTCTATTTCTCAGTAGTCCAATTTGATCATTCTTAAAAAGTGACTTCTCACATTCTGTATAATCTTTTTCTCCTTCTCAATCACACTGTCATTTTCTGAACGTGTTGTATCTGCAAATGTTGAAACAGACACATTTATCCATCAAAAATCTGATGTCCAAAAATCTGAGAACAACTTTTCACGGCTCCAAACTTATATACATCTTTTAAAGTTTTACACCTCCCTGGCTGCAGGGCATGAAATTATTTAACTGGCCATGATGTGCTTTAATTTAATGTACTGCAATGTAGACAGATAAACTTAGGTTCGTTTCAATGTATATTAATGCATTTAATATTTTTAATACTAATATTTTTAACATGCAATTGTTTTAACTTTATAAGTGGTTTAATTCTGTTTAAAATTTTATATTTATACTTTCACAGATGTTTTAATTTGTTCCATTTTAATCTTGTTGGCCACCTGGAGTCCGACTGTCAAGAGAAAGGTGGGGTATAAACAAACAAATAAACAAACAAACAATTTATTTTTTTCAGATACCTTTTTGCTCTAAACTGGTCAAATTGTTTTCTTTGAACTAAGTTTTTAGGTGACTCAACAAACTGCTTGCTCAATCACATCAACCTATGATTGGAAATGCCCCCACCCAATTGTTTGGGAAAGTGTTTCAACAAGAAATCTTGATTACTTCCCTCCTCATAGAAAATCCAAAATAATGTTTACCATTTCAAAATTAATTTTTAACTTTCAGTGGCAACTGGACAAAAAAATGATATTCAGAGCAGTGCATTCCTGATAACAGTTGATATTTGGTCCAGCCAAGACATCTTTAATGATGCCCAGTTTATTAAATCTTTTTAACACTTCCTATTAATGTATTATGGTTGTATTTCCTCAGACCCTCTAGATGAAAAGTTATCCTTATTTTCAATTCATTGGGATGTTTCTCTGACAAATTGCACATAGCCTTGAGATTTCACTTTTATCAAAATTCAAATCCCATCCATTCTGACTGCCTAAAATGAATCTTATAATCTGAAATCTGGCGAAATGGCAGTAATGTGCAGCCATAAGCAGGACTAAATGTCAGTTTAGCGCTGTACAAAATGGCACCACACAATTCAAGTTTCTCAGAATCTTTGTTTACATTAAAAAGAACAATATTACAGTCTTCATGGCTGGGAAAGTATGCTTCAAAGTGTGTGACCACAGTCTACTGAAATCTCAAAAACCACACTGAGTAAGTTAGCCTTCAATGGTCAGAGGACAGTAAGGCCATTGTATTCTATATAAAACATTCGGGGTAGCCATGTTGGCTATGCAGCAATGAGTTTTGTACTTTGGAGTTGGCTCCAAAATGGTAATGCTGCTTGTGGATCCTACATAGTTTTGTATCCTATATAGTTACCTTCACCTTGATAACTAGCAAACCTAGAGTTGTATAAAGAAGTAAAAACTGGATTGAATGAGAAATTATATACTAATCTGCTCTGCACCATATATATGTCATAGGAGTCAGATCTGTCAAAAGGGCTACTTGAAAATTGGAATTCTGTAGTATAGCAAGTCTTGGGAGTAAGCGAATGGTAGAACATGAGAACAAGCTATATAAGGTAGAAGTGTCTGGCTAAAGTAGGAACAGCTTTATACAATGCAGCTGAAGGTACCTAACACAAGGTACACTATTGCTCCATTTGCTACAATCTCAAGAATCCTGATTTCATTCACAAGCTAGGTTCTAATTTTCTTTCAGTTACGGTTCCTGAGATTACAGTAATCCCTCCACATTCACACAGGAACCCCATGAAACTGAAAAAATTGTGAATAGGTCCTCCCAAACCATATTTAACATGCAAAAAAGCATGATCACCATATTCAATGCACTGTGAATTCTTTTGAGGCATCAGGGTTCCTTCACAGGGCAGAAGTGGGTGGCTGGTGGGACTTACTGCCACTTCCACTGCTGTCCCACACCATTTTTAATAGGGATTTACAAGTCTCATCGCAGTTTCTCAGTCTCAGGAGGCTGGCAGTCCCTATTAAAAATGGCACAAGGTGGAAGCAGAGCTGACAGCAAATAATCTGTGAATAATCAAATCTGCAAAAGTGAAACCTGCAAATGAGGAGGGCTGACTGTAATTGCAAAACAAAACAAAACAACAATACTCACTAAAGGAGAGGTGGGAAACTGTAGAGGGGGCATGGGACATTTGCTCCTTGTGCCTATCTGGCAGCTGCACTGCACTGATAATCAAATTTAGAGCTTCCCTTTCAGTCACCTTCAGCCACTGTAACCATAGGTGTGGATGATAGAAATTATAGTCCAATGCATCTGAATAGTTGTTCCAGATGATTTAAGCTATATCTTATGATTAAGTTTATATCTTCTCAAACTTGAGATCCACTTCCAAAGGATCTCAGATTTGAGAAGACTATTTCACAAAGACCTGAACCCAAGTTTTCTGCACATAAAATTTCTATCTGTTGCCATGCACCATAGAATACATTGTTAATTGTCCTCAAAAGAGTAACTGCTACAATGATCTCAGGATAGCTTGCTTTTCTGAAGTTAACCTAAAGGAATCTCTCTTCGCTATACCCTTAGAATGGCTGAGTTACGGGATAAATTACACTTTGGATCAAGTATCTCCTCATGCCTTCCCCTTACCCTCCACACTGCTCAGAGTTTTGTTTCTGAAGAATGGCAAACATTTATTAAATCAGTTTTAAAAGTCAGACGGAACATCTACAATTCCCAAACACATAAAGAGCTGGCTTCATAAAAGTAAGCTAACAAAAACCATTTTAAGTTATAGCATTACAAGGATCGTCAGGATAACGTTAACAAAGGACATCTTGTATTTAAACAGTGAAACTTTTCTTGAATAAATAAACCTGATATTACGTACCAGTGGAACCCAATATGTGTAAAGTGCACCAAGCCTCATTTCAGGAACAAATTGAGAACAGGCCAGAAATAAGAAGTAGAGGTTGAAGAAATACTTGAATTGATTGAACAGTACCTAAGGAAAAAGGGAGGCAGAGTGAGTGACGGGAGACACATTTGTAAGAGCTCATCTAGCTTAACACGACTGACTGCAGAAAAAATTTAAGCCTTCCACAAAAAATAAAAGGATTTCTTAGAAAGTCATAATGAAGACACCTTTTAAAGAAGATGAATACATCTACTTAAGTTGTGTTGCAGCTAAATAGTAAAATATTCTTCAGCTACAGAAATGGAAAATGTTCTTGAGAAAGTGCCCAGTCAGTAGAAGACATAGATAGATAGATAGATAGATAGATAGATAGATAGATAGATGGATGGATGGATGGATGGATGGATGGATGGATGGATGGATGGATGGATAGATAGAGACAGACAGACAGACAGACAGACAGACAGACAGATTTAATTTATACCCTGCCTTTCTCCCAAGATGGGATCCAAAGACATTTGTATTAGAACTGAGAAAATTAGAGCTGAGAAAAGTTAATTTTTTGGATTATACCCTGCAGAATCCAGTTCATTTTATATGCTATGGCCAGCCAGGTTAATATATAAAAAAAATTAAAATACTTTCAGCACTCAAGATGCTAAATATTAGCATGCCATCCAACTTTCCAAGTTGTGCAGGGACAACCCAGTTAATCTTTTGCCATCCTATTTTCTCACTTGCTTTTAAAATGTCCAAATTCCTTTCTCTCCTTCTCATTTTCCTGGTGATTCTCAGCTTACTTCAACTGCAGCAAGCTGAACTCAAAGTGTACACATAGTTTGCACTCAATTAACTCAGCAAGAGAGAGAGGAGAGGAATCTTGCCCTTCCCATTAGGTTCAAACAAAAGTGTAAGTGTAACATTCAGTATAGAAATTGCAGGGTTTCTTTGCGTAAAATAATCCTTATTGGTATTCTTCCTCATTAATAAAGTTTGCCCTCTTGATGCCTTGCCATACCCTTTTTGCCATCCACTGATGCTGTTTGGCCAGATATGACCTAGCTTTCATTTGTGAAATGTCAGACGGTATTAATAGAGGAAAAGGAAGAAAACTCTTTTTTAAAAAGTATATACCTACCCCTGGTAAAAAAGTAAAGAAGTTGTATTTCTGGTTGTTGATGACATTGCGTGGGTACCTCTGGTCTCTTTTTTCTGGATGGCCAAGCCAAACTGTTCGAGGCCTTGGATCTCTTCTTCCACAACATCTTAGGCACTCGCAACATCTGTTGAAAGACAGCAGTTTAAAAATGTTGCTAGTTTGAGAAAAATTAACATAAAAGATCTCTCCGGTACAGCCTCAAATAACTTCAGAATTTGTTTGGAAACATGTAGAAGAGATATAAACACTGCTTACAATAGTAACAGCTATTCAAAATCCCTGCTTCAAAATCCCTGTCCATTAAATATTATGGATAACAGCCATGTGAGACCTATGCTACTGATCCTTGTCTAACTTAAAGCCGTTGAAATCACCACATCTTGTGACAGCAGACCTCATAAATTTACCATAGACTATGTGAAAGAAGATTTTCTTTCTTCTCTGTTCAGAATCAAATGCCTAGACCTTTATTTGGTGGCCCCAGGCTCTGAATTGGTTAGGAACAATATGTGGGTAGAGGCACTAGCCCAATACTGGTATTAGATGACAGAACACCATGCACTTACACACACATCTTAAATTAACACACAGAAGCAATTTTAGGACAAAACAACAGCACTTCAGGACTTCACACATTGCATCAGGAGAATGGGACAGAAAGGCAACACTGATATACACCTCATAGAAAGTGTGCATCTGTGGGAGCCCTCTCTGGGATATTTCACTGGGGATATTCTGAGGCTCAAAGCCTAGAAATTCCTTCTTAAAATAGCAACAGCAATAAATTCTAATTTCAGTTTTCCCTCTGAGGCAAAACACAGGCATGTACAGACTGGTATTCAGAAACACATGCAGTTATAGGCTGGTATTTAACACAAGGAGTCTGATACTACCGCAGCTGAAATACACTTGAAAATATCAGTAATGTATTTTAAGTTTTTTTACTCCAAATCTCAAGTCAAGTCTCAAGTCTCTATCTTCAAGTCTCAAGTTGAGCCTCAAGACTTAGCAGGATACTCTCAAGTCTCAAGTATGGGAGCCAACTTTATACCTCAACTTGTATTCCAGAATTTCTGGACAGAGTCAAATAAAATCAGTTTTAACAACTTAAGTAGACTTGGCCCTCCACATTTGCAATTTTGCCATCTGCAGTTTCAGAAATGGGGAATAAGATCCTTCTTATCCCCCTTCTTGAAGCTGGAGGCTTTTGTGTCAATGGGCATAAAAGAGTCTGCAGCTTTGGAAGTGAGGAATAGGATCCTTCCTACTTCCCATTTCTGAAGCTGGAGACTTTTTCAAAAGTGGGGAATAGGATCCATCTTACCCCCCTCCCATTACTGAAGCTTCAAAGGCTTTAGAAGGAAGGATCCTTCCTTTTCAAGCCCATTGCCTAACACATTTGCTGCTCCCCTCTGAGAAACACAGCCTGCTCTCTGGGGGCGAGTCTTGCCTTCTGGACTCCTAGGAAAAGTTTTAGAAGGCTCCTCTGATATGCAGTGGGGACAGGATGCTGAGCAGACCTCAACCCTGCCTTAAGCCCATTGCCTAACCTGTTTGCTATTCTCCTCTAAGAAATATGTCCACACTTTGGGCTTGAGACAGATCATCATGTGACCAGTAGATAAAAAGGGATGGAAGCATTGTTCAAAGTTTTAAGGTTTCTGGGTTAATGTGTTATGTTACTGAATTAAGGGCAGCAAGTCAGTCACTAAAAATATACCAGTCACAAGTCCAGTCACATCAGTGCATCATTTATTGCTGAGTCAAGCCCAAGCTGAGTCATTGAGGTGACTTAAATCCAACTTGAGTTCGAGTCAATTGACTTGAGTCTACATCACTGGAAAATACCTCCTCAAAACGCATATGCAGGCTAAATAAAAATAACTTTCTACCCTTTCCCTTCCTCACAGATTCCAGAAAGAGAATCCCCACTAGCATACAACCCAGAATTCACCTGATGATGACTCCTATTCTTATTGTCAAATTAGAATTCCCTGTAAATCAATCAGAAGAAGTCAATGGGTGTCCAATTGTTCCTTGAATAGGGGCTGATTAAGTGTGAGCTTGAGATGGTATCGTAGCTGAAGCTCCTTTTCTGTACGCGTTGATAATTTGACATTCTTTTCCTAAAGTCTAAATCAATTTGTGTAAATGCCCCAGTGAAACTGGCAATACACATTTTGGAGTAAAAATGCTTACAAGAACACTTCATGTTCCTTTATGAGAGGAGTGGGTAAGTACAGCTCACCAGATATTTTCCTAAGCCCTCTGGGTCCCAAAGCAACCATGAACAAAAAAGTTTCTGAATTTTTTTTAAATGACCTCTACCCACTAGGAGGATCACTTTTTCAAAACAGGAGGTCAGCCTAGAAGGCGAGGTGGGGTGGACTGTTTGGGGCCAATTTTTTTTTAAATGAAATAAATAAGTAATCTTTGTTAATCTTTGTCTAAGAGGTATCAATTTTTCATCTGTGATGCTTTTAACTGCAAATATGAGGAGATGGTTAACTGCAGACAATAACTTTAATTGCAGATATTAGTAGGTGAAGTGCATCTTCCTATCGTAAAAATCTCTCTTCCACTGGTAATTTGCAAATAAGGGCTGGGCAAAGTGCAGCCTTCCAGATGTTGTTGGACTACAACTCCCATCTGCCTTAAAAAGCATAGCTAACAGTAAGGAATGAAGGCAGTTGTAGTCCAACAACAACTGGAAAGTACACTTTACCCATCTCAAGCTGAAGATCAAGGTGCTGGTAAAAGTACAAAATCTGATGAGATTATTCCATCCCCCTCGCCCCACATCCTCTGGCAACCCTAGTTTCCATTTGTGTGCTATAACTAGTGATCTTTGCACACTGGTGTTAACTTCTTGACTAGTGACTCTGTTATCTGCCATGCCTATCTTCTTGTTGGGTGTCAGAAAGTGAGCTTCAGATACCAGTGCCTTTGTCTGAATTGTGCTGGGCTCTAACTCAGATCCCTTTAAATCCACAGCTCAGAACATTCATAAATTTGTAAGCTTTCTGATAGAGTATATCTTCTTAACAGCCAACCTGGCTCCATTATTAATTTTACCATGTTTTGCTCACACAATCTGCAAAGCTGTGTTGAAATTTAAGGCCTCAAAAAATAAAACCAAATAAAATTAAAAAAACAAACAACCCTGTACTTCATGAATAGGTATTTCTAGCTAATCACAACATATAGGTGGATGACTCCAGCAACTAAAGAGCAATACAGGAAAGAAAATATTTCAGCACACAGACCAAGGTGATCTCTTATAAACATGCTACTTGCAACTTCTCTCTCAGTAAGACTGTCTCTCTTTCTCCCACCCCCAAGGACTGGTACTTGGTCTATGCTGCCACTTAGAGGCATTTCCTCCCATTTTTAACCTTAATATCCTGCCTGAAGAATTCTGTGTCACTCAAAAGTCTGCACAATGCAAATAAACACAGGTTAGTCCTAAGCCTGCAGTCCTATATTTTAGTGTTTTTAATGTATTTATATACTGTTGTAATGCCGCCTTGATCCATTGGGAGAGGCGAGATATAAATAATAATAATAATAATAATAATAATAATAATAATAATAATTATTATTATTATTATTATTATTATTATTATTATACAGACTTGCCTAGGAGTACACTCTACTGAAGATAATGAGGACTATTTCTGAGTAGATATACATATAATTATTATAACTTATTTTTCCATATAAATTTTGTTCATCTAGACCACTAATACAACTACTCATCGTTCAGATACTCTTGGGCTTTACTAAGCTGCTTTTGAGCTCTTTGTAAAAGTGCCCAGGAAGATTTATAGTGAATCAAAGTTGTTATTATTGTAACTTCTGTTTATATTCGCTGCATATTTGACTTCAGTTTTTAATTACAGATCTGTAATCCATCCTTTTAATTCCAAAGGAATTCAAAGAGTATACACAGTTGTACTTTGTCACTGGGCTGTTACTGATAAGGACAATGGAACCCAACTCTACACTGCCTTCAGTCAACAGAACTATGTACACTGCAGTAACTATACTGTTTAATGATTGAAGCAAAACCCCATCTATAATTGGCAGATTTTCCATCAGACAGCACTCTAAGACCCAGAAAGGCACTGATTCAAGCGCCTCCCCTTAATTGTAAAGTCATAATCTCCTATCACTTTGTCACATCAGTCATACCGAAAGTTAAAAGATAAAAATAAAATCAGAGCTAAGAGTTAAAGTCCCATGTACACAGACAGTAAAATCCTACACAAAACACATGCCTTAATAAATGTATACTGGATTGAATGCACAGCTACAATTTTCTATATGCTTATTTGTGAGTAAATAGAACTGGTCTGATGTCAACGTAAACATGCATAGGATCACGCTGAAATGTTAAGTGCTTCTATGGGAAGGCAATTCAGTTTGACTTAAAGGAAGGAGCAAGTAGTAACTGTATGCAGGTTCCAGATGGCATTGTTTTTGTTTTTCTAAACAGCATCCATTTGTATGAGATTTCCAGAGTTTGGAAAAATTACTTCTTTTGGACTACAGCTCCCAGAAATCTCCCAGCCACCATCGCCACTGGCTAACCTGGTTGGGAGATTCTAGAAGTTATACGCCAAAACAAAACAAAATAAAACAACTTCTCAAACCTCAGAAAATTCCTAGAGCACATTCTTAGAGCACATTTACTATTCTAAGCCAAGATCTTATCAAACTTCTAAATAAAGAAAGAACTTACTCCCAAGTTGACACTAGGCTGCTGGATTTAAGTACAATCATGTTTGCAGTAAACTAACTTGTCCTTCTGATTTCAATAGGTTTTGTCTAAGTATGTCTATGTATAGCTTATTTATAGAAGAAATCATTTTGTAAATCTGTAATCCTAAGCGGACATGACTACACAATCCTATACACATCTTTTTAGATGTAATTTCCATTTTCCCCAAGTCCCTACCAAAGAGGTGGATTGTGGCCTCCATTTACTGACACATTCTAAAAGTTTAGACATGCTTACTTTTTTATACTGTAGAACTTCACTGATACAGAAGAGTCCAAAGCCCTAGCCACTAAGCAATGCTGTTTTATCCCCAGGATAATGAGGTATTATTCTGTACTTTTCACAGTATGCCAAATGATACTATTCACAAGTCTCCTCCCTACCATCATCCATAGGGGTTTCATGAAGGTTGCAAGTGGTTGTAAAGAAAGGGGCATAGGCATCCTTCATACCCTCTAACATTTCACAGATGAAAACTGGGATGCATGTGGCCAAGCAGCATCAGAGTGGGGTTAAGATGGCAAAAAATAATTACAGGAATGAGGAAGAATACTTGCAGCTATGAGAGGCTGTGGGAGTTTGCATTTGTCTGAGCATTTGCCTGAACCGGCTGGCCCCTCCCGAAACCGCAAACCCCAGGATTCCATACGATGTTGAAAGTAGAATAATCGTGCTATAAGAGTGTAGTGCGGAAATGGCCTGGGAAAGGCAAGCTCTGTCTCCCATCTTTCCTTCTCTCCCTTCTTCTGAGTTTAATTGAATGCAAGCTACTTTTGCACTTTGAACTGTGTTTGCAACAACTGAAGTAAGCTGAGGATGAAGTGGGAAACTGGGGGAGAGAAAGAAACTGGGACATTTTAAAAGCAGTCAAAAAAGTGGGATGACAAGGGATTAATTGAGACTGTCCCTGTCAAATTGATGGCGAGAAATAAAAATATGAACTTTGTGATGGGAAATCTTTTAAGTTGTAGTTAAAACAGGATGGTTAATGCAGTCAAATACTCTTTGAAAATTTATGCTAAATCCAGCTTGAGAGGGCATTATTGTTTATTCTAATCCTGGGAAGTGTGTCATTCTCTTTGGCACGCAGACAGACATTGACATTGATAAAAGTTACACCTTGAAAGTGGAACAATGGAAGTCTATAGAAGCTATCTGAAAGTAGAATTGCAAGTGTAAGAAATCATCTGTGTCTGGTCATCTTGTAACACTGTAGTTAAGAGAGCCATGCTTACCAGGGTATATAGCTGCCTGTGTACAGCCATTTCTTTGGAGTGGTTTGTCTTGGGTGCATGAGCACAGCTACTCCCTGCCTGTGCAAATGAAATAACGAACCCTTTTATTATGATCCAGGTGTTATTGACTAATTATTAATTGGAAGTTTGTGACTACAAAATCGGAACAGTTAGGATATATGGAACTTCTTCAAGCTACTTCCTCAAGGACGAAGTAGCAGTGGACCTTGTTGCAGCAAAAACAACATTATGCAAATAAACGTTAACAATCTTTAAGATGCCACAATCTGCCTTTTCATACAGGGCACTAACTGTGATGGTTCTATGCAACAGAAACCTACAATTTGCAGTTTGGGGAGGAATATTTAGAATTCTCAGCCAGAAAACTCTAGTGTCAGGTCAAACTATCAGTCTCAGGATTTTACAGGATACAACCATGCCAGTTAAAGTGGAATCATAGCACTATAACTGTACAGTGTGAAAGAGACTAAGGCCGTTATTGTACCACACAACAATAGCACATTGTTCCATTTCAATCCCAGCATTGCCATTTCCGTGATGGTAGCAGGTTCTGAACACTCTCTACCACACCCTTTCAACTTCAGCAGATGAGTAGCATTATTGCCACCAGTGTTCCCAACCCATTACTGTGTCATTTGCAAGTCCTTTTCCCCACCTTTTCCCCGCCACACAGCTCGTGATTTGTCGGAGGTATTTTGTTTTTCTTAAAGCTGTAGTAGCACAGCGATGTTGTAACATTATGATCATAGAATCATAGAAATGTAGAGTTGGAAGAGACCACACAGGCCATCCAGTCCAACCCCCTGCCATGCA
The DNA here is from genome assembly GCA_948474755.1 of Ctenosaura bakeri. Lineage (NCBI taxonomy): Eukaryota > Metazoa > Chordata > Lepidosauria > Squamata > Iguanidae > Ctenosaura > Ctenosaura bakeri. The sequence goes on along the minus strand of CAOLHI010000927.1, from coordinate 14,483 downwards.
GGGACATCCTCAAAGCACTCCTGACAGATGGCCATCAAGCCTCTGCTTAAAAACCTCCAAGGAAGGAAACTCCACTACACTCCGAGGCAGCAGATTCCACTGCCGGACAGCCCTGACTGTCAGGAAGTTCTTCCTGAGGTTCAGGTGGAATCTCCTTTCCTGCAGCTTGAATCCATTGCTCCTTTTCCTGGTCTCTGGAGCAGCAGAAAACAAGCCCCCTCCTTCCTCTACATGGCATCCCTTCAAATATTTAAACATGGCTATCATGTCCCCTCTTAATCTCCTCTTCTGCAGACTAAACATCCCCAGCTCTCTAAGTCTATCCTCATAGGGCATGTCTTCCAGGCCTCTCACCATTTTGGTTGCCCTCCTCTGGACTTGCTCCAGCTTGTCAATATCCTTCTTGAATTGGGGTGCCCAGAACTGGACACAGTATTCAAGATGGGGTCTAACCAAAGCAGAGTAGAGTGGTACCAGTACCTCCCTCAATCTAGACACCATACTCCTATTGATGCAGCCAAGAATTGCATTGGCTTTCTTGGCTGCCGCATCACACTGCTCACTCATGTTCAGCTTGTGGTCTATGAAGACTCCTAGATCCCTTTCACACGTACTGCTATCCAGCCACGTGTCCCCCATCCTATATTTCTGTATTCCATTTTTTCTACCTAAGTGTAGGACCTTACATTTCTCTCTGTTGAATTGCATTTTGTTCGCCCTGGCCCAGCTCTCCAATCTATCCAGGTCATTTTGAATTTTGATCCTGTCCTCTGATACACCAGTATGCTATTGTGTTTTTGTGCTATAATACTAAAAAATGTATTTAAAAATTTAACTCAAAAGAGAAATTTAAAATAAACATGGAGAGGTGACAGATTCTGAAGTTACCATGCCATGGAAGTAGCCAAGAGAGTGCCAATCTGGGAATGCCCACTCCTGGATCCAGTAGGACAAGAAGCACTATCAAATGCTATTGAGGCACTGCACTTGATAGAATTGTGGCAGGAAACGGGTTTTTTCCAGCATTGAAAAAAGGCAGATTTCCAATGGATGGCAAAGTAATAGCAGCTGGTTAGCAACAATGTTGTGTGATTGCACAAGTCCTGGACCAGGAACAATGTGTTGCTCTAGTAGTATGACAATTTTGTGTGGTACGGGCTTAAGATTCTGTTCTGTTCCTCTTTTTCCATAAATCCTATAATCTTAGAATTGGAAAGTGCCTCAAGGGCCACCTAGTCCAACTCCCCTGCCATGAATATACAGCAACAGAATTCCTGAAAGATGTTTAGTTAACCTCTATTTGAAGACCTCCAAAGAAGGAGAATCCACCACTCTTTTATTCCACCATTGAACAAGTCTCACAATAAAGTTCTTCTTCCAAATCTTTAGGTGCAATCTCTTTTGTTAAACTTCTCTTAGGATCCACACCTCTGTTTTGATTGGGTTCCCTAAAACAAGTCAATAAAGTGCTATTTAACAAGTTAAGGAAGATTAAAAGGGAAGAAAAGCTGAGGCATAAGTCATTAAGCTGAGGCACCCAAAGGTTAATGTCACAGGGTTGTTTGCCATATAATAAAGCTAAAGAAGGCCAACTCATACAGTTACTTGCTTGGCCAGTTTACCTTGAGTAATAATTCTTGCCTGTAGGCAAATAACTTGATGTTAAGAAGCAACCTCATTTCTGTTTGAAGAAAAGCTGAGTGGTAGACTCATTCCTGATTTGCACACTGCAAAACAGGAAATGCATTGTGGAGTGGCAAATGATGGGGAAGGTAGTTTTGTTTGTTTTTAAAGTAAAGTATCATGTTTCTTGCTTTCCGCATCACTACCTGCAAACAAGTGTAACAGAAATCTTATCTACTAAAGAAATTCTTTTAGAAAAATGCCCATCCCTCCCCAAAAGAACAGCTAGTAGAAAATCCAGTTAGTTACATGTAATATGCCAGGAGTTGTTGTTGTGTGTGTATGCACCTTCAAGTTCCCTGATGACATATGGCAAGCCCCTGAATGTGATAGGGCTTTCTTAGACAAGGAGTACTGAGATATTGTTTGCCAGTTCCTTCTAGTGAAATATAGCCTATGGCACCTCGTACTCATTGGCTATCTCCCATCCACGTACCAACTAAGGCTGACCCTACTTAGCTTCCAGGATTGGACAGGAGCTGGTGTCTTTGGGAGATGTTAGCTTAGGTTAGAACATTTCACAGGCAGCAAAAAGATTACCTTTCAGAAGAAGTATTTTTCACGCATTCTGTTGAAAACAAATGCAAGATGATTTCCATCTAGTTCAATACTCTCAATGCAAAATATTTCAGAGGAAATATTTAATGAAAGCCTTTTTAAAAAAAAATCAATTTTGGACAGATTCCCAGATGTTGGTCTTCAGTAAGGAAGTTCCTAATGGACTCTAATCAAGCTATGATCTTTCGAGCTGGAAGCGATCTTGGAAGCCATATAGTCCAACCCACCACTCAAAGGAGAGTCTATAACCCAAGGCAGAAATATAAAATCACTAAAAGATGGTCTTATGTTCTTTTTATAACTGCTTCCAATGATGGAGAGTCCACCACTTTCTGAGACAGATTGTTCTATAGTCAAACAACTCTTATTGTTAGAAGTTGTTCATAACATTTACCCAAGATCTGCTTCTCTGCCATTTTTATCCATTAGCCGAGATTCAGCACCACATTTCCATAGCTTCTGCTGGTGCAATCTTCTGCAGCACCCTGTGGTCCCTAGAAACCTACTTGGAAGAACTAGAAGACTTTCCAAATCAGTTTTTCATTGCTATGGAGGCTATAGTGGAAAATGGGAGATGAAAAAACTCCCAATTCTGCAGGCAGTGCAGTGGAATAAGTAAAAGTCACTGGAAGTTACAAATAACATAAGTAACTTTTTTGTGTGTTAAACATGGTTTGGGAGGCCCTAGAGTTATTCATGGTTTTTTCACTTTCACGGGGGTCCTGTGCCCCTAACCCTAGCAAATGTGGAGAGATGACTGTAATTAGCAAAATTAAAGAACTATTGCTATAATGCTAACAGTTTGTAGTTACTTTCAAAAGTCACTCTTAAAGGACGTTTTAAGGCATTTTAGAGCCTTTTTTCTTTTTCAAAAAGGTTTCAAGATTTATACATTTCTCTGAATAAGCCTAACAGGTTTTATTTTAAAGGAACAAGCCAAACTAGGCATTGCTTCCCTTCTTTCTCATTCTTCTGTTCATCTTATTTGCTATTTCTTGTAGTATTTTTTATTGTATTTTAATTTTATGTTGTTCTGTGGGTATTTTATAGAAAGAAAGGACAAAATAAAGAAATTAGGGGACTTTTACAGAACAATGGAATATCACTGTCAGGGAAGGGGAAGCATAAGCAAGAGTCTCCACTTATACATACACACATACATAAAATAGAATTTTGTGGTTGAAACAACATCATTTAAAAAAAGAAATAATTTTGCACAGCGCTGAAACAGCTGTGAAAGCTAATTATTCTATTGCAATAAGTATCCTGGAAAAAAGAGCTTAAACTTTGAGAAATGTCAGTCCCTTTTGAGCAAATAAAGCTAGCAGACTTTCTTCAGCGCTTTCATGTCTTTCTCTCTTGTGATTGTTCAAAAGGTACTTCTATTAGATCAAGTGTGGGCAAAGTACAACCCTGACGTCTCATGCAGACTCTTCCAAATAATTTGTGTAGCCCTTTATCCCACATTCTTTTAATGGCAAAAAAGGGGGTGAACTGGATCTCCCGGAAGCTTCTGGAAGAATAATTCAGCTTTAAATGTCACAGCCTGTCCCTGCTCTGTTTAACATCTGAAAATACCATTTTATAAGGCCGGAAAGGGACTTCCAGCCATGTGCATCTCTCCTCATCTTATTTCTGGTATTTTTGACTGTCCCTGTTGACCATGTGTGTCTATGTGTGTCTGTTTGTGTGTGTGTGTGTGTGTGTGCACACACACATGTGCACAGGGGCAGAAAAATTGGCTATCACAATTGCCCACCATTGAGCTAGATTATGTGGTCTCTAAAGTAAGAGGTAAGGAAGAATTAGGATTTTTACATATGCAAGCAGGAATGGGCTCATTGCTAGCTACGTCAAAATTAGCCCACCAGATTATGCTACAACTCAGCAGGAAAACCATGCAGGCACTATAGGTTACTAAGAACGTTAATTATTAGGTATTTCAGCATGAGCTATTCATATCTTCAGCAAAAGGAACCAAAACAACAGAACACCAAAGTTGCCCCACCAACCCACAAATTTGGAAAACTTTAACAATTTCTTCCAAACAGTCTGTGCATTCTGCAAGATCCAGAGGCCCTGGCTAACCACAAATGTCATAATCACATTAGGCACGAAGAGAGAGCACTGAATGCACAATTACATACTAACAGAGACTTCCTGCCCAACTGGTTCTTGAAAAAGTGATACATGTAATAATACCAACTGAAGGCCTGAGAAGAAGAATAACAACTTCGGCATTTAGTTGCCAACAAACTGCCAACAAGACTTAAGTTTCCATTATTTAAATCATTCTCTGAATTTCTCGATTTTGCAAATACATCTTAAAGCAGAACATGAGTATATATGCATATGAGTATATACCTGAAGGCAATTTTAGGTATTAAGCAACTCTACATATTGTAGGTTTAACAAAAAGCAGTGTCACACCTTCTTTCCAAGTGAGTAGTTGTGGTTATTCCTAAAACACAGCAGCTTCATGATTCTACTCCCTACCCTCTCACATACAAAGTCCTTCCTCCTCAAATTGGTAAAGTACCCACTGAAGGCTTGGCCCTTGAACAGAAGATAAACGATGAGAAGAGGTACTTAACACTCTTCTGTCTAATAAAACTGGGTCTAAAAAATGGGGTTTGCCTTTGTCTTCCTCTGTGGCTGAGAGAATGTGACTTGTTCAAGGTCACTCAGTGTTTAAGCAGGGATTTGAATCCTAGTTTCCAGAAGTTGTTAACAAATAAATAAATAAATATTTGAATATTTATATCCAAAATTAAATATTGAAGTTTTGAGTTAAGTCTTGGGGGTCCTGGGCAACAAATTATATTTACAGAGGGTCCCCAATTAAAAAAATGTTAAGATCAAGAGTATCTCCTGGTGACTATCATTTTCACACTCTTATATTCTTTTGTAGAGAGGTACATCTGTTTATCCCAAGAACAGACAGAAGGTCACTGGTGACAGGTGACCTAAACCATGACAATTTTCTGAAACCCGTGAGAGAACATTTCAGTCTCCTAGAACACTCTGCTGCTGGCCTCAGAGCCATCACACTCCAAGAAAAAAACTTCAAAGCCAGGCTCCAGTATGAAATTGCTGACCTAGAATTTATCAGTGAATGTGATTCTAATCAATCTAGACAATCGGAACTGTGAGTTCTTTTCCTACACAACTACCATACTATGTACGGCACTGCATTGCTTGAAAAAAGTGTTATCACTGTTCTTATGACTGGTCAGTTGTTCTAAATCTATTTACGTTCTCCTTAGAAATATTAATCATACTGCTGCTGGTTGTATGTAATGGCTTTTTGCACCTGCTGTTCACAACTCTCCCCCCACCTCCACATTTATCTGAGAACCAGCATGGTGAAGAGGTTTGAACATTTAAGTACGACTCTGACGACCACGGTGTGAATCTCCACTCAGCCACTGGATGGTCTTGGTCAAGTCACATTTTCTTAGCCTCAGAGAAAGGCAAAGGTAAGTCCCCTCTGAACAAATCTTGCCAAGGGTCACCTTTGGGTTGCCATGAGTCAAAAAATGACTTGAAGCCACATAACAATAATTTGTCTGTATAATAATCTGACAACAGTTGGCTGCAGCTAATGCTTACTCCCAGGAAAGTGCACCTCTATCTATTTGCTGCATTTGTATTACACTAATCAATCAATCAATCAATCAATCAACTAATCAACATTTATTGTGCTAGCCAAAGGCCATGTCAAAGAAACATACAATATATAAACCTATAAGATTAAAAAATACAGAAGTACAAAAATCACCCCATATATTACATGCCATGGCCAAGGTTATTACCACGCTAATATAAAAAGTAAAAGACCTAAATGTCTGAAAAACCAACATGACAAACAATCAGTTTAAGACTTTGAGTCTTCATGACAATCTATGCCAATTTTATCTAACTCTCTTCTTCAGATCTTTTTTGCAGCTATGGCAAAAAGGACCACCTTATGTGTTACATAACCATTTGTATCACTCAGTAAAAATTGAACCAAATCCATTATGGAATTCCCACCTACTTTTAACAGCAAAGGTGTTAAAAATCTCTCCCTGGGGTCACTATACATGGAACAAGTTAGCATGTAATGCACAATATCTCTACCTGTCCTTGGCGGCAAATGCACAGCCTGTTTTCAAATTTGTATTACCTTATTATAGTGTCCTTCTAAAACTGCAGTTGGCATTACTTGAAATCACAGTTCTGTGAAAGCAATTCTTCAGATAAATGACTTGGGTTTGATCAGATATCTGGCTATCTTTCAGAAAGGCAAACCATGGCGAAAACTTTGAGGTTCTAACTGACTGTAAATCCCTTCTTGAATCAATCCAAAGTAGCCAGTCTCTTAGTTGCTTCTTATTCATACTCAGGGCAGAATTCAATCCAAGGAAATAGTAGCTATGCTAAGTTCAATTCCCAACACTGATTGTTACTCATTTTCATCTTATGTTAATAGGTGCACATTTTTAAAAACATATGGATATATGTCTCCTAAACATAGGCTAAGATCCTGCAACATGGAGACAGAGCATAAATTTCGGCCTGGTGGAACTCCACTCTGTTTCCCCTCTCCCACATGCAGAACTCACTGTTTTGCTGCAGGGGACTTTTATGGCCATTTAGCAGCTAGAGGTGGAGGCGCGGGGAAGCTGAGAAGCATATGGTAAAGAAGCAATGAACACCTCCCTCCACAATTATCATAAAAAGAAATACACAGGCATAAGTTGGATTCACACCTACCTGTGTCACTAACAGGATGCCTGCCATACTGCATGAACTGACCCTAGGTCTACAATCCTAAGCATATTTGCTTAGAAATAAATCCCACTGAATTAACAGAACTTACTTTCAGGGACACAGAACTGGCTCTGCAATCCTAAATAAGTTTTCTCAAAGTAAAACACCGGGAGTTTTAGCAAACATGCTTAAGGAATGCAGCCTAGAGTTACAAAACCTGTTTTTCTGCTGCAGTTGCTATATAAATCACAGAATAGCAACTATAGTTTATGTTACTTTTTACCTTCAAATAGGAAACTAATATTTAAAAAACATTTCAGAAGCCAATTATTTCCTCTTGGTGTATACAGTATCTCCAACCACTTTACCAAATTGGTTCAAAAACTTGTACAGATTCCTAAAATTCCTCAATTTTTTAAGAAGTAGAATTTCCCTTAGGAAGATATTGATAGTCACCAGAAGCCACTCTGAATATAGATTTATGTTTTCACATTGTTCACATAGAAAGGACAACACTCATCCAATGCAAACAGCAATAGGCAATTGCTTGTCTTAAGAAAAAATACCAAAGAAGCAAGCTTATCAGAAAGTTCTACAGATACCAAAGATTACCAAAGAGGCAGATAGATAAATCTGTGAGAAATCCTGAATGAAACTAAAGCTATCATACTTTGGACATATTATGAGACAATATGACACATTTGAGAAGATGACAATGCTGGGTAAAGTGGAAGGCAGGAGGAAAAGAGCATGACCACATTACAGATGGGTTAATCCCTTAAAGGAAGCCACAGCCTTCAGTTTTCAGGATTCAAGCAGGGCTCTTCATAACTGAGATTCTTGGAGATCTGTCAATTACAGGGTCACCGTAAGCCAAAGCCAACTTCACAGCAAAGGAAGACAGGAACACAAGAAGCTTCCTTATACTCTTCATCCATTCAACCAGAGGTTGGAAATCCTGCAGACTATGAGCTACATGGGGAGGGAGGTGGGTATGTGCAGTCATTTAGACCCCCACCTACCCTCCGAAGACCTTGATATCCCTCTGATACATATTCAGTTAAAAAAAAAAAAATTCAGCCAGATACTCCCCCTCCCACGTAAAATGCTTGAAAAGCACTTGCGGGGCAGTACTGTTTCAAAGAGTTCCCTACTTTTGCTCCTCATGAAAGTCTAATATTTTTGACTCTGTCTGGCAGGAATTTCAGGCAGGAATTTTCTTCACCCTATTGAGGATTCTGAGTATTATGTAATAGTTTTCTGTCCAAATATTAACCAAGCCCAAGTCCTCTTAACTTCTAAATTCAGGCAAGATCCAGCATGCTTAAGGTGATACAGTGGTAGCTCCTTCAGAATGAAAAGCAACAGACAGCAGACACTTGAGGATGATTTTCTTTTTCTTATGCTCTGCATGATGTGTGCAAAGCAATGAGGTCTGGTCTAAACATGATGCTGCAGAATGAGGTGAGTGAATGCATCTGACTGCAGGTGAGACATTCCACCTCTAAATGTTTGTTCATGATTTTTTCCCCAAATGCTCTGCAAAGAGAAAACCAGTACAGCAACAAGAAATGATCTATCCCAGCTACTTGCCTGCTGTGTTGGTATTCAGTTGGTAGGAATTTTAATGTAAGAGAGCATTCAACATGGTATCACTGGCTTGCAGTCTAAAACAGAACAATCCATATAGCCTTCTCAGCACGCTGTCATCTTGATTAACTACAACTGCAGACCAGGCATAAGAGTGAAGAGCTGAAAAATGTGAAGGGAGAATTTTGTCTAAGGCCTGTTTGTGTGAATGCTGGAAAGGTTGGATAATTTTAAAGTGCACTTCATTTGGGTCATAATTCAAGGGAGAAAAATATGCCGTGAGTATGAGTTTGGAAACAATATGTTACAAGTAACAATACCATCTGGGACACAATACTTTGTAATGATGGTGTAACAGGTTACCCTCCCTCCAAAAAAATGTAACTTGAAAGATGCCATTGCTTTTTTAGTGTAACAAGTAATGTTCATTGTTATTCCTAAGACATTACTTTTGAGGAAAACTTGGGGACATTTAAAACTTAATTATTTGTTTATGGCATTGATAATATACCTTTTAGCCCAACAGGGTCACAATATATTAAAACAATATATAAACATTTTTTAGAAAGCATAACTAAAAATACTCCAGTTGAAACAGCCAGAGCAGTTTCAAGGACTGAATGCCATGCAAAACAGCACCATTGTAAGTGCCTGCCAAAAGCTCCGAAGAGGCGAGGCCAGCCTAAATTCTCTTGGCAGGAAGTTTCACAGTCAGGATGCTTTGACAGAGAAAGTTCTGTTGCATGTACATACCAACCTAGCCTCACAAAATGTTGGGAGGTGCAATAAGGCCTCTGCTGAGGATCGCAAATCTTGGGCAAGCTCACGTGGAATTTTTATGGTTCACAGTACACTGCTTTTTATAAAAAATTAACATCTTAGTAAAATGACATCATTTGAATAGTATGTAATGCCAACAAGAGTCTCAATAAATAACAGAATCATCAATAAATAACAAAAACCAAATAAATAAGAAGTAAGTAATAATCTTCAAAGCTTTGGCATTGACAATGCACTTCCTCTTAACCAATCACCAATCCTCAGTTATGAGTTTGATTCCCTATCTGGAAGCTTTATCACATCACCCTATTGTCTTGCACAAGTTATGTTGTTTAAGGAAATGGAAACATACTGGTATAATAATACTATAATAATATTTTATTTATTATCCGCATCTCCGCAAGGCTTGTACAGAAACAACCACTAGTGCACTGGCTCTGCAATAATGCTATGCTGCTGGTTTCGTGATGCATGTTCAAGTAATCAGTCTTCTGCACCACCTGTCTAACCCCAATTCCTTTCCTGTGTCCACACTACCTAGCACATGTGCTATATTCTTTCTGTTTTTTTTTTCTTTGTCAAAACTGTGCAATTTCACAAGTTTGGCATGTCATGAGATTCTCTCCTGACATTTTAGCATTGTCTCCTTGTCAATCTGCTATTTCAGCATTTTGCTCTTCCAGAGTCACAATTACATCAAAAGTTAAAAAAAAACATACCGGAGAATGGAATTGAGAAATTTACCTACTCATACTGCTTGCAGATAGGAAAGGAGAAAGGGGAGAAGAACATCCACTGGCACCCAATATCAGAACTGCAGCAGAATGAAAGGATCACACAAATACGTAATAGTGGAAAAGCAGCACCACTGGAGCCATTAATAAGTATTTCCCATGAATGAAATGAGATGACCCAATAATTATGGGAATGAAATGCAGCAAGAAGAAAGTGATGATGTCATATGACAAAGAGAAATAAGTCTGTGCAATCATATAACAAACTCAGTGTGTGATAAAGCTCTTAGTTATGTTGTTGTTGTATGCCTTCAGCTCATTTTCAACTTATGGTGACCCTGTCATTGGGGTTTTTTGGCAAGATTTGTTCAGGGGGAATGTGCCATTGCCTTCCTCTGAGGCTGAGATAATGTGGCTTGCCCAAAGTCACCCAGTGGGTTTCCTCAGCTGAGAAGAGATTTGAAACCTGGTCTCCTGGAGTCTAAATCCAACACTCAAACCACTACACTATGCTGGCTTCTGTCATCTGAATTGTACTTTCCTTTGTGACTCTCTTGCTAACGTTTTTTTTTCTTCCAGGAGTTCAAATCATAGTTTTATAAAACAGAATATGCATGAGTTTTAGTAACACAAGCAGACAAACAAGCTAAAGAGCTGCAGTTAATAATTGTTTCCTAAGGTTTCCTAATGGTTTAGAAACTATTTTGGAAACCATTTCAACATAAGGTATACAGGAAACTCCTATCTTTTGATGCTCCATTACCTGACAACACACTCTTTTGACACTTCCAAATTAAGGGCAAGTTTCATTAATTCCACTTAGAACCTTCCTCTCTCTCCCCGCCCCCCGCACACATACACACACTGCTCACAAAGAAAGGTGGGGGGGAGGTGCTAAGCTGGCTGAGAGAGATTGCAAGCAGCATGCATGTGGTCAGTAACAAGTGAGCCTCCATAAGTCCTTCATGTTCCCTATAGTACAGTACATGGGTTCTATTTTTTAACCAATTTGGTTTTCTGACAGTGCTCTTGTCCCTAACCTGGATGAAGCTTGTAGTTAACTTGGAAGCTCCTGGCTTATGTGCAGGCACATAAAGTTTGTGCTCATCTTGGTTTATTATTATAATTTAATCATCCACACATCACCATTGCCTTTACCTACACAGGCTGAAAAGGTTGTTCTCTAAACAGTTCCAAATGGATCAACGTAGAAGAGAGGCAGGCGAGGCCTGGCAGATTATAGCCCAAAATGTGCATAGGTTTAATCATATTTAACAGTTATGAAATAAAGCTAAAATAAATGCTTCATGGGAGAGAAATGACACTCCTATAAATATGTTTAAGTGTGACTGATTCTCTCTTCCTCAGGGCGATATTTTTCTTACTACAAATAGTTTATATTGCCTGCAGACGGTTTGTAAGGTGTGCATTTAACAGCTCTGACTTGTCTTGCAACAGGACCAAAGACTGGCGGCGAACTGTTTCATTTTCTGTGATTAAGGATATACATTTTTTTCTGCACTGTAAAGTATATTATAAGTGGAATTCACAGATTTGCCAGGGTTGCCACTGGCTTTGCTCTGATGTCTTGAGCAGCAGAAGGAATTTTAGACAGTTAGCAGACAAAGCATTTCCTGACAAAAAGTTAAAATAACAGGAAAACCTTCAACTGCTTAATTTCTGCATTTCCCATCAGGCACTGGAACTGGTAGTCTTAACTTCTAATTATTTAGCAGTAAATTATTTTAATCATGTACATCTCATTTTTCCTAAAAATATCACAGCAGCACTGGCATGAATGGGTTTTTCCCCTCCTTTTAGCCCTGACAACAGGAAGAAGGAAGACTGAACTTTTTAAAATGGGTGTGCAGAAGATCTAATTGTTTTCCACCAGCACATGATGGATTCAAACTACAATAAGGTTACACATGCTTTTTTTTAATGCAAAGTCATGTATTATAGCAGTGGTTAGGAACCAGGACTCAGGAGATCTAGTGAACCTTTTATACTCCATAACTATAGTACTATGATAGTACTTTAACTGCCATGGCAATGCTCTGTGGAATTCCAAGATTTGCAGTTTGGTGAGTCACTAGAATTCTAAATATTCCCCTCTACACTGCAAATCCCAGAATTCCATAGGATGTTGCCATCACAGCTAAAGCAGAATCATAGTGCTGTAACAGTGCAGTGTGAAAGGGCCCTAGATTCCAGTTCACACTGAGTTGTGAAAATTCAGTGGGTGTCTGTGGGCCAACCACTCTTTCTCTCATGAAGCCTGAGGTTCTTTGTGAGGATAAAGTGAGAAGGAAGAAAGCCACATATGTCATCCTGAGCTCACTGGAGGAAATTTGGGAAATAAAAGTACCGTAACTAATTAGTAATAGCAAATAAGATGATATGAAACAGCAGATTACATACGCAATGTAGCACAGGGGTGGGCAACTTCTTGAAACAAATGAAGTGTAATGGTGTCTGTGTTTGACTAGGACTCTGGGAGACCAGAGTGCAAAACCCCACTTGGTCACAGAAAACCACTGAGTGGCCACTGGCAAGTCACACTCTCTCATCCTCAGAGGAAAGCAATGGCAAACCACTTCTGAACAGATCATGCAAAGAAACCCCATGATGGGGTTGCCATAAGTCAGAAACAACTTGAAAGCACACAACGACAACGACAACAACAACAACAACAGGAAATTTCTGGGTATTGGGGGTTTGCCCGCCCAACCCATCAGGAACCAAACACACTCAAAACTGCCCCCAAAGCACACCTCCCCCTGCCAATAACACAAAAAGGATGTACTACACACACACACACACACACACACACTGTTTAGTTTTAAAGTTTCCCCTGCCTCTAAAGCCAGGAAGTTCCTGAAAGCATGAATCTGTTTATTTATAAGAAAGAAAGGTACAAAATTTCCCAATTCAAGGGGATAAATAGTTCTTAAAGGTAAATGGCACATTATTTACTGCTTTTTTCATGATAACCATTGTGAAAATGCACCCTTGAGGGCTGCAAAAATACAGGAGGGGCCACATACAGCCACATAGTACAGGTTTACCACCCCTGACACCAAGGTGCCATGATAAACAGAACTGGAACAAAGTAGCTCTGTAATGATCAGATACGTCTGCCAAATTTTCTACCTTTATAACCAGATCTTACCATTGACCAATCCTGCATGCTGCCAATATAGCTTTTTAATCTTCTCCAGCTGTTTAAAAGGGCTACTGTTTATTTTTCTTCTGGTTCACTTTGCTCTAAAAAAACTAGTGAATTGTTTTCTTTACTCACAGGGTCTTGATAAGATTATTTTCAAAACAGAAATCCTGCACTAAATTTATGTTTGCCTGAAGAAAATCTTCTGCAAATTGAAGTGAGCTTCACAATAGGTTAACTGCATGCTAACTAAGATGAAAATTTACAAAGAAAAGGAGTCTTACTGATTGGGCCTTATAATTCAAAAGTGCAAAAAAATTTCCTTTTGTTTTGGATTTAGTTCTCAGAAACCTCTGCTAGCAGGACAAGTAGTTAATTAGGGGTGATGTGATATCTGGGCCATAGATTCTCCAATCCTGCTTTAGTTCAAACTAAATTACTGGTCAAATTAACAGCCTCAACATCAATCACACTGGTGTTAATCAAAACAAGACATTTTGAAGATAATTATATCAATGTACGTAGCACAATGCACAGAGACAGGCAAAATACATAAGGGGTCTATATCCCAAACCTAACCCAAAGTGTCAAACCAATATGTAAAACCCCATTTTCCAACTTAGTGACTTCTACATCTGTTTGACTACAGCTTTTTCACCATTTCTGTTAGCTGGGGTGATTTGAAACATCTAGAAGTCATTAGGCAAATGGGAAACTGATTGAAGGATTAGCTGAGCGATAGGCAGCTATGTCCCTCTAGATATTTTGGAACTATAATTGCCATTAGCAACTTAATGTCAAAAGATTATCAGAACTGTAAACTACAACGTCTGGAGCACCCAAAGTTGCTCACCTTTCCAACTTCTGACCACTTGTATTCTCCTCTCTGACCATTCTTCTTTCCAATTTTCCTTTACCTCTTAGATTTATCCTACTTCTTTCACATTTCTAGAATCAATTGCTCGAAGGGACTTTGCTAGCTGGCACGTGATTTCTTTTGCTTCTTACCTTCTCATGCCCCTGCTCCTTTCTTTCCTAGGCCACTTTTTAATTCTACTCATTCTCCAGCCTAAGCCTTTCTCTCTATAATATGCTTGGGGAACTTCTGACTCTGGATTATAAGACTACAGCTTCCATAACCCCTTCCCATTGGTCATGCTAATTGAGGCTCTGGGGAACTAAAGCCCAAAATACTTGAGGTACTTAAAGTTTTCCCA